>CM043726.1:15226670-15818506 GCA_023969325.1 Oryzias curvinotus | reverse complement strand
GCATAGCTTAGGCACAGTGTTGAGGTTTTCCCAAGCAAAAAGTGGCCTCCAGGCACCCTGCGAACCGCTTCCATATTCGGTGACACTGCATCACTTGTGGCGAATCGGCTAGGATGGACCCTGTAGGATGTTGGTCACCGTCTTGTCTGAACCGATCATCGTTGGGTTTGCCTAGAGAAAGATCAACACAGCAAAAGTTGAGATGACATGCCCTCAGCGCTAAGGAAAGAATAATAAAAAAAAAAAGAAATAAAAAAAAAAGTGTTCTGTTGCAAGGTTACTTTGATGGCCCCGTCCTCCCGCTTGCCACTGTAGCACCAGCAGAGTAGACAGAGAAACGAAAGGTCCGATGCTGAAACGTCATGCTGACCCCCCTCAAGAAAAGGAATGTGTTTCGAAAGTCTGCAAGAGTCAGTGGCTTTTAAAAACCTGAGAAAGTAGTCGGATTTAAAAAAAAAAAAAAAGTTGTGACGTACTCTGATTCAGAGGTGCTGACCGCAGTTCTGGGATTCTGACCAAAGTCCTGAGACTCTGACCATCACAGGAAGAGGCTGACCTTCATCTCTCACAAAAAGAGGCAGATAGAGAGAAAATCAAGTGCTGCCTCATGGTGTTTGCGAGACCCCAGCGCGAACCTGAACAAAACGCAATTCCGAACGCTGCCTCGCTGGGTCCGCGAGACCCCAAGGTACACTAAAACAGAACAATTGTTCAGCTCGCTGCCTTGCGGGGTCCTCAAAACCCCCGCGTGAACATAAACAAAACTCAGTTCCAAACGCTGCCTCGCTGGGTCCGCGAGACCCCCGCGTGAACATAAACAAAACTCAGTTCCAAACGCTGCCTCGCTGGGTCCGCGAGACCCCAGCGTGATAATAAACAAAACTCAGTTCCAAACGCTGCCTCGCGGGGTCCGCATGACCCCAAGGTACACTAAAACAGAACAATTGTCCAGCGCGTTTCCTCAAGGGGTCCGCGAGACCCCTGCGTGGACCTAAACACAATATTGTTCCGAGCTCTGCCTCACTGGGTCAGCGAGACCCCAGCGTGAAAATAAGCAAAGCTGAGTTCCAAACACTGCCTCGCGGAGTCCGCGTGACCCCAAGGTACAGTGAAACAGAACAATTGCTAAGCGCGCTTCCTCGCGGGGTCCGCGAGACCCCTGCGTGAACCTGAACGAAATATAAGATCCGAGCACTTCCCTGCGGGGTCCGCATGACCCCGAGGTACACTAAAACACAACAATTGTTCAGCGCGCTGCCTCGCTGGGTCCTCGAGACCCCTGCTCGACCTTAAGCGAAACTCAGTTCCGAACGCTGCCTCGCTGGGTCCGCGAGACCCCAGCGAGAACCTGAACGAAATACTGCTCCGAGAGCAGTCTCGCCGGGTCAGAGTGACCCCAAGGTACAGTGAAACAGAACGATTGCTAAGCGCGCTTCCTCTCGGGGTCCGCGAGACCCCTGCGTGAACCTGAACGAAATATAAGAGCCGAGCACTTCCCTGCGGGGTCCGCATGACCCCGAGGTACACTAAAACACAACAATTGTTCAGCGCGCGTCCTCGCTGGGTCCTCGAGACCCCTGCTCGAACTTAAGCGAAACTCAGTTCCGAACGCTGCCTCGCTGGGTCCGCGAGACCCCAGCGTGAACCTGAACGAAATACTGCTCCGAGAGCAGTCTCGCCGGGTCAGAGTGACCCCAAGGTACAGTGAAACAGAACGATTGCTAAGCGCGCTTCCTCTCGGGGTCCGCGAGACCCCTGCTCGACCTTAAGCGAAACTCAGTTCCGAATGCTGCATCGCTGGGTCCGCGAGAACCTGAACGAAATACTGCTCCGAGAGCAGTCTCGCCGGGTCAGAGTGACCCCAAGATACAGTGAAACAGAACGATTGCTAAGCGCACTTCCTCTCGGGGTCCGCGAGACCCCTGCGTGAACCTGAACGAAATATAAGAGCCGAGCACTTCCCTGCGGGGTCCGCATGACCCCGAGGTACACTAAAACACAACAATTGTTCAGCGCGCGTCCTCGCTGGGTCCTCGAGACCCCTGCTCGAACTTAAGCGAAACTCAGTTCCGAACGCTGCCTCGCTGGGTCCGCGAGACCCCAGCGTGAACCTGAACGAAATACTGCTCCGAGAGCAGTCTCGCCGGGTCAGAGTGACCCCAAGGTACAGTGAAACAGAACGATTGCTAAGCGCGCTTCCTCTCGGGGTCCGCGAGACCCCTGCGTGAACCTGAAAGAAATATAAGAGCCGAGCACTTCCCTGCGGGGTCCGCATGACCCCGAGGTACACTAAAACACAACAATTGTTCAGCGCGCGTCCTCGCTGGGTCCTCGAGACCCCTGCTCGAACTTAAGCGAAACTCAGTTCCGAACGCTGCCTCGCTGGGTCCGCGAGACCCCAGCGTGAACCTGAACGAAATACTGCTCCGAGAGCAGTCTCGCCGGGTCAGAGTGACCCCAAGGTACAGTGAAACAGAACAATTGCTAAGCGCGCTTCCTCTCGGGGTCCGCGAGACCCCTGCTCGACCTTAAGCGAAACTCAGTTCCGAACGCTGCCTCGCTGGGTCCGCGAGACCCCAGCGTGAACCTGAACGAAATACTGCTCCGAGAGCAGTCTCGCCGGGTCAGAGTGACCCCAAGGTACAGTGAAACAGAACGATTGCTAAGCGCACTTCCTCGCGGGGTCCGCGAGACCCCTGCTCGACCTTAAGCGAAACTCAGTTCCGAATGCTGCATCGCTGGGTCCGCGAGAACCTGAACGAAATACTGCTCCGAGAGCAGTCTCGCCGGGTCAGAGTGACCCCAAGGTACAGTGAAACAGAACGATTGCTAAGCGCACTTCCTCTCGGGGTCCGCGAGACCCCTGCGTGAACCTGAAAGAAATATAAGAGCCGAGCACTTCCCTGCGGGGTCCGCATGACCCCGAGGTACACTAAAACACAACAATTGTTCAGCGCGCATCCTCGCTGGGTCCTCGAGACCCCTGCTCGAACTTAAGCGAAACTCAGTTCCGAACGCTGCCTCGCTGGGTCCGCGAGACCCCAGCGTGAACCTGAACGAAATACTGCTCCGAGAGCAGTCTCGCCGGGTCAGAGTGACCCCAAGGTACAGTGAAACAGAACAATTGCTAAGCGCACTTCCTCTCGGGGTCCGCGAGACCCCTGCTCGACCTTAAGCGAAACTCAGTTCCGAACGCTGCCTCGCTGGGTCCGCGAGACCCCAGCGTGAACCTGAACGAAATACTGCTCCGAGAGCAGTCTCGCCGGGTCAGAGTGACCCCAAGGTACAGTGAAACAGAACAATTGCTAAGCGCACTTCCTCTCGGGGTCCGCGAGACCCCTGCTCGACCTTAAGCGAAACTCAGTTCCGAATGCTGCATCGCTGGGTCCGCGAGAACCTGAACGAAATACTGCTCCGAGAGCAGTCTCGCCGGGTCAGAGTGACCCCAAGGTACAGTGAAACAGAACGATTGCTAAGCGCACTTCCTCTCGGGGTCCGCGAGACCCCTGCGTGAACCTGAAAGAAATATAAGAGCCGAGCACTTCCCTGCGGGGTCCGCATGACCCCGAGGTACACTAAAACACAACAATTGTTCAGCGCGCGTCCTCGCTGGGTCCTCGAGACCCCTGCTCGAACTTAAGCGAAACTCAGTTCCGAACGCTGCCTCGCTGGGTCCGCGAGACCCCAGCGTGAACCTGAACGAAATACTGCTCCGAGAGCAGTCTCGCCGGGTCAGAGTGACCCCAAGGTACAGTGAAACAGAACAATTGCTAAGCGCGCTTCCTCTCGGGGTCCGCGAGACCCCTGCGTGAACCTGAAAGAAATATAAGAGCCGAGCACTTCCCTGCGGGGTCCGCATGACCCCGAGGTACACTAAAACACAACAATTGTTCAGCGCGCGTCCTCGCTGGGTCCTCGAGACCCCTGCTCGAACTTAAGCGAAACTCAGTTCCGAACGCTGCCTCGCTGGGTCCGCGAGACCCCAGCGTGAACCTGAACGAAATACTGCTCCGAGAGCAGTCTCGCCGGGTCAGAGTGACCCCAAGGTACAGTGAAACAGAACAATTGCTAAGCGCACTTCCTCTCGGGGTCCGCGAGACCCCAGCGTGAACCTGAACGAAATATTGTTCCGAGCGCGGTCTCGCTGGGTCAGAGCGACCCCAAGGTACACTAAAACAGAACATTTAGTCAGCACGCTGCCTCGCTGGGTCCGTGAGACCTCAATGTGAATCTGAACAAAATATTGCTTAGAGCGCTGCCTCACAGGGTCCACGGGACCTAAGCGTAAACATGAACAAAATATAGTTCAGAGTGCTGCCTCGTGGGGTCCGTGAGACCCAAAAGGTACACAAAAACAAAACAAAAACAGTAACTCGCGCTGCATTCTTGGAACACAGGACCCCCACCTCAGACTTTGTTCTGGTGGATGATGATGGTAAAAATATATATCTATATTTATATATATAAATTGGAACAAAACAGTGCCTCGGCACGCTGTCTAGCGGAGTCCCAGCAACCCCGACTTCAAATGGAGCGAAACACAGGCTCCACCCGCTGTCACGCAGGGTCCGTGAGACCCCGAACCGCATTGGAACCAACAGATTCTCTTTGAAAGCTAAAAAACGAACCTGTTTCTGTAGATCCGTGACCTGTGGGTTACAGTGGGCCACAGGCTGGTTCGTCTTCTCCCTTTGCTGGGGATCAGCAGCACCGCTGTTGCAGGTTTGTGACTGTGGGGCAAGTAAGATTAACTGAATATCAAAAACATTAAGTTGTTTCAAAAAAGTTGGATTCGACGAACATCCCATGTTGACCAACCTCAGAGTTCTTCATCGTTTTGGTGGTTTTGGTGATCGGTCGCGAAAATGGCGAAAACGGTGAAATGGCGGCCCCTGGTGGATGGGCAAAGAAAAGAAAAGGGGGTTTAGGGGACCACTGCTGGAGAGGGTGAATGAAACGTACAAAACATTATATATATGTATATAATAATAATAATAGATAAAAAAGACTGTAAGGTTGGTGCCATCAGGTGGCAGAGAGGAAGCATGGTGCATGTGGACTAAAACAAAAAAAAAATGAAGCTCCCTTCACCGTAGTGGTCAAGGATAAAACAAAAAGAAAAAAGAAAAGATTTGGCTCAGGTGGACCCCATAAAGTAGTGGTTGGAAGGTTAATCCTAAAAGAATGCCCCTTGTTGGCCTGAGACAAAATAGGAAAAACCGTACCCCTGGTGGCCGAAGGTAAAATAGAAAAGAAAAAAAGAAGGGGGGTTCATTTATCCACGAAGCATGAAAATGAATGTAAAGCGAGGGAGCTATGCGACCCCTAGGGGTAGGAGGAAGTAACTACAATAGAGAAATGGCGAACCCTGTAGGCCTTGGCATAAAAAAGAAAGAAACGGGGAATTGGCGACATCTGGTGGTCGGGGGTGATAGAGGGTGCCTGAAACGTCAACAAAGTTTTGGGTTGAATGACCACTCTTCAGTGGTCAGGGACCAAACCAAGAGGAGGGGGTGCGTTTTTAAAATGGCCCCCCTTTCCCCTTCCTTCAATCCAAGCCATTTTTTTCCCCTCTGGGATAGCACAAGTGTTAAAATAAGCCCCCCATCCCTTCATTCAATCCAGTTTTTTTTTTCTTTCCTCTAGGATAGCACGAGGGTTAAGTGCAATGCAGAAAAATTCTTGCGTCACACTGCCCTCTAGTGGCGAAGAATGAACTGCGTTGTCTTGATGGACAACAACAGGTAAATAAAATTGAGATTTAGGGTTGTAACTACTGTAATTCTCTACTTTTTTTTTACTTTAAATTTTTAATGCAAAATATTAAACATGGTTTTATAAACTTTAGATTTCTTCTTTTAGGTTTTACTCTGGATTTAATTAAAATAAAAAACACAACAACAATAACACTATTATAGTTGAGTCATATACAGCTGCGCTGTACTGCAGTGTTTCCCACTACAGTACCTCTGTCCAGCAGATGGCAGCACTGTGCCTACTTTCTTCCAGCAGCCGATGAGTATGGAGAGAAAAGAGTCTCACCGGATTTGTGTGCATAATTCTTTTTTTTTTTTTCAAAACTTTATTGAATGTAAAATTCAATACAAAACAATCTTAAACAGTAAACAGGAATAACAAAGGAACAAGCCAGGGGGTTATTACATTTTACACAGATATATTGAAACTGACACACAGATCAAATGTTTTGATGGCTTTCTTATTGTCAGAGTTTCTTATTGTCTTAATGTATTGTTTGAGCTCACTGATAAAGACTGAGAAATGAGGGGTATGATTCGTAACTTTTGATTTACGAATGTGCCATTTGCATAAAAACAATAAAAGGTTAATGATGTACAACTGTTCTTTTTTATGAGATGGACAGTGGGTGAGGCCAGTGTGCATAATTGTATCTCATACGATGCATTTTGTGTGTAACTGTGTGTGCTTGCCATTGTGTAGTCACATGTTCAGTCAAATATAAAACACTTACCAAATTATATATATATATATATATATATATATATATATATATATATATATATATATATATATATAGCATAAAAAACTTACCAAATACTATTTAAACATATATATATATATATATATATATATATATACATATATATATATATATATATATACATATATATATATATATGTATATATATATATATATATATATATATATATACACACACACACACACACACGCACGCACATGTATAGATAGATAGATAGATAGATAGATAGATAGATAGATAGATAGATAGATAGATAGATAGATAGATAGATAGATAGATAGATAGATAGATAGATAGATAGATAGATAGATAGATAGATAGATAGATAGATAGATAGATAGATACATTAGTTAGATTAGTGATTTAGATAATCATAATTTAATCCATGTTTGAGCAGTCCAGGTCCAACTGCTTTTGAACAGGACCCGGTCTAAGGTGGACTCTGCACAAAATGTGATTTAAAAAACACATCCTATTTCACGTTTTCACAAATCAAATTGGTTTCACAAATCAGCAACTGTGTTTAACGTATTCTTCTGTATCTAAATTATAATTTAATCCAGGTTTGAGCAGTCCAGGCCCAGCGGTTTTTGAACAGGACCCGGTTCTAGGTGATTTTAGTGCGAAAATGCAGTGGAATGTTCCTTTAGTGCACTCGCGAATCGGAAGCCAACTTCAGCGTCGTTCGAATTTATGCAAATAACGGAAGGACGTCCTAGAGATCCGAGAAAATGGCGAATCGCAGTAAGGGTAAGGAGGCCTAAAGACACTCCGAATATATGAAAAGGTTTTGTGTGGGTGGATTGTAAAGCTTTATGCCTCAAGGGAAAGCCTCGGGCACTTGTTATGCTTCTGTCCTCATGGTTTAAAGCCGTGCTGCTCCTTCAGAAACGCTTGGTTTTAAAATCAGTGTTGACTTTTCGAGAGTTAGTTAGCGTCAGTTGTGTGCTGCTAACTGACTCCTGAGAACTTTACCAAGTTTTCTATCCAGCTAAAACTTACGGATTTTTTACTTTTGATGACACTAGTTTTAGTGGTGCATGCTACTACAGTGAACGAATGACGCAGATGATATTGTACACCATTCTTTAGATTTAAGTTATAGCTAAGCGAGGCTAACAGGTTCTGCCATGTTCTCTTTTAACGAAGAACTGGAAGACGAGATTTACGACAAGGTCGTGGATCTAACCGAGTACGCCAAACGTCAGCGATGGTGGAACCGTCTTTTCGGAAAGAACTCTGGTCCCATAGCAGAAAAGTATTCTGTTGCCACGCAGATTGCCATCGGAGGAGCGAGTGGATGGTAAATATACAGAACCGTGAACGCACCGTGTTGCATTTAAGGACCTCACGTTGGGATCAATCGGTCGTTTTAATTCAATTTAAAGGCTGGTGGTACGATTCCTGGTTTTAGAGTTTACATGTTGATGTGTCCATGAGCTGTACGTCTATTATAGTGTGAAAATAAAAATAATGTAATGAAAAACAGGAATATTACCTGTAACCTAAGATGTCTATGTGACTGGTCACAAATAAAAGGACACTCTAGTGTTCTTTATTTACCAAATAGGTGTTTAAAAAATAAAAGAGGGGACATAAATGGTATACATGTTCAGTGTTTGAAAACCAAAGTACTTCCATAATATAATGTTTTGCAAAAACAAAAAAAAAGTTTTTAGTTTGTAAAACTTTTGTTGTGCCATTCGTGATTATCAAATGTCCCAGTGTCTTTTATTATTTAACACACTCCTGTGTTTGGAATTTAACTGTAAAAGATCCACTCCAATGAATGCACACTGCATCATCATTATCATGGTGTTTGTGTGTGTGTGTGTGGGAGGGGGGGGGGGGCATTGTGTGTGGGTTTTAAACAAAACATTTATTTGCCTTGTCCACTTGTTTTTGAATATGATTATATTTCTATGCAAAGCACTTTGAGTGACCTGAGTTGTAAAAGTGCTTTATAAATAAAGTTTGATTTGATTTCTCTCATGATAGAAGACACATACGAAGAACATAATGCTCAAAAACACATTTCTCATTATTTCTTTATCCTAATCTGTGTGAATCATAAGTAGACTAAAAAAACTCAATTAAAAAAAGATTGTATTGTGACAGAAAAAGCACTGGTTGGGCCACAAGCTCCCTGCTCCATTCCGATGGATCCACTCGTAGACGACTAGATCCATGTATGTCATTGTTGTCCTTGTCTGAGCTGGGATCGAACAAGTGAATAGCAACAGAAAATCTGTGATGCCATGCTTTTTAAAATATTTTTCTGTGTTTGTAAAGACCTCTTGACATATTGAGGACACAAATCAAAACTTCACTATTGTCACGCAAGAATATTTGCTTCATTTTATTTTTTGTTGTGTGTGTAATTCATTTGTTTTAAATCAAAAAATGAATTATACAATGCAGAAATAATGACTAATGGCATTGAATGTAGGTGTGCAGGTTACCTCTTCCAGAAGGTTGGAAAAGTGGCAGCCACAGCTGTAGGAGGAGGCCTGCTGCTCCTCCAGGTAATTTTCAACCATCAGCAACATGTTTGGTTTACATGATGTTTCATCAATCTGCCTCTGTCCAGATTGCAAACAACAGTGGCTACATCCAGGTGGACTGGAAGAGAGTGGAGAAGGATGTCAACAAAGCTAAGAAGCAACTGAAGAAGGAAACGGACAGAGCAGCTCCAGAGCTAAACACAATTTTTGAAAAGGTAACATTTTTCTTTTTTTTAAGCCCACGTTAAGTTTCTAAAGTAGGAGAATGGTATAGTCCGGTAGTGGTGGCGATGCATTGACTGGGGGGGTGGGGATTCTGTGGGTCCTCCCTCACAAAATGTATAAAATTAGAACCACTTATATTCATTTTCCAGGCATCTGGGGCATTTTTTCAGCGGATTTGAAAGCAATAGAGAGCAGGGATTTAATGCTAAACTTCTACTCTATCGCTGCTGACAACTATGATTTCCCCCAACTTGTTTTCCTAAAGTAAAGCATCTTGATTAACAACCCTGCTTTTAACTGGTTAGAAGAGTAAAAAAGTCTTTATTTTATCAAACTGACTACACATCATAATAGTAATTAGTTTACAGTTTTACAGTCCAATGACTTATTGTAATTTATGCCAAATTTAAAGCTGCTGAGAGCCTTAAGATTTCTGCGGTCACCATGTCAATACAACTAGAAAGAAGAAAGTATAATTGACATTAAAGTATTTATGTTGTATTTATCTGCCACATCTTAAAGTCCAGTCAGTGTAAATCTTGTCCGACATTGAAGTCTTAGCATCAGGATCATAGTGTAGTCTGTCTCTAATGTCACTGCTGTCTGTAAATCAACACTTTTATTGAACTTCCTGTTTTCTGCTGTAAATCCAGCAGATTTATCCTCCTGTTCTTTCTGGATCCTGTTGAAATTCCCTGCATGTTTCTGCTGCTTCATCCACCAAATGCTTGAATGATTCTTACATCAGTCACAGACTATTAGCTGCGAGGTAGTAAATATAACTTTTGCTCATCATCAAAGAGTGCTGCTTCACTCTGAGGTGGTGAATTTTCACTGGAGACTGGCTATTTTTAAGCCTGTCTGCAATTGAGTAATCAAATTAATTTATTTTTAATCTTACCAAATAATTGCTGTGGACACCCTCATTTAGGTATATTTACCAACAAACAAAATTCCTGGCTCTCACAGACCTGTAACTTCTTCTGTAAGAGGATCCTCTGTCCTCCACTTGTTACGTGTTATAATGGCACCTGTTTGTAATGGACACCTGTCCACAACCTCAGTCACACTCCAAACTCTGCTATGGTTAAGACTACTGAGCAAGTATTTAGTCAGCCACCAGTTGTGCAAGTTCATTCATTCATTTTCTATACCGTTTTTCCCTTTTGGGGTCACGGGGCTGCCGGAGCCTATCCCGGCCACTTGTGGGCAGTCTGTCGCCAGTCTGTCGCAGGGTAGAATGTCCGCAATCACATGTCCATTCACTCTCACAGTCATACCTATGGTCAATTTAGAGTTGCCAATCAACCTATGAAGCATGTTTTGGGGCGGTGGGAGGAAGCTGGAGAAAAACCCACCCATACACGGGGAGAACATGCAAACTCCACACAGAAAGGTCCCCCATTGATGTTGGGTTTTTCATGCCCCCCAGCCGGGACTTGAACCGGCTGTGAGGCAAGAGTGCTAACCACTGCGCCACCATGCAGCCCTAGTTGTTGTTGTGCAAGTTCTTTTGCTTAAAAAGATGACAGAGGCCTGTAACTTTCATCATAGGTAAACATCAATTGTGAGATTGTCTGATTTTTAAAGAATTTGTTTGTAAATTATGGTGGGAAAAAATACCGGTATTTGGTCAATAGCAAAAGTTCAGCTAACTCTGTTAAATACCCTTTGTTGGCAAAGACAGCAGTCAAACGTTTTCTGTAAGTCTCCACAAGGTTTTCACAAACTGTTGCTGATATTTTGGCCCATTCCTCCACGCAGATCTCCTCTAGAGCAGTGATGTTGCTGGGCAGCATGGACTTTCATTTCCCTCCAAAGATTTCCTATGGGGTTGAGATCTGGAGACTGGCTAGGCCACTCTAGGACCTTGAAGTGCTTCTTACAAAGCCACTCCTTCATTATCCGAGCAGTGTGTTTGGTGTCGTTTATGTAGATTGTAAAGCTTTATCCTTTAAGGGAAAGACACTTGTTATGGTTGTCTAAATAAATCTGTCGACTGTAAATGTAAAAAGTCTTGGCGCTCCTTTAGAAACGCTTGGTTTTAAAGTCACAAGTGTTAATTAATTTTAACTGATTTTATATTTATTTCTTTTGTAAGTGATCATGCTGTGAGCGGGACAACCGAAGTGTGCAGTACATGCTTACATAAACTGACCAATCAAATGCCTCTTAAGTATGTGGTGTCTGCTGGCCCCACACGCCCAACATTGAAAACGTTTGACAGATTTTCCTGACCCCGCTTTTATTGACAGGGGTGCGGACTGCCGGCAAGCTTACTCCTGATTGGGGAGAGTGGTTGCCATAGAAACCACTCACTGGACCAAGCACTGCTTACTGACGTTGCCTGACTCCAACATGGCAATATTGATATCACAACAAAGTGTCGACTGAATTGTCTTCATTTAGCTGGAACCAGAAGTAAATCACTTTCTATGGATGACATCACACTCACTCAGTCAGTCAAGTTCTTGTTTGTAGTCTATGGTTGTTCCTGAACCTCTCTTCTGAAAAGTATTGAAAATGAAAAAGCACAATTTTGTCATCCTTTAGTCCAAAACAAACTTCCCAAAAAAAAAGCTCAGAGATTTGCTTACTGTTAGCACCACATATTCATCTAAAGCTCCACTTAGATTGACTTGAGTATGAAGGAAAGTCCTGTGAGTTTCAGCAAAGTTAAAGATGTGTCTTTTCAGTCCACAGAGTTTGTGAAGAAAAACATTGTGGTGACCAGCGGCTTCGTTGGAGGGTTCCTACTGGGTCTGGCTTCCTAGGCTGATCTTCTCAACTCCTAGTGCTGGGGAGTTTCAACTGCAAGCAGCCACTTTCACTTCAGCTTTTGATGTCAGCGGAACACAGCTGATCAATGACTGGCTAAAGGTTCCTCACTGGCAGGGGTTCCTTTAAAAAGTAAAATAAATGCAGTTTTTTTTCTTTGACTCATTAAAGCACTATATATGAAGGTAATTATGATGGAAAGCTGAAGGACTAAGTTTGATTTTCAAGGACATACATTTTTAACCAACTTATGTTCTCCATGAACATAAGTTGAAGGATGTGTTAAAGAGGAACCCGTTTAGACTATCAAAACTTTTACTCAACTAAAGGATTCCCGTCACACAGATTTAATTTTAAAATCAAAGTAAACCAGAATGTTTTCTATTTATTTATTTGTACCAAGCTGATATTATTCCAAACGTTTGCACTCCGTTTCTGCAGTGAGTGGCAGAGACCCTGTCCCTTCACCGTGTTCTCCATTATCGTCATTGGATCTGCTGGCGTCAGTCAGCTTAAGAGTGGAAGCTTGAACATTCATTCAAGCGCTAGATGGGTCATCATGTCTGCCTGCCTGTTTTTTTTGTTGTTGTGAGGAATTTATGAAGACTGAAGACCTATAAATCTAAATAAAACATCTCCAAAAAAACAACTGAGTTTTTCTTTTTCATTTTTCATTACGGAAGGTTTTGATTTTATTGGAGACCCACTCCAGTGTTTTGGGTGTTTTTAACATGTTCTTGTGGGATTTTTCTGATGATGCAGGACATGTGTAAAGAAAATTAAGCATACAATTGTATATCTGAGTATTTCTTTATTAAAATTGTTGTGAATAGGGAGCAGATGAAAAAATGTTTGATAAAGAGCGTATTAGGTAGAAAGGCTAGCCAAAAGCTCCCTGCTCTGCTCCGTTGGGATGCAGACAAATGCATCCATGTACGTCTTTGTTTTCCTCGTCTGAGCAGGAATGTGCGGCTGAATAGCTCCAATATTGCTCGCCATTTTGATTGCACTGGTAATGTTAGCTTGGGGTTGAGAGGGGCTGAAAGATTATAGTGGAAGAGAGAGCGTAAACAATGGAATGATGGGATATCAGCGGAGGTTTACCTCTAAACCCCTAGAAGATAACACGTTTTTTTGTTTTTTCAATCTTATATAATCTCTTTATAAATTACTGATGTAAATATTTTTTACAATGGATCACAACAAAGTTGGAGAGGAACTATAACGGGCTCTGTGACAGACTAGTGCCCTGACCAGGATGCCCCCTGCCTTCGCCCACGAGTGGTGGGGTTAGGCTCCAGCAGTGACCCCGAAAGGGACGAAAACAGGTTTAGAAAATGAATACATGAATGGAACTTTAACGTCAGTTTTCTTTTAGTTTTTGTGCGCATTTAACTATTCTATCCACGTTCGTTATGAGGCACCGCAACAGTTGACGTTTCCATAGCAACCGGCAACAACGGACAGCAGGCTTCTGTCCACCTCAGCTTCAAGATAGAAAAACGCTCCGTTCCTGCTTTTCGTCATGTCGTCTTTACCGTTTCTACCCGGAAATTCATTCGATTTTCATGTAAGTGGATCCATGTCTGAAGGTTTTTTGCTCGACTTCAGAGTCAAACGCGATGGTTTAACACTCGGTTTACAGGAATTCCACTACTACTGTCGACCATGGCAGTCATATTGAATGCTTGACGTTATTTGTATGTATTCTGGATTATAATATTTATAAGAGATTATAAGTAAAAACACACCAGGATGCTAAATGAAAACAAATAATTCCACTGTTACCAAAACATTGTAGCTTAATATTCATCTTATCAGGCCTTCTCCAGTTCATGGCATCCTCTGTAACTGTCTTTTTATTATTTTTTACTTTTGTCTCTCCTGGGTTAAAAATAAAACTATTTTAGCGTCAGAGAGCATTAAGATAAAAAAAAACAAAAAACTAGGAGAAAAAAATAAGAACATGTTGTGAAATCTGAAAACCCCTGTAAAAAAACATGGAGCCAATTTGACTGCAACAGTCAATCGGGGTATAAATACTCAGATCTCTGTTGTATTTTCAAAATTTCAAAAATGATAAAACAATGTGAGAACAAAATATACACACGATTAGGAAAAGTCAAAGTTCTACAAGGTCATAGTTTTCTGTTTGGAGACTCTCCATGCCATAGGAAAGAAAGGACTCATGGAGATACATGCGTGTTTATATTACAATGGACACATATGTTGACCTCTCATTCACACAACGCAGTTTGTCAACAAGAGCTGACTTTTTGCGACCTTTCTGGGTAATAAAGGTTGGATTAATACATTAAAAAAAGATTTTCTTGGTTAAAACATTTATTTTTTTACACATATTGCTCAGTTACATTGAATGTGAAGGGAACGTGCATCATTTTAAAATACAAAATTACAAAAACAGTTAAAGAAAAGAAGTATATAGTAGTTTTGACACATAAGGTAATCAAAGGGTTAATTATGTGGACCTCTGGAGAGTTGCTGGTTTAAGGTCTGGCAAAATCATCCTTCACTGTGGTGCTGGGTATGCATGTCAAGCTGTGCACCCATCCATCCATCTTCCTCCGCTTATCCGAGACCGGGTGGGGGCAGCTGTCTAAGCAATGATGCCCGGACTTCCCTCTCCCTGGCCACTTCCTCCAGCTCCTCTAAGGGGGGAACCCGAGGCGTTCCTAGGCCAGCCGAGAGACGTAGTCTCTCCACCGTGTCCTGGGCCTCCGTCCAGTGGACATGCCTGGAACACCTCCCCAGGGAGGCGTCCAGGAGGCATCTGGACTAGATCCCGAGCCCCCTCAACTGGCTCCTTTTGATGTGGAGGAGAAGCGGTTCTACTCCAAGCTCTCCATGGGTGACCGAGCTTCTCACCCTATCTCTAAGGGAGTGCCCAGCCACCCTACGGAGGAAGGTCATTACAGCAGCTTGTATTCGGGACCTCGTTCTTTCGGTCATGACCCAAAGCTTATGACCATAGGTAAGTATTGGAACAAAGATCGACCGGTAAATTGAGAGCCTCGCTTTTTGGCTCAGCTCTCTCTTCACCACAACGGACTGATACAGCGGCCGCATAAATACAGACGCTGCTCCGATCCGCCTGTCAATCTCACACTCTGGTCTTCCCTCATTCATGAACAAGACCCCAAGATGTTTAAACTCCTCCACCTGGGGAAGGGACACTCCACCCACCGAGAGATGGCAAACTGCCTTTCTTCGGTCGAGAACCATGGCCTCAAATTTAGCGGTGCTGACCCTAATCCCAGCCGCTTCTCACTCAGCTGCAAACTACCCCAATGCACACTGGAGGTCCTGACTTGATGAAGCCAACAGGACAACATCATCTGCAAAAAGCAGAGAGGAAATCCTGTGGTCCCCAAACCAGACACCCTCCGGCTCCTGGCTGTGCCTAGAAATTCTATCCACAAAAACTATGAACAGAACTGGTGATAAAGGGCAGCCCTGCCGGAGTAAAACACGCACTGGGAAGTGTCTTGACTTACTGCTGGCTATGCGAACCAAGCTCTTGCTCCGGTCATACAGAGACCGGACAGCCCTCAGTAAGGCTCCCCGGACCCCATACTCCCAGAGCACCCTCCACAGGATACCACGGGGTACCCGGTCAAATGCCTTCTCAAAATCCACAAAGCACATATGGACTGGATGAGCGAACTCCCACAAACCCTACAGCCATGACCAGGACGGAAACCGCACTGTTGTTCCTGGATCTGAGGTTCGACTATCGGACGGACTGTCCTCTCCAGTACCCTGGCATAGACTTTCCCAGGGAGGCTGAGGAGTGTGATTCCCCGGTTGTTGGAACACACCCTCCGGTCCCCCTTCTTAAAGAGGGGAACCACCACCCCTGTCTGCCAATCCAGTGGTACAGTTCCCGACTGCCACCCGATGCTGCAGACATATGTCAGCCAAGACACTCCCGAAGCATCCAGAGACTTGAGGTACTCAGGGCGGACTTCGTCTACTTCCGGAGCCTTGCCACTGAGGAGCTCATTGACTACCTCAGTGACTTCAGCTTGGGTGACAGACAGCCTCACCCCAAAGTGCTCATTCTCTGCTTCCTCAAAAGAAGACGTGTCAGTGGGATTTAGGAGATCCTCGAAGTATTCCTTCCACCGCCTGACAATACCTCTTGTCAAAGTCAACACCTCCCCACCTGCACTGAAAACAGTGCCTGTAGAGAGATCTGCTTTCCCCTCCTGAGGTGTCGGACGGTTGGCCAGAATCTCTTTGAGGCAAACCCATAGCCCTTCTCCATGGCCTCACTGAACTCCTCCCAGGACCGGGTTTTTGCCTCCGCAACAGTCCGGGCCGCAGCTCGCTTTGACTGCCGGTACCTGTTAGCTGCCTCTGGAGTCCAACAAGCGAGCCAGACCTGGTAGGACTCTTTCTTTCTTTCTTCAGCTTGACGGCATCCCTTACGTCCTGTGTCCACCACGGGTTCGGGGGTTGCCGCCGCGACCGGCACCAGAGACCTTGCGACCACAGCTCAAGGCAGCGGCAGAGACAATGGAAGTGGAAAACATGTTCCACTCGGACTCAGTGTCCCCAACTTCCCTTGGTACCTGTTTGAAGTTCTCCCAGATGTGGGAGTTAACGACTTCCCTGATAAAGGGCTTAGCCAGATGTTCCCAGCAGACCCTCACAGTGTGTTTGGGTCTCCTGAGTCTTTCCGGCCTCCTCCATCGCCAGCAAATCCAACTCACCACCAGGTAGTGATTGTTGGACAGCTCTGCCCCTCTCTTTACCCTAGTGTCCAAGACACAAGTGTGAAGGTCAGGGAAGATCAGGGAGTCCATTCCTACCAATCATGCCCCTCCAGGTCACACTGTCATTGCCCACATGGGCATTGAAGTCCCCCAGGAGGACAATGTAGTCCCCTGTTGGGGCGCTTTCCAGTACCCCTTCGAGAGACACCAAGAAGGCTGGGTACTCTAAACTGCTGTTCGGCCAGCAAGCTGAAACCACGGTCAGAGACCCGTCCCCCACCTGAAAGCGGAGGGACATGACCCTCTCGTCCACTGGGGTGAACTCCAACACTTGGCAGCTGAGATGGGGGCTCACAAGTAAGCCCACACCAGCCCGCGGTTAATGGGAGAGCAAGCTGTGCACCTTTGTAGAAATGTAGTGGAGTCACTAGTCCTTTTCTTTCTCAATATTCAGGTACTTGTACTTCTAAAATGTACTTCTTTAGGAAATGTGTTGGTGCTGTCCATACTATTTTAAAGTCTCCCTCCGATCATCTTTTGATCTATTGTAAGAGCATTCCCAGTGGTTAATTATGATTATGCCGTTTTTAGCCATAGTAAAAAAAAAATTATTGTTTAATAGAACAAAGTTTACAGGAGTTCATTAGAAATGTACCTCCAGGACAGTTGGCGTGGAGTAACCTGGCCCATCTTACCCTCCTCATTGTTGAGAGCTCTCAGTTTACATGCTTTCCCACTAGCTTAAAGGCCCCTCACAACCCCAACCTAACATTAGTGGTGCAACAAAAACGGCGAGCAATATTGAAGTTATCAGTCGTACAGTTTAGAGCCAGATTGCAGCTCAGACGAGGAAAACAAAAACTTCCATAGATCTTTTTGTCTAAAAGTGGATCAGAATGAAGCGAGGCAGGGAGCTTGTGGCTCGCTCATCATATGTTACAACACAAATACAGTCTTTTTTTAAACTGCATTTTTTGTTTGGTCCTGATGCACAACTATTTGAAAAAGACATTTTTAGAAATGTAATTTTAAGCTCAATTTTCTATATATTTTTCCTCAATCATCAGAAAAATGCCAGAAAAACACAAAAACACGATTTTCATCTGAGTGGGTCTTTAAACTGATGTGAAATAATCTGTTTATCTTTTTTGAGTTAGTGGATTGGGTTTTTAAGGTTAAGGCTCATTGTTTAGTCACAAAAGTGAACAGCAATTCTTCATATTTTCTTGGTTAATGCATAAATACATTGTATCTGATTTTCTGCTGTTTCTGAAGTCAGTCATATGTGTTTTAAATCAACTTTCATGACAAGAACAGAGAAGTGCAGAACTGGAGTGAAATGAATTAAAAAGTGATTATTAAATGATGTAACAGTGAACAGGGTTTGCTAAATGCCATACATTTTGTGAGGTGATTACATGAGGTTGTTTATAAAATACTGCAATTCTTCACATTTTTCTTCAGAATTCAAACTTCCCACTATTTTTGTCCTCCAGCTCCGCTGTGTCTGTGATGGATGTTTAGAAATGACTTGTTTTTTTGCATTGCACAGCTGGGGCGGGAGAGGTTCCACAAATCCCAACACTTTGCCCTTGTTGAGGGTTTGCCCAAGCTGGTGGGGCTGGAGAAGCCAGGGATTGGAGGAGAGCCTTTACCAGGCCAGAAGATGAAAGCAGCACATTCTGTGTATCCCAAAGTAGATGGCAGTCACGTCCCGTCATGGTTGGCCTTTGACAAACAGGTAGATTACTAAGACGTTCATGGTTCTCTGTGACAAAACATGATCATTTTCAACATTTGTCCATTCGTGTGTCTCTATAGGTTCTTTGCTTTGAGGCTTACTTTCAGGAGGAGGAGCCCTACCAGATTAGAAAGTGCAAAGTCTATTTCTATCTAGAGGATGATACCATCAAGGTGGTGGAGCCAGTGTGCAAGAACAGCGGCATCCCTCAAGGTGTCTGTGGAGTCTGGTGGATCAGATTTGAAATGAAACAGCCTCAATGATACGCTGAAATAACATAAGCTCCTCTGCGTTTGTCGCATTGCAGGGACACTCATTTATCGCCATCGCATTCCCCTCCCTCCTCCTAATGATGACCAGTACTACAAGGTGTTCCATTTCAACATCAACCAGCAGGTGGTGTTCTACTCTCGGGCCTTCACTCTGACCAACTGTGACACCTTCACGAGGGACTTCCTCACCAGACTTGGGGTGCAGCTGAATGATCCTGCTCCAGTTCCAGATGATCCATACAGCAGACAGCGGCAACAGGTGAACCCCCAGGCAGAGATATAAACAATACAGTTAAATTTTAACACAGGGACTAACATCCTTTATTAATGTCAAACTAAGCTCTCTATAAATCCATCTTTAGATCTTTATTCTGAGTTCTTGATCTTGGTCAAAACACTAACAGTTGCTTTTGATTTCTTTTTTCCCCCCTACATTGTATTGTTTTTCAAATATTTTTCAGTTTGAGAAGAATACAAACCTAATTCTGCCTTATGAGAAAAACAACAAGCTGAGACAGTTCCTGGATTATGACCGCCAAGTCCTTCGCTTTTACTGCTTCTGGAATGACCTAGAAGACCCTTCTGCAAAGCCACGAGAACTCATTCTGCACTACTTCCTGTTTGATGACACTATTCAGATCCATGAGGTGACCTCAGCAAAGGCTGGAAATAAATCTGCTGCCAAATTCCTGCAGCGCAGAAAACTACCCAAGGTAATAAGAAGATGAAGATGCGTGATGAAGAGCAGCTGTTTGTGAGGTGTTCTGTGTTTGATTCATCTAATGTGTTTAATGTCTGGTGGCAGAGTCTTCCTGCTCAGGTTGACCAGCTGGGAGGAGACACAGAATCCATATTGCTCAACGTTTTGGGCTCAGATGGACTGGGGAATCGCTTCATGGTGGACAGGCTCAAAGTAGGTCTGCCTCAAACCGAGCGTTTAAATACAAACGATAGGATGTTTTCTGAGCTGTCAGCAAGGGATCTTAAAAAGTTGTTGTCCTCCACACAAGAAATGATTCTGCTGCTGACTTAAACTTCTCAATTTCACTGGTTAATGCAATATTTTTTCTCCATCCATTTATCCATCATTCCATCCATCCATTAATCAACTCACCATCCATCCAGCCTTCGATCTACCATCTATCCATCCATCCATCCATCCATCCATCCATCCATCCATCTATACATCCCTCACTCCATTCATTCCTCCAGCTATTTATCCATCCATCTACCCTTTCATGCATCTGCCCATCATTACATTCATCCATTCATCCAGCCTTCAATCCATTCATCTATGCATCCATCCCTCTTTCCATCCACACTTCCATAAACCCTTCCATCATTTCATTCATCCATATCTCCCTCAATCCATCATTACATCCATCCATCATTACATCCATCCATCCACTCACCATCCATCCAGCCTTCGATCTATCCATCCATCCATCCTTCCATCCCTCTATCCATCCACACTTCCATTCATCCATCCATCCCTCCATCCAGCCTCCCATCCATACATCCATATCTCCCTCCATCCATCTATCTATCCATTCATTCTCCCATTTTGTCCCCTGTAGAGGAACATGGTTGCTGGAGCCTATCCCGGCAACTGCTTGAGAAAAGCAGGGTTCCACTGTTTATCGCAGAACCACGCAACGAAACACACATTCCCATCTATGTGACAATTTTTTTTTAGAATCACCTATTGACCTTTAAAGCATGTTTTCGGGCTGTTATAGGAAGCCAGAGTTCCCGGAGAAAACAGTATATTTCAATTCAATTGAAAACATGTAAAGGTATGAAGAAATTATGAGTTGTTTCAAGGTCAAATATTACTGCTGAATGTCACTCTTCTTTTACATCAATGTGTTTTAGGCCGAAAGTGGGAGAGCTCTTGACTATCTTCTTTTTTCCCCACAAAATCCATCAAATTCTGTTTTATGAGGGCTGAAATCCTCTCAGCTCAATACAGTTGTATAAAACTCAACAAAAAGCAGACAGTATTTTTAAAGTTAATGAAAAAATGAAATTTGAGTCAAATTCTTTTACAAAGCCCCAGGCCCAGGTCAATACTTTTGTCATCTCAAGACGCCACTCAAAGAACACCAGAAATATCTAACCTAATCACATAAAACAAATCACAACTGTTGTCATTCAATTCAAATTATTTAAGATTCCTTTTTCTAAATAAGTTTAGATCATCTGAATAATTCTAAATTCTCTTTACTGTATTGTAACAAGGCCTGGATCTAAGTCATTAAAACAAAAAAGGCAAAGAGTTTAAGTATATTCCTCTGTATTGAGGATGTAATTGGGCGACTGTGGAAAGAGGAAACTAAATCCAGAGCTGGTGACCATCTACGGTGACCTATGGAAGTCAGGTATCATTTTCATTGTTCATTTGGATTATTTGAAAAAACTCAATTTAGACTTCTGCTATATGAATAACATATCTTATGAAGAGTCACTCAAAACCCCAGACATACTCTCTACAGGATAAAAAGTACTGCTGTTTGCTGTTTAATTGCAAATCAGAATTGACCTTTAATTCTTTACAGTCTTTGCTGCTAATCTTTGTCAGAGCTTATTAAAATGTCTGAATAAACCCGTTCAACATTTTCAGGCTTCCTCCCACAGCTTCCTGCTTAACAGCAAAAATTACAAAAAGTGTCTGCGTTATGAAGCCATCAGACTGATTCTATTCCACTGGAATGCTTTAGCAGACACTAATAAATCAACTTGAAAATAGCTTTAAACGTTGATCATAAGCTGAAACTCTCTAGAAGTTGATGTTTGTTTATTCGGAATAATGCAAGCCAACTCTAACAAAACGAAAAATCATTGAGCCAGTTTTCAGAACCTTACGAGATCTTGTATCTGTTGCACCTCAGAGGAGGTTCATGCATGTCAGAAACATCCAGAAGTTGCTCTGAATGCAGGTTGGTCTCACTGACTGGTCCTGTCTTTGCTCTGTTCCTCTCCTGCAGACCGGAGCTGTAAAGCAGGACTTTTACAAGGACTGTGACCTTCGTATTGGTGGGGAAGTGAACGTGTGGGGCAGAAGAGTTCTCATCGCTGACTGTGATGAATTCACCAAGCAATACTATCGTTTCAAATATGGCATAGGTGAGGCTCCTGCAGCTCCAGAGGCTGAGATGCTCAATTACTAAAAAAGATTCAAGTTGTTTACATCAAGCTTTAAAATTATTACGTTATAAAATCATATTTATCATTACAAGTTGATAGCTTCCTGGCCTTATGCAGTTTACATAATGTATTACCTTCTGTGAACACCGGGGGGCAGGAACACTTCACATTACCACCTCAAACTCCTGAGAATAGTGTCAGAGAACAGGGAAAGCATGCATATCTTCAGATACAGATCTTTAAAGTTTTATGTGATCTCCAAAACACAATAAACCCATGAAAGTTTCTTCTGTTTTTTGCTACAGTTTTTTATTTTTTTTTACTGTAACCCTCTTCTTTCTCTTAGAGGACTTCACCCCAGTCAAGTACAAATTGCCCCCAACCCCCAAGCCACCAAAGACTTTACCCCCTTACAATGGCTTTGGCTCAGAGGAAGACTCCTTGAGCTCCTGTTATGGCATACAGCTGCGACGCCCCAGGAAAAATCTGCAAACCTTTTTGGAAAACGACAGGTGCGATGGGTCACAGTTGTTATTATCTCACACATGTAAATGTTTCTGTCTGCTTGTGAGGTAACCCCCCTCCCACCACCTCCCTCACCATGGATGTGTCTCCATGCTTCTGGCCTTAGCAGCATTGTCCTGAAGTTCCGAGCCAAGATGAGTACCGATGACAGCAATGAAAGGAAAAGGGAATTTGTCATCTCCTTCTACCCTTGCGATGGTACCATGAGTGTTTACGAACTCTCACAGAACTCAGGTACCACCGTCTGGAGAACAGCGGCTCACGAATCACTTTGAGTGCACATTTCTGGCTCTCACTTCTGGCTTTCACTTGGAGCTCAGCTCTAGAACTCTGCGGAATTGGCAAACTTTTAGTTGGTGGACGACATACATCACTAGTCAACAAATTTAAATGAGATGCAATTTGAAAACCAATCGTTTGTTTCCTTGCAGAACTGCTGGCTCTTATAGTGAACTGAGCTCCATCCTATCATAGTCAGTGTTTAACCTGTGAGGTGCAGCTGGACGTAGACAGAAATGTCAATGAGTGAACCAGTACAAGAAAAAAAGTTTTCCTAGGAAATCTAATTTTTTTGTCATCTGTATGATACATACTGCTCCCAAGAAAATGTAAATGGCAATGTTGGGATACAAAAAAAATAGGATTTCAGTCATGTGAAGTAATGGTTCGCTGCATTTTCAGAGTTGCATCTCGCTACAGGTATGCCTGGGGGGAAGTTTCTGAGACGTAGTGATGTGAAGAAGCCAGGCCACAGCAAACCGTCAGAGCGCTACACGGCCCAGGATCTGTATGTCGGAGCTGAGCTCCATATCAGCGGGCAAACCTTCATGCTGGTGAATGCCGATGAATACACGCTAAAGTACATGGAGCAGCATGCAGAGGAGGTATAATGTTTGTTTTGCTCGATCTCAGCTGTGGTTTTTGTCTCTGTAAATGATCTTTCCAAGTGCCAGTTATGGTTTAAAAACACATATTTGTGTGTCATCTTCCAAAGTTTTCCAAGGCAAACACAGGCAACATCCTCAGCAAGCTGCAGTCCATCCCTGAGGATAAAAAAAGTGAAATCAAGAAGTTTCTGACTCTCAGTGACCCAAACAACACAGGCCTCATCTCCTATGAGTCATTCAGGTACAGTCATAAAACAGGAGTTTGAACAGTTCTGTCCCAAACCAAAGGCTTTTTTCCACTTTCAGGAACTTGTTTTTAGGTAAGAAGAAAATAATTCATGTGGGACTTTTAATCCTTTAAACAAATATCCAGAACAGTCAGCACAGCTTAGATCTGCTGTATTAATGTAAACTGTATTAACCCCTTGATGGTTAATAATTCAAATATGCATCAAATCACTACAGCTTGAAAAACAACATTAATTTGGCATCTACATGAAAGTATTTTTTTAATAGCTGGACATAAATCAAGGGGTTAAGATTGTGTTCATCATTAACAAAGCGGAGACTGGACATTGAAGTTACATTCAGTTAAAGGTAAAGCATCATTTTTAAGAGTATCTACGATCCATGACTCAGTTCAAAGTGATGAAAGAAAGCTGAAGACAACCACTAACCTAAAGATAAACAGATAACTTTCACATCAGAGTTTAAAGACACACAATGTGGTAGAAAATGAGTCTTTTTTTAAAAAAAAAAAAAAAAAGCTTCTAGTCACCAATACATATTTTCTCAAACTATTTACTATTGAAAAACTTTGTTGAAAGCATTATTTTTCTTGCAAGACAGAAAGTAAGACACCTTTTGGAAACAAGCTTTTTTTTTTTCTCAGATTCAGTGATTCCATTGTAGGAGCTGTAAAAAGTTGCCTGCGAATGTCAGTCAGAAAAAAAGAGGTATTATCTGCTCTAAACAGATCTGCCAATACAGGAATTAAAAAATAATAAAAATGTGCTTAAGGTGCTTTACCAAAACCCAAAATTAATTCAATTTCTAAACAACTGAACTGACTAATGTCAGACGACCCTGCTCTGTATAAAAAAGCTTTACCACATTTACCACAATAAGCACTTTAATTCTTTTAATATAAATGTGTTTCCTCACAAAAAAAACCCCTCATAGGTAATTCTAATATCTTGACTTCAAAGTCATGAGAGCAAAGATACTAACTGCCTGTGTTTTGTTGAAGGAGGAAGCCTGCAGTTAGCATGGAAACCAACCAAGAATAGCTATGTCATTGAAGAAAAATCAAGTGGAACACAAATCACAGGATTTAAACAGAGCGCATAGTGTACAATGGTGTGTTCAGGTTCTAAGTCTCAGTTCTATGGAACTGGTTTGATTTTGCGATTTCATACTTGACGCTACAAATAGCTTGCTGCAAAATCTGTTTGAAGGCTGTTGTTACCAAAAGAGGGAGTACCGCAAATTTTTTTCCACACCTGAAACAGAAAAACTCTGTCAAGAGGTTAAAATGCAGCTCTCTGAGAGATGCTCAAGCTAGCGGCAGCTCACAATCCTACGACAGCTTGTATTTCATTTACTTTGAATTCAGACCAACTTCCAAAAGATATGTTGAAATAAAATAGTTAAATATATATTGTCATTTGTCATTTTTGTTAAAGAAAGTAAAGGGAAGGAGAAAAAAAAGATTGGATACTGAATTGAAAACATGGGAGATTTTATTTTTTGGCCATATTCCCCATCCCTGATCAAAATACTGAATCTGCAACCTGAATAGAAAGGAAGCTAAATATAGTTTAGTTTTGTCTCAGATTTTCTGTGCAAATGTCTTTTTGTGCATCTGTGCTGCATAGGAATATGCTGATGGATCTAGACTGTGGTTTTGTGGACCACGAGGTGCTGGTTCTGGGCAGAACTTTCTCAGAGCAGCAGCAGCCTGAGGATGATGTGGCCTTGATGTTGGCCGTGGCACAGGACACACTCAGGAGAAAGCTTTACGATGACTTCCAAAGCCTGACCCTAGCCTTTATCAAACAGGACCCACTCAAGTAAGTGATGTGCACACAGCGTCACTCACACGCCTAAATGTGAGGATAAATGTTTTCACCACAGAACACGCACCAACACAAAAACAGGGTAATTGCTCCACAACTGTAAATCAATCATGAGGCCAGTGGCGCTGTTCCTCAGAGCAGGATTTAGTTCCAGTTTACATGAAGGAAAAAGTGGAACCAGATGGACGCTGAAGACCAGCATGTTGTTCTGGAGGACGTAAACACACACGCCCTCCTTCAACTCTGCGTTCCTCTCTGTTCTACTTTTCTCTGTGTGCATTCAGGAGGTCTGCAGCTCA
Source organism: Oryzias curvinotus (assembly GCA_023969325.1). Lineage (NCBI taxonomy): Eukaryota > Metazoa > Chordata > Actinopteri > Beloniformes > Adrianichthyidae > Oryzias > Oryzias curvinotus. The sequence continues at coordinate 15,792,790 of CM043726.1, read as the reverse complement.
GCTAGCATGGACAGCTGCAACACGCAGCGCCACACTGACGCATCCGTTAACGGCGCTGTTGACAACCTCATTTACTGCACATTGTTCTTTAAATTAAGATGGCATGAGAACAATGCTCTGGGAAAACAACTGAGGGAAAAAACAATTCTGCACTCCTTCTTTGAAAACATCATTAAAATATCAACTGGAAAAATGAGACTAAAGGGGGAATCACTTAGTTCTGCTGACACTAAACCAGAATCTTCAGATAATTAAAGGAACTCTCCATTCTATCTGTTTTGGTTACCGTGGGAACTAATCTTGACTTCTTGTAGGGAACTTATAATGGTTTTTGTGTTTTTTAAATCTTGATATAAGTACAGTAAACATGGTGTAAAGGTTATGATTCAAATTTTGCTGAATCTCTAAATTTGATTTTGCCTCCCTCCCTCCACTCCCAAATCACCTTCTTCTTTGCTGGGGGTTTTTTGGTACGACGTTCTGAACTTCTGGAATCAGGAATCTCCTACTGTGAAGCGGCCAATACAGCAGCATGTGGCAGGTTTTGGTTGTCTTAACATTCAACCAGTGAAGCCTCATTTAGGAAGGACTTGTTTCTTTGCAGTCATTCCTCCCTTCTAAATATTTATACCAAGAAGCAGTGCATGCAGTTTATTTTTCAGTTTTCCTCCTTTTGTTCTGAAATCCTGGCTGTCCGCTAATAAGACACTGAGTATTTTTGGCCAAACACTCTGAAATCTGGTCTCAACTTCGAGAAGGTTTTCCTTTCAACTTCTCCAAACAAATATCTTTCTGTCTTTTTAAAGTTGTACGGTCATGAACCTCAACAATCAGCCTTCTGGCTGAAGTCTGTACAGTCCATGATGTAGCCGTAGGGATTCTCCGTTTCTTCTCTGAGCTTCAGCCCACCTGACCCTGGGAAGAAATGAGCTCGCCTGCAACAACTGGCAGATGTTTTATCAATCAATCAGTTTTATCAGCTAGTGAATATTATTTTCGGTGAGGAATAATGGACCACAAACAGTTTTAGAGTAACACTTCCAGTATACAAGAATAGCAGCACTAATGTGTCTCCAGACCAACTGCTTAAATGTACATTTCTACTCTTGATAAATTATCCACATGTAATTGGTAAGTACACTCTAATTTGCCCTCATAACTCATGTTTAATCGTCTTTGTTCATCCACATTTTGATGAATAAATGAAGCTGTAAAATGTGTAAATATTTTCAGAATCTAAGGTAGGATTAGTATTGGACTGGGTATGGTCTATTGTTGGACTTCTTTCCTTTCAGGTCTAATCTTCTGTAAATTTTTGACGACTGCCTCTGTCCAACATCTTCTGCAAAGTGATCTAATAATCTGATTTAATTAAAAGTTTGAAGTTTTTAGTAGATTTATGAACTTTCCTTTTCTTTTCTGTCTATAGAAACGGCCGCGTTCCCAGGAAAATGGCGTGGAACATTTGTGAATCTGTTCATCTCCCTGTTTCCGAGAACCTGTTGGGAACTCTGCTCACCAAGTAAGAATCCATATTGCTCTGACTTATTTTCACATTTTCAGAGAGTTTTTAAGTGTTGATTTTTGACAAACACACCAGCAGCCTGTGATGTGCAAACATTCAGGTCACGAATCTCCATGAACTGATCTGCATCAGCATTCTGAAATAAAACCAGGACTCTTTTCACTGCTCTAGACACATAACTGACCAGCTGTTTTTATATCAAGCATTTCAGACATTATATAATCATCTTCCAATCTACAGGTCTGCAGTAGTTTTAGCTGTCAAACTATAAGGGGTAGTGTGAGCACCAATTATAAAAGCAGTACTCAGAATAATGTTGAATCGGTTTTCTTAGCAAATAGTAGTACGCTTGAGGTTTATTTTATTAAGTAAACTTGAGTATAAGTACAACAAGCATACAGGAAATACAATGTTCTCTCTTTTATTGCGGGAGATTGGTTCCATAAAGAACCTGCAATAGGGGAAATCAGCGAAGTAGGACGACATTGTATACTTCATGAATACTTCTTCAGATTAAATTGGAAAATTTTAAGATTGAAATAAATAGATGATATATAAAAAATAAACTTCAAGCGTACTGGCTTACTTTTAGTATAGACTAAGTATAACAATAATACTTTATATTGGGACTCAAACAGGGATGTGTCCTGGACACTTTTACTAGAATTGTCAAGATCAGTTATGGGTGTGCTGGGATGCTGTAGCTCAACAAAACTTATTTCAGTTTCCTAGTCCTGGTCCTCAGGGTACACAGTCCTGCGTGTTTAGTATCCTCCCCACTAAACCCAACAGCCTTTCAAAGGTCGATGATGAGCTGAATCAGATGCAATTAATCAGAGTAGCATTGAGAACATGCAGAACAGTGTGGCTCGAGGACCAGAACTGGGAACTACAGCTTGGTTCATGTGATCCAAAGATGAGAGACAGGAAATAAAAGCACATCCCAAAAGTAAACAGCCACAGGAAAAGTGATTTCATAAAATATCTGTACAACAAACTGTACAGAAGTTCACACTTACAGGCATTAAATGTGCATCCAATAAAAACCTAACCCTAAAAATGAAAACAAATGGGGGAAAAAAGAGCTATTCAAATAACGGATGCGAAAGAAAGACCAGCCCAAGCTCTGGAAGAACCAAAGGGGTCCAACAAAATAAAGACAGCAAAACCACCCACCTACAAGCAACTGCTTTAGTCATTATTCTGTGAAGGACAGGGAACGGGCACAGACAAGCGGGGAACCTCCACCTTAGTCACCCAAATACCACTATGCGCTCACAGAGACAAAATTGTTTGTTTTTCATTTTTGTTATTGGTTGATAGTAAAAATAAGAATTTTAATTTATGTTTGGAGAAGGCCTGGAGAAACTGTCCGTGTTTCCTGATTATAGAGCTTCACATTTCCTAGCAATGAAAAGGGAAGATGGAGTTAGTGGTGTTGCAGGCAGTGGTCTTACAGATGTTTTCTTTGATCTCTGCTGGATACACACATCTATCTAGGAGCAGCTCAGCTTCTGCGTTGTGGACATTTCTTTTTAAACTATCTCATACAGAAACAAATGCCCTTCTTAGACTTCTTTAGATCTGAAATCTCTTTAGATGGGTTTTGTATTTGTGCGGCTGACAGCCTAACTGTTACAAAATTAGGAAATAAGACAATCAGAGTGTATTTTGTGTGGACATCCTACTGACATCCTATGAGCACTTATGTATCACATCCACCACGGCCCTAAAACATTTGCTTGCGGCCAGTAAGGGGCCAGTACTCGCACCTCAAAACTGGCTAAAGTGTGGGGTAAGGACACCCTACAGCAGCATCACCCGTGCGTCATAAGTGTATGTACCTTACAATATCCTTACAAATACTTCACGATACACTTACCACAATAACAATGACAATATACACGACAATGGTACGTTCCATTTTCATGACACCTCTTAAGGTGGCTGTACGAACCTCAAGGAAACTGCAATACACACCTCTGCTCAATTTAAGATGCAGCATCACCTCTCTACCCTCTATGGGTCTGGACAACACAACAACCCGCATCACCAGTTTGGGTCAATCCCTGTGTGAATGCATATGATTAAGGCTTTACCGGGAAAGCAGATGTGTCCTGCAGTTGCCTTGAGGCTTGTACGGCCACCTCAAAGGAAAAGAAAATGGAACATACAATTGCCACGCATGTTGTAAGTGTATCGTGAAATATGTGTAAGACGAATGATAAAATCTTTACGTCATGCTTTGCCTACTGTACTTCATGTTACTTTTGTACAACATGCCTAGTTTCACTCTATGGTCTCACCTAGCGGTCTATGACCTTGATATTTCAAGTTCTTTCAAAATGATTACAAGTTTCACCCACAGAAAGCCTGTATTCACCTGTAAGAGCATTTGTGACAAAGGCTCATCTGGAAATGGGGACAGCACTGTGGGTGTGAAATGTATTTAGTACTGATTGATCACACATCATGCTCACCTGGACGTTGACCAACGTGCATAATGACCTTTTTAAAATGAGTTAGTGCGGGAAAGCAGAACAAAAATTTACTGGAATTCCTTGACTACAACTATATACAGCTGTATTCTCATGGTCATCTATCAAGATAGTAACTTGTATCTTGACTGTTCTAGGTTTGAGGGGGCTGATGGCATTGACTATCAGGCCTTCCTGGCTGGTATTAACTGGGTTGAACACCCTGCTTCACCAGTAAAGTATGAGGACATCTTAAGGGTAAGTGAGAATGGGGCAATAATTCATAATGTATAAGCAGGAACGAATGGAAGAAAATGGAAAAAACTTTTTTAATGAGGGTCAGTCAAGAGGACAGAGTAAGTAGTTTCACTGTGTGCACAGATTATTAAATAGACTTAATTGAAAATCAATCTGCCTTTTGTGCCAGACTGTGATGACTCAGACAATAAGCGAGCCAAAGGCATATTTAAGGGAGTGGAGAAAATGGTCAAATGGACTATGAAATGATTAATTGTGAGCAAAACTTGATGCACACCAACAATTTGCTATTTTAGAATTACACTGCAATGTGGCACATTCATTTGCAAAGTTGAATACATATTCTTACATTAACCATTAAGAGACAATGCTGAGCCCACACTTAATCTAACCTTTACTCACACCTGAGCCCTCAAATTATTCACCTTTGACCTCACTGGAACCAGAAAGGTCAAAGTGTGGAGTGTGTGTGTGTATCATGTTGGCAGTGCTCTTACTGGACTTAATCTACCAGTCGTCAGTCACAGCTGCCTTAAATTTCATTTTCAGTTTCTTGCTGTGCCTCTGTTCTGTTCTGCCTCTAGAACACATTAAAACATCCAGTGACCCCTCTCTAGTTTAAAGTGTTATGATAACCAAGCCAGGCTGGCAAATTTCCTAGTGAATTCAATGATTAAGTGGCCCACAGTGAAGACAGACTTGAACAGTAAATGTCTTTATAGGACATTATTCAAAGAAGAGCATCATCAATGTGCAATATTAAAACTGCTTATACCTTCAGAACTGTACAATGACGTGTTTTTTTTTTGCTGTCTCCAGTTTGAAGTGAACGCAAGGGTTGGCGCCGTTGAAGCTGGACGAAGAAATGTCAACTACTCTGCCCTTCTTCAGGATGTGCTCAACCTCTCCTCCAACTGCAAAGATGCAGAATAATTCTTTCTCTCCTTCAATAACAACACCATCTAACCTGCATGTAAATGTTTTTTTTTTTATGAGAGAATCACAGTCTTTTGCTTTTCAACACAGACTCTGTTTCACAGCACTGTTTGTACAAACACCCGTATTTTCTGAGTCCTACCCCAAATTTCCACTTGTCCATCTGTGGTGCATCTCTGTTGCATTGCGTGAGGAGTCCGACTCAAGACCGTCAGTTAATTTACATCTGCGCCTGCGTTGTATCTCTGGTCTAAAAAACCTCTCAAGAACATCTTGTGCCTTAGTCACATGGATCCCTGTATGGATGCTGCAGGATTTTGGGTTGTCCAGGCCTGTAGAGGTTTGTAGATCGGAGATGCTGCATCTTAAAGTGAGCAGAGGTGTGTCTTGCAGTTCCCTTGAGGTTCATGCGGTTACCTTAAAGATTATCATGAAAATGGATTACAGATGTTACACACACTTATGACATACAGTCGATGCTGTTGTACGGTGCCCTTTATGCAGCACTCCAGTAATTAGTAAGGTGCATGTACTTGTTCATTACTGATCGCACACAAATGTGGCACGTTTGGGATGCACAGGTGATACACACAGTACAGACCAAAAGTTTGGACACACCTTCTCATTCAAAGAGTTTTCTTTATTTTCATGACTATGAAAATTGTACATTCACACTGAAGGCATCAAAACTACGAATTAACACATGTGGAATTATATACACAACAAAAAAGTGTGAAACAACTGAAAATATGTCATATTCTAGGTTCTTCATAGTAGCCCCCTTTTGATTTCATTACTGCTTTGCACACTCTTGGCATTCTTTCTGGTAATGGAGGTTGTGACTTGTGAATTTCCACCGGTCTGTTTGCAGTGCATCTCTGTTGAGTTGCATGAAGAGTCCGTCTCATGACCTTCCTAATTTACATCAAATCTGTTGCTCTCAAGTCCATCCCCCCTCACCCCTGGCGGAGGAGTGGTTTGTCCTGTCACTACCCATCACCCAACTCTTGAACAATCAAACCCCATAATCTCTACTTCCTAACTGAGTCCTTGTATTGTGTCATATATGATGTTATGTTTTTTAACCTCCACCGTTGAACTTTTGTCGTCCATTGTGGTGTTATCAGTGGTGTCAACATGCGTTATCGCTTAAGCACGTCACTGTAAATTTAAAATTAAATATTATAAAGGTTTATTTTAAAAATACAATAGAAGTTTTTATTTTGAAATGTGGACCTGTTTCCCGTTCCCTGGCTTTTTGCTGCTAAATTGACTCGTAAACAGACTGGAAATAGAACTCCTGCATAAAGCTTGCGTTGCGGTGGAGAGGGACGGACACGGACTGCAGACATGACGGACATCATGTAAACATATTCTGACTGATCAATGACTGTTTCATTTTTTGTGTCAACGCAACACAACGGAGATGCACCACAACATAGATCCACCTTAGACAGACCAGTGGAAACCAGCCTTAAGTCATTACCAGTGTAAATGGAGAGATGATGGAGGAGTGATTCTGGGCTTGATTAGAGCTGTAAAAGTAAACATAAGAACATCCTCTGACTTGAAACACCGGGCAGTTGAGATGTTGGGGCTCAGTTCTTTATTCGCCTCCAAGGCACAGAAAAGGAGTTCAAGCTTCACAAGGATTGTAATCACAGACTCTTTTGTTGGGGAGAGAACTCTGCCCACACACTGATGAATCCCTCCACGTGAATCCAGGCTTTCCTGCTGTGCTGCTACAAGAGATCATGGGGTATCTTTATTTGAAAAGTATTCTGCAGTTCTAAAGACATGTCCGCTCATGGAGTTCTGCAAACTGAGTTTTTTGGTGCATCTGTGAAACGGATTTGCAAGTGCAAGATTGTTTTGTGCTTTTGCAATACCGATTTGTCCTTGAAGAAAAAAAGATTTACAGCTGTGAAAATGTTCTGCACACTTGCAGAGATGTTTTCTGTCATCAAAATTATTTTCGTAAAACAGCACACACACACCAGCACGAGTGCTTTCTGTACAAGAGCGCGCACAGATCTACACACAAACTCAAGTTACAATCTCAGACTTTAGACACAACAACCGACTCAGCTGATTGACCAATCAGCAAAAAAATTCATCTGTCTGTCCTGCCACTGAGAGAAATAATTAACTGTTATATTCAGTCCTGTCAGTGTGACAAATAGGTGCATTGTTTTTGTTTTAGAAGATCGAAAGCTTTACAAAATCAACATTTTTTAAACTTTTAAGTCTAAGACAGATGTTTATTTGGTAGTGTCCTCAACTCACAGGAATGTGTTGGATCTATTTATTTTTAAAGTTTTTAGTTTGTCCCTTCCCTTTTTGTAATTGTGACAATAACATTTTTAGTGTTTTAAAACAAAGTTTTACAACACATTATACAAGAATGTGTAATAAATGTGTTTTATTCATTATCTTTAATTACTTTATCACAACAGCAGCTCTGCGCACCAGACTAAAAAAACATGAAATATTTTAGTCGTGTTAAACATTTGATTTTATTATTATTATTATTGTATACTCAAATCCAGCAGGTTGTCTGGTTTATGCTTAGGTCGAACACACATATAAATACCATGGTCAGCCTCCAAAAAACAAAAAAAGATTGGTGGTCCCACCAGAAAATGTGGAAATAGTGTAAAGTCTAAAGCTACTTAATAACTTTAAATTGGCCTACATGTTCACTATTGAGAGTAAACTCACTCAGCTCTTTCTAAAATGTTTTCTATAAGTTGTACTTTATGAGGTCACACAATTATTTACTTGTGGAAAGTCACGCTCTTGTTTTTCCAGCTCTATTTGTGTAATTGGAGCTCAGAAGTGAACAGGCATCTCAACATGTCCAATATGGCATCCAACTAAAATCAGCCTGCTGATTGGTCTAGATTCTATCCAATCAAATCGCTATATTTATCTAACAAGCTGTCTGCTACTGAGGCCCAGAAAGTGAACTGGCTATTTTACCCTTGATTTTGCCTCTTTGGCTGAAGGAAAATTCCTTTTTATTCATTTTAATAGGAGAACGGACAATTAGAAAACAGAGCAAGGTTACTGGAATATATACCTTATATATCTCATATCTTGCAGCACTAGATGATTCAATTTGTCTCCCTTTTTTAATTTTTACTTTTGTTGCCTTTGCGTTGCGTACTTTGTTTAGTGGTCAAACACACCACCTCCTCATCTGTTTGGGTGCGTTCACATATGCGACCAGTGTATGAGCAGGTTGTCGATAAAAAGAAAAGCAGGAGACAATTGTGTCGCTTGAAAACTATAAACGCCACTCAGAAGTTCATCGGACAGTTGTGATTAAAAACAGCCAACATTAGTACTGTAATGTTCGGCTGGACGTAATGAAAAGTCGGAAACAGCTGTTTCCAAATGTGAAGCTTTCAATGTGCAGTAGCTTAAACGGTTGTAACCACACCTAACACAGCACAAAATGGAAGACTTGCCCTGACGCTCCTCATCTGATTTCCACGCATACACACTCTCACGACACTCTTTTATATTCACTTGGTCCTCTGCCCCCACCCATACTCTTCCATTCACATTCATCTAACTGACTGGAGCACCAATGAAAACACAGAACACAAAAGAATCACTTAAAGCTAACTGAGGATAGCAACACAGAACAGATTAATACAGATTAACGTTGGTCGCTACAGTATGAACGAGACCATGTGATTATTGCTATGAGGTCTAAAATAAAAAATATTTTAAAATGTATTCGTAACTGCTGTGATTTATTTGATTACAAATCATCAGTTAACCAAAATGATACTAAGAAATGAGCTTCTCTAAGGTAAAATGCACATGCCTCTACAACCTTAGTCAGTGATGCAGTTTGTTTGTGGTGGGGTTCATATATATATACAAAAAGAAGGACAACTGTGATCAGAGGCTGCCCTGCAAATTAAAGTAAGAGGCTGATTTAAACATTAGGTAATCAGTTACACAATCCCTTCTGTATTACCATGCACAACCTCTTCCCACTGAGCACAGAAATGGTGCATTACGTCAGCCAGGGCATTATCAGGTATTCACCGCCTGCTTTCACACATACTAAAATATTAGACTTCACAGTGATAGCGCCTGAACACAGGGGGTGACGTTAATGCGGTCACTGGAGTCATGGCGCTTCCCAATCACACAGTCTTTTTTTTCTTTTGAAGTAGGACATGAATGAGGGAGGAAAGTCCCCCCACCCTCTGGACTGAAATGCATCATCAATATTAGTCTGTGAAATGTGGTTGCTTTTTAAAGCACAAACTCTCATAGAATAAGCACAAATGACTTGAAGAATTTATTATTTTGTTATTTTGATGTAAGTACAAAGTTGTGTCCAAGCTTCAAAATGTCTCTCGTTCTCAGTCTATCACCCAATGAGAAGAACATTGTGGGTCAAGTCTGTGTCTTTAAGCATTTTTCCAGAACAGCATCTGCTGTACCACACACAGAGAAAAATCCTTCTTTGGAGGTGTAAAATTTTGTAAAAGAAAACCAAAAAATCAAAGATTTGGCAATCAAAGAGTGCTATGGAAAACACATATGTCAGATTCATTTAGAACACAGAAATAAGCAGTCAAATGCACTTATGCTCAGATTCCAGAAACTCTTTGTTTCATAGGACAAATAGAAATAGAAAGAACATACCTTTGTCGCCGGGGGAATTTTTTCATTACAAAGAAAAGAAAATACTAGTGAAACTTGTATTGGCCATCTTTGACCAATCTGAGTCACAACAAGAAATAAACATCTACCGGTACATGCATATATGTACTTGTACTGTATTTTCCAGACTTGAGGGCTCACCAGATTATAGGACGCATCATCAATGAGTGGTCAATTTTTGTACTTATGTCATTTACTGTATAAGGTGCATCAAACTATATGGTGCATTAAGGGTGTATTTAGATTGGTCACATTTGGTTCACTTAAATGTTCAGTCTGAATACATCCAAGCAGACCCTCCTCTGGGACCAGGAACTGCTCCCGGACCTATCTTTCGAGGCGGCCTCGGTTCTTTCTATTCAGACTGAGCTGCAATCCGCTCTGAGTTTCCTCAGCCTGAATACGCTTCGTGCTAGGAGCAGATCAACTGCACCAAAACGGCCACTGTAGGCGGTCTTCACATGACAGTAGCAGAGCAACAATAAGGCACAGCAATTCATTGTAATGTGGTTGCGCAGAGATGAGCAGATGATTAGATGAGTTTGTGTTTAGAAGAGACAGTATTGTTACTGAATGTAGAGGAGAAGGCTGGAACCCAGACCCCTGCAAAGAACCCATGGTGGATAGAGAAGCAGCACCAGCACCCAGAGTCCCTTGGATCCCACCACCAAGTAGGAGCCTCCCGGTAGGGGGGGCTCCTCCTCTTCACCTGGCCGGGTGGGTGGGCGGTCCCTCTCGCTCGGGCTGCGTGGGTCCTTTCGCCGTGAGTGCTCCAGGTTCGGAGTCTACTGCCCCCTCTCTCCTGGTCTGGCTGGTCAGAATAGGGAGGATCTGGTTCCCCTTATGATCACATGGTACATTTCGGCAGCATGCTTGCATCTCCATCCCCACGTGCACGTGCAAACTGTCACACTGCTCCCTGTCTGCTGTAACCCTTGTGCTATCCTATGACCCCTTACATTAACGTGTTATCCCTACCATGACAAAGGTGGATAAAGGTGAAGAGGATTTACTGTAATCCATGGACACCAGTGAAGATCACATATTATTAAACAAAAAAGGTTTAGCACACTGTCTAGCGGGTCTAGATGACCCAACTACCAATGTTAGAGTGCCTAGGATAGCACAAGGGTTAACCCTCGCTCCTAACCCACAATGTGTTGATGGATATCTTCTGCTTATCGTTGTGTCAGAATTTCACTCTTGGGTGTAACATTTGTCTTTCCAGCAGATCTAGCATAAATGTTATGAAGCTTAAAATCATAACCTACCTTAATTAGCTGCTTGGCACTTGCATCCCCTTACTTTCTCCCAGTGGCGGTTCTACCCTGAATTACTCCCTGGGCGAGATCCTCCCCAGGCACCCCTGCCCCCCATAGAGTCACTTTGTCCATGTCAACTGACATGTTTTATTGTCATTGAAATTAAGAAATTGATTAAAAAAAAAAAAAAACATGTTTATCAGAATTCTGCACTGCTTTATAACAGTTATCAGAACATGAAAATAAAAGGCCATAAGCATGGCAAAAACACAGTTAGGTAGGAAAATATTTAATCAAACACAATATTGAATAAATAATATAAAATAAATATTATAAAGCACAAATATTTTATCACCTAAATGACACGATGAAATAAATATAACTGCAGCACCAATACACTAAGAACAGAAAACTCTAACTAAAACCTAACCTTTCCAGCATTCCTTTGATGCAAACTCATCAATAGCATCATCATATGAAATCTGCTCCCCTACTGCATGATTGATACTAACAACGGCAAAGTTAGTGAGTCGCTCCTCAGACAGTGGTGACCTTAGGTATGACCTGATCAACTGGAGTTTGGAAATTTTGGAAATTTAAATAGTCATGCTCTATGTCAATCTCTAGAGAAGAAAAGTTAGCTCATGTTTGCTGTCTTCAATCCTTTGTCTGGTACATTTTTAGTTAAGACCTGTTACATTATGTCACCATAGAGTTGTAGTAAATGGTAAATATTCATCTTTAAAACTACCTACAGATTCTTTTGACTTATATTATAAGCCAAAATTCGTGAATAAATAAAAAATACACCTCATACATGCATGCTCAAAATTAACCCCTAAATCCTTAGTAAAAAAACATTGTGCAAATGTTTGAGCTGCCACAAATGATTACTAAAGTAATGGCCATTTTGCAGTTATTTGCCCCATAAGCATGTTATGGCAGCAGCAACAGCAGCAGCAATAACAACAGCAGCAGCAGTAACAACAGCAGCAGCAGTAACAACAGCAGCAGCAGTAACAACAGCAGCAGCAGTAACAACAGCAGCAGCAGTAACAGCAGCAGCAGCAGCAGCAACAGCAGCAGCAACAGCAGCAGCAACAGCAGCAGCAGTAACAACAGCAGCAGCAGTAACAACAGCAGCAGCAGTAACAACAGCAGCAGCAGTAACAGCAGCAGCAGCAGCAGCAACAGCAGCAGCAACAGCAGCAGCAGTAACAGCAGCAGCAGCAGCGACAACAGCAGCAGTAACAACAGCAGCAGTAACAACAGCAGCAGCAGCTCTAGTTTAAATAAGGTCTGAAAGTTTTTTTTTTATTTCAGGCACTTTAAGCTTCTTTTCTGGTTAAGACTAAAAAAGTGTTTCTGTGGCAAAATAAAGTTAATATTTGTTGAAAGTGGATTTATATTGATTTTTTCTTTTGTTTATGTTAAAAGATACAATTTTAGGTATAATAACACCATTTTTATAGATACTAACCTAATATATTGTCACCACTCGAGTGTGTGAGTATGTGGGGGGGGGGAACGTGAAATATTTTCTTTTTCCTAGGGGGGGCCTGGCAAAAAATAATTGAGAAGCACTGGTGTAGAAGATTTCAAACACGGTGGGAAAAACCATTTTGAACTGTGAAAAAGTATTCCCTTTATGCAAAAAAGAACTTGTTTTGTTTTTGGAAATTTATTTTGTTCATGGCTGCATATTTTGTCACAGAGTGTAATTGTAGAATGAAGCTTTTTAAATTGTGTGCATTTAATGTTAAAATTGTCCTCGTTGGTCAACCATAAGCCCTTTTTTTGGTCTACTTTTCTGAGACAACAGTCGACTCCTTATAAACTACAAAATCGTGCACTCTGCCAGTCAACCACACTAACGGCTACGTATGTAAAGATCTGCTGCCTTCAGCTGCTCAATAAACCCATTCTGAACTGCCTGGTTGGAATGAGGTTTCATTGTCTGAGTGAATGTTTCATTTTTACATGCGCTTGTTTAACGTGGCACAGATCAGCATCCCTGCTCCCACTGAGAGCAATGTTCTTCACATTATAGGCGAGTTAGAAATACACAATAATCATGTGTCAATATGTCACCTCTTGTGTGCGGCCCGGACCTTTGCTCATTTTTCTGTATTTGGCCCTCACCAAAAAAACTTTGGACACCCCTGCTGTAGGGTATCTGATAACTGGCAGTGCATAGCTGTTTATTGCCCGGGTCTTATTTTTGCCATTGAGCTGGCTTCTCAGGACTTGCCTTACTTGTTGGAGGTATTTAGCTGTTGCAGCTTTCCTTGTTACCGGCTCCAGGTTGCCATTTGCCTGCGGAATTCCAAGGTACTTGTAACTGTCCTCGATGTCTGCTATTGTTCCTTCTGGGAGTGAGACCCCCCCTGTGTGGACTACCTTGCCTCTCTTTGTCACCATCCGGCTGCATTTCGCGAGCCCGAATGACATCCCAATGTCATTACTGTAGATCCTGGTGGTGTGGATCAGGGAGTTAATGTCACGTTCGCTCTTAGCATATAGCTTGATGTCATCCATGTAGAGGAGGTGACTGATGTTGGCCCCATTTCTGAGTCGGTATCCATAGCCAATCTTGTTGATTATTTGGCTGAGGGGGTTCAGACCCATGCAGAACAGCAGTGGGGACACAGCATCACCTTGGTATATCCCACATTTGATGGACACTTGTGCAAGTGGCTTCCCATTGGCTTCAAGGGTGGTTTTCCACAGCTTCATTTAGTTTCTTATGAAGGCTCTTAGAGTCCTGTTGATGTTGTACAGCTCCAAGCATAGAGCATCACAATCAAGTGGCTGGAATAATATACAGGAATATGTGTGCAGAATATAGACTGGAAACCCCAAGGTCAAAATGGGAAACACCCCTGAAGGTGGTAGAGAATGAAATTGCAAAAATCCTGTGGGACTTCCAGATCCAGACTGATAGGATGGTAATGGCGAACCAACCAGACATTGTAGTGGTGGATAAAGAACAGAGGAAAGCCGTTGTGGTGGATGTGGCAGTGCCAAGTGATGGGAACATCAGGAAGAAGGAACATGAGAAACTGGAGAAATACCAGGGACTCAGAAAAGAACTGGAGAAAGCCTGGAAAGTGAAGGTGACAGTGGTGCCTGTGGTAATTGGAGCACTCGGGGCAGTAACCCCCAAGCTGGAGGAGTGGCTACAACAGATCCCTGGAAAGATCTCAGACATCTCAGTCCAGAAAAGCGCAGTGCTAGGAACAGCTAAGATACTGCGCAGAACCCTCAAGCTCCCCGGTAGAGGATCCGAGCTTGGAGGAGAAACCACCCACGGAAGGGGGAAAGGGGCAAGTTTTTTATATATATATGTGTGTGTGTGTATCTTGATGAGTAGAGAATGCCAAGAGTGTGCAAAGCAGTAATCAAATCAAAACGTGGCTGCTATGAAGAACCTAGATATGAATATGACATATTTTCAGTTGTTTCACACTTTTTTTAATGTATATAGTTCCACATGTGTTAATTCATAGTTTGGATGCCTTTTGTGTGAATCTACAATTTCCATAGTCATGAAAATAAAGAAAACTCTTTGAATGAGAAGGTGTGTCCAAACTTTTGGTCTGTACTGTATACAGCATAAAATGTAATAAATAAATAAAAAATAATAAAAAACGAGAACAAAAAGGGGTTTATATAAATATACACCTTGGTTATCAGAAAATACATAACCCATTATTGTAATAGTAAAACCAGTCTAACACAAAAGGCTCTGATCTGTTTGCTCAGTTATAAAAAAGAAAGGCTGTCATAGCTTCTCCAATGAGTTTAAAGAAGTTTGGCTACTCCAAAAAGACACTATTAGCATAAACTGCAGTCAAGAGCTTCTAAATAAATGAAAGGTGCAAAAAAGTTGCTCTATTTCCAAAACCCTCAATGTAACAAGTCATGCTTTCTAGGGTGGGGTTCTTTCTCTTTTTTTTTTTTTTTGGGGTATTACTGCAGTTGGTCTCAAAGCATGATCCTCTGTTGTTTAGTTGTTATTTTCTACATGGCTTTCTCTGTGGGGCCTCATAGTCATTGTACCCTATACCAAAGCCTAAAACTGGGATTCAGCTTCATTTAGCCTTTTTATTGTATCACTTAGTTTAGATTGCTCTAAGCCGAGGTTTTTGCTTAAAATAGCCACCCACAGTTTTGTCAATTCTATCTAGCTACACTGACCATTCCTCTGAATCAAACATGAATCACATGTTGTAATTTATTCCTCATCTGATAACATCTTTCCACATGTGTTTCTTTCTTCGAAAATACTGCAGGGTTTATTGTTTACTGAATCTGATTCTCCTGCTTTCTCCTTGTTCTGCTCAAACATGATGCCTCTCTGAACCACAAAATATGATATGCAGGAAATCTGTGCGTCTCTGGGGTGAAGAGCATCTGGGCGTATTGTGAACATACAGATGTGCATGCACTTGCGTCACTGCATGCAACAAACCTGCGCGATGGGCTGTAAATATCTGTGATGGAGTCATAGTTAATCTTTACTGTCTAAACACAGAACTGAAGATTGCTCCTGGTGGTTTTAGGTTGGAGTGAGTGTTCCGCAGAGATGTGTGAATGTGTGTGAATGGGTGAATGGGACTTGACTGTAAAGCGCTTTCGGCCTTCTGAGACAGTAGTGTTGAGGAAGTCCTCTGCTTGCCTCCCGAAGTTGGATGATGAGAAATAGAGTGACAAAAACTAAAAACTGAAAATTAATCCAGCTATTAAAAGTTGGATGGAGGTCCGGGTGTCGAGCAGCGTGCATTGCTGACCAAGCAGTAAAAATTGGGCATATTATATGGCAGCAGGGGCGTTCCCCGTCTGGGTACACACAAATAGTAAAAAGAGTGAACAACTGACTCAATTCCCAGCCACGTGTCATGAGGGCAGGAGTTTGCTAATCCCTCTATGGCTTCAAATGGTCAAAGGGGTGTGTGTCGTGCTCTACCTGGTTGTGATATGTGTGTCCATCTGGATGCAGTGTCCAATCAGTGATGACTGTTCTCTTCTTCTAGCTCTGTGACCGAACGAAATCATCCTGCTGCAGAGTGGAAAGATATCTAAACTAAACTTGTCCTTCAAAAGTCATAACGGGGCCTTTGTTTTTCTAACTCAGAAATCAACCAGTGTGTCAGTTCATCTGCCTAAATGTTCTAGCTTTCTAAGAGGGTAAAGTTTGGCTTTTCAATTTGCAGCAGCTAGTTAGACTCTGCTTACAAGTGCATGCTCTCTAAGATAACTGTTTGTAGGCCATCAACACTGCAGCTGGAAAAATAAGCCCAGGTGGGTGTCAGTGAGAAGGTAAACAAACCCTGGTGAGTGGCATCTTTACTGTCAGAAATGTGCTTGCACAGACTCTAGAGACAATGGTCAACAATAATCAAATGCCAGGAATAAATCCAGGTCATATGACACCAAAACACACATGAAACTGCAGTCCAAGTAGCAGCACAGTAACACATGGCTAAGCTAGAGTCAGCACTTGTCCTATTCAATGCTGCAACTGATTGTCAAGTTCTACTACACTAGAACTAGACTAGAACAAGCTATTGTTGTTACAATAACAATGTCAATAACAAGTTTTGAATAATAATTTTCTTAAAGATATTACTCTGGATGGTATTCATTTTGTCTCCAGTCCTGCTAAACCTAATGCGAGTAAAGACACATTAAATGGCTTTTCTGTCATTCCAGTTTTTCCTTTGTACCTTGGGGCATTTTTCGGTTTAAGGTGAATGGCTCTATTGGACAGACTTATATTTTACTGCACAGGGCCACCACCAGGTACGCATTAAACACTTCTGTGTCTCCTCATCTCTCCATTTGCTCTCTTTATGTGCTCTCAACCTGCTGTTTTATTCTAACCCAAGCTTTTCATTGTGCGTAGCATGTCAAAAATGGTTTAACAAATTGTTTAATTTGCAATGCAGTGAATCCAACTGTTGACGCAAGTTCTTTATAACTCTAGTTGTATTCAACTGCCCAACATGATATCTCCTCTTTCAGTGTTTGTTCTGTTTTTAGTTCAGCTGTGCATTAGCAGATCTGCTATGCTCATCAGACATGAGTTGTCTTTGGCAACTGCTGCGATACTGCTTTACCTGGTCAAGAAAAGAGGAAACAATTCCACACATGCTGTAAATTACAGCTATGGGACTACTTTGTCAGATGTTTGGCTCCCAGTGGAGACAATTTTCAAGGCAAAGATGCCTTTTTTGGCATGACTTTCTAAGATGGATTACAAAAAAAAACCAAAGGTACTTGGTTTTACACACCTCATTGTTTTTCATGTAGCTTAAAATTACACAAAACATTTACCTTTGAGGAGAAGATTGAGTGTGTGTGAGTCAAAAACTTTAAGCTCTTTTATACGGAGCAAACTTTTATTGGAATTTGTTTATTACAAGCACTCAAAGCAAAAGATGACAAAAAATATACGTATGAATACATAGACTCATCAAAGTTATAACCAGCCATTAATTGATTGGCAAATAATAATATTAAGAAGTAAAAGACGTTAAAGAAATACACAGGAGTATTAATACATTCACATGTACATGTAAATACCCACATGTATACATTCATGTTAATGTTGGGGTTTTAGATTAATTGCTTGAAAGGGAGAAGGAGCAAGTGGATCTATATAATCTTATCATTGTGTTTCCAATCCAGTTCTATTTAGAGGCGTGTCAAAAGAGAGGCGACAGACATGAATTTGAACCGCGAATCGTGTCCGGTGTGATTGCAGCACTAAACTCTTCCAAATGAATTTAACATTTGAATTGAAATAGATTGAAGCATTTATTTAAGTTTAGCTAAAACGTATTGCATTTGATTAAAAATACTTTTTGAATATTTTAGTTAGCCCCTTGCCTGGCAGCCCCACCGCTGTCAGTGTGTGAATACATGTGTGAGTTTGAGTTTGAGATGCTTTGAGTTTTGAAAAAGTACTATAGAAGTTGACCACATTCAGCCTAAAGTTTGAACTAAAATTCATTTTTGGGTCAGAACTTATTTGATTTCCTGCTCTATAGCACAGACCTGATTATATGCCACACCATCAGTGAATGATCAATTTTCAAACTTATGTCAGATATAAGGTGGATAGAGACATAGGAGTCAAAGATAAGTCTATCAGTCAGTCAGACTTTATTTAAATCCATTTACAGTTAATTCTAGAATTTGGTTGTAACATGCTACACGCTATAGCCAAGTTAGAAGTGTTGGCATTTTCACAACACCTGTTACTTCTAACCTAATATTCATCATGTACAAAACAGACTAATACCGCTAAAACAACTGTTTTTGTGACTACATTAACTCCCAACCACAGTCTGACACCACTACATGTTAGCGTATTTACAATGGTAAATGGCGTATACCTATATAAATATTTTCTATCTTCCTCAAAGGCTCAAAGTGCTTTACAGTCACAGTCCTATTCACCCATTTACACACACAGATAGATGGCTGCTCCACTGTCAAACACTGGCACCAACCTTCAGTGTTATGAAAATATGGTAAATTGTATTGGAAAAATCTCTACAATCCAGAATGGGATTGAAATGATTTCAATTTTTAAATCCTCACTACAGTAACTTTTGTACTAAAGTGAAAGAATATAATACTGTCCATATTTAATTGGATATAACTGGACTTTGTTTTCCTTTTAAACTCAATTTGAACTGTTTCAAATGACTCAATTAATCTTCTACTGCTGTTCAGTTACATGCAACATAAAATAAAAGGGAATTTGTCAGATAACTGCTTTTCTGGCACTTTGTCATCTCACAGAACCTCAGGCTTTTTTCTCAATATATCTTATAGCTTGTTTCTCCTCTCTTGGCCTCTCACCCATCCCTCCTCTCTCTGCATATGGGATTCACATTTGGCTTCACTGAACATTTCCTTAATGTGATATTATGATACATTATCTGAAGCCAGTCACTCCCTGTCACCACCTCTCGTGTGGACTCGAGCTCAGTAAGCTGCAGAAGGGATGTTAGTTTCTGTCCAGGTGAGTTATAGGAATTAATTTAACGCTGTTCACATTGGTGATGGTTTACAACGCCTAAAAGTGTTATCAAAATATAAACTGTGCTTGTGTGGGTCTCATGCTCTTTCTCCCTGGAAGCTTGTTTGTGGTTTTGAGTTCCCTCCTGCTGCTGGCTATAAATTGTTTCTGTTGAAGTGCACTTGTGTGCATGCATGTGTGCTGATGAGGGAACAAGAGGTGAGAAATTTGCAGGTCAACTGAGGTCTTTCAGGTAATTGTGCTTTTTAAACTTTTGACCCACTAAGCCTTACTTAGTGAGATGCAGTTTGCTCCCCTTTATTTTCCCAGAGAGCTTTGACTTTACATACCAGGGCATGTGTGCACAGTACAGTGAGCGTATGAACATATGCTGTCAGCCTCACACAGCCCGTGGTTTTTTTCACCCCTTTTTCTTGGCAATGCACTCATCATTATTCCCTCTTTGTCTTTTCTTTATTTAGTCAGGTGATGAAAACGGGAGTTTGTCTGGTTGTTTGGTTCCGGACCTGCTGTCTCACTGAGAACAGAAACAATGTGTCCTCAGAATTCAGGAGCTTCATGAAGTGACTTATTTGTCTGGCCGTTTTTCCAAAGGTTGTTCCCCATTCCTCAGTAAAGGGATTATTAAGAAAGTAATTTAGCCACAGTTAAAGAAAAAGACTGCAATTGAGTTCTCATATTATGAGAAACATCTTTCTTTATTATTTAAAAAAAAAAAAACATTCCAATGAAAATAGATTTTTTGGTGTTTTTAACATGATCTTGTAGCATTTTTCTGACGATGGAAGACAGATATAAAATAATTCAAGATCAGAACTGCACAGCTGGATAGCTCTGATATTACTCGCCATCTTTGTTTCCCAGTTAAAGTTAGCTTGGTTGTTGGAAGGGGCTATAAGCTAATGGATGAGAGTGTAAACCAAGGGATAATGAGATATCAGTGGATGTTTGCTTCTGTGCCAAAACTCCTGCCTACAACTCAGAGCCAAATTTCTGATGAACTCTTGCCCCTCTGCAGAATCTATGTCCTAGAAAACAGCACAGGTTTTTGACTTTGTCTAAAAACAGCATAATCATAATTAAAAGACCACTGGGAACGCTTTTACAGTAGCTCTAAGTATGATTGGAGTGGGACTTTGAACTGACAGTAAATGAAAATGAGTTTTCCAATTAAAGTAATCCATTTTGTAAGCATACACAATTCTAAATATTGTGCTGATGTTGTCGTTCATAACAACATCCACGGTTGGCCGGGAGGCAGCTGCGCAGGCGGCTGCCTCCAGACTTTGAGAGGCAGGCTGGAAAAAATCGTGTTTTCTCGTGATAACATTAAAGTTAAAGTAGTGATCATGAGAAAATGGGCAAAAAATAAGTGTGGCTGTTCTCAGCGTCCATAAATTTGCCAGATATGTTTGAGTTTTTCCATTTTTAAGTCAAAGTCTTTGTATTTGAAACATAAAATGAAACATGAAACAAACATTTGTATTTTTATTGATTTAATTCAACTTTAGTTTCCTCCGATCTTCCAGAATGTGTTCCTGTATTATTTATTATATGTTGAATAAGAAACAATCTTCCCTCTCATCAATGCTTTTGCTGTTTCCCAAAGAACATATGGTGAAATGACAGGAGTATTGTTAAAATCTAGGAAGGTTGCCCACTCTTTTTTAAAGAATTTAATAAACTCTTGGTCCTATAGCAGAGAAGAATTAAACCTCCAAATTATATCTTTTGATCTATTTTAAAAGCATTCCCTCTGGTCTTTTCATCATTATTCCAGCTCAGGTGAGGAAAACAAAGTTTTACATGAATTTATTTGTCCTGCAAGTGGATGCATCAGAATGGAGCATCAAGTGTATTTTCTACGTTACAACTGCAATTTTTTCTTCAGGCAATTTTTTTGTCTGGTCCTGATTCACAATGATTTGAATGAAGAAATACAGTTTTAATCTTAATTTTTTAGTTTTTATTGCTCCATCATCAGAAAATTGCCACAAAAATGTGGGAAGAGGTCTGCTCGCATTTATCCTTAAGGCAATCAATGTGATTCTGTGACTTCTGTGTGAATTCAATTAATTCTGGTGGCGCAGTGGTTAGCGCTCTTGCCTCACAGCAGGAAAGCCCCCAGTTAAAGTCCAGAAACAGAACATCAATGAGGGACCTTTCTGTGTGGTGTTTGCATGTTCTCCCTTGTAGGTTTTCTCTAGGGACACTGGCTTCCGCCCACCTTCATAGGTCAATTGGTTAGTCCCTTAATGGGTGTGTAATTGTGGCCCTGCGACAGTCTGGTGCTGTCAGGATTTTCCCTACCTCCTCCCAAAAGTGGCTGAAGATGAAAAAAAAATGAAATTCCATCCATCAGTTTAAACAAGAACTGATATGATGTGGCTGCAAGAACTGGGAAACAACCTTAGATCAGTTTTCCTTTTGTGAGATAGTTTTGACAAATCTGAATTAATGAAAAAGAACTAAAATACATGAGTTACTGTCATTTGTTTATGAGCTCAGGTCATCACTGGCACCTCATGCCTCTTTGAAAACCATTGAACCAGAGCCTCAGCTCATGTCTTCAACCCCAAAACTGCAGGTTGAAGTCACTGATGTAACGCAGTGAATTACACTGATCTGGCAGCTGGTGTGAGCCCCGTGACAGCATTGACTTTCAAAGTTTTATTAGTTTTTTTTATTGATAGCAGTTTGTCCTTCTTTTGGTGTCCATCTGTTGATCCATGCAGGAATGATGGATGAGGCTTGTGTAGAGTATGAAATATTGTATAACTGTTGACTGTGGTTAACATGACTACCCTTCAAATAAAAGGCATCTTGTACCACAAACATGCACCCTGTAGGGTGTAAAAACTGATCAAACATGAGGACATGACATATAGCCTCGCATTGATTACCCTTTAGACCTTTAGATTTGGCAAAGTAACCCAACTTTTGTCCGAGATTTGAAACTTTTGACCCATTTCTCGTTGAGTGAAGCCTGCTGTGATGGGGCAATGCAGCTCAACCAACAACAGTCAACATCGAGAAGGAAGTTCTGTGGTGACTTAACACCTCCCATTTGACTCCTGTCCTCCTAAACTGACCCCTGTTTCCTTTTTTGTGGAGGGACAGAATGATGAGGAAGGCTACAAGCACCAGTTGTTTTTTCATAAACTAAATCTGTTAACACTTTTATAACCATGACCTCGTAAAACCTCCTGCAGCTCTTGGTCAGCCATCCCCCTGATGGGACGCTCTGGGCTTCCAAGCCTGGAATTCCCATTTGCCTCCGTGGAGCGTGTCGGTGTGTCAGCTGCCTTGTTTGCGAGGGAGAAGGGGAGAGAAAAGGAGCATGATAAACGACTGCTGTGTCACTATCCACATGTGAAGACCATCCTCACGAGCAGAGTATCCGGGCTGCTCCCTTGTTCTGGTGATTTCCCTGTTGAGGAAGGAGAAGTGAGGCTGTGTGTGTGTGTGTCTGTGTGTGTGTGGGGGGGGGGGGGGGGGGGGGGGGGTAGTGAGAGTGAGACAGAGGGAGGAGAGAGCCATGCTCAGACGACCAGAGTGTGTGAGAGGGGTAGAAACAGGAGGACCTGACTGGGAAACAATAGAAGGACAAATCCACTGTTGGGTTCAGGATCTCAGCCACTCTGCTGTGTCTCCGCTGAAGGTAGGACCACCACTCTGGGTGTTTTACACCTGGATCAGCACACCTGCACCTTCAGAACATCTAACATGTTTTCACTTCTGCATTTCAAGCACCATGGGAGAGTTTGAGTCCATGGAGTTGTTGTTTTCCAGAACTCAGGTGAAAACTCTCTTCAGCCGCAGTCCAGGAACTGCAAGTGTTTGCAATTAGGATACAGTGGGACTTTGTATGTAATGAGAGGAAACATGTTTGTGTTGGCGCCGGCGGCTTTGCTAAGCAGGCATTGACAGAAAGCGTTTTCAGTGGGGAGTGTGTGTGGATGAAAATGTGTTTCACAGCACTGTCATGTCCTTGAATGAATGACTGACTTAGCCTGTGGTGTTTGGGACCTGAGGCCGCTGACTTATAGTGAAAGGAGAATGATGACAGATATAATACAACTCTGTGGTAGGTTGAAGGAGGAGACCACTGCGACTTCCTATAAGATGAAAAACAGAGTTGTGTGTGTGTGTGTGGGGGGGGGGGGTAGAAAAGGAGTAAGTGTTCAGATGAAAAATTAACTGACTATGAAGGTTCAGTTGATAATTATTGACCCAGAGGAATTACTAAGTGAAAGGAAGAAACTTCAGATCGAAGGAGAATGGCTGAGTCAGAAAAAGACACAATAAAGAGGAGAAACGGAATGAAACTGAGATGTGTGAGAGAGGTGGAAAGAGCAGTGGTGTATAAAAAAAGGAGTGAGTTCAAGTGATGCAAACATCCCTGCAGACATCTCTTTGTACGTCTGGCAACACCAGAGGAGAAACAATTTCTGGAGTCATGAAACCACCGTGGAACTGTTTGGAGAAGAGCAATGAGACCAAAGCAGGAAGAAGGTGTGTTTGAAACGTGGCTGCCAGGTGCAGATGGACAGCAATGCTCTGGCACAGCAAAGCTTCATTTTCATGAGCTCTCGTGTTTCGCATTCACACACACTAGAGTCCTGCATTTGTTTAGACAATGCTGAAGCTCTCATAGGAAGTTCACAGTGTCGCTGTAGGAATGCACTTCTGACAAATGGATGCTCTGCACGAACTGCAAGCTATCGACAAGCTCCTTAAAGACCCACTCTCATGAAAATTGGGTTTTTAGTGTTTTTAACATGTTCCTGTAGCATTTCTCTCATGGTGGAGGACATATATAGAGAAGATTTCATCCTAAAACTTCATTTCTAAGTATTTCTTCATTCAAATAGCTGTTAATAAGGAGCAGACAAAAAATGCTGTTTGAAAAAGCTTGTAGTTGTGATGTAAAAAATACACTGGGCGGGGCTCAGGCTCTCTTTTCCGCTCCATTCCGAAGCATCCTTAAAGACAAATAGTACTTCTTTGTCTGAACCAGAATTTGGCTCAAAACATTACAACTAGTTAGCTCCGATATTGATCACCAGTATTGTTGCTCAAGTCATGTTAGGTTGGGTGTGAAGCTTGCGGGAAGTGTTGCAAACAGATGGATGATGGGAAATGGGGATGGTCTTACTGCGCATCAATCATCTTGCCCACAACTCAGAGGTAAATTCCTAAAAAAACAAATGTAGCTCTGCAGAAACTATTTCCTTTTTTATTTTGGCTAAAGATAATGATAGTTAAAATACCATTGGATATGCTTTTACAATTGAATCAAAGATGATCAGAGTGAGTCTTTAATACAACCCTGTCCAGCAACTGTGTGACACATCTACTGCCTGAAGGAGCCTGATCCCGAATGATAGAACTGCAGCTCCTCCTCTTGTTCACCTCGGGCTATAAACTTAATGAGAATTGATCCTGTTTCACACACTGTTTTTGCCCCACGGCTCCGAAATTCCCTGGAATTATTTTTTTTTCAGTCAGGAGAGTAGGTGTGTGTGAGGTGTTTGTGACCCAGAAAGATTAGGAGGATCTTATTTTTATGCTGCTGCAAGAAAAACGCCTCTGATGTTTTCAGAAGCTTTCTTCGTAAAGCTCAACTCTGGCTCACATTGCTGTCTGTCCCCGGCTTTCAAATCCACACCATTTGTCTTATCTTTACCGAAGGGGATATATTTAGTGAGGAGCTTAGCTTTTAGGAGGTTGGCGCGTGGAGAGAATAGGAGAGTACAAAAGAGGAAGTTTGTGCGTGTTTGTGTGTGCGTTTCAGGCGTTGGCGTCAGTAGACAGTGGAGGAGCTTGGCACTCTGCATGCCAAACTGTGTTTGTGCATATTCTCAGTGTGTGTTTGTGTGTGCACGGCTAGAGGACAGGTCTGCGCCCTCCCCTCCCCTCACTGCAGTCCGGAATCTGCCCTTTAGTTTATTAAAAGCTGGTGAAACAATAGAGGGGATGAGTCTGGGGATGAGGGCAGGTGGGGAGGTAAAACTGTGACGTAATCTCTGGGCACAACGTGTGGAGCGTCTTCTCTCAGCATTCAGGCAGACTCAATCCTCCGTGCTGACAGAGCAGAAGTTCCCTCTGAACATCTAGACCAGCAGCTTTCTGACAGCACTTCTAGCTTCAGAAAAGGTCTCTCTGCGCATATGAGTGGTAACAACAACGCATAAGTTAGGTGGGCAGGAGATATGTATAGATGGATCCCACTGGGGGGAACCAAACACTTTGATGGCTGAGATTTTGCACTCTACACAACAAATGGCTGCCACAGCGGGGGGCTCAACAGATTAGATTTAAACATGTTTTTCTGCACTTGAATGAAAGTTTCCCCTAAGAAGATAAAGTCATCTTGACACCCACTAAGTGTCTCTTACAGTGAATGTTCTACCATATTCCCCAGTATTCTGGTTCTTTATCAAACATCGCAGTGAAGAAAACTTTATCAGAATTCTCTAAATGTTTTGCAATTACACTGTTTCCATTGAATCAAAAATATGTGAATGAACACAAACCAACTTACACGATAAGTCATTCAAAAGCATGGTGACGCATGTGAACAATGATTTACAGCAGATACAGTCACAGTCACATTTCTGCCACCACACTAGCGCTCATCATTTTCTATCAAAGGAGCCGTCGGCGTCTTGTTCAGGCCATGGAGCGACGAGCTCTTTACACGTGGGAGGGACTACAGATGAAGCCATTTTTGAGAAATGGTGGTTGGTGATTTTACAGAGGAGCTGTGGATCCAACAGTTCACCCTTTGATGAGCTGTGTGATGCTGTGGGACCTCTTGTGGAAGCCACTGTGCAGTGCCCAAGGCAGCCAGTTCCTACCAAGAAGCGCATTGCCATCTGACTCATTTATTAAGAAAACAATGTTTCTATTACAGTTTTGCAAAATGTATCCATTTCGATACGCCTCAAAAAACCCCTCCTCCAAGCGCAAAAATGTTTTTTTGATAAATGTGACTTTTTTATCGTGAGTCCAATTAATGCAATTTCATAGTTAAGGGAAACACAGCTTTTGTTAAATTTATTACTTAGTCATAGAAATCTTCAGGATGAGAAATCTGTGTCAGGAATCGTCTTATTCGCCAAAACAATGGGTACAAGAAAAGCCACAGGAGTACAGATTCTCTGTTTCCTGTCTGTCAGCAGACAGACAGTCAAAACAACATGATCTACAGCCATGCATTATGAGGCGAATGATTAATAACATGTGCAGGAATCTTGGATCAAGGCTTCCTAAAAGTGGATACTGGTATGAATGCACTGAGCTTTAGAGTCTGCTTCATGTAAATCGACTGATTAGCAGCAGAGAACTGAAAACATGAGAGTCTTTTGGAATGACTAGGGCAGGGGTCTGCAACCTGAGGCTGCAGAGCCTCTTTGACCCCTCCTTTGTGCTTCTCTGCTTTAAGAAAAATAAAATGTTTCTAATTTTAAAAAGTGGCCTATTTTTCAAACTACAAGGCAAATCAAGCAAAACAAAACAGTCAGATAAGTCAAACTTTATTCAATTCATTCACAAATAGTGAATGAGTCCACGAGACTTCTGACTCCAATAGCCGTGATGCTCCAACAGTCCATCGAGCAGTCAAGTTTACCAAAGTCAGGCTAAAACGGTTTGACAGATATTTGAGCGCTAAGTACTACAATAAATCAACCAGAATTTATATATTCTGTATACTGGTTTATATATCAGAATTTCCATTTTTGAAAAAAATAAGGATTATAAGTGTGTCATGTGGTCCAAAAATATATTTTAATTAGCTCATATTTAGTTATTTAATGGGTTTACTAGTTTATGGCTTAAATGTACTAACAATGGTAAAACTAACTTAGTTTTTCTTTTATAACTACTAATACAACCCTACCAAGTACTACATTTGCTGCATTGAGATGATCCTATATGACACAGAGTGTCTTTTATTTTGAAAGGTAGTCATGTTAACCACAGTCATAGGTTATACTCTATTTGATATTTAGAAAAAAATGAAAGCTTTAATTTCTGTTTTATGTTTGCACAAATAACCTATTTTTATTGATCATAAGAGTAACAGTAATTTAAATGCAAATCAGTGTTTTAGGTTTCTGAAGGATGAAAAAAGACTTTGTAGATCCTGCTGGGTTGTGATCGGTGAGAAATCGATCCTAATGGATCTTTTTTGTGTTGAAGGTTGCAGACCCCTGGACTAGACTAATGAAACGGCAGGAACAGAGGTGCAGGTTTTGGTGACATGAAGGATTTTTCCAATAAGGATATGTCAATGAATAAATCATCCAAACTCTTCTCTCCAAGAATAATATTAAATAATGGACTGATTCATTTGATGGCTGCATTTGCAGACAAATTAAAATTTCTGCCTTTTAACCCAAAAATCTTGGTAAACATTTAAAAATGAAGAATACTCATGAGAGCGATCACTTTCCAGACCAGGACATATTTAGTTATCAGTGGTCAAAACATGGTTTCAGGTTCTCATCAGCCTCTGATGGTGTAACAGTCAGAAACATGTCAACAGATTATTCACAGCGGTATTCGTTTACATTAAGCTCCTTGTTGGGAATATGATGTGCATCTGAAATGGTCGTTTTTACTCAAATCCCTGCCTGTTACTTATGTTCATGATCGAACACACCAGAGTCAGATCAGTGTGACTGAAAACAGGCCTCTGGGTTTGATTAGGCAGGAAATCACACAAAGCACTGAAAAATGTCAGTCTTGGTGCCTAAGAGTTGTAACAGACATGACAAATTAGCAAAACTGTCCCACTTTTTGAGCAACCCCTTTGAGCTTGTATGTCTCTACTAATAGTTCTAATTCAGCTGGATCCTGAAATCCCACATAAAACATGAAATGTGTTGAAACTCCAAGTGAATTCGGAGCTAAATTTTATCTGGGTTTCCAGGCATGTTCTGCAAGTTTTCGTCTCACTCCCTCATCATACAGTTGGATTTTCCTTTTTGTCTCCAACCAAATAAATGTAGTTTTTCAACACATATTGTTGTTTGCATTGTCCTTACTAAATAGTGAAAACTGTTTTTTCATCATGCTCATCTTTATTAAAGGTTATTCCATTGTGTTTCTATTCCACATAGACAGTTTAATGACCTATTATGAATCAGATTATTTTTTTAATTTGAATTTGAAGTAAATTTGTCAATAAACTATTATGTACATTTGAGGATGTGATCAGCTTGTTCCAAAAATAAATCTATTTCCGAATTTTCAGCTCCAACCTGTTTATTTACTTGGGGTGTCTTCAGACTGGACACATTTGGTTAGCTTAAATTGAACAAGAGTTAATTTTCCCCGATAATCCTGAACAAATTTTCTTTTTTTTTTTTTTTAACTTGTCCTGTCCAACTGCTGGGCAAACAGATGAGAGCTGAGGGCCTCTTGTGTTGGACATATTTTACTTTAACAAATAGGGTTATTAATCTTCAGACACACCAGAGGTATGTCTGAATAAACCCCTTTTGTAATTGAGGCCAAACTTTATTAATTTCAATCGAATTTGAAAATCTTTGGTGTTGGACTGGACGGAAAAGGAAAGGAGGGAAGAATAGAGAGGGATGCTAAAGGGGGGGAGGGGGGTAATGGGGGTGGTTAGGAGGGTGATAATGGAAGAGGGGGGGGGATAAAACCATGAAGCAGCCCAAAAGCAATACGTCAACTGGATGTTTAACATTACGGTAAGGTTCAAATTTAATACAAATCCACACACACACACTTAGATATTATAAACACACCTATTAGCTGCAAAAACTGCAAAAATGTCCACATGTCAACATGTACACAATACGGATAATGTTCACACACGCATACTCATGCCTTCAAACCAACTAGTGTGAAATATTTCATTCATTCAATCATGCAGACTAGCTAACACCTGTGCTCAGGTGAGTGTTTATGTTCTTCTAAAATGAATGTTGGAATGTGAAAAGAAGGAGGGAGAGTGCCCAGCCATCCCCACACCAAGACCCCCACCGCAGCAGCAGCGGCAGCCAGAACCCCCCAACGCCACACTGCAGCACGCAGAGAACAACCGCCCCCGGGCGATCACATCCGCCACCCAGGCCAGGGCCAGCAGGACCACCACGAGGCCCCTAGAGCCAGCGAACAGGGAGGCATGGGGGGAAAGAGAGCGACGCCCCAGCCCAACCAGGAGAGCAGCCCCCCTGCCGCGCCGGGAGGGCCCAACGCAGGGCCCCACTCGAGAAGGGCGCACACAGCCCCAGACGAGCACCCCATCACCATCCAGGAGTTCTGGGCATCCCCCCGCCCCAACCCAGGTATGAGCCAGGACCCCCCAAGGGAGACCCGCTCCGCGCTCCAGGCACCCACCCACCCGGCCCACGGTTGGTCCAGGAAGGAGCAAGGCAGGGGCCAGCCGTCCCCGCCCAGGAGGGATCCTGCACAAATTTTCAGTCTGAACACACCCAAGCAGACCCTGGTCCACCCTGACCCTGGCCTCTGACACATCTTTTGAGGTGGTCTGAGCTTCAGTTCTGTCTGAATTTTCCTCAGTCTGAGTTGGCTCTGTGTTTGGAGCGGAACAACTAACTTTAGTCACATGCTTTTGTTTGTTGTTTTGGTTGAAAACAGAAATGTTTCCATCAACCGAGTTCCCTTCTTGCTGTATTTGGACTCTTCTTTACTCCTCTCCTTTGGGGCTGCACGTTTTTGCAATCAAAGCAGAGAATAACATAGACGAAACACACAAGAGTCACTAACACATGAACGGTCAACGTGTGGTAGATTACAACTGGAGTCCATCAACATTTTGACCACATTTTCCATATTTAAAAAGGCCAATAAAAATTTTATTGGCAAAAGCTAAGGTCTTAATGAGCTTGTGAAAATTCTCTGTTACTTATGTATATTTTTGGAGTTCTTGTATTAGTTGGGACTTAATTTTACTAACTCCTGAAGTCAAATCAGCAGTAAAGCAACAATAATGTGATTGTTGGCTCACAGATTTGCCAGAGCCTGTTCAACGAGGGCAGGAGCCTTGTTTCCCATCACGGCTTTTAAGAAAGTTATCATAAAACTGTCTTCAAAGCTTAGCTTTTAAACCATCAATCAATATTCCATAAGTCCACAAATCCTGAAACCCCCAGACTGAAGCCAGGCTGGAATGAAAGGATTGGGTTGTATTGTAGTTGGAGCCTTCAATCATAAACTAATTGCCCCCCAGCAAAACTGAACTAAATGTATCTTACTTTATTGGATTTGTTGGAATTTAATATAAATGTGAAAGGTAATAAAAGCAGAGCAATAGCTTCTTTTGGGCTTAAATAAAAATTAATGTACATTAAAGGCTGACTCTCCTGTTTTAGATGCATCACTTTACTGAGGAGTCAGCTTTAGAGTTCAGGAGCATAAAGTAGAAATAAAAACAAGATTTAGAACAAGAAATAAGAAATAAGTTAAATTTACTTTAGGTCAAACAGAGGGGAGGACTGCCTCAACTGCATGGCAGTTTTTCAGAGTTCATCTCAAAGTTCCCAAAATATGGCAGCTTTTTTGTGACCCTTAGTGACATTTGCTTTCTTTTTTAAATACATGTTCTAATGCAATGTTTTAACGTTAAAATAAATATGACCAGACTATCACATGGGGCTTGTTTCTGAGATGATTTTGCATTTTTTAATGATTTTTTAATCTATCAGGCACATTTACACCAGAGGATGTTCAGAACACCTTGCTTGGACTGAAGCAGCAAAAAAAATATTTATTATAACAAGAGCTTAAATTAGAATTTTGCATGTTGATTCCAGTGTTTTATTTGATCACTTTAATTATTTGTAATTATTTTTATCACTTACTTTTGTCAGTATTGATTAGTTATGGTAAATGATAAATGGCATTAACAGTAATCCCTTATTTATGGCAGAGGTTAGGTTCTATAAGACAAGTCAAAGTCAACTTTATTGTCGATTCTACACATGTGCTTGATGTAAAATGAATCAAAATTCCGTTTCTTACTGTCTCATGCATAGACACAAAAAAAATTGTTTTTTCTTACAACATTAACCAATAAAGTGCGAGTCCAAGAAGACAAATTTACAGTAGACACAATTTTATAGTAAATATATGTGGGGGTCCAAAGTGGCATGTAGTGCAGGGATTGTGGTTCATGGGGGGTCAGAGGGAGGATTCAACTGAGCACTGTTCATGGAGGGTTAGATAATGAACACTGTTCATTATCATCCTGGCGGCCTGGTGTATGAAGCTGTTTCTGAGTCTGGTGGTGTGGGAGCAGAGGCTCCGGTACCTCCTCCCCGATGTCAGGAGGCTTAACAGGTTGTGTGGAGGGTGTGCATCCTTGACAACTGTCAGCGCTTTGTGGGTGTGGTGTATATGTCCCGCAGGGAGGGGAGTGGTGCTCCAATGATTTTCCTGGCTGAGTTCACTATGTGCTGCAGGGCTCTTCTGTTATTGTCTGTGCAGCTACCACCCCACACAGTGATGTAGCTGGAGAGGAGGCTCTCAATGATTCCTCTGTAGAATGTGGTCATGAAGGACAGTGAAGCACTTGACCTTTTCAGCTTCCACAGGAAGTAGAGGACTTGCTGGGCTTTCTTTGCCAATGATGTGGTCTTGGCGGTCCAGGAGAGGCCCTCACTGATGTTTACCCCTTAGAATTTTGTGCTGCTCACTCCATAGCAGTACCATCGATGATCAGTGGCAGGTGTTGAGTGTGGCCCCTCTGGAAGTTGACAACAATCTCCTTGGTCTTGCTTACATTTAGGAGGTTATTGTTTCTGCACCATTTGGTCAGCAGATCTACCTCTTCCCTGTAGTATCTCTCATCACTCTTGGTGATTTATAGGAATGGGGCGCTACATGAACTATACCATGCCATCGGTGAACAACAGACAGCACATCAACATGGCTTTATCATTCTCACCTTAGGTTTTAACCATGCTGATCTCAAAACTGTGAACATCTAACCATCAGACCACATTGGTGTTAAGCTTATACCTGCATCCAGACAAAGGGTGAAAGTCTCCAAACCAGACTTGAAGAAAGTAAGAGTGTGGCCTGGACTGCTTCGAAACAACAGACTGGGGCATGTTCAAACAAACTGCCACCTACAACAACCTCACCGACAATTGGCAAAATGAATGCATTCTGAGACATGGTAAAGGTAAAGTTGATAGACAAGGTCAACAGTCAATGAGGTCACAGCACACAATGCAATGTAGCAAAAAAAAACAGTGAGACTGCAAAAGGTAAACTCGCTAAGTCGCGGTTTACCTTAGCGATTGTACTTAATATTTCTACCTGCTTTAACCCTTTGTTATTGGAGCTGTTGCAAATAACAGATGTTCTTGAAATTACTATAACTCTTCAACCATTTGGGCAATTAATATATTCCATGATTCTCAGCTTTAGTATCAGCTGGCCTACATTTATCCCATGAATACTAAACTACTCTAAAGCATTGCACGTCAATAACAAAGCCTTTGGAAAAGAGGTGAAACGTCTTCAACTTTAAAAACCAAGTCCAGATGACAACCTTCAAACCTACTACTATGATGGATTCTACCTGGATGAATGAGAGTCTTCATAGACATGTTACCGTAATTGTGTAAAAAGAGGAAAGGCTAATTTCCATTTGACCATCTGCGGTGCGTCTCCCTTGCGTTAAATCAAAAAAGTAGAACGTTCATTAATCAAACAAACAGAATGTTTACATCACCTCCATCGTGTCTCCATCATGCAGTCCACGTCCGACCCAATGCAATGCATGCTTTACACAGGGGTTCTGTTTCCGCTCCATTTATACGTCAATTTGGCGGCTAAAAGCCAAGTAACTGGAAACAGCTTCGGGTTTAAAAAAAAAAAATTTGGTTGTACTTTCAAAATAAAACTTAAGTTAGTAATGCCTTCACCCTATGTTTTACTGACAAAGGGTGAAGGCCCAAAGCGCTTTACAGTCACAGTCCGATGCATCCATGCACCCACACATGCACACACTAATGGCAGCTCAGCGGCTGAACAAAGGCGCCAACCTATAACCACTAGATGCAATGTGCGGTTCAGTGTGTTCACTTTGTCACATGGGGGGAACCAAACTTGGAATTCTTCAGTGAGGGGTTAACTGCTCTACCATTTCATCGCAATAGTTAAGCCACAGACACGGTTTTTCTGAGTTTGACAGCACGCTCACACAGAGCGGCCGAGCACACAGAGCACACACCGCTCTGCTCAGAGACATGCTTCACATGGGTGGAGCCTGTCCTGTTCACGTTCCAAAGCTTTCTCTGGAGCATCACACCGTCTACAAATGAGGCAAAGCCAGAGCAGTAGTGACTCATGCTGTTTACATGCACTACAATCGGATCAACAATCGGCATAACCCACCTATCTCGATTGGAAGGAAATTTTGATCAGAATAAGTGTAATCAGGGCAGACTACTCTGAACGGCGTGTTTACATGACATATTTTTATTCTGATTTTATTTTTGTATTTATTTAGTTCAAGGTTTATTAGTTCTGTCAGTCATTAGAGTGAAAAAACAGAAAATAACTGTGTTGCATGAATAAAGATCTCATCTCATACTGGAGATGGCACAAAGGTGTTTTTTCATCATACGGTAGATGCGGTGTGTTTGCCAATTAGCAACAAATCTATAATTATATCTAATTTAAGTGCTCTTGTCAAATTTACCATCTTAACTTTATTTAGAATTTACTTCAATTCAAATTCAATTCAAAAATATTTTATTTCAAATCAAAACAACAATTACATAAAATAAAATAAGTCAATACAAGACTTTGAAAAATTAGATTTGAAAGGGGATTGGAAGAAGCTTAAGCTTGTAGGAATCCAATCCCCCACCCTTCAATACAAAACGTTTTTTTCATAATTGGAAATAAATTCAAGTGTCAAGGGTTTAAGAAATAATCAATATAAGCTTCTTTAAGCATTAGAAATAGCATCTGAGCTAAAAGAACAGCAGTTTTCGTATTAATAACAACAATAAAACTATTTGAAATATGTATTTTTGATACTTTCATTTGTAATGGCCTTCCACTCTGCTGTTCTCATTTGCCACCTCTCCAAATACATCTGCCCCTCCCGCCATCCTATATAAAATGTTTTAGCTCCGCCACCTCATTGCTGGCTTGTTGACGCTGACTCAGTCTTGGAATATTGAGGAAGAGGGGGAACCAGCACCCATTCTATTGTCAGCAACCTGACTGCTGAACAAAAAGCTTATATCACGCCAAACTTCTTTTCTGTTTTTAAGAGTGTTATAATGTTAATTCCTCACAAAAAAACATCCCCAAGGCTGTATTTTGATCCATTTATGCATTTCTAAGAATTATTTTTGAAACCCTGTTCACAGAGGACCAGTTTTTGTGGGAGACACGCTGCAGAGGCCGGCTCTAGATTGACGTAATGAAATGGGCGGCACCCACACGAAGCGAAAGCCGGAGTTGTTTTGTTCTGGGTGGGAAAAGGGAGCTGTGAAAATAACTAACATTTCATTTAAAAATCATTCTTTAGTGCGCCAAAGGTAATATGTTATCATATATTTGGATATAGTTTACTCTGAAATGCTTAGGAAAAGTATGATATAGGCCCTATAAAAGTGCATCACATTTTTGTATTGGATTTTGGGGGGCTTTAATAGCTGGGGACATCTCCCTCTGTCAGTGTTTGTCAAGAAGGAACACTTGAAAACCAGATTCCTCCTTTCAGTTCTGATGAATGTAGGAACTTGGTCTCTTGTAAAAAACTGGATAATATTGGATATTTATAAGACTTCCATTATGCCAATTTCATTTTTGTCAGGTTTCAGATTGATGTCTGCCGTCTCTGCTTTTAGTTGTCAAAAAGTACATTAGATTTTTTTCTTAAAGTGACAGTTCTAAAAGCTTTATCCCCCTCTGATCATCTTTTGATCTATTGTTAAGTTTCCCAGTGGTTTTTTATTTCTGGTTATGCTGATTTTAGCCAAAAGGCAAAAAAATCAGTGTTGTTTTCTATGACTTAGTTTCTGCAGAGCAGCAGGACTCAGAAATTCACCTCTGAGTTGTGGAAGGACTGTTGATGCCCAGCTTCACTTTCACCTCTCTGTTTACAGCTTAGGTTTACAGCCCCTCATACCCCAACCTAACATTTTCGGGTTAACAAAAATGGCTTATAATATCGGAGCTATCTACAGTTTTGATCCAGAATCCTACTCAGACGAAGAAAACAAAGGCGTACATGGATCTGTCTGTCTGCAAGTGGATGCATCAGAATGGAGCAGAGCGTATTTTCTATGTTACAAAAACAAATTTTCCAATGGCATTTTTTACCTGCTCTTGAGTCTTAACAATTTGAACAAAGAAATACTCAGAAATGCTATTTTAATCTTAATCTTCTTTATGCATGTCCTCCTTCAGGAAAAAAAGGCCACAAAAACATATTTAAAAAAACATTTCCATTTAAGTGGATCTTCAAGCATTTTTGTATTTAATTATGTGCTAAAGGAGGGCCAACATTGTCATCATACACAATGCAAAATGAAACTGAAGCAATAGTTTGTTGTTTAGGGAAAAAGCTGCAATTTTTTAAACATATTACAGAAATAAGACATGTATTTGTGCTGTGGACATGTTTCAGGTCGTCTCCCAAAAACACGTAGTTTAGGGAAAGATTCCTTGATTTGGAGGGACGAGCTGCATTGTGACATTAATTGATGGCTTTTCCTCCAGATTATCTCACAGGAAAATTCCTTCGAGTTTTTTTTCCATTTATTTGACTCAAGAGGTGTTGAAATGGTAAAAAGCAGCAAGGAAAACCTTTGAACAGGAGAGTGAGAAGGGTGGTTCTTGGATTTTAAAGCATATAATGTAAGATTCACCAGAGTCTCCTGAAATATTAAGTGGTGGGAGTAGAATGGGAGTTACTTTCAGTTTTATAAAAATTGTCCCTCATCTGACATGTGCCCATCATAAAAAAGTCAGTTTGAACCCAGCTTTTGAGGTCTCCTCTGTGTTGTGTGTCATGAGTCACAAATAAAATGTGATTCTAGTCGACTGACTCTTAGCCTGAAAATCTGTCAGACTGCAGCCGTGTGAAACAGAGTAAGGAAGATGCTTGAGAACTTGTGAGGGGCTTTTCTAACCATTCCAGCCTGTGCCTCCTCATGACCTGGAGCCTCCTGAGGGACTAAAAGCATTTGTTGGGTTTCCACTAGAAGGCAGCTTCAGACCCATGACTTCTCTGTTTATTCAAGTTTAAACTTTTATACATTTGTTTCAATTAAAAGAACAAAAGAAATGGTAAAAAGAAAGAAACATTCAAGTGGAAAAAATGCCCCTCTGTATTGTGGCTTATTAGATGGAGTCTGGCCCTGCAGCACTTGTTTACTTTAATAGAGGTTCATGGGTAATTCAGAATGAATGACTTGTTGTATTTTGTGGGCTTTGCTGCCAGAAATGCTGTGTTTCATAATGAAAACAAGTCAAGGTGACACAGTGAGTCACAGTTACTGAAGCTTTCAGCTCGGCAAAGGCAAAGTGTCAGGACTGCTTGGCGCTTACTCAGGGAAGACGGAGGACATGATGGACAGTGGCGAGAAGAGAGTCTCAGTCTGGATGGAAGATTATGACCTCAATTGTTGAACACTATACCCATTTATTTTCCTAATCACAGAGATCTGTGTGGTTGAGCTAGATGATTCCAAACATTAGAACAGAGAACAAAGCTAAGGGTGTGCTGGTCATTGGACTTAGACATCAACAGGGGTGATGGAGTGGTTAAGAGGTTTCAGCTGCTTCTTGTAAACCAGGGGAGTCCAAGCTTTTTGCAAAAATTACCAGATTTGGTGAAGTGAAAATGCGTGAAGGCCATCTAACCAACAACCTTTTGATTACATTAACCCTGTAAAGACATCAAAGACT
This sequence comes from Oryzias curvinotus, assembly GCA_023969325.1. Lineage (NCBI taxonomy): Eukaryota > Metazoa > Chordata > Actinopteri > Beloniformes > Adrianichthyidae > Oryzias > Oryzias curvinotus. The sequence goes on along the minus strand of CM043726.1, from coordinate 15,755,638 downwards.
TGACTGAAATTCAATTTTCTTTTTAATTAAGATGTTTTTAGATGTTAGACAATTTGATAAAATACACAAACATTCAAAGTTGCAATGTCCTTTTTTTTGGGAGAAATAAATAATACCAATTATGATACACTGAGTGATTTGGTAAGTAATTAGATGCAAAAATACTGACATAAGAGTTCTGAAAAAAAACAAAATTGTTTACTCACTGTCTCAAATTTCATCCCACATTTTTAACATGGTGTAGTTGTGTTATAAATAGGCAACACATTATCAAGTCATTTTATCAAGTCGTTTAAAAAATGAATGACATTTATATATTCACCAGTGCTGTCAAAATCTACAATTCAAAAATTAAGTGCCCTAGAAATTTTCCGGAAGTCTTTGCGAAAAACCAGTGTTCATCGATGCAATAAACTGGTGAATTTAGACAACAGGGAATTGCGTTTGAACAATGTACTTAAATGTATGTTTTTGATAAACCATCAATGGTTTCATCTTCAGAATGTGGTGGATTCATAAACACTTGTCATAAATGCGCATATTGATTAGATTTTCACCCCACTCAAATTGATTATGTCATATTCAGCACTGAAATGGTATTTCCACCCAGCGCCCTGCCTGCCAATTTTAACTGCACCCTTTAGTACACACACCCTTTACCCCTCAAAGATATACACTCCAACACACACACACACATACACACACACGCTCACAAACACACATACATTACAGAAGGAAGGTGGGACCTCTGACCATCTGTCCCCTACCCCATCCCTGGCAGGGGGTACCAGGCCCTGGGCAACGGCAGCCGTGTCCCTTGGGTGCTGGCTCCCTGGGCCCAGCGGCCCTCTCTCCACGCAGGGAGAGGGAGGGATCCCTGAGTTCTCTGGCAAGACCGTGTCCGGTGTCCCTGTGGTGTGGGTTCTGGTCCTTTCCCTCAAGTGCCGTCCTTTTCCAAAATTCTAACTATGGGTCAGCCTGGTCGGGCCATGTTTACAACACTCCTTGTGGACCTCCACCTCTCTTAGGGCGTTTTCCTCCTGGGCAGGAGTGGCTGGCCCCTGCCTCGCTTTCTCCTGGACCAACCGTGGGCTGGGTGGGCATCTCATCTGGGGCTGGGGGGGTTTTCCGGGGCCTCCCGGTGTGTTGGGGGGCTGCTCTCCTGGTTGGGCTGGAGCTGCACTCTCTGTCCCCCTGTGTCTCCCTGCTCTCTGGCTTTGGGGGGCCCCGTGGCGGTCCTGCTGGCCCTGACCTGGGTGGCAGATGCGATTTTTCTCTATCATCTAACGTGTGGGTGTTGGGGGGGCCCTGGGTGCCGCTGGTGTTGCGGCGGGGGTCTTGGTGTGTGGAGGACTGGGCACTCTCTCTCCTTTTTACATTCTATCATCCACCTTGGAAGAACATAAACACTCACTCGAGCACAGGTGCTATTTCACGTTGGCACAAATAGTTTGCGTGACTGAATGAAATGTCTCATGTGATGGTCTAAAGGCATGTGTGAACATTAGGTGTATAGTAAACTTTTTTGTAGGTGAAACTTTTTGGAGCCAACAGGTATGTTTGTAACATTTGAATATGTGTGTGTGACAGGCCCTTCTAGATTTGTATTACTTCTAAACCTGTAGTGATTATAAACATCCGGCAACTTGTTCCTTTATGCTGCTTCATGGTTTCAACCCCCTTCCCTCTATAATAACCCTCCTATCCCACTCCCCTCTAACATCCCTCTCTCTTCTTCCCTCCTTTTCTTTTCCGTCCGGTCCAACAAAAAAACTGTTACAAATATAAGGAAGATGAATAAAATTTAGCCTAATTTGCAAAATGGGTTAATTCAAATATACACCTAGTGTGTCAAATGATTCATAACCTCAGTTGTAACAGTAAAATAAGTCTAACACAAGAGGCTTTCAGCTCTCATCTGTTTGCTCAACTGTTGGACAGAACAAGTTGAAGAAAAAGAAAAAAGGAAAAAAAAAGAAATTTCCTTGAGGGAGCCATTTTGAATTGAGCAGGAAAAGCTTTTCTGCTGTCTCTAGTGGAATGATGATGAACTACAGTTCAGAAAACATGGACCAGGTTTTTAAATAATGGATTTTAAAGGAAAGTTTGGATCAGGCTTAAGAATTTTAACATAAAAGTCTATCTAAGAATAAATCTTTTGTCAACATTGAATCTGGATTCATATGCAATGTTACATGTTATTTATTATTTAAATGCTCATTGTAAACCTCTAAATTGAAATAATGTCAACAGGAAAATAACACAAACAGGTATCTAATTCAGAAGTACAAACCACTTTGGTATTTATCACAGAAGCAAATAAATCAATTTCTCATGTTGGGCCCTCGCGGTTCAAAGGTCAAGTAGGTACAGGTTGTTGTGATTTTGCCAGTTTTGCAATGGCTTACAACGTCATTAAGCCAATCACAGTCAACAAATCATGCACACACTTCTTAGAAAGTCTTATTGATTTTATGACAGGAGTCTGACGGGCGGGTAGAAATTTGAATGCAAGAAGCATTTGGCCCATGGGCCAGACTTTGGACAAGACTGTTGTAAACTGTCAGGACTCAAAGGCTGCATTTACATTGCAGATCTTGATGGTCAAATCCGATTTTCTGACTATATCCGATTTTTTTGATGAGCAATCAGGCCCTTAATAATAATCATAACAGTAATAAAAGCCTGTTTAGAAAATGCGTGTTGGTCCAAACGGCAAACGGTTAGCATGGCGAAGCCCCCCCCCCCCCCCCCCCTTTTTTTGTGTGTGTGTGTGACTGCGGTTCTCATGGAGGCAACGCAGCGAGGGAAGGAGGCGTTGCCTTGGCCGCTCCTGGATGAACTGGAGAGGGGATGCGCGGGAGAGGAACAAGGAGGGCTGCTCGGCAGTCTTATGTGCTCTTTCTGAGTTTTGAATGAGGAAGTGTTTGCAGACGTTGTGCTGTACTAACAGGTTGATTTAAGCAAAGAAATAAACGGCTTCTAGCCTGCTCCAGAGCAACAGTGTCCCGCTTGATTAGTTAACATTTGCGTCCCGACCAGGACCGAACCAGAAATAACAGTGGTTTCCGACTACGATCTGAAGCCTGAGGCTGAAAGGTAACACGCTGATGGGCTCCAGCTGTCCTCGAACAGCAAAATCAGCGCACAAAAGCACCTTAATAAGTCATGTGATCTCTGTTGGTGGTGTCCTGAGTTGACGTCACTGACGTACGACTCTCATTTACTGGGAAATATACGATTTGTCTGCCTACATGGCACATGCAAATGCACGTATCCGATTCATATCCGATTTATTTCCACATATGAATGAGGCCTGTATCCGATCTGAGAAAATCGGAATCCATGCGGTTTTGTCCTGCTTACACGTTCCCCGGTCATATCCGATCTGTGCCACATGAGAGGAGAAAATCGGAATTGGGTCACTTGAACCATGCAGTGTAAATGCAGCCTTAGAGTCTGAGCAGGATAGATGAGGAGAATCTCATGAAAAGGAGCCCACGCTGAACTTCCCGTTGCTCCAAACTAGCTGACATTGTTTACCTCTTTCTTGTGGCATTACAAATGGGTAATTTCTCACCCTTACTGGTGAGTAATGAACTTATTTGGTGGGCTGCTTTGTCCATTTATTATTCTAAAAGACCCCATTATCTGTCATCTATGGTTATGGCACTGAAATCGTGGGCTTTCAGAGCTCCAGTCTGAGCCGTCAGAGGAGACCATCATAATGATGTGTGGCCACTTCATAAAGAGCGATGTCTCCTCTGACGTTCAGAAAGACCTGACAGCAGACAACAATCAGCAGTAGAAGAGGAAAGGTCCCACTCTATTGACTGCTCAGAGTTACAACATTTCTGTTAAAGGAAGATTTATTTAGTTTGTCCCGGTCTTTGCTAGGCAGTCCGCGGCTGCCTTTATCTTTGTTTGCTTTTGCCTCATGGTAGGCCCAGGATCTGTTATCTGTTTAACAAAAACACATGTTATAAGTGAACTGTGACTTATGGGGAAATGCCAAAGGTGTTTTGTTAGCGTTACTATAACCACATTTAATTTAGTGTGATTTAATATGTTTTTGGTATAGAATCCATTGTGCATGTGTGTGTGTGGGGGGGGGTCCTTCAATCTTTCATGCACATTCTGTTCTTGCAAGGCGGAGTGTCGTGTAACTAAAGCTGGCAAAGATGTTGGGGTTTTAACTCCCAAACTCATTACACATGGAGATACTCCACAAAGCATTGGAAGTCAGAGGTGGGATTCTGCTCCAACCTCACGTAGTAATTAAATTTCGATTCAAAAGTTAAATTTACAGACATGGAGTCCTTAAAGCTAGAAACCCACATTTTGTTTTTACCAGTGTGGCTGGACAGCCCACATCAGCACTGTTCTAATCTTAGGAGAAACTCTGAGGTGAAGCTCTGGCTTCAGCTGTGAATCCTCTCATTTTATTTCTTTTTATTTGTTTGCATTCTGAAAGAAGTTTTATTTTGGAAAACTACTGGATTTCTCCAACACCTTCCTCATTTTTGACACGTCAAGTCTCTCAGTCACATGTCGAAAATCTGTACTTTAAATATCCTCCTGACTACCAACAATGCATATTTGTCTTCTGTAGAGGACATTTCTAAGCCTAAATGTCTTTTAAATGAATTGCAGTTTTTAGTAGATTTAAAAAATTTTGGGCAAAAGTCTTTTTTCTGTGGAAGTCAGGAGGATAAGGATTTATTGCAACACAGCATAATAATAGTAATGCATAATATTTTGCAACTGGCTGTCTAATATTATAAGGAGACTGCCAATAAAGTGGTTTAAACTGTGGATTTATGTTTATTAGTTTGAAATACTAATTTTAGTGACCTTTTCTTTATTTGCATTTATTTCTCACACCTTAAAAGTTGGATGAGCCTGAAGTTGGTGGCAGCATGTTTTGTACACAGATCTTGATATGGTTCAAAGAAACTTGAGAAGCTACACGTGAATGCAAAAGTTTTAAAAGTGGAAGCACAAATTGCGAGTTTTACGTGCATTTACATAGACTTTTAATTGACAAGGGCAGTGTGAATGTAGCTTTAGACCTGCCCATAATCTACTCTTGTCCCTTAAACTTTTTAACATGACCTGTCAAAATCCCCCCCAAGCCCCCTTGGAGCAGCAGGAAACACCTGTCCAGAACAAACAAGGCATCAATTTGAGCCAAATCCACATTTGTCAGGCACACTGAAGAGACAGGAATGGCGTGAGGGAGCTTACAGCACCAGAGCTTTAAAAAGAAGTAGCATTCATTTTCAGAGCTTACATAGCCTGATTTAATTTAGGGTCTGTTACTAACTTGGAAGGAGATCAACTTAACATTAGCTGATGTGGGCTAGCCGTGCTGTCAGGTGAGACAAACCGGACCAGGTCATAGTGGTGCTTCCATAGAAATTCTAATTCTGTCTTTTGTTAAATGAATGTGTAGATTTATAACTCCTGGTCTGTTTAGGTAAAATTCTGACTTGTAAGAAAACTTTTATGATGTTGTTTTATTTGATCCTCAGTAAATTGAAGATCCAATGCTTCATTGTTGGCTCTGAAGATGAAACCATCTGCAGGTTTGGGTGCGCAGAGAAATTCTGGCTGCATGTGAGACCGTCCCAGAGGTCTGCTGTGTAAACCCTGCGGGACATATTTGATGGGCCAGTGAAACATCCCCACAAGTATTTATGTTAGTCGCCCCAGTTATATCACAGTTCATCCCAGGGGGAATGTTAACAATAAATGATTAAAAAGAAAACATAATGGCTCACATCTTATGTTACTGTTCAAGACTAATGAAGTCTTTTGAATTTGATCAAAGAAATATAAGACCTTCTCGTTTATTCAGAGGGGAACCTAAACTTAGGAACACTGAACACTGCTGGATTTGAATGTGACATCATTACAGCTAAAAACCCAGAAATAACTGTCAGAAGTCCGAGCTCTGTCTCCCCCTCTGGTCACCAGCGGGAACTGTCCGTAGAGTTCTAATCACACTGCACCTCCCAGCAACCCCAGCGCACAGTTCCTGGAGGCCGCACACCTGACTCAATCATTCAATCACTCTCAGCTTACTTAAGCACTGCAGTGAGTCTCTATCAGTAAGATGTATTGTTTGTGCCATTCTGCCTACATTAACAAGTGGTGTAGCTATCTCTGACCTTCTGTCTCTGACTCCAGTCTTTGACTCCAGTTTCTGACTCTAAAGCAGGATTCCAAGTTTTCTCACTATTTACTATTTTTAGTGAAATCGTATCATCCATCCGTCTTCCGAAACCATTGAATCCAGGGTTGTACACACTGCACAGTTCACCAGTCTGTTGCTGGTGGAAACCATATCGGTGGGCCAGAAATGAAGCTTACTAGAAAATATACTATCTTCTCTCCTGATTAACCTATGGGAAACAGGAAGTGCTTGTTGAGGTGGTGTGGTGGGTGACATGGTCTGTAGATGTGATTGTTATTGCTTTTGTCCGTGTTGTGCTGATGTGGAGCAGTCGCTGAGGCTCAGTACTCAGTACAGACCAGATTATACGCTCCTAAACTTTGATGTGTGTAACAGACACAGCGGATTTGTAAGATTCCTGACTTTTGCTTGTGTTCTTTCTGAATTTCAGATACCTGACGGCTTGACTGACAACATAGATTTTCACAGGATAAATCATACCTTTAAGCAAAATGTTTAGACAGACATGTTCAACACCAGTAGAAATGACTGTTTGGAGCTTTCTGCATTATACAGTTCGGCTGTGGCATGATATGATAGTTGTGTTGTACCAAACCATAAGCCAGACTCCTGAAAGGTCTGACATTCTTTCTCTGATGTCTTAATAGATTATCTATTTTAACATTCACTTCAAATCCACATTTAATTTAGGATCCCCCAAGGGGAAATTAGAAATGATGAGGCCCTGGTGAGTGAAGGCCTTTAAATACATCCTCTAGTCTGTCTTCAGTTGACTGAAGCCCACACACTAACTTTAACTTTAGATAAATGCCTGACTTTCTGAAGAACGTTATTTATTTTCAGAAATGTTCAACAAATGTTTCACTTTGGTGTCTGTATTGCCTCCGAATGAGACCGTACAGACTAAAAGACACGGATCCGAGTCAGCAAGGACAACCATTAACACAAAGTTAAAGTCCCAATCCAATCATCTTTTGATCTATTATTAAAAGCGTTCCCCGTGGTCTTTTCATTATGATTATGCTGTTTTTTGCCCAAACCTGTGTGCTTTTCTTGAACATAGTTTCTGGAGAGCATCAGTAGTTCATTTAAAGTTTACCTCTGAGTTGTGGGCCGGACTGGTGACCAATATTGAAGTTGTCCGGCCACACTGCAATATACACCTGTGCTCCTCTTAAGATGCAGCCCCTCCTATTTTACAACCCTCCATGGGTCCAGACAACCCAAAAAACACAGTACCCATAAGAATCAACCCATGTATGAGTGCATGTGACTAAGGCTTTACTCTATCCAGTTCTCGAATACAGTCAATGGGGAAGTCACATCTCTCTTTTAAATCTTAGCCACCATAAAGTACAGCAAAACAGAATGGATACATCAGCTAAACACATATTCTTTCACTGTCTAGGTGTGGGATCATTCAAGTATCTACAAACTATTTATAAATATTGATTATTGCAGGTAAAGCAGTCTTTTCTGGAGTTTTTTCCCTAGCTGGTTGAGTCCTAATAATAACATATATAACAAAGTCCCTAAACTTCAACCATGATGCTCCTCTGTCTCTCCACCAGTGCCCACCTTTCTCACTAATTCACAACACATTACAGCAAAGCTGCATCGGCCAGAAACAAACTCCCCCTGAACCCAAACCCTATTGTCAGGAGGACTATAAATGTATGAAGTTGGAAAAAAGACACAAGGAAAACATAAATACCTGTGAAAATATGCTCCAGGACTGGCTGAGCCACGAGATGCTTGTTGGGAGAGCAATTTATTTTAATGAAAAACTTGTTCCTGTGGAGAGAGAGGGGTGGGGGCAGGCTGTTTGTGCATGGCTTTAGTTTCACCTCTGTAATAAAAGCACCAGAACTTGTGTTTCTGCATGTGTGCATCCAGTGTGTGGGTGTTGACCGCTGTGATTGTGGATTACAGGAGACAATGTTAGCAGCCAGCTTTAAAAAGACATGCACTCAGACAGTCAATCACAAGATTTCTGTGAGAGCACTTTGGATGTTGCTGTGTTATTCACTCACCTGATTGAATGACAAATCGACAAAACACATCTCCTGCACACAAATGATATACTTATACTCCCTGATTTTGCTGCTCGGACTCTGCTTGTCTTTTTCCAGAAAGTGATGGATTAACAAGGTGGGGAATGGAGCCACCCTGCTGCCAAACTTCTGCCTGCAAGTTCTTGAGTTTAAACCTCTACAGACCACGTGGGAACAAAGACGAGTCTAAAAGATCTGCACTGTGAGAAATCAAAGTGCACTTTGTGGCTCTAAGGTGTGAGACTTTGGTGCTGGACATCCTGTGATCAGGATCAGGAGCCTGAAGGTGTCCTGATCATGAAACCAGCCATCTTAGTGGGTCCTCACTCAGGCCTCCTGCTGGTCCTGATGTGTTTCCCCCTGCTGGGCTTGGTTGAGTCTGCCACCAGCAACAAGGCCAGAGACAATGGACATCCGCATCTGGGTGACCCAGACCCAGAGCGCTGCATGAGGCACCACTTTGTGGAAACCATCACGCACCCAATTTACAAATGCAACTCCAAGGTAAAACCCAGAAAACACTGCACTACGGCACTTTCACTGAGTTAAGTTCACAAATTCATCAGAAGTATCAGGAAAGACTTTGTTCCACATTTGGTTCACTTAAAGTGAACCTAAGTTTATTTCCTCCGATAATCCAGAACAAATTGTCAGTCTGTGTGCACCCAGGCAGACCCAAGACCAGGAACCGCTCTCAGATCAACCTATCGAGGTGGTCTCGGTTCGTTTTCAATCGGACTGAGCTTCAGCAACAGAGCCAAAATGGTCACCATAGCAGGATATAAACACGATAGCAGAGCAACAATAGCTGTGTTTCCATTACGCATATGCACAAAACGTCATCGAAATTCTAGAAATGTTGACAAATACAATTTTACAATTAGACTGTTTCCATTAATTCATTAATTCATTAATTCATTATTTCATTGATTCCTTAATTCATTTATTCACTCATTCATTCGTTCATTCATTCATTCATTCATTCATTCAACCATTCAGTAATTTATCTTCTTGCTCATGTGAAAAGTTATTCAAAACCATGATGACAGATAGGAACAAGTATTGTTTTAAGTTAATTCCCAAAAATGGAGCATTTGGATGACGTCACAGCAGTGCTGTGCTCCCTCAAGGCAGCTAGACCATTAACAGTCCCTGTATTCAGCCTGACTCAAAGTAGGGTTGTGCCGATGGACGATACCATCGTCCATCGTGATGGGTGACTGACATCACGATGGAGAGATACCGCCGTGATGCCACGCCCCCGCCATTACATACGTTACAGAAGCCGCGGTTACATGAGCAAAATATCTTGATCGGATCAATGGTCGGATTAGAATTCAACAGTGTACATGGTCCCAGAAAAACTTTTTCAGATTATAAAAACTGGCATATTTTAAGCATATTTATTATCGCAAATCCAATTCGCATAATTTTATAGGTTATGGAAACGTGTCCAGTGAGACACAGCAACTTATCAAAACGTAGTTGGTTGCAGGCTCATTTATTCATTCATTCATTCATTCATTTTCTTCCGTTTGTTCCCTTTCGGGGACACAGGGTTGCCGGAGCCTATCCCGGCCATTTATGGGCAAAGGCAGGGGACACCCTGGACAGGTCGCCAGTCTGTCGCAGGGTTGCAGGCTCATTTAAAAATCTTTTAACATGATACAAATTGCTTCTCACTGTTTTCCCTAACAATCTATATGTCATGAACACTTATCAGTGTACCTTCATAGCCGTCACCACATCAGTAACTGCCTTGCAGCATACCTCCACCACACCAAAGTAGCACATATATACAGGTGTTTAAAACTGGTCAGCGAAATATAACATTTGAATCAGTGAACTATCCCAACAAAGATTGCAAAGCAAACTACTGTCATTATTCTTTCTTTCGTTGTTTTGCCCCAATCTCGTAATTCCTGGCCAGAGTGAAGAGATCTTAAGTCACGTGGATTTGTTTACAAGCTTTGATCCACAACACAAATATCTGGTTGACAGCAGTCTGAATACAGACCCATCACAAGGTTCAGGACTCAATCCCGACCATATTAAGCGGACTCAGTCTGAACCAATGGACACACATAGAACATACTAAACGTGCATTCTCGAACGCATGATTAGCGCACGGGGTTCACACTGGACAAGCAGGGAGGGGCTTCTTCTTCTTTTTTTTACTGTTTACTTGTGCATGTCCACCACCTACAGTTGGTGAATCTTGCTCCAGGCTTTTTCTTTCACAGCTCTATTCTGATATATGAAAGACTAGGCGTCATGGAATTCTGCCTGTAAACAAACTGTAATTATTAATGTGTCCTCCATGATGAATTTTCAAACGGTTGCCAATTCTGTGAATTGAGTTTGAAAAGATCCCATCTAAATGTTACAACAAAATCCAACTCCCTGATAGGTCACAGTTTGGCCTGCTTTAATATTCAATGGCTGCGCATTTTGTGGGTAGAGCCCGAAAACTGTAGAAAAAACTTGTATAGCAGCGCATGAATGCAAGAGTTCTGAACGCAGAGGCCCGAAACGCGCATTTATATATACTTTTCATTGGAAGTGGCCATTTGAACGCATGTTACTGAGAGCGGTGTGAAAGTAGCTTCAGAGGGACTCAGAAAACACAGGAATGCTGGCCTAAAAACTGCCTTTAGTCTGACCTGCCCCTAACAGGTCATGTTTCAATCTCTCCATCATTCCCTCACATCATGCTTCATTTCTCGTGTCTGTGTCCTGCAAACTTATCAAGTTTCTCAGCTGGCATTGGTTTTTGGTCAAAGCAAACAGTTAGCTGTCAGCCTGCTGTCTCCTGCCTCATTTAGGGCCCCATGGAGGAGAGAAAGCAGAGAAAAGTACAGAGAGTGCAGAGTGAAGGATGACACGGAGGTGCAATGCTCTCTGGGACGTATCAGACAACTGAAGGACAGCCAGTCGATTGAAAAAAGGCAGATAACTTTATAAATTGCATGAGAGAAAATTGTGTTTTTTTTTGTTTTGTGCCAGATCAGTTGGTTCTCAAGCATGAGCGATTTCTTCTTTGTTCTTTTTAAATATTCAGACCCACTGAGCAGGTGGCAAAACCACAGCTCAGCTGGAGCGAGGCCTGCCTATACATCATGAGTCTGTCTTTCTGTCACAGAGCTTGGAGCTGATGGTGGGGGGACTAAGAAGACATTTCACGCCCCAGCCAGAACCTGTTCACACCAAACCCACCTGCAGGGGGACGTGCTCAAACTTTGTTCTTCTGTGAGATGGCATGTGTTGTATGAAGCCAGAAAAGTTTCAGAATTTAGAAATGCACACAGTCTGTGTCACAAATGCACACACTCCGATTTACAGCTGTAATTTTATGCAAACGTACAATATAAATTTGGAATGTGTACTAAAGTTTTCACAAATGCACACCCTGTGTTTCAAAAATTCACACATTGTGTTTCACACACGCCCACTAAAGGTTTCACAACTGCACAATAAGTGTTTCATACATATGCATGCTGTTTCTCACAAATGTGCATGCTGTGTTTCACAAAAACGCAATAAATTTTCAAATATGCATAATAGATGCTTCAAAAACGTAATTTTTGGGTACAATTGTATATGAACTGACAGATCATGCGAATTGAAGAATGTGCATGTGCAAAGCCCCTCTCATTTGTGAATCTCCCCACGTCTGTGAGAGAAATCTCTAAGGTGAATTTTGAAACACTCCTAATGCAGCACGTCAACAAATGTCATCATTGGCTACTGAATCTGTCAATCAAAAACATTGTGCACATTTGTGAGAAACAATGTGTGAAACACTTATTGTGCATTTTACAAACATTTAGTGTGCATGTGGGACACACAACATGTGTGTTTGTGAAACACAGGGTGTGCATTTGTGAAACACAGCTTGTGCATTTCCAAATTTATATTCCACATTTGCATAAAATTACAGTTGTGAATCAGAGTGTGTGCATTTGTGACATAAACTTTGTGCATTTTTGAATTATGAGACGGTTCTGGCCTCATAGTATTGAGGATGTTGGTGAGATTCCAAAGATGAAAATTAAAAACAAACTATGACAGAGGCCAGTTTTGGAGACATTAGACGTTAAAGGCAGGTCTGAATCCTGGTGTGGGAACTCTGGTCCATCTGAAAATGTGACTCACCTACAAAGGGAAGTTTGTTGTCCTTGCAGTCTGAATGCAAATGTATCATTCAGCAAAGGAGAGACTGTGAAGCAAAAGATCAGAGGCTTTGTTTTTTTCAAGCAAATTTGTTCTGACAAATATGAAAATATAGCTAATTTTAAGGAATACAATTTGTAAATTAAAAAGAAAGTAGCAAAAGTGTGGTTTAGATAAAGAGCAGCAGTGAAGAATGCTAAAGCTGACCTATATCTGGTCTGAACAGTGTGCACTATTGCAAGATTTTTTTCTTTGTGATTTTTTTTCCTGGTCAGCTTTTGTTCTGAGCAATCCCCCTTTCAAAGAAGCAGAGTTTGCAACAGCAGGACAATGTCTTGAAGTATTGGTCTGTTCCTTAGAGTGGAAATGTGGGAGGAAACAAAAACCAAATGAAGATGTGAACATGTTTTCAGGCCCAATGGAACAAGTCTGCTGAGGCGCCCTCGTTCTAGGTTGCTGAAGTCCAGTTCCAAAGGTGATGCTAAAGTTTGTTAGGACAGTAAGTCCATACTAAAGAGATGGAACCATTGTCTTCATAGAAATTTACCATCTTAGCATATCTGTTCAAACTGTACATGCAAAATCATTAAGAATGATATCAACATTAGTTAGGCCTTAGCCACAGCTGCTCTTATGGGTGGATACGCCGTCTGTAGATGAAAATTAGCAAACCTATATGGGGCATGCAGGTTTCCCTCAGGAAACATCAAAGTCGTAGACCACACAGTAAACCTATAGAAAGAGAAAATGTTCATATACATTTTTTCCTTCGGGTATGCTGTGAGCGACAGGTCAAAGTGAACACTTATACAACACATAAGGGGAATTATGGGCCCTTAAGGTGGCCATTTGACCCTCAAGGACACTGCAAGACACATCTGTGCTGCCTTTAAGATGCGGCCGTTCTTCTCTATGACCCTCTATGCTCATCTTAAAAACCAGCAGAACCCACATGGGTCAACCTTCCCCGTACAGTTGCATGTGACTTGGGCTTTATTGTGAATTGCTTCTGTGATCATCCCATCTTCAAACCCTTTTTCTGAATGTTGCAATTCTCCCGATTTTTTTAAAGAACCTGAGGAATTAGCAGGTTATTGCAGGGTTTCATGCACTATGGGCCCCAGCAATGGTTGACCCACAATTAGAGCATGGACACCAACCAGCATGGTTCCACAAAGGTTCTGGTTCCATAATCTGGTTTTGAAAATTCAATCAGCCCATCTATGGTTTGGAATTTTGCTAAAGTGATGTGAAATTAAAGAAAATGTTGTGACTGGAAAACCTTTTTTTTGTGTGAACATTTTTCCTAATGGACCTAACCTTTTCAAATTTGAAATAGTTTTGTCAAATTTTACAAAAGCTGCTTCAGTTCTGCTGAACTAATTTCTTCAGCGTTTATTTCTGCTGTATTTACTCAAAACTTCAGTACATTTGCCAAAACGTATCCTACTTTCAAAGCAAAGATCAAACCAAATACTTTACATTTATTTGAAATGTTACTGGAAATAATTTTCCATTCTTTGAAGTGCACGGCAGACAGTCCTCTCATGTTTTTAAAAGATAGGAATGCTAATCCACTTCATCTGTTTTATAAATGCACTGGGCATGAATGGTAGAGGGGGGTGACAGAAAAGAAGGAGAACAGAAGAGGGGAGTGTTTGATACCCTGATCCCTGGCCAGGACAAAGACAAATGGTCTTAAAGTGGCGACACCCTTCCTCACATGCATGTGTGTGCATGTGTGTGTCACCCTGCCACGGCCCCAGACAGGCTGTTGTCAAAGTGGGTACATGGGTGGCGACACAGCAGCTGACAGAAGGACACGACACAGAAGGCTGTTCAGGGAGCAGCAGGAATGTTGTGACCCGCAGAGGAATGTCCGTTGGATGGTCTCAACACTAATCAGCTGGAGGTTTGTGTACAGGAGTACATGTAAGCGGACAGGTCACACTTGGAGAAAACTGGAGGCTTTTATCTTTCCTCCCAATGTTACAGAATGCTGAGATTCAGCAGATGTAGGAACGTGTCTGTTCTCTGCTATCTCTCTGTTTTGCAGGTGCAAGGTCGCGGAAGGCAGGCTGACACGAAACAAACTCCCCACTGATGCAGATAAACGCTGAAGCTGATGAGAGTCTGATGATGATTTCCTGCTTCCTTTTGTCTGCAGATGGTGCTGCTAGCGCGCTGCGAGGGCCATTGCAGCCACTCCTCCCGCTCCGTTCCCCTCATCTCCTTCAGCTCAGTGCTCAAGCAGCCCTTCAAGAGCACCTGCTCCTGCTGCCGACCACACACCTCCAAGTTGAAGGCATTGAGGCTGCGCTGCTCTGGGGGGACTCGCATTACGGCCACGTACAGATACATCCTTGCCTGCAACTGTGAGGAGTGCAGCTGAGCAGGCGACAGATCTTTCCCTGACCATCCAGACTGTCACACATTTTCCCCCAAAGGTTTCCAAAGTGATTGATAGATGAGGAAAACGCACCAGAGATTCTAGCGTAGGAGGTTTTGGGGAATCTTGATTTACTTCCTAAGATTGAGCGGCAGCTTTTGGGACTGGGGCTTCTTCTTTTCTCACTGCAGAAACCATCCAAAGCACATTTCTCTGAAGGTCAGATGCTGCTCCCACAGAGCAGAGCGACTCCCTGTAACTCACAACTCACTCTCTCACCATATGAGTATGGGAGATCATAATCTGCATCAGGCTTTGAGCTCCATCAAACACCCACCATGCATTTGACAACAAAACAACACGCCTCGTTAAAAAGCGGCATGGGAAAAGACGAGGGGGTCCGCGAGAGCCCAGACATATGGTGGACTCGTAGAAGACCAGAACTCACACTCAGTCCCTGTTGACCTTCATGTGGCCGTAAAACATGACAGAAGAACTCATTCCTCCAAAAGAGAACAACTGACGGGTGAGCCGCTGCCTCCAGCTGATGTGGACTGTCATCAAAAATACCAGTGTTTATTTAAACTATAATCTATTTGAATCTTCATGATGTCATCGAAGTAACTTCAGCTGCTTTCCTGCAGGACTGATCAAACTGCTGCTGTGCATCACTTTTCCTGAAACTTTCATTAAAACGCATCTACAATATTATAACTCTGTAAACGTCAAGCTCTCATGCAGTTCCTTCTGTCTGTGTGGCTTTTTGTCCTCCAGAAGATGTTGTAAGTCTGTCTGAAAGTGAAACATGTCAGCACTGTGGTCCATGTCCATTAAATCTCTCAAACTACTACAATTTGACAGTTCTTGCCATTTTTATTAGAAGCAGAGGAATGAAGCTTAACCCTACATGAGCTCTTTCCTTTGCTGGTGGATGTTCGTCTGTAAACAAATCAATCAGGATTTACTGAAATCTGAAATCTTGGCCCCAAATGTCACAATGTATCGATATACTGAGGCGCTTCTGCCAAAACATGATCTAAATGATTGGATCAATCATCTGTGAGTGAGACGGTTAATTATGAGGGATGTCAAGCAAAGCTAATGATGCTAATAAAGTGTTAAAAGCAGTTTGAAATGTAACAAAATTTAAAAAGCATTGTAATTTTCCTTACAAATGATAAAAAAAACACATTTGTTGAAAGAAATGAAGAAAAATTCAAATCAATTTGGGATTTTTTGCTTACAAATCTTTGTCAAATTGGCTAATTTGATCTAGAAAACGAGATGAGCAAATGAAGAAGGGTTTTCAGGACTGTTCTACAGCGTCACCTGTACAAATGTGCTCGTTACATTAGCCTTACGGACACTTCAGCACATGCAGGACAATTGGATGATCCTTTTTCTTGACATCCCTTATGTCTTTCTCACATGCACCTGTACAGGTGCTGGGGGGTTCTGGGTTGTCCGGGCCACTGGAGAGTCACGTGTCCAGGTGTGTCCTGCATTTCCCTTAATGCTTGGGTGGCCACCTCAAGGATAATGTAAGTTTAATGCACTTATGACGTATGAGCGATGCTGTTATACTGCTGTTGTGCCTTTATGCCACAGTCTAGTCATTAGTAAGGTGCAAGTAATTGCTATTTACAGACTGCATGAATGCCACATGCATGGGGTGTGCAGGTAAGTGCCCGAAGGACACCTACTGTATACCATAGCAAACTACACTCTGATTGTCTAAATTCCTCATTTCAAACAGTCAGACTGCATGCAAGGTGTGCACACTTTTCACTTGACCAGCACTTTGTCCCTGCCAAGTTCGCAGAGTTTGGGGAGATTGGAAAATTAAAAATATATATGATGTACCTGTGTTTCACCTACTTTCCCCTTACCAACCCTACACATTGTTCAAGTGTGCATTCCTGTCAAAACAATTGAGCATGAGCCTTTTTGCCCTATTGGCTCACCGAGTGGTCTGTGATCTTAAAATTTCTCGTAGGCCACCTGTTTGCCCCATACATGATTACTCTTTTTTTATCCACAGACAGCCTGTATCGACCCGTGAGGGAAGTTGTGATGAAGGAGTTAAGATGGACGAACAGGCCTCATGGGAACTCCGAGACACACTTGTCTTCCCCTTAATTTGCGGCAGTTCCTCTCGACAACCTTCCACAGATCGAACAACCCAAAAACCCAAAGCAACCCAATGGGACTGAGACTTAAAGACCCACTCCAATGAAAACTGTGTTTTTGATGTTTTTAACATGTTTTTGTGGCATTTTTCTGTTGATGGAGGACATATTTAAAGAAAATTCATCTTAAAATTGCATTTCTGAGTATTTCTTTATTCAAACTGATGTGAATCAGGAGCAGACAAAAAAGCCAAATGAAAGCTTGTAGGTGTGAGTTAAAGCTACTGTGATAAACCATAAGCTTCCTTCGGTCATCTATTCTGATGCATCCACTTGTAGACAAATAGACACATGAAAATCTTTGTTTTCTTTTTCTGAGCTGATATCTGGTTTAAAACTGTATGACTGGATAGCTACAATATTGATCACCATTTTTGTTTCACCACTAATGTTATCTTGGGGTTGTGAGGGGCTGGAAGCTAGTAGAAGAACGTGTAAACAGATAGATGATGGGAAATGAGTACAGGCTTGATTTTGGCTAAAACCAGCATAATCATAATTAAAGGACCACTGGGAATGCTTTTACAACACATCCTAAAATGAAACCCAGAGAAACCACATTTGTCTTTAGATCTTTGTGTTCTTTTTGAGCTGGTCAGTGATTTGTGGAGGAAAATTAACAGGAAAATCTGCAGTTTCACACAGGCATCTAACAGGGCTTTTGCTAAATCTCAAAAGGCTCAAAGGAGAACTAATCCTGAGCAAATCAGGCTTCAGATTGGTCTCACCCTGACTGTGTAAACATAAGCATTAGCTTGTATTTAACTTGAAAACACTAACTGACAAGACATTCTTTTGACAAACTGGTTTCCGGTTCAAAGCCTTGTCTGAGACGGATTCAGTCGTCCGTTATGAGCCCCAGTGATCGGCCATATTTTCCTGTTTCAGACATCAAAGAGGAAAAAGTTAAGCTTAAACATCTGATCTGCCGAAGGATCATTTCTGCAGATGGAAGGATTCGACATGACCTGTTTTTACAGCTCACCTGCTTTCTCACAGGAAAAAAAAGATGGAATGACTCGAATTGCAAAGTCAAATATTTTGATGCAATTAGTGGTGTGAAAAATGGTTGTTCTTACCTTCATCTAAGGTCTAAAACAGCTGTAGAGAAGGGAAAATGAGCGGCGAAGCTCACATCAAAGGCAAATTAGAACGAGTTTTGCCGGCCGGATCAAACGCACGCTCATTCCCAAAGCTCAGCTGAGCATGTGAAGGACGTCTGAATCCAGTCCAGAAGCTTTACAAACCAGCTTCACGTGTGGGCCCAGTTACATCATGTGAATACTAAAGTGGCCTGTCATAAATGGTATGAGACACAGTCTAATGTTTTGAGGAAACAGCCATAATGAAGCTTTTGCTCAAAAGTATTTTGTTTTACTTCAGACTTTCCAGCTAAAAGTGTTTTTCTTCAGTGATATAAAGCAGATCCTGTTATAATTGAGACTGTATAGATTTCTCTGTAACCTTTTATGGAAAACCAGCTTGTGAAGTTCTAGTTTTTGGCTCATCTAAGCTTCTATGGCAGAACATGAATGCAGGGTGGTCGGACCGGCTCTCGTTTCAGGATTCCTGTCACTAATGGACGGAGTAAATCAGCCTGTTTGCATGATCGGAGGATCAAATTAGTTTTTTCCCCCCAAATTATGACAAAAATGTTCATCTGGGCACAACTGGGGCAGAACTCCAGAGCCTTCAGATTCTATGGTTTTCATCTGGACTCACACACTCCACACACAGATGTTCCTGTGGTCTTCTGAGCTTTCCCTCACTCTGAGAAATACAATGTTCTGTGGACTTTTCAATCCAGACTATAACTGACAGCAGGGCAATCTGCTCCACACATGATCATAATGAAATCCTTTTTCCTTCGACTCAGGAGATTAATCTGCCTCTCTGTGCTGTCTCCTCTCACTGAGCCTCTCCTTCATCAACAGAGCCGGAGTTGAGAAGAGGCATTTCCTCGCTCCAGGCAGAGAGGGGGTAATTAACCAGGTAACGAGTGTGTCACTGACATGATAATGGCTTTTGAGCTGATCCGAGCTGCTCTCTTTTCAGGCTCCTATGGAACAAAAGCGTAAAGAGGTCGTCAAATTCTGGACTATCAGATTAAAATGGAGAAAATATGATAAGAAACATATTTTATATCTTTGCCTCCATCCAGGTGTGAGGCAGCCTGGCTGACAGATGTGGTCTTTTACATCACATGAGAAAACACACTATAGTTAGTCCTTCTAGATGCTAATCATAATGACCTGCATTTAGTAAAAATCATAGAGAGGCCAAATATCAGTGGACTGCACCAAAGGTGCCTGCTCATTAAGCAAAACTCACGTCTGTGTGTTTATTATCCCATCATAATCCCAGACATGGACCACAGCCATGAGCTGCAGGCCTCACAATGTGACCATTGAATGTTTTTCACGTCTACGTCTGTGATCATGCTGTTCGCACACACTACACTGAGAAATAATCATAACACTTATGAAGCATTAAAAGTTCAGGTTTGCAGTTTTTCCAAGTCTGCCTTAAAACAATAAGCATGTGCCAAAGAGAACAGAGAAATGAGCTTTGCTTGCTATACGGGTTTATTTATTCATTTATTTTAATGATGGTACTCCATCAACTGAAAAAGGAGAAGTACATGAGCCAGGGTTCTCCCTGAACGCTGACTTTCAGGCGCTATACCACCCAACCTTTAAAGAGGCGCTGGAGTGCAAAAAGGTTTCTCAAAGTTGTTTTTTTATAATGCTGTTTCACGATTTTAAATGAATTAACCAAAGATAGACATGTAAATAAGCAGTTAAAATCACTGACATCTTAAAAACCCACTCTGTGTTTTGGGTTTTTTTAACATGGTCTTTATTCTATCGAAAACATCTATGAAAAAAATAGATCTTAAAATTCCATTTCTGAAAATTTCTTTATTCAAAATGTTGTAAATCAGGTGCAGACCAAACAAAATGCAGAGCTTGTAGGTGTAATGTCAAGGCCTCTACGGCAAGCCACTTGTAGACGATTAGATCCATGAGCGTGGTTGTTTTCCTCTTCTGAGCTGCCATCTGGATCAAAACTGTACGGCTGGACAGCTCTTATATTGCTCAACATTTTAGTTGCACTTCTTAAGGTAACTTGGGGTTGTGAGGGGCTGTAAGCTAGCAGGAGAGAGTGTAAACAAACGGATGTTGGGAAGTATGGGTAGGCTTACTCTCACCAACATTCCCACCCACAACTCATAGGTGAATTTATAATGAACTACTACTGCTCTGCAGAAACTATGTCCTTGAAAACGAGACAGATTTTGTTTTTTGATTTTGTCTAAAAATGGCATCATCATAATTAAAAGACCACTGGGAACACTTTTACAAAACATCAAAAGATGATTGGAGTTAAAGCAAAGTAAATGGTAAATGATGTGTGGTGGTAAAGCACTTTTCAACCTTGCTTTGAGGTCAAGATTGCTTTACAGTCACAGCCCCATTCACCCAAACAGTGGTGCGTTTAAGTTTGATCTGGATCATTGATTGAATATGACTGGCCTTAGTGACCCCTCCCCTTGGCATTCCAAACAGGAAGTACCCACTCTGTTCTAAGAAGCCAAACTCCTATAGCTTCTATAGAGAAAGAAACAGCAATTCTTCAATCATTCTATCGGTCAGAATAACCATTATTGATCTGATACAATTTTGTTTCTAAGAATAATGATATTCTTTCTGTATCACAAGTTATTCAAGTTTATAAACTGACCAATCATATGTCTCAACAAAAGCATGTGGTGCCCACTGACCCCATGTCCAACATTCGAAATCTTTGATTGATAGATTTCCCAAAACCCACTTTCAGAGGTAGAGGAGTGGACTTCCAACAAGCTCACTCCTGATTGGACAGAGTGGTTGCCATCATCTGGCTCCAGCATGACGGTGTCTGTGCAGCGGAAAATTGATGACTGGATCGACTTAATTTGTTTGGAGCTGGAAGTAAACCATTTTCTATTGGTGACGTCACACTCGCTCAGTCCAGTTCTCATATACAGTCAATGATCTGGGCATCATTAATTTCAGGTTTACAGAGCTTTTTTAACTTTAAAAAAATTGAGAAAAACAGCATAAAATGCTATTTTGACTCAATGACAATAGTTACAAAAATAACTCTTAATTTAAATGAATGAAAGTTTATTCTGGGCTGTGCAGTGGTGTAGTGGTTAGCACACTCACCTCACAGCCAGATGGCTCTGATTCAAATCCATGTTGGAACCTTTCTGTGTGGGGTTTGCACGTTCTTCTCATACATAGGTTCATTGATGTCTCTAAATTGTCTCTAGGTGTGCTCCTGAGTGTGTGGCCCTGCAACACACTGGTAACCTGTTCAGGGTGTACCCCGCCTTCACCCAACAGTAGCTGGGTTGGCTTCAGTAACTCTGTGACCCCAAAACGAATTCAGCAGGATCTGAAGATGAATGGAAAGTTTATTTCAGTTTTTTGTTTAGGGACTTGGGCAGAACTTCTCCTGACTACTGCTGCCCCCTGCTGGTCAGTCACATGACCTGCATCTGTGGAGGACTGATGCGCTATGCAGAAAAAGTGTTTGCATGTGTGACCGCACAAGAAGGCATTGCAGTTTTACCCAAATGCTAAAACATCAAGCACCTTTTCCCAAACCAGTCGATCAATTCCTATAACTTTTCTCAAAAACATCAATCATTGGTCTAAACCTGAATCAAAATTTGTAGTTAACACACAATTTGCATTTGCATTTATTGCAAATCAACTGCAGTGAATGTAAGAACAGTTCTAAAACCACTGACTACCTTTTCAAATATGAATAACAGAGCAAGACCCGCACCAAGACCTGAACCTGCACCAAGACCTGGGCCTAGACAAAGGACAAGAATTTCTGAAGAGATCCAGTCCATAGTTATTGACCATTTGTTGGTTTATGGAATGACCATGTTGGAATCGGGTTAAAAGGTCAACCCTCAGCTCAGCAGATCCAAGTTATCAATAAGCATCATTCATATGGACAGTCTTTGAGAAAATGACAGAGAAAACTTTGTTGTGGCACAATGTCAGTTTCCACAAAAGTTTGCTCATCCGATAGTAGTTCAACACAAATCCCCAATTTGTATTAGTTTTCCTCCACCTTGTTCTCCATTCCTTAACCCAATTGATGAATGTTCTCTACTTGGTATTGGAAGGTTTACAAGAGACAAACATACACTCGAGAAAACCTGTTTCAGGCCACGGACACAGCTCGTCCTGACATTTCAGTTATGTTTGAGAAGGCTAGATCAGGCACACAAGACCATTTGTTCCTGTTGTGTGGCTGTGATGTGGATGAAGTCCTCCAATCTGGGTGGCCATGGTGCAGTGGTAGGGCGGTTGACCTCCAATTGTAAGATTGTGGGGTCGATTCCCGCCTTGCCTGCCTATGTGTCGAAGTGCTCTTGGGCAAGACACTGAACCCCACCTTGCCTCTGGTGGAAGGTTGGCGCCAGTGTTCGGCAGGAGAGCCGCCACTAGTGTGTGAATGTGTGTGTGAGTGGGTGAATGGGACTGTGACTGTAAAGTGCTTTGGGCCTTCGAAGTAAGCAGAAAAGGGCCATATAAGTATGCGCCATTTACCACTTAGGTCTGACCTTCACAGAGATAAGATGGTGAAGTGCAACCCTGGGCTTACAGTAAAAATTAAAAAAGAAATATTGAATACTCATCAATCAATCTTTACACCCATTTTATTCATACTGTTGAGAAATTCGTTTTATTGTGCGGCTTAAAAACATTATGTTATTCGGGCCATTAAGCCAATCTTTATAATACAGAACTTCTAAATCTTTACAAGAAAATAATTTATAACAGTTATATTTCTATTTAATACTTTTGACAGCAGCACATGCACGTTCCTTTCAAAAGAATACATCCTGGTTTAAATATGATCCTGATACAGTAGAACTTTGTTTCTGAACAGCAACTAGACCTTTTACCATCATTTTCCTGTTATTTGATGTGAGCATTTTGGAGGAAAGGGAAAGCTCTCAATGTCTCTTGATTTAGTACAATGTCAGCAGTGGTTTAAAAAAAAGTTCATTTTTACTCATCCAAGATCACTGCAGTTTAGAAATCTAAAAATAAATGACAAAACTTAATAAACATATTTAATTAAATTGTTAGCATTTTTCTTCAGAGCTAAAGAGCCTCAATGAAGGAATAAAAGGGCCAGAAGTGTTACGAGAACCCAAGGGAGGTAACTCAGATGCAGGAAAGACAAGGAGGCTGGACTAGGAAGGCTATTTAATGCCAAGTGCGAAAGCCAAACAAAGATCATCCAAAATGATCACTGCGACAAACACAGACAGGAACAGAAACCTTAAAAAGGAACCAAATCAAAGCATCATAAGAAACAGCTGTGGGGAAAAAAGGCAGACAGAGAAGGAAGAGCGACCACCAGAGGGAGTACAGCTGAGCAGCAGGGACTAAACATATCAAGAAGTGGCTTCAGAACCTCAGGTTACAGACCCCTGTTCTAGTGCTTTTGTGAAGACAGTGACTGACAGCCTCCAAAACAATGCAAAGGTGGATTAAGAGCAATCATTTAGGAGGTTTGTGGAAAATGGGCCTGTAGGGAAAAAAGGCCAAAAAATCCAATGTAGCTTAATTTGAGGAGGAATAAAATGAGGTGAGGAGTTTTTAAACAGCAAACCTGAACTCCTTAACTGAGCTAACTGCAAGAATGAATAAAATCTGGATCCTTTAAGTATTAACAAAGCTTTTTAAAGACAATATCAAAGGGAAACCATGGCCGACTCTTTCTATATATTACACTGTAATTAAATCTTTAAAGGCAGTCACCTTTATCTGGATTTTCAATCTGAGTCATCTCATTGCTACAGTCGTGTTTTAACTACCACAACATCATAAGACATGATGCTGAAAATCTTCCCACAAAACCAAAATTACAACATTGTGATAAAACAGCATTTATGATGATTTTTTTCAGGTTACAATGTGGATTTATGCTCCAACAGCTCTGTCTCCAGACAGGGGTGGGTGTGGGGATTGCTTTTTCTTCCACGGTCTTGTCCGCAGTCCCACTGAGGGGATGAGGATACGCTAGCATGGGCTTTAGCAGTTTATTCTATAAATGAGGATTAGGATTAACTACAGCCATGGTCAGGTTAACCCTGAGGGGAAGCCATACTATAAAGCCAATTTAATATTTTTTTAACTGTTACCTATTTTTAAAGAACATTTGAGAACGATTTGGTTTAGTGTAATCAGTTCTTCATTGTCAGGTACTCTCAGGACCTAGTAGTGTAGGAGCCAATAAACAGAAGACAGGATGTGTCAAAAATCTAAACATTTACTAAAGTGAATCATGGAAAAAAAAAATGAAGAGACAAAAAGGGGACAAAGCAGATGACCTGACAATGAAGAACTGAGAAGCAGACACTAATAAACACTGAGGATCATTAACAGACATGAAAACGGGTGTGGATGATCAACCTGAACCTGCTGTGACTGTGACAGGAGGACAACTCAGAACAGAAGACCAAGAAGTATTCTCACAAACTGTGCACAAATGGATCTCAAAGTTGAACAGTTTCTAAAATAAGAAAATGACAGAAAAATAGCAAATCAATGATAAAAGAATAAACCAGATTCCAATCACTAAAATGAGCCTTTCTTTTCAATCAAGTGAGGAATAAATCCTGAAACTTACCTCACATGAGCACCAGAGGGATAGGTTGTCATGAATGTATGAACAGAAATGAAAAAGTTGTTGCCATAGTGACGCCTAAAACCCCACAACAGTTTACGCATTAATCTGAGAATCTGCAAACAGCCACAAGAGGGAAACAAAAACTGCATAATGAAAGAAGAAAGGAAACACATGTGTAAGTGCAATGCTGCAAGTCCACAGCCTGAGAGCTATAGATGTAGGTTACTGTGTCAGGAGAGGAGAGCTATAAATAGTCACCAGATTGTTTAGTTCTCATCTCCGTGGGCTTTTTTAAATCAAAGCACTTGATCACTGAAGGTGCTGTTGAAAAAAGAGAATCTTTCTGGTTAGATTGATGCTGTGTTTTCATTAACCCCATTAATTTGTTCCTGCATCTCCTATTCTTGTTTAATCCTGGAGCTCTGATCAGGGCAGAAGACATCCTGAACAGATTAACAGTCCTCACTGCAGGTTTCGACTCACTAGTCCATCCACCTGCATCCTTTTGAGCAATGATTTCTGAGCCAGATATTCTCTTAATAGGTCTACTCTAGACAACTAAATCCTACAACAGCCCTTTTGCACCTAAATGTTTTCTGTTTGCTTTCAAATCATGTATTCAGTTTATGTTTTTACATTGCTTTATGTTTTTGATAAACCTCTAAATGGTTGGCTCTGACAGGTACTTAGTCCCACCTCCAACACTCGGATTAGGCATACTTAACCTATTGGCTCTATAATAGGTTATTTATCAGTCTAGAATACTTTGTTTTCTTGCTACAAAAACATTGCATCTCCACCCATCCATTCATACATCCATCAATTTTTTAAACCCGCGGAATCCCTTTCGGGGTCACAGGCTGCTGGAGCCTATCCCAGCAACTTGTGGGTGAAGGCAAGCTACATCCACTGACTGTATCTGAGAACTGGACCAAGCAATTATGAGGTCATCTATATAATGGTTCACTTCCAGCTCCAACCAAATGAAGTCATTTCCGTTTTCATTTTGTTGCTATACAGACGCCACCACGTTGGAGCCAGAGGACGTCAGTAAGCAGTGATTGGTCCAAATCAGTCTGGGTAAACATTTCTATGGTGACCACTCTCAGACTGAACTTGTTGGAAAACCACACTGTAAGTGTGTTACATGAAATCTGCCAATCAAACATTCTATATGAGACCACATGCTTTTACTGAGGCATCTGATTGGTCAGTTTATAAACTTGCGATAAAGAAAATATATAATTAAAATAAATTAGGAGGATCACAAACATGTGAAAAAAAGGTATCAGAACAAGAATGGTTATTCTGACCAATACAATAACTGAGTGACAGCTGTTTATTTTTCTATAGAAGTCTATGGGTTTTTGGCTTCTTGGAGCCAATGAGTACTTCCTGTTTGGATTGCCAGGGGGAGGGGTCCGTCAGTCCAATTCTCATATACAGTCAATGATCCATACAGCCTGGACAGTTGACTGGTCAGTAGCAGGGCCACACCCTCACATTTAGACCTAGGGACAATTTAGAATCGTCAGTGAACCTATAAAACATGTTTTGGACTGTGGGAGGAAGCTGGAGTACTCATTGCATCTCTTTATCACAATTTATACGACCTGTAAAAACAGGCTGAGATATTTCATCCTTCCGCCACCCTCCCTTCATAAACTACATTTCCCTCTTAGGTGTTGGCCTTTGACCTGTGAAAATGTAATTATGTTACAGTGATCAATACAGCCTCCAGTCCATCAAGAACGTCATACAAGGGCTTCAGTGTTCTCCGTGTGTCTCTCCAAACTTCCCTTTCAGCTTTGGACCACACTGACGATGGTTGGTCTGCATCCAGCCATTCAGGTGCATTTCTACCACCTACAGTACTGGGACAGTGTAAGATCATGCACAATTTTCATAGACACTGAAAGAAAAAAGTGTTTGGCATCACGGTTTCTGCTCTGAAACCAAGAGTGTATTACCCAAGAGGGCTTCACAGTGGCGCAGTGGTTTGCTAACCAACATATTATATTTTATTTTTCTCCTCCTCACTTAATAAATTCCTTAAATTGAAAAAAATAGTTTTTTCCTGTTTCTTGAAACATGTACAGCTGTTTCTTCTCCTTCAGTCACACAAACCCCAAGCTTGTTTTTCTTTCATATACGTTCTTCTCTTCAGTCCTGTTTGTCCTAGTCTCATCTTTGCTGTAATTCTGTGTCCTCTCCTCTTCCGATCCCACCTGGTTTAAGTCATCTCTATGTTCCTGTTTCAGTCCTTTAGTGTCCTCGATGTGTTTAGACCAGAGGGTTCTGCTGTTTACACAGTTTCTGCTTCTTGGCTGCTCCTCTCTGACAGAGAGTTGAAGTCAGACATTTGATTCTAAGTTTCTTCTGATTAAACACTCTCTTCTGTCGCTTCATTGAATTTACCCTGTTTGCTTTTTCTACACTAAATGTGACTTTGCACTGTGAACTTAAGTGCATTAAAATGACAGAACACTACATTTAGGACCACAACCAGTCTGTGTGTGTATTTACATAAACTAAAAACTGTTAAAGCTCAGTTCTGGTCCATCATGTCAGCATTTTATTTTTTCATTTAACTCACTCACAGCTCAATAAATAAGACAGAAAAACATTACAGGGCAGCTATAGAAGCAACATAGTAGTTATAAATGCAGAATTTGTATTTGTGGAAAGTGGATTCTATGTTTTGAGAGAATAATATCTCAAATCCATATAAAACTGCACAAAGAAAATAACTGAAATGTCAGAAATGTACTCTCAGTGCCACAAATAAAAAGAACGTTGTAACCCACAGTACAGATTAAGAAACATTGGTGTTATTTTGATTTTGGTTATATTGTGGTTACATAGAGGTACAGTAGACGAATCACCTAATTTTTTACTTTCCAGCAATAATGGTGAGCAATTTTCTTTTTTAATTTTCTTTTTTTTTTACGTGTCCTGTCCAACAGCTGAGCAGACAGCTGAAAGCCTTTTGTGTTGGACATATTTTACTGTTACAATAGGGGTTATGAAACATTTGATACACTAGGTGAATATTTAAATAAACCCCTTTTGTAATTTTGGATAAACTTTATTGATCTTACTCATATATGTAACAGTCTTTTGTTGGACCAGACGGAAAAGAAAAGAAGGGAAGAAGAGACAGGGATGTCTGGGGGGTAGGAGGGTGATTAAAGAGGAGGGGGGGTAGAACCGCGAAGCGGCATAAGACAACAACTTGCTGGATGTTTACAATCATTACAGTCAGGTTTAAAAGTAATCCAAAATAGGGGCGTCCTGTCCACACACACACCCAAATGCCACAAACATACCTGTGGGTTCCAAAAATGCCCACATACAAAACATGTAAACATGTACACGATACACAGTACACAATACCCCCCCCCCCCCAACACCCCTATGGCAGGAGATAGAGAACAACCGCCCGCTGGGCGATCACATCCGCCACCCAGGCCAGGGCCAGCAGTACTGCCACGGGGACCCCCAAAGTCAGAGAGCGGGGAGGCACCGGGGGACAGAGAGTGCAGCTCCAGCCCAACCAGGAGAGCAACCCCCCCAGCCGTTCCGGTAGGGCCCAACGCAGGGCCCTAGGAGAGCAATTTTCATTATTAAGTCAGATGAAACAACACTCTTAATCCTTGTATCATTTTTAAAGAATCCATCCTGATGTAAAACTTTCAGGTGATGACGGTCTAGATCAGTCAGTGTTCAGCATCCAGATCATCAAAGATTCTACATCAGATGCAAACAGGAGTAATTCCCTCTACCAATAAAAAAAAAAAAAAACCCAATACAAGAAACATGGTGATTGGACATTTGCAGGTGTTTATTCTACAGGTTTACGTTTATCAAAAAGGTTAAAGATTCATTGATGAAAATGTTGTTTTTGGTGCTTTCAACAGGTTCTTGTAGCATTTTTGGAGGACATATATAAGAAAATTAAGCTCCTGCATTTCGGAGTATTTCTTTATTCAAATTTTTGTGATTCAGGAACAGAAGAAAAAAGGTTGCATTTGTAACATATAAATGGTAGGCCACAGACTCCCTGTTCCGCTCCGATCTGATCTGAGCTAGAATCTGGATCAGAGCTGTGCGACTGGACATCTCCTATATTGCTTGCCACTTTTGTTGCACCGCTAATGTTGGGGCTATAAGGTAGCGGGAGAACATGTAAAAAGAGAGCTCCAAGCAATGGGGAGGGAGAAGGGGGTGAGGTTGTTCCGCACCGATGGCCCACAGCTAAGAGGCAAATTTCTAATGAACTGCTGCCGCTCTGCAGAAGCTATGGTTGTGTCCAAATTCCCTCCCTAATACCTAACTAAAAAAAACTGTATAGCTATATATCTATAGACAGCTAAAAGTATCATAATTACTTGTTGTTCACCTTTCGGCATATCCCTTTAAGGGGGGCCACAACGAATCAGCTTTCACTGATTCACTCATACTTATATTTGTAAGAGAGATGTCCTTCCTGATCCAATTCTGTATTTTATCCGAGCTGGGGACCGGCACAGGGCGGCCCAGATTTGGGTCCCCTTGTTGCTACATGGTTAGGGAGTAGCACTAAGGGTCTTGCCCAAGGACCTACACTGGATGAACTCATCCCTCCCTTAGAAATCAAACCCTGATTTCCCATGTGCCAGACCTGCTCTGCATTCTCTGCAATGACAGCTAAAAAAGTCATTATTAGCAGGGGGGGAACAGATAGCTATTATAGCGATTAGACTAAATTGAAATTGTGATTGGGGGAAAAAAACTGCAAGAAAATATATGAATGTAGACGAGTGATAGTTAGACTGTTCCTTTGAGTTGGCCCAGGAAGGCGAGAGTTCATGAAATCTGCCTCTGATAAGCGGACAATGTTATCATCACTACGGGGACGTGGTGACAGGCAGGGCTTCAGGTGAAATTAATCTCTGCTGCATAATCCTTCAAATCTACAGAGCTTCGCCGCTTCACTATGAGTGGGCGGAGCCTGGGGCGGGGGTGGGTCTGCCCGTGCGCCCGCCCGGCGCCTTTAACACAGATGCGCTCCTGCGTGCGCCCTGCCTTCAGCGGCGAGCGAACACGGTCTGACGGATCTCCGAGCACCATGACTTCCCCCAGCAACACCTACGACGTCATCGTGGTTGGCGCCGGCATTTCAGGTAGGCCAGATCTCCCAGAAAGTTGGCTCAAAGTGCGCGCAGAAGCAGCCGCTTCCTGGAAGCAGGCGCGGCTCCAGAGTCTGACCGGATGCGCGGACAACTGTTGCGCAGCCGCCGCGGAGCGGCTGCAGGAGGCAATTCCCGGTGCAGGAGGCTGGTTCTGCTGTTCCCTGTTTTCCTTCCTCTCCTCCGTCAGACTGCTGCCCTCCTCCTCCTCCTCACAGCTGCTCCAGTACAGCTCTGTGTGTTAAATAACGGCTAATCGGCGAGCACACTTTGTATTATTACATAAGGAAGCAGGGGGCATAAATCATCAGTGGGAGCATCTGTTAGGCTGTTTGTATTTGGGAGCCTGTATGACGGGAGAAATGACAGCAGCCAATAACCTTTTATGACCGGCAGCTGTAATGCTGAAGAGTCCAGAACCAGACGGGAAACAGCTGGGTCTGCAGCTGGTTCTGCATCATTTGTTTGGGAGGAAAGTGAATGTGCTTTTTCATGTTAGAGGGAGGCTGTAGGGGGATCCCTGCTTATGCAACTTGACATTGTAGCAACAGGCTTTTTATTTTTAAGGTTTTATTTATTTGAAAATGCTAATTGACTCATCTGCCATACAAGGTTTGCTTAGGGAAAGAAAGGTCATCTCAGGGCAGAATGCTGAAGCCAGACTTTTGGAGTTGGCTCAAGTTTAAGTTTGTGAAGGATGATTTCCAGGCCATGAGGCTTCTTCTAAAGATTGATAAAGTTTTCAGCTGAACTTATTAAAGGTTACAGCATGGTTTGGCTATCTTTGGTTTGTGAGACAGTTTAGGAGGCAGAATCACACACAACCCCTCCCTTATGCAAGCAGGGCCTCTGTTGAGATATAGATTTGTGCTGTTTCTTTTTTCAGGCTACAAAAATGCACAGCAGGGCTACGTATGATATAGAGCTTAGTTGCCTCACAGCAAGATGACTGGTTCAAATCCCAGCAGGGTCCCTTTCTGTGTGGAGCATGCTTGTTCTCCACGTGCGTGTGTGGGTTTCCTGTGGGCGCTCTGGTTTCCTCCCACAGCCCAAAGACATGCTTCAGGTTGATTGGTGAATAATTGTCCCCATGCAGGTGTGCTTGTTGGTTCGGAATGTGTTCCTGCAACAGACCTCTGACATGTTTAGGGTGTAGATGTTTATTTTGTAATTACAGCCATGCCAATATTCATTGTGTAGGCAAATAAGTGGGCTGGTTTTAAATGTAACTTTTGGTAGCTACCATTTCTATAAGTCTGTTTGCTTGTTTTTACCTGTAAAGTGGTTTGACCTGCTCAAAGTTCGAAAACCACTTTTTATAGGTAAAGTTTAGTAGTTGGATTGGCTCCAGCAACCTAGAAAGGGATTCAATGGGTTCAGAAAACAGATGGATGGATGGATGGATGGATGGATGGATGGATGGATGGATGGATGGGTGGATGGATGGATGGATGGATGGATGGATGGATGAATAGTTGGATGGATGGATGGATGGTTGGATGGATGCACAGCATGGATAGTTGGTGGAACAAAAACTTCCAGGTTCTTTTCCTCTGTTTCAAGGCATGGAGCTTGCAAATCCAGAAAAATGTCTTTCTCTCGCATTTCTCAATCATACCAACCGAAAGGCACTTCAAATATTCCAGCATATTTAAAGATAAAGTAAATTAAGCCAGACTGTTTTTATAAAATACAAATTTAAACAAAATACTTTTTCTTTGTGCTTAACCCTTAAACATAACATGAATGACCTTGTGGGAGAGTGTTAGCCATGTGACTTGTAGGTCGTGAGTTCAAATCAAGGTCAAGTCCCAAAGACTCTAAAAATGGGACCCAATGCTTCCCTGCTTGACATTCAGCAGGAGGTGGTTGGATTGTGTGAGGTTAAACCACCAAATGGTTCCTGGGCATGGCAGTGTCTGCAGCTCACCGCTCTCCCAGGGGATAGGTCAAATGTGGGGAACAAATTTCACACACCTAGATGCGTGACAGCTAATGGGACAATTTAACTTTATATTTATGACCCATCACTCAAGCAGGAAAACTGAACCTTTCTTATTGTTCATTAATCTACGACTCTTGCTTATTCCTGCAGACATTCAGACTGATGGCGTTTAGCCCAGCTGCTTTGGTGCAAAGGCTGGGTTCACCTTCAACAGTTAATCTGTCCATCAGCGCCTTTACAAAAATTTAAAGTTCTATTGTCAAAGTCTTTTTTTCAAACTGTTTATCTTTATCTGCTCCTGATTCACAACGATTTAAAACAAGAAACAGTCAGAAATGCAATATTGTGCTTAAAGTTCTTCACATATGTTCTTCATCATCAGAAATAAGGCTACAAGAGCATGATAAAAACACCAAACACTATTTTCATTGGAGTGGGTCTTTCAAAGTATCTTGGACTTCCAGTTAGCAGTGCATCAGCTACAGTAGAGGCCTGGAAAAATTCAACCCTCTGCTACTTAAATTATAAGCCGAATTATTAAGGCCCGTACACACCGGGACGAATTTCGCCGGCGATTTTCGCCGACGAAATTCGCCTCATGACTAAACAAAAGGCACCGATGAGAGTGTGCACACCGACGCAAAAAAACGCCACGCGTCAAAGCGTCAAAAAAAAAAAAACGCCTCGGGTTCGTTTTTTTTTTTTTGACGCCTCGCGTCGAAATCTATACAACCAATGAGAATGGCGCTTTTGCTCACGTGTCTGGAGCTTCTGAAGTTACAGAGAAAACACAACTTGGGGGCGCTCAAACACAACACTGCATAGCTGAATACACATACCAGCGAAGAAGACAGACGCCAAGTAGCGGCTGCACTGCCGCAAAGAAATATTGACGGACATTCTAAAATATCCCCGGAAACGCTCATGATACATTTTTCAGCTCTTGTACCAGTCGATAAAACTCACCATGTTCTTCTCTTCTCGTAACTATGGGATATACCCGAAATCGGCCTCTTTTCCGGCGTCTTTCATCATCAACAGAACAATAATTTCTTCATTATTGGAACTGGAGCTGGAGCTGCTGGTGCTTGAAATATTCCTGTTTTCTTTGTATGATACTGACAAGCGCGTAAATACTGGCTCTCTTCTTCTGAGTGAAAAGCGACCACCTTGTGTACAGGAATATTTCTGTTTGACATTAAGCGCCATCTAATGTCAGGGAATGAAATTGCATGTTGGCTCGGCTCATCGTCAGCGAAAATCGCCTGGGTGTGAACACAAAAGACGTGGCGAAAAACGCTGGCGAATAACGGCAGGCGAATATTCGTCCCGGTGTGTACGGGCCTTTAGGCTGCACAATATCTCGCATATTTACCGTTATTGCGATATCGAGCTGTGCAATTTGCATATCGCAAAGATGGCGAAAATAGTGATAAATGGTTATCTTAAATGTGCGAAAACAATCTTATGGCATATTTAACTAATAAAATAAATCCCTTTATGCATTTGACCAATTAGATGGACGCCTTCACGTTGTTGACCAAGCGAACAGAGCTCTTTCATGTTAGATGTTGGCCTCCTATGTAGACGAGGGTTAACTCTCATTTAAATTAATTAAACTGTTGCAGTGAAACGGAAAGGATGTTTTTGGTTGTTTA
This sequence comes from Oryzias curvinotus, assembly GCA_023969325.1. Classification (NCBI taxonomy): domain Eukaryota; kingdom Metazoa; phylum Chordata; class Actinopteri; order Beloniformes; family Adrianichthyidae; genus Oryzias; species Oryzias curvinotus. The sequence continues at coordinate 15,722,147 of CM043726.1, read as the reverse complement.
GCTATTTGTTCATGTATCGCAAGTTATATTGTCATCGCAATATTGATCATTGATGATCATTATCGCAAGTTTTCCTCATATCAAGCAGGTCTACTAATTAGACTTTGAGAAATGTTTTTTGTAGTTTGTTTATGTAGAATGTACTACCACCTAGTGTTAGGGTTAGTGTTAGTGTTAGGGTAATGTGGTAATTGAGCAACACAAACAGCAGAGGTGTGTAAACCTTTTTCATCCAGATCTCTAACCCAGACTACAGCTGTTAATGTCTTTCCTTCATTTGATGTTCTGCTCCTGTTTGTTGGATGGACTCCGTGTTCCTGCCTTTGATATCAATAAATAACCCCCCCCCCCCCCCCCCCTCCTCACATAAGCCTGGAAAACAAAGGACGGAGCTAAAAAGATCCGGCTCTGTAAGGACGCGGCGCCCAGCAAAATATGAGCATCACATGACCACATGTCATTGACCCAAAGCAAAATTCATGTTTTCATTGACAGAAACAGTATTTGTATTGTTGTCAGCTGGATTTTTTTCCATACAATGAGTGAAGCTTGGTCCTCTGTTTCACTGCTGGAGCATCAGCCTGTGTCTTAAAAATATTTAGGTCACTGTCAGGTCAAATACTAGTCAAACATACAAAAAAAAAAAAAATTCTGGAGAGGAAATGTTAATTTAATAGACCCCGCTGGCTGTCTGCCGTTCTGCCTACCTTTGCTTGTGTCAAATTAGTCTGGTAATTACACAATCTGTTTATCCTGTTGCCCTTTACCGGCATCCACCAAGGCCACATATAACAATCACTGTAGAGAAAATTGACAGATCTCCCTTTTCACACCTTGTCCACGTCTCCCTGTTGATGGGAGCACATTGTTTTTGGAGAAAACCTTAAAGGCTCGTGACAGCCGCTGAAGAGGAGGTCAGAGGAGCGGAAATGATGGGAGAGAAGGGCAAGGAACCCTCTTCCTGGTTTATTTGAGAGGTGGTGTATGTGGGAAAATAATGTCATAGATCACAGAGGAGAAGAAGGAGACCAAGAGGCAGGAATGTTTGAAAGACATTGAAACAAAAGAAGGAAATGAGTTGATAAGCAGAATAAAGAAGGAAACGGGTTCACCCTTCTGATCAAAGCATTTAATGTGTGGAGTTAATTCAAAAAGAACAGACGCATGAACCAAAACAACGTTTATAAAGTAAGCTTTATTATTTATAGACTACTTTTGTATTTAAACATTTGTATTCGATTTAAGGGTCTTGATATGTTAAAATCACAAAAATATATTAAGGATTTTTAAAAAGTGTCTTTCCGAAATAGTAACAGTAGGATGTAGATGGATGGATGATAATCAGGGGACCTTTTTTTATTATTGCTTTGATGTAGATGTAGGAGCACAGCTTGGCAACAAAAACACAATATAGAGAAAAAACACTTAAGATTTAAAAGCTAGATAGAAAATGGGTCACTTCCGGCTTCAACCAAATGAAGTCAGTTCAGTTGACATTTTTCTGCAGGTCGCCGTGTTGGAGCCAGATATCGTCAGTAAGCAGTGATTGGTCTGAGTCGGTCTGAGTGTCGGTCAGCGTTTCAGGGAAGCTTGAGGGTATTATTTTTGTTTTAGAAAATTAATTTTCATTGTTTTGAGACTATATAGCACTTTGCATTACTGTTGTGTGAAGAGCCCAGCTGAAACTAGACCTACTGTATAAGAAGCGTATCATAGGTGGTTTCTGAATTCTTTGTTTTGTCACCTTTGTTACGCCATGTTTGTTAGAGCATAGAAGAAAAAGGTGTTTGATGGGTTTCCATTTACTATATTATGATTAGTTGGTTTTATTAAAGTAGCAAAAAATTGAATTTTTGCTTTTACATCTCACCTACATGGTTTTTGGAACAGCATTTCTGCTCCTAATTCAAAACAGAAAATACTCAGGAATGCAAGTTTAAGCTCAATTTTCTCAACATATTTCCTCCATTATGAAATAAATGCCACAAAACATGCTAAAAACGCCAAAAAACAAGATTTTCATTGGAGTGTCTTTAAACTTTATCTAAGAATGACTGATTTGATCACAGAGCTCCAACAGCAGAGCCCACTAAGAAAGCAGAGCACTCACACAGTTTGTTTCTTCCCTCGGTCTGAACAATTACTGTTGTCAAGGTAACTGCGTCCGCCCCTGTCCGTCTCCCTTATTTGCAGCATACGAGATGGAGCACGCATGTGGGCATCTGTGTCCATGCATCGTTCTTTTGCACACAAACAGCATCCACTTCTCTCTTAGACATGTTGCTTAAACAGAGTTTTTCAGCTTACATGGAAGGCCGTGTGTGTTACAGACAGCACAGCTGCATTCATTCAGATCCACCTCAGAGGTCGTCGAGGCTGGCAGGTCAGCTGAGGACTTGTGGAGCTGCAGTACAAAAGTAGAGCTGTGGGAAAAAGGAAGAGTTGGCCTAGCTGCAAAAGTCAACAACAAAGTGAAAGACCCACAGTTTGACTTTGAATGATTTTGCAATTCAATTGCATTTAGTATTCAATTTGAAAATAAATTATGGCGCATTTAAACTACCCCTTAGATGAAAATGTTTTTTAACAGATCATGCACGTGTGGCATTTTTCTTATGAAAGAGAACAAATGTAATTAAAGCCGGGAGCGGCGTTGTATGGCCCACAGGCGCTACCAGCCCTCGATGCTCACCTCTATGTGCCACCCGCCCACCGCTACCTGCCGTTCGCCCTCCCCACCTATACGCTCCACCGGTGCCCTTGCCGCCAGGGTCATCGCTTAAGATGATTATACTGGTAAGAGCTACATGTGATAACTTGCTAGTAAATTCTCTTTTTTCAAAATGGCGGCTTTTCTGTTGATTTTATCTCCACAGTAACCATTTTGTTTTGGTCACCTTCGGGATATCGAACAGATCAAGGTCAGTTTCAGACTAATCAGAAAAAGTACATTTTGGAATTTCCTTAGCAACAGAGGTTTTGGCTAACCATGCCCACATTCCTTATATGTCCGATGTATATCAATGTTCTCAGTTCCAGCCATGGATGTGTGCTTTCAGTTTTCAGTATTCCATTGAAAAACATGCAAGCTCGCCACGCGCAAAGCTTTTATTGAAAATTCAACATGACGGCCTCTTCTAGAGATCAAAACTCAATGAAACTCCATGGGTGGTTGTCGAATTTTTTGTTTACCACACCCACATTCCTTTATCTATATTTTAGTATGTTATGTTGTTTTGTTCAGCTTGGGCCAGGGAATCACATATTAATTTTTTATGACATTACGATAAAAAATGTGCGAGCCAGCAAAGATCGCAACAGTTGTAAATTCGCCACGTGAATGTCGTTAAAAATATACAACTTCTAATTCCAACAGTTTTTCCACAGTAGCATGTGATTGATGCCCAAGAAGTTATGAGACGATTGATAAAAATCCCTAGGACAAGTTTTTGTTTGTATCTGGTTCTAAAGGGGCTTTTTTTAAATTCAAGATAGCAGCCTCTTCCCAAGGTCAGAGGTCAACAAAACATCTGTGGGTTTGTAGACTCGGGTTGGTGGCATGTGTGTCTAATTTTGTGACAATCGCATAAACAAAAATGTTGTTTTCCAATATTGTCGAAAAACCAGAAAATTGCAGATTCTCAGAGTTTGCCACAAGATGGCCACCAAGCCGTAGGTCGTGTTGCCATCCCATAATATTTTCAAAATTTCCTTGGGATATCCCTTGACACATGTGTTTTGGTTTCGTCATTGATTTTTTACCCTTTTTTTTTAACTCCATATGCATTTTTCGGCCCATTCATTTTTTTTAACGTTATCGCTCGCTGTGATGTCATCTTCATGGGTGGGGTGCCTATGCTGAAAATTCATTTTTCACCGGGTCCTAGGTGTGTGCAAATTTTGGTGGCATTTCGCGCATTGGCAGGGGTCAAATTTTCCCTTAAAGACGCAGAAATCTCTCCAACTGCAAAAACAATATGTTGCTTGAAGTGACTGACTGCTGCTGGGGGTCATAAGCAATCATTTCAATTTTGCATTTCTGAGTATTTCTCCTATTAAATAGCTGTCAATCAAACTGTTGCAAAGACGCTATTTTTGAATTAATGAGCTGTTGCGATGTCACAGAAGACATTACAAGAGAAGATGGCACATTGCTGTGTTGCCCGCATATATTTTAGGTGCGTCCAAGGCTGGATTTTGTTGTTGGCCGCACGTATTTAACATTAAAGTTAAAGACAAAGCAACCATTAGTAAATTCTCTCTCTGACCTAGTTTAAAGGCTTGCTGTCCCGCAATAACCAGAGAGGGTCAAAATAAAAACAAGAATATAGTCAGGGGACCTTTTTTTATTATTGCTTTGATGAAAATAAGAAAAATATCATAAAATTCAGGAGGCCCGAGCAGGCTGGCTCCCCATCCTGCAGCGGGTCTCTTTTTGGCTGCCAGCTCATCTCCGCATAGTGATCGCAATTGCTCCAGCTCCATGGGCCCTGCGACAGACTGTCCAGGGTCTATCTGTCTGCAGTGTTGCCAGAATCTGCAAAAAACAGCCCAATTTGAGGAAATACCGACTCAATCTGAGTTTGAAACTGCACAATCTGGTAACACTGTCTGTCTGTCTGTGAAACACCACGCCTACCTCTCTCTATTTATTGACCTTCTCTCTTACTGCTGCTCACACCTTGCCCTCCCCTTCCTGCTTCATTGGAGAAAGGAGTCATTAAAGAGTAGCATATTTGCACCAGTGGCAGGATAGATGGTAAATAGCATATACTTGTAAAGCACTTTACTACCTTCATAGTTGGCTTCACACACATTCATGCATTGACCGCGCCTCCACTGCGGAATATTTTCAATACTAAAACCATCAGAGGCAATGTGGGGTTCAGTGTCTTGCCCATGGACACTGGCATGGTGGGAGTCAAACCTGCAATTTTCCGCCCTATCCCGTATTGTGTTGTCTTTATTTTTATATTACAGTTTTATTTTTGTTTACCTTTTTCACCAGTACTTTTGATATTTTATTTTACTGCCTTTATTTTTTTTTATGTTTGCGGTGCTGTTAAACATTTTTATTAAATTTTTCCCAGTCATAATATACCATTATTAATATACATATTCTATGTTTGATGTATGTTCAGCTCTGATTGTTATTTAACATTCTGATTTGCCTAAAGTCTCTTTCTTGTGTTTTATTAGACACTAAATTGACAAAAAATTCTGTATTTCCTAAAATATCCCATAATCTTTTTGTACCACCATGCAAGGTTCAGGACTCGGTCCGGACCAACAGACTTTTCCAGTCTGAAACATAGAAAAGGAATGGAAACATGTAAATGTTCAGTGTCAAGCTTTGGTGGGATTTAGTCACTTTGAAGCAAAGTTCAAAGGATTTAAAGCAGATTTTATTTTAAAAACTGTCACCTTTAATCATTTCCAGTAAGAGTGCGGGAATGTCCAATCTTTGAAGTGTACAATGAAACACTAAGTGCTTTAGCTAAATGCTTTTGACAAATGCTGATGGGAGCAGTTGTAATTGATTTGTTTGTTTCAGCTGCAAGAATAACAGACACCATCTGGTCTTTGAATAACAATGCTGACATTCATAGATGCTGCAAAAATGCATCTCAGGGTTAACTATGTTAATACTCTAGTCAATATTTTCACAAGTTTCCGTAAAGTTGTGTTTTTCCAGCCTCTGGTGTCACGGCCTGGGAGGGAATTCAAACAACAGAGAAATGCTCAGCTTGTACCCTTTAAAGGGGTTTGCTTTAGACAAAAAAGAAGAGAAGAAAGTGAAGCCTCAATTACAGTGAAAAAGCTCTTGGATCAAAGCATTGTACTTATAGGAAACTACTTTTTTCAGTAATAGCTGTAGGCTCTAATAAGACCGGCAAACAGTTGGTCTTTGTTTTCAAAGACACAGACTGACCTTTTGAGCTGCAAGCAGGTAATAGCATCAATTTAATGGTGGAAGATTTGTGAGCCTTCTCTGTTAAGGTTTAATGCGTCCTGCAAAGCCTGGCAGGCTGGATGTGTTTGTGCAGGGAGTGGAAGCTGAGGGGAGATAATACAGAAGAAACTATGCTTAAACTTACATAAGCCAGGCTGGTTTCAACAGGACTTAGCAGGCTTTGGGAAGAGAGAGTTAAGGAGGGGGGTTGAACAAGCTGAGGAAAAAGAGGAATCCATCTCTAAGGACAGTGGGAAGACTGTTGGGGAAACATCAGCAGAGAAGTGGACTCCTGCTTAGAGAGCACTCATGATATCATTGATCATGTGCCTCGTCTAGTTAACTTCTGGGTTCATGCTCAGTTCCTGGTTAAATGAAGCAACATCAAAAAGAGGAAAAACTCAGCATTTGAAGGGATGCAACCCATCACTATAGAAAACAGCCAAGCATAAAATAAAAACAGCAAATATTTGATCTACTGTTTGTTTTAACATTTGCAAGCTCCATAGTGTAGTGATTACCGCTCTAATCTGCCAGCAAGAAAGTTCAAATCCAGGCTGGGACGTTTCTGTGTGTAGTTTGCATGTTCTCATACATGCGTGGGGCTTTTGTTCAGCTTGCTCCCATAGTGGGTTGTAGTTTAGTTGGCCATTCTAAATTGTCCCTCTGTATGAATGTGCGTGAGTATGTGAGTGTGTGTAGCCCTACAACACAGTAGCTGGGAGAGGCTCCAGCAACCCTGTGACCCCAAAAGGGATTCAGCGGCTTCTGAAAATGAATAGATGTAACATTTACATGACACAATAAAATGAAGATAGCAATAAAAAAAACAAATAAATAAAAAAACATTTCACTAGTTTATTTTCTTGATGTATTTTTAATGCCAACTAGTTGGATCAATCTGCCTTCTTTCAACTGTTCAAGAAATCATCATCATCATCAAATGTGAAAAATGTGAAAGATATAAATTGCAACATCTTTGCATTTTTAAAATTGTTGGATGGGAAAGTTTACCATCATGTTGCATCTCACCTTTTTTTACGAACAAGTAGAAGGTTTGGGGGCATCAAGGTTAACAGTTTCTGTGTTGGAGTTCAGTTCCATGGTTGCCTGGTGTCCTGTAAGTTTCCAGCTGCTGAGTTTGTAGCAGTCTCTGATGTATTTAACAGTCAATGATGTTCCTCTGGTAGTTAAACGTCTGGACTGCAAACAGAGGATGTGGTTTTGCAAATACAGCACGTTCCAAATTATTATGCAACTGTTATTTTTCGGATTTTTCTAAATAGTCAATTCAAATGACAGTCACCCTAATTTTTAAGTCACTAACCATTAGAGGATCTATTAAATGTCACTGAACAAAACTTCTTAACCTTACTGCTGACTGGATGTCAACTCAGAGAGATTTTGCTTGAAGATTCTCCAAAGGTTCTCAGTAGGGTTGAGGTCAGTTCATCTCCTTTTATGCCCACAGCAGCCAATGATGCAGAGCTATTACTTGCAGCATGAAATGGAGCATTGTCATGCATGAAGATAATTTGTTACGGAAAGCACGGTACTTCTTTTCATACCACGGAAGAAAGGTCATTTTCACACCTTCAGGGACCCTAAAGGTGCCGACTGGTTCTCTCCCCATAATTCTGGCCCAAAACATGACTTTGCCAGCTCCTTGCTAACGTCACAGCCTTGTTGGGACGTGGTGGCCGTCCACCAACCACCCACTACTCCATCCATCTGGACCTTCCAGGGTTGCACGGCAGTCTTCAGTGAACAAGACTGTTTGAAAATGAGTCTTCATGTACTGTATGTGAGGGACCACTGCAGCCATTTCTGCTTGTTTACGTAGAACTGCAAGTAACTGAAAGAATCCTACACGTTTCAAGTAAAAATAATCTGTGGGTGTGAATGGTCTTTCAAAACAGCTTTTAAAAATGAAATTTGAGAGATTCAGATCTGCAGATCTGGTACATGTATGATTTTCAGTCATATCTCTGTTTGCAGGTTTGAGTGCGGCCAAACTACTAAAAGCCAGCGGGCTGAATCCTGTGGTTCTCGAGGCCAGGAACCGGGTCGGTGGTCGTACCTTCACTGTGCGGGTAAGACCAGGAATGACAGCATTACAGCAGACAGGCTCGAAGGTTCTGTTCAATGTAGTAACATTTTAATCAAATACCAACTTAACAAGCCCTCAAGCATAAATAGAAGTTTAAACACAACTTATTTCTTTTTCTAAACCCACGGGGGGTTTAGGGAGTAAACTGCGTGGGAGTAAAAGGAGTCCACAGACAGATTCTATAGCTGCTGCTGTTCCTTGATTGCAGCTAAAGGATCAGAGTATAATGATTTGTACATTAAAACTTAAACATAACAGGAGGAAAAAGATGATTAGGATTTACAGAATGTTTGCAAGTTCCACAACTCAAGTGTTTAGTTTTCCCAACTTTATGGCTCTTTGAAGATATTTTCTCTAAAACCTGCTTTACTTGTGCAGAATTTTAAGATAATAGATCAGACATGTTATAAATATTGTTTTTTCTTGCAATTTTCTTTTTTTTTTTTGCTGAAAGTCAAAACATTTTGTTAACTCCATGTGAGGCCCATGTCTTTTCAAAGAACCACTCCTGTCAGCTTTTGATCCATTGTAAAAGCGTTCCCAGTGGTATTTTCCTATGATGTTGCAGTTTTTAGCCAAAATAAAAAAAAAAACACTCAAGCTCTTTAGAAATTCTCCTCTGATTTTGGGCAGGACTGTTGGCGTGTAGTAACCCAGCATACACTTCCCGCTATCCATAGGTTTACACGCTCTTGTGCTAGCTTACAGCCCCTCAAACCCCGACTTAGCATTACTGGTGCAACAAAAATGGCGAGCAATATTGGCGCTATCCAGTCGCACAGTTTTGAGCCAGATTCCAGCTCAGCTTGGGAAAAACAAAGACGTACATGAATCTATATCTCTTATCAAGTGGATGCATCAGAATAGAGAAAGCTGGTTGCCCACCCAGCGTAATACAATCTGTTTCTAACAGCATTTCTTCGTCTGCTACTGATTCACAATAGTTTGAGTAAAGAAATACAGCTTAATTATATTTCTATATGTCTTCCATCATCAGGAATGTGCAACAAGAGCATGTTAAAAACTCCAAAAACACAATTTCCCACTGGAGTGGGTCTTTAACTAACGTGTAGAAGTTGAGAAGTGATCCTGAAGCACAGCAGTCCCTCATGAGTTGGAAGCTGCAATGATTTTCTACATAAAAATATTAAATGTTTTCTGTTTTGGGTTGTTAAAACATGTTTCATTTTGAGTTGTGTGTTTTATGTTTTTCAGAACAAGGAAACCAAATGGGTTGATCTGGGTGGGGCGTACGTGGGACCGACTCAGAACCGCATCCTTCGCTTGGCCCAAGAGTACGGCATCAAGACCTACAAAGTCAACGAGCAGGAGAGCCTGGTCCATTATGTCAATGTAAGTTGTGTTTTTCTGCAGCCCTGCCTCTGCAGATGTTCCTTTCAGCTAATTCAGTGCTGAAACACAGACACTTTCCAGAAGCCACCACACTCAGCCCAACCTTCAGAACACAAGAACCTCTGGCATTGTTCAATAGTACATGCCACAATTGACTCGTCATCTGCGTTGTTCTTCTGGTTTGTATGAGGAACCTTAAGTGTCTGCAGGAGAAGTATCTGATCATGTTGCAGCTTTCCTCATGAAACATCCACAGAAAAGCTCTGTTTTGCCCATTGTAGACCAAGCCAGGGGGGTTAGCAGCCAAAAGAGGAGAAAATACACCAAGAGAGAAATGATCAAGATCTTTGCATTCATAGATTATCATGCTATGAGATGTGATCTAAATGCCTTGATGGATAAAGAAATTCTGTGAAAGACATGAACATCTTTAAAAAAGAAGAATGCATTGGAGTCTAATGACGGAGGGCAGCAGTGGAAGTTCTGGTAAAGAAAAAGATTTCTGTGTTGGATAAACTAGACAAAAGGTGATGGGAACAAACTAAAGGCAGAAAGCAACTTCTGGTGGAAGAGAGGTTCCTTTTCTGTGCTGTGTTGTCCGTCACAGCACAATCAGCCCTCTCCTCTTCAGCATCAGTGACTGGAGATGCTGATCTCTGCCTGAGGGCTTTCTGTAATGCACTTTCTCGTCTGTCGTAGTGATTTGAAGGCAAACAAGGAGACACCTGGGCCTTTTCTTTTTTTTGCTGCCGTTCTTTTCTCCGTATCTCATTAGCGGACACACAGTGCTGTCTTTAAAACAGTACTGTTCCTGCAGCTGATTTAATTTTCTTTAGCTCCTGTGTACTCTGGCTCGGCTTGCACAGTTGTAAATCTAGAGTTGTGTGGCTTTGTGCGTGTCTGTGGAGCTTATCTCGATGCTGACGGTACTTTTGCCAAAACTTCAGAGGTGGACTTTAAGCTTTTTCGCTTGGGGGTGTGGACATAAGCACATGCAAACACCATTTTATGACCTTTTTGGGGGCGTTGTATCAACGTTCTGCACTGTAAGGCCTTCAGTGACTTTGCACTGAGGATACATAGTAGATTTATTGCAGAGCTGCATAAAGGTTATCCCTGGTGTTTCATAAAAAAAAACTGCACTTTCGCCTGATCTAAAGTTTCTCTGGTTTGCATAAAGTTATATAACTATTGTGTCACCGAAGTTGCGGATTCAAACGATGGTAAAAATCTTCCAACTCATCGTCTAACTGTCCGATCCTGCAGAATTAAGCTGATTTTGTATCAGAAAAAAAATAAAGGAGGATCAAGTCGATAGAATTGGAGTAAATCTGACACGATTATGTGGAGGAAACTGACAGCTTATTTTCAGCCCCAAAGAAACTGTTATATGAATTAGATTCCTGTAAAAAAGAAACTTGGAAACTGATGTTGTCTTTTTTTCATATGGATTATATGCATAATTATATGCACAGTGTTGTTGTAAAGGCAAATTTGGCCTGCACCTGTAAAATTAATTATTTGTTGCACATATTACGGTAAATCATTAACCAAAACAGTAAATTCAACCAAACTGAAGCTGGATGAAACAATGAATGACCTCCACTGCTGTGATCTTAAGCCTTTCCGAGTAAACTAAATCCATATATATATATGATCATATATTACCTTTGGCACACTAAAGAACGTTTTTTTATGAAATATGAATTATTTTCGCTGTTTGTTTTCTTACACACAAGTATAACAACAACTCGATCTCTGAGGCACAGGCTTTCTCTCTGTGTGGGTGCCCCCCCCATTTCATGACGTCATCCCAGATTCGGCCTCGGTAGCGTGTCTGCATTTCGCCAACGAAAACAAACACACAACATCCAAACTTTTGCAAAGGTGGACATGCACATTGTGCATAGAAAATGAAAGCTTTTAGTCGATCACCGCTATAGCTCCACGGAGAAAGTGGGTGTGTTAGCCTGGAGGCGGTGCTGGCAGTGCAGACTCTTCCTGGGAGGGGCTGTTCCCCTCTTTGTGTTGTCACAATGTGTGTGGAAAGCCATTTTAACATTTAAAAGCTAAACTGGATGTGTGTTGCCGATATCTGTATTTCAGTTTTGCCTAGTCAAAAAGAACATTTCAGATATCCACAACTACATTCTTCCTATCCATAATTGTAATTTGAGATATCCTCAAAGATATTTTTCCTAGGACAAATGACATCACTTTCATCATTCATTTGTATGGGGTTTATAATTACAGATATCTACAATTCAGTTGCAGATATCCACTTTATGAATTACGGATATCTGTAACTGAATTGCAGATATCTGTATTACAATTTGATTCTGACTAGTCATAACGCAGTTCAAGATATCGTTAATTCAAGTCAATTCAAGATATCTACAAGTTCCTTTTTAGATATCTTAAATTAGGTTTTGACTAGGAAAAATTATGTTGTAGATATCTGTACCTGGAATTATGACTAGTCAAATTGACGTTATAGATATCTCAAACTGGAGTTAGGAATAGTCATAATTTAATTGTAGATATCTATTATCAAGTTATAGATATCTTAAAATGAAATTTGATTAGAGATATTTGAAATTTGAGATCTATAATTTTCATTAAGCCTAGTCAAAATGTAATTACAGATATCTTAAATTAGAGTTTTGACTAGGCGAAATGATGTTGCAGATATCTTCATGCATCGCTCTTTAGGGGGGCGCAGAGCGTGTTGCTCTAATCATTCAAATCAAACCTGCTAACTTCTAATTAGCACTGATTAGCACCATGTCGGAGCAGTACGATGGAGTTTTAGGGCCAGTTTACAAAAAAAAACAAAAAAAACATTTTGTTTAATTACAACTTTTATCTCATAAATTTACGACTTAAAATTTCGTAAATCTAAGAGAAAAAAGTCATAGATTAACAAGGAAAAAACACCAAAGTTTTCTATTTATTGGAGCCTAGCTTGAAGATGAAATATGTGGAGCCTTTTGTGAAGCTTTATTTCCGGATTATAGGTTTAAAAAACAAAGAGATTCTGAACCTTTTGGTGACTCAAAATCAGATTATTTTCAGTGTAGCCGTCTTTCTGGGGTTCGGTGTCAGTAAAGCGGAGTTTCATATGTAAAATAAGGAGCTCAGAGACACATTTGAGTGTAGAGAACCACTGCAGTCTTTATTTTCCTTTTCATTCACACACCCTGATGTTCATTTGTCACCTGACTTCATGAACATGTCATCCCAACACCAATGCGGAAGTAAACAGTGTTACATACGTCCCCTCCTCCAGATGAAATGTCCCGTTTTAACATAAAACAATAAAGACGAATGATAATAGTTTGTTATATTAGCATTAGAACGTTGAAAATGGCAAAAAGTGCTCCTCCTCAGACGGAAGCGTCACACAGACGTAGAGATCTTGTCTTTGGTGGAGAAGGAAAAGATTGAAGTGGACAGCTGCTGGCAGGGATACCGATGTCTTCATTGGGCTGCAGAGATCCTGCAAACCACCCATCAATAAATAAAACATTAATAAATCATAAATCAAACTAATGAGCTTCTAAACATTTGGAACGTTATCAATCAAGTTTAGTCAGTCTGCTCTGCTGCTGCGCGGCGTTCACTTGCTGCTCTGTATGCTCACTTCGACTTTAATCTCGGAAATTTACGAGTTTTTTTCTCATAAATTTACGATTTAATATCTCGTAATTTTACTTAATTTTTTTTGGTGGCCCTAAAACTCAGTCGAAGTGCAGCCAGCAGGCAAAGCGATTTTTAATCGTCTTTTTATTGCTGCAGCCCATGCAAGACAGGAGGAGCTAGTTATAATGGCGTTTGAGAAATCTCTAACTTTCATTCTGCCAAGGCAAAAATGAATTACAGATGGAATTGTCATTTAAGATGTGTGACGAGTTGAATGTCGTTTTCTAGTCAAAACTGAATTATAGACATCTCTATCGGTCGTTTCGACTAGTCACAATTACGTTACAGATATCTTGAAGTACAATTACAACTATCCAAAATGTAATTACGACTAGTCAGAACAACGTTGGTGATATCTACAATGTTAATTCCAGATAGTCAAACTTAACTTTTAAATGTTAAAATGGCTTGTGATAAATGTGAGAACCCTCGTTTTTGGGGATTGGGAGGGGCTGGTGATCAGAGAGCAGGTTTTTAAAGGAATACTCAGAAATGTGTAAATTGATCAAAATACCACTTTGAGGTGGTTAATAGTGAGGAATGAGCATTATAATACACTTAAAAACTCAAAGAGCTGATTTTGCATGATATAGGTCTTAAGGTACTTTGAATCAGATTTACTAGCAGCTGTGAATGTCGAGTTATTTCTCTTCATTTCCAATGCTGCCCAACTCGAATGGCTCAGGAGACAACGGAGGACGCTGGACAACTCCACTCATTTTAACTTCTTTTTATTTTACACAAAGAATGGATGAGAGCTTGATAACCTTGAAATAAAACAGAAAATAATTAAACAGATATCAGAAATGTTTGTCAGAAATGTACTGTTATTTTAAACTTTTGCAAATATCTTGCCATTTAACTATTTTACTGTTGAATAATGTTCCCAGAAATATCAGACTATAAATGAAATTGAAATAAACATACCAATGGCGTCACCGAAGTCATCCCAGCATTGAAATGTTTGTTTCTCAGTTCACCATGACTGCCAGACAAAAACCCCACCTGCACACTGTCACCTGGTTAAATACTTCTTCCCATCTACCTGCCTGGTAGATTAGGACTCACATTTTCCTTATACTGCCCCCTGCAGCTGTGGAGTTGATCCTACCTGGAACAATCCTCCAAATCAATGTTTAGGAGCAAAATAAAGAAAGTAGACAAAGTAGACAAATAAACAAATCTTAACAGTGAAAGTGACTGAGAAAAAGCAATCACATCTGTGGTTGCTGGGCAAGTGCAAGGATTTCATCTGTCCACCTACAGACCCTTTCCTAAAAGTTAGAATATCGTGGAAAAGTGTATTCATTTCCCAATTTCCATTAAAAAAATTAATTTTCATAGAATATTGATTCAGGCCCCACTGTTTATATTACCTTCAAATATTTGTTTTGTTTTCATTTTTACAGAAATTGGTGTTGCAGCTAATAAAACCCATAAAAACAGAACAAAATAAATTACAACATTCTGTAGAAATCTGCCTAAATCTATATTGTATTAAAGTTTGATTTTTTTTTTAAGGAATGAGGTAAATGAATACACCATTTCATGATGTTTACATTTTTGGAAAGGGTCTGCAAATCTATTGGGCTGGTTTGAAAAAACCTAACTAAATTAAAGTGAAATTCACTTTTACCGAACATTAACGCATCAAAACTATTCCTTTCAAAGAAATTTAGCTTATTTTTTTGGACAAAAAATAACTTTTCCTTTAGTGAATGTACAATTTTTTTATAAAAATTTCCCGCTTTGCTTTGCTTTATCAAATGAGAACAATTTATATAGAAAAACAAACTATGTTTTAGAAATTCATGGAAATTTGACAAGTGAACGACCGTGGGAGTATTTATGGGAGGCAACACGAGCAGTGCGTTTACCTGGTTACTCCTCCCTGCAGGCGGTTCAGTCTAATCAACTCACCTGTTCAGCGTCCTACTTAAGTCCAGGTGCGGTCCAATCCTCTTCCTCCATTTCCGCAAGCTCTGCGTTCGTCACCCCACCCTCCTCCCCGGCTTTCACCTGTGAGCTCCGTTAGGGGTATTTAATATCCAAAGTTTTCTATGGAGATCTTTGTTTTATGTATCTGAACGGAGTCTTATGCCAAACTAAAAGAAATGTGAAATAAATCTTCTTTACTGCAAGAGTTGCCTGACTGAAATTATTCTTCATTTAGTCCAGTTGTAAACCTTCAACTTGTCCATTTAGTGTTTTGGCCAAACGAGCTTAAACTCCATTTCAAACCTTAGCAGTGATGCTCGGCAGGTCCACATCCTGCATCTGATAACAGTAACAACTATGTTGTTAGTAATCATGTCATTTTTGCTTTTTTTTAAAGCAGCCGGATGGGGAGGCGTTCTCCGTCTCATGTCTTGAATTTACAAAAGCTCTTTCCTAAACTCGGGTGTGTTATAATCTTATGCTGGATCAAACCATTTCTGACATCATTCCTCTTGCCTCTTGCACCGTTCTAACCAATACGAGGTAAATGTGTTGCAAGAGTGCACCAGTGAGCTCTCTGTATCGGCATCACCGCTGTTCTATTGACCTACTTGAGCAGTGCTGAGAAATGTCAGCAGGGAAAACGCTGGGCTCAGGCCGCAGTCACAGCATAAAGCTGTCAGCTTTGAATGCTTCCTCTCTGGTTGTGGGTTTGAGCCTGGAGGAGGGTGGTGGTCCAGAGCAAATGTGTCTCCTTGACTACTATCTTTGTAAGATCCATGGAAATGTGCACACGGCCCCGGTAGCTTCCTGGCTGGTTTCCATGGCAGCACGCCTTACATCAAACACCTCAGCTCTCAGACTCTGGTTCTTAGCTAGCAGACGTGATGAGGTGTTTTCTCCAAGCACTGAGGGAACATTTGAAACGCCTTAAGGGTTTTCATCTAACTTAAATGAAGCTATTCTGTAAGGTGGTAGTCTTCCCAAAATTCCATGTAAAACAGAGCTCTGTGGTCAAACAGACATTTATGGTCTGCGTGGTGATCAATGTGATACTGCCAATGACCTAACACGTGTAAAGCTTTATATCATCCTCGGCAACGTGTGTACAAGCAGACAGTTATAATAAAAAGTTATTTAAAGCCGTGGATATGATCGTTTCGGGCTCCTACGTTGTTATACATGTTTTTACAACTGTTTCTGGCCTCTACGTGCAAGACATGCAGCCATTGGGCAGGTGTTGAAGTTTAAACCAAGTTGAATGAACTTTGACCAATCAGGAACTGGGATTTGGTAGAGACGTATGGATGGCGTTCACTGTTCATTCACGGAAGTGGTTTGTGCCCGGCTGGAATTATATGACTCCAACTCTTTTATATATCGGAATAAAGCTGTGAAGGAAAAAAGTCTGGAGCAAGATTCGCATCGCAAAGTTTTGCACCAAGCATCTTCCAACTGTAGGTGGCAGACAAAGAAGGAGAAAAAGAAAGTCCTCCTTGCTTGTCCAGTGAGGCTCAAGCAGGGAGAACGTGTTCTTGGCGTGTTCTCGAACGCACGTCCCATGCCAGGTGTGTCCGCTGCTTTAGTGGTACATACTTTGAAGTTTATTGTGTTTAACATCCTAATAAGAATGAAAGACCATTTTTTATCGCACTGATTTACTATCTTAAAATAGTCAAAATTCAGAATCTCTGAACATCGAGAGGAAATTCTAATGCTGAGATATTTAGCATTATAAAACTGAAGTCTCTCCCCCTCTCCTGATGTTGCCAAGGAACCCGCTCAGAATTCCGTCAATTGATCATTTAGTTCTCTGATTTTTTTCAAACAAAAGTCAGGGGGAAAAAAGCATCTGAACTGTCCAAAGAGTTGGAAACAGCAGCTGCATGCGTTCCTTCACTCTTTGATCAGAGGCCTGACAGTCTGATTGACTACACTTTTTCTGCATTCTTTTCATCTGGTATCTATTGCAGGTGTGGGATAATAGGCTCTTTACAGACCATTTGATTGCCATGAAGCAACTTCATCTTGGTTGGTAGTTGTCAGAAACCACCTTCTCCACATTAACAGCTCATTATGAATCATTATGTTAAATTCAGCCTTTAAGCTGTCACACTTGTTTATTTCTACTGTATTACAACCCTATTTGGTTGTAAGTAGCTTTGGATTAGCAACAGGAGCCATTCAAAGGAAAATCTTCGGTCCCAAAGTGAAGTTTGAAGACATTACAGCTTGAGCTTTTCAAAGAAAAAGATGAAACACACAGGAAAAAGTCTGAAATTTCACCCCACATGACAGTCTCTGCTGTGGTTCCTGTAATCATGCAGGTGTAATTGAGGTTAGCTTTCCAACGAGCTCCAGAGCTAAGCAGCTTTTCAGAGGCAGATTTTAATCCAAAAGGCCAGAGCTGGCTTCACATATCAGCTCGGTCCTGCTAACAGGCACTGCAGATATCTAGAGTGGATTTGTTAATGAGTTATGGCTGTCAGAGAAGCTGAGCAACAATCTTCTCCTCTATCAGAGATTGTGAAAGAGTGAGAGATTGCCAGGTCCTGCAGCATGGAGATTCTGCACGTTTGCAAAAGTAGTGATAAGGAAAGGAAATAGCTTCAAATTAGCAGTTTCTTAGTCAGTTTAAAGCAGTATCTGCTTCATGTACCAATGCAGATCACCACAGAAACACTGGGGTGACCTGGCTTTTTCTGTAGCTAGACCCCAATTATCAAATAATAGTCCTGCAGGTATAAACATCAACTCTAGTTAGTGGCATCTTTTTTTCTTTTTACTTGCTTTTGTTTAATTCTTGTCTTTTATGTATTTGACAGTAATTTAATTTTTTTACATTTATATTGTTAATCTGCTTAATTTTAAATTGTCCTTTCTTAATATTGTAAAACACTGTTGTACCTAGTTAGCATATATATATATATATATATATATATATATATATATATATATATATATATATATATATATATATATATATATATATTCATTTTAACTTTGACCTACAGTCTGTGTGTAAAAAGCTAGAAAAGTCATATATTTCTGTAGATAATTGCAAATGAAATATTTAAAGTATTTTTAGAAACAGGAGGATGTGAGTTGGGGTTTTTATATAAATAAAAACTTTCCTACATTTTATCCATTTTAAACTTAATTCCACTTCCTAAGTCTGACAAAAGACCTATGATCATCTGGTCAAAGTGAATGCAATATTCTACAGGCCATGAAGTTAGTTATGTATTTTTAGTTTTTAGAAAAAGATGCTGAAAGTTGAACGTACTGTGTTTATTCCACAGTAAAAACATCATGTGTGATGTGATGCAGCCAGTTTTTACACAGACCTGTTTAATGGGATTCAATTCAGACACTTAAACAGGATTTTTGCTCGTTTGTAGACAGAAAACGATGATCCCTGCAAAACCATGCCCTCAAGCCGATCCACCCCTCCTCCTCCAAGAGTATGCTTTATTCAATAAAACCTTCCATAGAGGAGACAGATGCTTTTACTGGGCTTAATAAATAAACCAGTGATAAGATATTGTACAAGGTCTTCCTGCTGTCTAAACAACTCTTGGAATCGTGTTCAGTCACTCTGACTAAGCAAACTGGAAATTCAACAGAAGAGCTTTGAGAGTTTTATTAATGTTGTTATTCTTTTACTTATTTTCCCCTCCAGCTGTTGGAGCAAATCTCAGAAATTCTGGTATAGAAATGCAAACAGAATTTTCCAGGAAGTTCCCACATTGTCTCTAGCAGGGCTCTTGGTTTCTTCCAATGAGTCTCTGCGCCTCATCCTGGTTTTCCTGGGATTTAAACAATGTTAGAACTTTTGTCCGATTAAGTTCCCCAAACACTTTGCAAGTCTTTGCAGATGCCTCTGACTCATATGGACTCTTCTTTGCTGTTAGATTGGTTGGTCAATATGACAAAGTAATGAAATATGAAACCAAAAGTCTGACTCTCTGTAAAGTGTTGCAGATACTTTTTTAGCATTAATGTATTTTTTTTTGTCTTAGCACAAATTCTATAGAAACTGTGCAACATTTAAACTAATGTAAAAAAAAAAAAAACAACTGAAAAGTATTTCTGGTGGTTTTATGCCTCCTGCTGGATGAGCATTTTCTTGTAAAAGAATTTGATCAGATTTGCTGTCATAATAATAAAAAAAACATTTTTTATGTTTTGTGCACTTTTCCCTGAGGAAAGTTCAAAGTGCTTCCAAAAACCTAAATAAATTGGATACAAGTTCAATAAGTACAAAAAAATGGTTTTCACAGGATAAAACAGTATAAACTTTTTTTTTTCATCCGTTAATGAAGGTTGGTTGGCTGGGGGACCTCAGCCAGGAAGCAGCAGAGCAGATGGCGACTGTCGTGCTCAGTTTGGTTCTGAGGAGTAAAGGAGGTGGTAGTGGAGGGAACAGAGGCTAGTCTGGGGGGTGAGGAGTGCCATTTTGGTTATTTCCAGATGTGCATTGATAGAAGAAGATGTTTAACTCCCCCCCACAACTAAGAGCCAGTGAAGCGATGGAACAGTGGGCGTGGTGGGCTCATACTTCTCACTGAAAAGGCACAACTTAGCAAAAACATCTGTGTTTGTGCTGAATTTTGCTTCTGTTCTTCTGATGGTGCAGTTCTTCATGTTGTTAGGACTTCCAGGTCAAACCGCAAAGCTTTCACCTTTCTAGAACCTGTTGATGTCTCAATCTGCTGAAGCCAAGGTTGTTGTCACTTATAGTTCATGGTTCCACGTTTGTGTTCACCTGCTGATGCAGACGCATGTTAGACCAGAGAATTGAATGAAAGGAGTTCACTTCAGTCAGCAGCTCCAAAACTCTGCACATTTTCTACTGTTCATGCTCCGAAGCACCAAAACAGTTTCCACAAACACCTGCCAACCTGTTAACCTGTGAGCTTGTTGCTTTCTAATTCCATGAACCTGAAAAACCAAACTAATATCTTTTTATATCTGCATCATCACAAGTCGATCTTTTTCTGGATGATTTGAAGAAAATGCTTTGACTCAACAGGGAAAGTCCTCCCCGTTCAAAGGCTCCTTCCCTCCCATGTGGAACCCCATCGTCATGCTGGATTTCAACAACCTCTTCAGGACTATGGATGAGATGGGAGAGGAGGTGAACCAACACCAATCATCTCTGCAGCCCGGGTTTGATGTTCCATATAGCTAAAATTTCTGCCTGTATTTCAGATTCCACAGGAAGCGCCGTGGAGAGGCCCCCACGCTGAGGAGTGGGACAAGATGAGCATGCAGCAGCTCTTTGAGAAGATCTGCTGGACCAGGTATCACTCATTTCTCTCCCAGGTTTTTCTTTCAGAGATCCGTACTTTGGGACACAAGATGATGTTCAATGTTTAGAAAATAAGTAGCTCCATCAAAGTAGTTGGAGGTTTTTGACATTCACTCATTTGGAAGCACCCTACCACTTTGGTGCTCTTCTTAGATCTTCCACTTTGAAGAGCACGTCCCTTGAATTTAGTCTACGTATTATGATTAGCAAAGTTTCAACCATTGATTGTATATGAGAACTGAAGTGAGTGAGTGTGGCGCCAGCCATAGAAACGGTTTACTTCCAACTCCAACCAAATGGAGTCTATTTAGTCGCAATTTTTCATGTTACTGGCGCCGCCATGTTGGAGCCAGAAAACACCAGTAAGCAGTGATTGGTCCATGTCGGTCTATGTCACTATTTCTATGGAAACCGTTTTCACCTATCAGGAGGGAGCTTGTTAGAAGGCCACACCCTTAAAAGCGAGCTACATGAATTCTGTCAATCATACGTTTCGAACGTTCATCATGAGACTTCATGTTTTTATTGAGGCATCTGATTGGTGAGTTTATCATTTGAATAAGCAGATATGAGTTCTTTAGACGTGTTGAAGGAGAATCTCTGTCAGACAGTAATGGTCATTTTGTGGCCTTACATCCTCCCCCAGTGCTGTTCGCCGCTTCGCCACACTGTTTGTCAACGTCAACGTGACGTCAGAGCCCCATGAGGTTTCAGCTTTGTGGTTTCTTTGGTACGTCAAACAGTGTGGAGGAACCATGAGGATCTTCTCAACTACAAATGGAGGCCAGGTATGTTTCTAAGCCAAGTATTTTGTTTTGTCCTCAAGAGTGCATCTAAATCAAAAGCAGCATTTGACAAGAACAGAGAACTTATGGCTGCAGGAAATCCCTGAGCAGAGAGAGCAGACAGAATAGGCCAAAAGAGAACTTGAACCTTCATTCCTGCATAAACTTTCACTCCTGCAAAGCAGAGAGCTAAGCATCAGTTGAAGCTCCTAAATCAGCCTCAGTATTTCTGCATCGACAGTATGTTTATGAGCTGCACAGAAAAACAGCTTTCTTTCGAGCCGGCAGATCCCATTCTGCTGCCGTACTTTCCAAAGCTAAGTGACCATGTTGCCATAGCAACTGGGAACTGGGCTTGTGTATGTGTAAACACATGACGGTGCAGCCAGCTCTGGTAGCATTTCCTGTTTTGAAAGCTGGGCACGGGTGTGCGCGCTTGTCCCTGCAGGGCTGTTTGAAGCGTGTTGGAAATGATGCAGAGCGTTCAGATGCTGGTTTGGTTTCAGGGCATTCCTTCCAGCCAGAGGATAAAAAAGAAAACTCAACAAGCATAGGCTCCTTTTCTATCTGTGCCAGGACAGATTTACCTTAAGCTCATAATTTAGAAGTCTCTGGCAGACGTTTTCATCTAAATGCCACAGTGAAACGTGCACAATGTCTTTGCAATCACAGAGAACAGAGGGATGTTGACACCAACCATACGGAGAAGGTCACTGGTAATTTATTTTGTGTATCAAACCCTTGGCAGCGCCTAATCTCCCCTCTCAGTCTCTGTTTATCGCTCTGCTGGGTGCAAACATCAACTGCAATGAAAAGGGTGAAAAAAACTGTTGATAATTCTCCAAAATATTAGATTTGATGCTTCTTAGGCCAAGGGAGTCATCTGTCTTTGATGCTCCCTCACTACCTTTTATATGCGTGAGTAAAAAAAATGTTTTATTGCTCTTCACTTGCAAATGCAGCATTGGTTTTTAACATAAATATGTAGCTAATGGCTCTCATTATAGCTCTGTGGGGAAAAACACCCTTCCTGTTAGTTTTAAAGACCCACCCTGATGAAAATGGTGTTTTTGGTGTTTTTAACATGTTCGTGTTTTTCTCTGGATAGAGGACATGTATAGAGAAAAGTAATGTATTTAAATGTTTATGAATCGGGAGCAAATCAAAACATGTAGTTTGAAAAAGAGCTTATTTGTGCGGGAGCAGGACAATTCGCTGCATTCTTATCCATCCGCTTGCAGACAAATAGATCCAAGTACGTTTTCGTCTGACCTGGTATCTGTCTCTAAACTGTACGGCTTGATAGCTCTAATATTGCTCACCATTTTTGTTGCATCTGTAATGTTAGGTTGGGGGTGTAAGAGGTTGGAAGCTAGCGGGGGAGCGGGTAAACAGAGAGTTCTAAGTAACATAAGGGTAAGGGGGCAGGGGTACTCCGTCCCAACAGTCCCACCCACAACTCAGAGGTAAATTTGTAATAAAATCCTGCCGCTCTGCAGAAATGATGCCCTATTAAACAGTTTTATTTAATTTTGGCTAAAAACAGCATAATCATAATCAAAAGATGACTGGTAACACTTTGGATGATTAGAATGGGTCTTTAATCCAAATACTACGTTATTTAATGGTAATCATCAGTTATTTGAAAAACTCTTTTTTTTCGTGTAATAAAAAGGTAGAAAGTAGATCAATGTAAAAACAAGTCATGTTGTGAATCGGAACAGTTTTGTAGTTTGGCTCCGACTGATGCCTCTCTTTATCTGAAGGAGAGGAAGTTCCTGGGCGGATCAGGTCAGATCAGCGAGGGCATGGCCAAAGAGCTGGGTGAGCGGGTGAAGCTGGAGTCACCGGTTTACAGAATCGACCAGACTGGAGACCTGGTGGTGGTGGAGACAGTGAACAAAGAGACCTACATGGTGAGTAGGTAGCATTGAATGATTCCACCCTGCTGTACTCTTTGAAATGTACGGAGCAGTGAGGCGTTCAGCTCCACCTTTGTGATGGCCCAGAGGAGACACCAGGGCTGAAGACTCCTCCTCAACATGGCAGCTGCTTCTGCAGCTACTGCTGGGTTTGCTGTGTAAAAACCTGCACTGATGCTGCTATTAAACAGTTCAATCTAATATATTTAATGTGTTTGAGTTTAAATATTTTACCAAAATAGAAAGCTAATCATAAAATCGAAATATTTGCTTGTAAAAAATACCAATAATAACGGTCAAACAATAACATTCATCATCTTATTGTCTTCTCAAAAGCCAAAAACTGCCAAACATTTTTCAAAGTGACAAGTTTTGAAGTTTTAAAAAGTATATTTTGATTATTTAAATTTAGCATTAGATTGAAATTGTTCAAAGGTAGTCACATTTTTCGTCACATTTTGTGATCTGGAATTTTTACTTTTTTGAGGTGACGTCACACCACAAAGTAAGGACGTTTTTTCGTCTGACTTGTTATGGTTTTTATGTTCCTTTGAGCTCAGGTTGACATTGTTAAAAAAATAATAACTATGAAAATATGGATGACAGTTGTGGAAATTAAATTTCACGACACTGTAGTCGCTGTGGCTGTTGTCATCGGGCGCTCAATAGTAGAACCTGTAACTGTCCAACAGTAAACAGAATCCGCATATAAATTGTAATGACACCAAACAATGACTGTGAAGCTCTGCAGGACAAAATCCTGAACCACATAACTTCCTGCCTCAGCAAAATCAGTGCTGGTACAAGGGGCCCTCACATGGCCCCACCATCGCCAGTTTGACCTGTTGCCCTGTGCTTGACACTAAAGGTCATTAAAATCCCACAACGCCATACACAAAAAACTGCATCTTCTGCTGAATCATACACAAAGATGAAACCTCATCCATACTTATACATCTACTGTACATATACACTTACTGGCCACTATATTCGGTACACCTTGGCAGTACCGGGTTGGACCCCCTTTCTCATTCAGAACTGCCTTATTTGTTGGTGGCATAGATTCGGCAAGGTACTGCAAACATTCCTCAAGAGAGTTCGGTCCATATTGGCATGACTGATTCATGCAGTTGCTGCTGATTTGTCGGCTGAACATCCACAAGGCCAATATCCGATTCCACCACATCCCAAAGGTTCTCTATTGGGTCAAGATCTGGTGACTGTCGAGGCCATTTGAGTCCAGTGAACTCATTGTCATGTTTAAGAAATCAGTCTGAGATGATTCCCGCTTTATAACATGGCACTCTTACCTGCTGGAAGTAGTCATCAGAAGATGGTACACTGTGGTTGTAAAAGGATGGACATTGTCAGCAACAATACTCAGGTAGGCCGTGGCGTTGGAACCATGCTCAATTGGTACTAAGGGACCCAAAAATCCCAGTAGATTAGCAGGTTCTGAAATCCTCAGACCAGTCCATCTGGCACCAACAACCATGCTACATTCAAAGTCACTTCAATAACCTTTCTTCCTCATTCTAAAGCTCAGTTTGAACTGCAGCAGATCATCTTGACCACGTCTACATGTCTAAATGCATTGAGTTGCTACCATATGATTGGCTGATTAGAAAACCAGTTAGACAGGTGTACCGAATAAAGTGGCCAGTGAGTGTACTTCAGTATTATCACTTACATTAATGAGATGACATTGTCTAGCACAATTATATCCAAGGAACTCACTTTTAATAATGTATTTGCACCTGCTCCCCTTCACCTGACATCCATCTTCCATACCTGCTTCATCCTGTGCAAGGTGACTGGGTTGTAGTTACTACATGTGATAATTAAAATACATTAAAGACCTTTGCTATTTTATTTAAATGCATTTTATAAAAGCAGGTATTTTTGCTTTGAATGTCATTTTCCTTCTTCATTCCACAGTTTTGTGTTAAATTGTTGGCTGACAGCAGTGATCACATCCCTGCAGTACCCGTGCAGGGTCATAGGATAACAGTAATTTCAATCACCTGATGAAACACATCTCTACCTGTTTTAAGGTCAATCTATGATCAAACATGGTACCTATGTAAATCTGTTTTTAAAAATGACAACAAAAATATTGTACCTCTGTACAATGACGATAAAGTCTGTTCTATTGAGGTTAAAATCCAGGACTCCAAACAACTCCATGTTCCAATAAACAATGTATAGCATTGTTTACCCCTGACCGTTGAAGCTACCATATATCAAGAAGAAACCCAGTATTAGTCCACAGCATGTCTGTAGTCTGGATAAGATGTTTTTTACAGGTCCTTTTTTCTTCCGTCTTCTGGTTGCTAGGTAACTCACCAAATTATTTCAGGTATTGTGCACGAGCTAAGTACCTGCTTTTACCTCGGTCTTTCTCTAGGCCAGATATGTCATCGTGGCGACTCCTCCTGGTCTGAACCTGAAGATGCACTTTAACCCAGAGTTGCCACCACTCAGGAACCAGCTCATTCACCGCGTGCCCATGGGCTCCGTCATCAAGTGCATGGTGTACTACAAAGAGAACTTCTGGAGGAAAAAGGGTATACGGAAGGTGGACTGTGGGAGGAGCCAGACTGCAGTGCTGGTTCTAAGGTTGCGTGATGTCTTCAGGTTACTGTGGAACCATGGTGATCGAGGAAGAAGGTGCTCCAATTGGGCTGACACTTGATGACACGAAGCCAGATGGGACTGTGCCTGCTATTATGGGGTAGGTCAAGATTCATCAGGGGTCTGGATTGTTGACTGTATATAAGAACTGGACCGAGTCAGTGTGACGTCACACATAGAAAATGGCTCACTTCCAGTCCCAAACAAAGTCAATTCCGTTGTCAATTTTTTGGCGATAGGACCGCCACGTTGGAACCAGAAATTGTCAGAAATGAGTGATTGGTCCAAGTCGGTCTGAATCATCGTGTCCATGGCAACCACTCTCACCAATCAGGAGTGAGCTTGTCGGAAGTCCACACCCCTGCTACTAGAAAGCAGAATCAGGAGAATCTGTCAATCAAACATTTTGAATATCGGATATGAGACCACTCAGCTTTACTGAGGCATCTGATTGGTCAGTTTATAACTTGAATGAATAACTTTCACTACAGAAAAAACATGTTTAAAGGGTATCAGAGCAAAAATAGTTATTCTGACCGATAGAGTGACTGAGTAATAGCTGTGTATTTCTCTATAGAAGTCTCTGGGATTTTGGTTTCTTGGAGCCAGCAGGTACTTCCTGTTTGGAATGCCAGGGTGAAGGGGTTCGGTTCTCATTTACAGTCAATTATCTGGATGCATTTAGTACCATAGTGAAAGGTTCCTTTAGAACATTTTTTTTTCAATCTTTTTTGAGCCACGGCACACTTTAACCTTGACAAAAATAATGCGGCACACCAGCATCCAAACATTCAAAAAAAGGAGAAACTCATAGTCTGTATTGATCTACAGCCCCTCAATCTCAAATGCATTTTTGTGATAATTGTGGCAGAAAAAGCTGGAAGCTGCAGCAGTTTTTTTTCTAAAAGATGTAATAAAAGTTAAGTTAGAAGATTTCAAAACTGTTTGATGAGTGTTCGTTCTGGTTTCAAGACGTTTAACAAGAAAGACTCATTGTGCGCTGAGACGCTGTCACTTGAACCCAATGCATCATGGGAGATTTAGTGCAAACAGCCGCCGAACACAGACAGACTCTCTTCTCTGAGCTTCATTGTTTTGTTCACTTGTTCCACGGTCTGACACCGGATCCTACGAAAAGCTACACGACTAAAGACAAGCTTTAGCTGGTATTTTTGTTGGAACTGAGAGACTTTATGAGCAGAATCAGAACAAGGAAATGAAGACTTTAACCACTTCTGATTGGTCAGACTGATGACGTGTGATTAAGCCTCCAAGAATGATTGGTGGAGACAGTTAAAGGGGCGGGACTTTTCCGAAAACAGCTAAAGCTGCAGCTAAATTGCGGCACCGTGATTCTTGCCTAGATGTCTTTAATAGAATAAAATAAACACAAAGAAAAAAGTATTTTACGATCTTTTATATTCCTAACTACTAACACAGAGCTGACATCCTGGAGATGGTAAATGTTTTTAGATCAATTTCCCACGGCACACTAGTGTGCAGCGGCACACTGATTGAAAAACACTGCGTTAGAAATAGAGATGGAACTATAGCAATAACTGGTCATTTTTTATTTGTGATTTTTGCCTGACATCCATAGAAACAGCTAAATTCACTCTTCCACAGCTGGATGCTCTCTTTGCCTTAAACTCAGAGTTTGAAGCATGTGATTGTTTATTAAACTCTCCTTCCCTTACAGCTTCATCCTGGCACGAAAAAGCAGGAAGCTGGTCAGCCTGACTAAAGAAGAACGGTAAAAAGCTTGACAGAGACATAGCAGAAACACTGTCTCTCACAATGAACCGGTTTAATCCAACTCCTGTGTCGTGCTTAGGCTGAAGAGGATCTGTGAGATCTACTCCCGAGTGCTGGGCTCAGAGGAGGCTCTGCATGTGAGTCTGGATCTTAACGGCAGCCGAACATCCAGAGTTCAGCAGCTGCTTTAAACTCGCCATGCCTGCACTCTTGTGTCTTTCAGCCTGTTCATTATGAGGAGAAGAACTGGTGTGAAGAGGAGTACTCTGGGGGGTGCTACACTGCTTATTTCCCTCCTGGAATCCTCACCCAGTTTGGCAAGTAAGTCACACACGAAAAGATAAAATAAACGTATTCTTTAAATACTTTTTCTGATCATGGTCTTTTTTTTCATAAACACTTGTGCATGCAGATTATATTCTAATATTCTACTGCTTCTTAGTCTTTTGTATTTCCTGTAAATGAAAATTGTTATGATAATATTAAGGTGGATAAAGTATTCACTCATTTGCCTTTACACACACGCGCGTTCAGGTTCTATTGGGTTTAATGCTACATTCACACCAGATGTTCAAGAACATGCTAAACTTAAACGTGAGTATAGCCCATGGTGTTCACACTATAAAAGCAGGGAAGAGCTTCCTCTTCTTTTTCTACTGTTTACTAACGCATGTCCACTGCTATAGTATAGTTGGAAGAGCAGTGTATTCCGACAAATGAAAGACTTGGTGTCATAGAATTCCAGGTGGCCACAAACCAGAATGATTAATTTCTCCTCCATGATCACTTTTCCAACAGTTGGCACATGTGTGCATTAAAAGAGATGCCATCCTTGTGTCAAAATGGTTTTAGAAACGTGTGTAGCAATGTGTGAATGCAAGAGTTTTAAACGCAGAGGCCCAAGATGCGCATTCCCAGTGCTTACATAGACTTTTCATTGGAAGTGGTCACTTGAACGTGCATTGCCGAGGCCAGTGTGAACATAGCTTAGTATGACTTTGGTCCAGCTTCTGCTGTTGGAACAGCTTTTATTCTTTTGAGGACGTTTATGGGAGTGCTTGATCTTCCAGAAGGCCAAAAATGAGCTTAGACTCTGAGTAAGTCTGGTTTTTCACACTAAACTGACACCTGCATGTCTTTATAAAGCCTCTTTATGCACTGGTGGGCAGTCATGTTGGAACAGAAAGAGGTCATCTCCAACAAAGTGGGAAACACGGAATTGGCGAAATCTCCTGGTATGAGGCATCCACAAGTCTGGGCACTTCGTTCAGAATTTGCAGCACTTGGTTTTGGTCAAAACCTTCTTCCATAACATCCTCCACAATCTTTTTGAGCTAATCTAAAGGCCACATGAAGTTAGGAGGCCTGTAGTGACTGACAGGTTGGTGACCTCTGACCTCTATGCTGAACATCTGCTGACCTTGCTCTGTCAGTTTATTGTATGCGCTTTACCACTTGATGGCTAAGTTGCCACATAAGTGGTAAAAGCTACTGTCCAAAGTTTTGAGCCTCATCCCTACAGGGAATCATCTAAATGATGGCACTTTTAGCAGTACTTCCGTCTCTGTGACCCAGTTTGACGACTTTCTGTCCCACACTAGTCAGAGGAAAGAAAAAATTAAAAAGGATATTTTTCTTATTGTTTTCATACAAATAAGAAAAATATAGTAAAGTCTAGGGGGAGAATGATCAGATTCGCTCTATGTTGGTTTTGGACTCCACCCGCTGATCAGGCCATCACCATATCAACTCTGGGTCCCTGATTGATTGATGTGTCTTTTTCACCAAGGCTCAAATATTTGAACTCTGGATGAATTGCAATATATTTTATCCTCCTGTAGAGTCCTGAGGGAGCCGGTGGGGAGGTTGTTCTTCGCCGGCACAGAGACGGCCACAGAGTGGAGCGGATACATGGAGGGAGCCGTACAAGCAGGAGAGAGGGCAGCCAGAGAGGTCAGAGCCCCACAGCCAGACCCAGAGCGCACGCTGCACTGTTCACACACTCCGCTCAGTAATTTATGTCTGGAAATTACCAAAGTTGAGATGACTGTACATAATAGTAACATTCATGTTTGAAACAACACGAGCATTTGTTTAACTATAAGACTCACATAAAAGTTTTTAAAAAAGTTGACAGTCATTAGTTTATAATTGTGCTTATTGATGATTTTATTTTTAGTTTGTAAATATAGCTCCTCCACTTTCAGTCACACAACGGATGTTTGGTTATTGACAGTCCCATTCCAACACTTGTAAAAGTGTTCCCAGTGGTCTTTTTATTATGGTTTTGACGTTTTTAGCCTAAATAAAAAAACTGTGTTGTGTCCTAGACCATAGTAGCATAGCAGCAGCAGGAGTTCATCTGAAATTCAACTTTGTGGGCGGGACCATTGTCCTGTACTAACCCCGCATCCACTTCCCATCCCCCATAAATATAAACACTCCCGCTAGCTTACAGCTTCTCAAAACCACAACTTAACATTACCGGTGCAACAAAAATGGTGAGCAATATCAGCGTTATCCAGCCGTACGGCTTTCATCTAGATCCCAGTTCGGACGAGGAAAGCAAAGATGTACATAGATCTATTATAAAGTAAAACTCTTTTGATGCCATTGGTTGCCTTATATGTTTATTATTATTGTTTAGGTTAACTAACATTGAGAGAATATTATCTGTATTTATTGAAAAAGTATTTATCTTTTTAACTGTAACAGTAGTAATTCATGTATGGATATTCACCGTGTCAGAATGTTGGGTATTTTTACATCACTTTTTATCTGCTGTTGTAAAATATGTCAAGCATAAAGTCAGACACACTTAGAGATATATGACTAAACAGTTTGATTTATTAAAAATATCTAATGTTTTTACAGATTATGTGTGCGATGGGTAAAATCCACCAGAATCAGGTCTGGCAGCCGGAGCCTGAGAGCATGGTAAGAATGTTCACCTCAGGACTGTGGAGGCTGGTTCCTCAGCTCCTGACATCATATGACCTCTGTTTTTAAGCCATGCTAATATGTGAAAGTCCATTCATTCACTTGAGTACTTTATTTTTAGTTTTACCTTTCAAAGTGCAGAAAAACCTTCAACCTAACTTTGCTGATCTTCCCATGCAGGAGGTCCCAGCACTTCCGTTCCACACCACCTTCTGGGAGAGGAATTTGCCTTCAGTCGGCGGTCTGCTGAGGTTCATGGGGGTCTCCAGCTTCCTGTCTGTGGCCGCAGCAGCCGGCTTTGTGGCCTACAAGAAGGGCCTTCTCCCCCACAGTTAAACCCCCAGCATCCGTTCTCTCAGTCTTCTGTGTCTCAAGCAGACAGCTCCAAATGAACTGTATTCTCACCCCTCTGGTGCACAATTTTGAGGCCTGAGCTACAAAGTAGTGAAAAATGTACCATTTAGGAGGATTTGTTTTCTATTTTTCATGAGAGACGTAGTTCAGCTGATGCAAACACTGAGGTTTCAGAGAGACGAGCAGTAGTGGGCTGAAATGACACTGAGAATTGGAGCAAATAGATGAGTCAAAAGTTAATCAACGAGTCAAATATGAAGGAAATAACCAGACGGTGTAGGAAGAATCGGAGAGGCCACTTTCCATAAAATGCCAATGACATTCATACTTTTAATACGTCCTTGTCTGATCTTGTCTTGCTGTGTATGTGTGGGCTTTGACTGTACGTATGCATTGATACTCTGCTTTGGATGTGCGTTTGTCAAAAAAGTGCACACAGTGTTGGTGTTGATGACTAGCTCTGCAGAATTGAGCTGCTTTTTGCCTTCAGACAAAACGCTGTAAATGTTTGAGCCAACGCAGAATCATCAGTGTTTGTCCTACAATAGCTTGTCTTACAATCACAACAGAGGCTAAACTGAAAGCATGACATATTTGTTCAGCTTATGACCAACTGTCAACAAATCCCATGAAAACAGACACTACAGAAAGCATTTCCACATGAGACTGTGAGGCAGGCAGAACGCCAGCTGTTAAACATTCTGCTGCGTAACAATGCTAACTTTATCATCCTCAACTCTTTCCATTCAAGGCTGTGTTTGAATCCATGTTTGGGATTTAAGTTGCAGATTTCCAATAAACACAAAAGACAGAAAAAAATGAAAGTCTACTATCAGTGAGTTTTTCAGAACAAACCACGAATGGGCTAAATTCATAGTAAATTTTTACTTATTTACATTAGTACATATGCTGACATTTTGCATTTTTCTTCATATAATTGTTTATTGAATCAATTATAGTCTAAATTAAAGATTAGGCTGAGATATTGAGATTTTGTTTTTGGGTTTAACAGCACACATTCACTTCCAGAACTTGTAAATAGCTAGCAGATAGCAGCAGCATGCATTATCATTTACATATTTACAGAATTCTCAATATTTGAGGACCTAATGTAAAAGCTCATAATGTAGAAACAAGATCAAACTAGCTATTTATGTAAAATTGTGGCTTTCTGGATCCAGTTAAGTAAAGCAAACATTTTCCTGCTGAGTTGGAGATGGCAATGACTAAATGATGCAGAGACGTTTGAGACTTTGCCAAACCTAAACCATCCTCAAGAAAAAGCTGTGTATTTTAAAAAAGTATATATTGACTGAACACACACTTGAAGTATAAATAGGATCGAATCCTGTCAAAAAAGCCCTCATAAAGCTTATTGAAAACTTGTGTACCATAAAAAAAATCTTATTTTTCAGTTGTGTGTCAAATATCACTAAACTAAAGCTATGTTTTGTAGTTTAATGCACTTTGATATGTGAAGATTAGCCAATGAAGGGACTTTTTTATACTGTCGGAAACATGTCTTCAGTTTTCATGGGAGTTGTTTACAGTGATAAATAAAAAAATGCTGCTTAATAAGTCAAATTTTTGTTTTGATGTGAAGAAATAGTGCTTGAAAGCTAGTTTGTATGTTTGTTGTTTGATATTTGCTTTGTTGATTTTGTTAAACGCTAATCATCAAAATAAATCACACATTTTTGGCATTTTTTTTCCTTTTTAAATGTTTCCTCATGGCATTTTAGTTGTTTAATTTTTCTATATTCAACTTTCAAAACTTTATAAAACATGACTTTGCACAGTGAGAGGGCACTATACTGGGTAAGCATGTTAAAAGTGAGGCTTCACTTTTCAGAAAAAGCCATTTTAGGACAATCTGTTCTTCAACTTTTAATGATATATTAAATGTTATTCCTAGTATATTTTAGGTTCTTTTCTTTTTGTGGTATTGATTAATAAAAAGATTTAAGCTCTTTCTTCTAACATGATGTAACTTTTATTTTGTATATGATCCTAAGTATTGTTTTCCCCAGGGAAAGGGCAAAGTGGTGCAACAAAGTCTCATCTGGCTCCTAAAGCCACCATCCAGCCTGCTCTTTGGTGTTAAATGTCAGCCGCTGTTGTAGAAATCTTTCTTTGTAACAGTAGAGTGATTTTGTCACTGATTGTGTGTCTGTGTGTGCTCACAGAGAGAATCACGTTTTTGTCCCTGTTTGTGA
Source organism: Oryzias curvinotus (assembly GCA_023969325.1). NCBI lineage: Eukaryota > Metazoa > Chordata > Actinopteri > Beloniformes > Adrianichthyidae > Oryzias > Oryzias curvinotus. The sequence continues at coordinate 15,689,171 of CM043726.1, read as the reverse complement.
CTTGTAGTGTATTTGTTGTGCCTTAATGGACATCATAGTGTTTGATCATTTTTCTCAAGTGCCTGTGTTCCGCTCACACTGTCTGCCCTTCTGTCTCTGCTGAGATAGAGCAAGTCATTAGCTTTTGAAGTGACTCGGTGAACAGGGGATGTCTGACCTCTGAGACCCCACTGGTGAGTCCAGAAGTTTCGTTTCTGGATGTCCCCTCTGTTACCTGAGTTAAATCCTCTCTGTGCAACAAACTCAGGTAAAGCCAGACTTAAAAACTACTCACCGACCAGGAGTAACAGAGCTTTGACTGTTAGAGTGATCAAACTAGTCACTCCAGGTAAAGAAACGCTTGTGTTGTGTTGTGTTGTGACTGCAGTGTCTCTCCGTGTCGTAAATCTTTCTGGGTGACTTCAGCGCGTCTCTTCAGAAGTTAAATCTTTCCTAACTCACACTGGCTTGTCTGCTCTTTCCAGCTAACTCAAAGCCAGCTTTAGACAGAGAGTTCAGTCAGTCTAGATAGAACATCATTAAGTGGGTTCTTGCAAGGGATATTATCCCAGAGAGTTCCTGTTTTTCCTTTGACCTGTTCTTTGACGTCTTGGATCCCCACAACAAAGCTGGTGACGATGTACAAGAAAAAAAATGTGAAATAAACCCTTTTAATCGTCTGGTTTTTGGGTCATTGTGTGTTTCTCTTTGTTTGAACGTAGTGGAAATCTGATTAAAATTTTCATTTTAACACATTTTAGCAAATAACCAGATTCATTTTGGAGTTTTGTGTATTCCCAAGACCCTAAACCTTTTTAACCTTAAGTTCATGCTTCTACTATGTTCATGCCTTTATGCTCCATGTTGAGAAATAGTGGACTGGCTTTTACACAGCAAGCATCTTTCCTCCATCTTATGGTCTCCCATCATATTGCGACTGCTTCTTCTCCATTTGCTACAATATTGGATTACTCTGTATATGATTCAATAATCGCTGATTGTATATCGGGTAACTCAAGATATTTATAAAAGCTTTAGTATTTGAAAACTCTTATCCAGTTTCCTTTTTTTAGTTCATTTTTTGTCTTAAACCATACATCTCACTCAGAAAAGTAGCTGGAGGAAGAGTGCACTAAAGCCTTCATCCTCAGGGCAAATTAACCAATAATTTTGTGTTTTGCTATGAATGCAGTGCTGGTTCACCACAAGAGAAATTCAGAGAGATGCAAAGAATTTGTAAGGACTTTTTCACTCATTGTATAATTACAGCGATTTGCCAAAATCAGAGAAGTTCATTTTATTTCTCAGTAATGTACACTGAGAGCCCTGTTTTGACAAAAATTCAACAAATTCGCAGTGCTCCCTCTTTTGGTAACAACAGCCTTCAAACAGATTTTGCAGCAAGATTTGTGGCAGCAAGTATGAAATCAGAAAACCAAACCAGTTCCATAGAACTGATACTTAGAACCACTTTGAAAGGTAAAACTAAAAATAAATTATTCATGTTAATGAATTGACTTTCACATATTAGCGTGGCTTAAAAACAGAGGTCATATGATGTCAGGAGCTGAGGAACCAGCCTCCACAGTCCTGAGGTGAACATTCTTACCATGCTCTCAGGCTCCGGCTGCCAGACCTGATTTTACCCATCGCACACATAATCTGTAAAAACATTAGATATTTTTACTAAATCAAACTGTTTAGTCATACATCTTTAAGTTTATCTGACTTTATGCTTGACATATTTTACAACGGCAGATAAAAAGTGATGTAAAAATACCCAACATTCTGACACGGTGAATATCCCTACATGAATTACTACTGTTACAGTTAAAAAGATAAATGCTTGCAGAAATTTCTACACTTGATCTTCTGTCAATGTGGAGCGTCTAGTGTACATAATTGAGAAATAAAATGAATTTTTTCTGTTTTTGGCAAATGGCTGCAATAAAACAAAGAGTGAAAAATTTAAGGGGATCTAAATATTTTCACTAACAGTATATACTAAAACTTTTACTGGTCTCCTCCTAAGAAGACCCAGAAGCGCTATCCGTAAAGTTTGTGATGGTGTTGAATAACTGGACAGCATTCATCAAGCCTAAGAAGTATCTTCAGGATGAAACGAACTCCAATATTTCATCCAGCAAAAGTGTCAGAACTCCTACCTGCTCGACAGATCCAATAATTGCTACCTGCTATAAAATTATCCCTGTGGAATATACCACTTAAAAGGATCAAGCATGAGAACATAAAAAAACTTCAAAAGAGGCAGAACATTTTTGAAAGATCTCTAAGATTTATACTAAAGACTTTTAAAGAAAGGCTGGACAATTAAAATCATACAGTATCCTTCTTCATTTTAAAAGTAATTTCAGTTAGCGGAGAATGTCCTGCTGCAGTACCACACACCAACACAGGAGGGCAGATTGCAACCACCAAAACAGTTTAACATGCAGTAAAGCACAATAAAAGTGTGTCATTCAGACTCATCTTTATTTCTGGGTCCTGATGTTCTGGTCTGCAGAGTGAAGGGGGAGCTATCACACTAATCCACAGCTGGGGTTAGTCATGTTGTCTCAAGGCTGCTTTTGCTGGTTGACATATGGCACTCATGTTGCTGTCATCACTGCCCGTGTGAGCTGTGATAGCCAGAGGCTCGTCCAATCCCAGATTGACATACCGGGCTTAGTCACTGTGAAGACTTTTCAGTCCCTGCTGCGTACCTCCACCGGGGTTGTGTAACGGTGAGGCTGCAGCTGCAGCACAGGAAGCAGCATCCTTACAGGCTGGTGCTGATGTTGCTGTTCACTGTCATGTTATCAGGGCATCAACACATGAGGGCAGCTGCTAGATTAAGTGTGTTAAACATGTCTTCCTCTCTGAGCCTGCCTCTGCTCCCCACCCCAGTTTGGTTTGAATCGGTCAGCTTGCCTCCCAATCTGTCAAACTGGACTCTGCGGCTTGTGTTTTTGGACTTGTAACTCGTTGCTATAGCTATCCATGAACTGAAATTGCCTACAGTTGCTTGATTGATTTTTTTCAGGTGTCAGCAGTGGTTAAAACTGAAGTGAAGAACAAAACCGAACAGAAGTTCAGCATTTAATGTTACTTTGCTGAGTCATCAAACGCTGAAAAAGTCCATTTTTTTTTCAGGTGATATTTATTTTTCTTAACCCTTGTGCTATCCTAGGCACTTTAACATTGGGAGTTGGGTCATCAGGAATTGTGATAATTGTGACAATTGTGATATGCGGATGGCCGAGTTCTCTTCTAATCTGCGTGAAATAACCAAAAGACTCACGTCTATATGCGTTTCAAAAGGAATACCATCCTCTATCACTGTGAAACCCATCAACGAACCCAAGATGAATTCACCGGAAAGATATGATGGACAACCTGCTTCATGCCGGAATTCTCTGCCAATGTGAATTGATCTTTTCTCTGCAGGAGTCATCATGTCCATCAGAAAGATCAAAGGTTGCCTGTGTCATCTCTCTGCTAACTGGTCGAGTGGCTCAGTGGGCGACAGCAAAATGATTTCGTGATTCGATCATCCGTTCTTCATATAGAAGGTTTTCAGAGGAGCTCAGAGACATTTTCGACCCAGTGAAACCCCATCGAGAAGTTGACCAAGATATGCCACAGTAAAGAGAGAGTCGATGATTACATCATACGTTTTCGGGCCATTGCAAGTAACAACAAGTGGAACGATAGGCTCTCTACGACAGGTTTTATGAAGGTCTATCTGACAACGTCAAGGATGAACTAGCAGCGCATGAACTCCCAAGTCACATCAATGACTTGATGTCACTAGCAGCTCGCATTGACAGACGTATTCAGGAGAGAGGAAGAGAGAGACCACAAAAACCACGTCCTTTGTTTTCTCATGAACACCAATCCTGTTTTTGCCTTGACCAGTCTGCCTCTTCAAATTCCAGTATGGAGGAGCCTGAGCAGCTAGGTCACACCCGACTCTCCAAAGTGGAGATCGGCGTCTCCAGCAGAATCTATGCTTTTACTGTGGTTTTCTCACTCATCATGTCAATAACTGTCCAGTAAAAACCTCAGTCTCAAAGCCATTGATGGACATGTAATCACTAACAGCCTTCTTGTTACAGAACCTGTGAAGATGCAGATTAAAAATCACACTGAAACTGTCAGGTTCCATGTCTTCAAGAACACTGACCTTCCTTTTATCCTAGGCCTGCCTTGGTTGCAACGTCACAAACCACAGGTTGATTGGCTTTCAGAACGAATCCTGACCTGGAGTACTGACTGCCATAGAAACTGCCTCGGTGCGATGGGAACTCCATCAACCCCTGGCCAGAACATCATCTCAATTAAGCAGTACCCAGACCTCTCCAAAATAGCCACTTTATATCACAACCTTAAGGAAGTTTTTAACAAGGTAAAAGCCACCACCTTACCTCCTCACCGTCCTTACGATTGTCCCGTTGAAGTCTTGCCTGGTACTTCTCCCCCCCGAGGTCATCTATACTCTCTGTCGGTTCCTTCTCTTTGTCCAAAAGACCAGGGTCATGGAACGTGAGAGCTGATGCGCTGTTCCATAGAGATGGTTGTCCTTCGAGGGAAATTTTTCCCAACTTCATCCTGCCTACCTCTGCTCGACTCGCTGTGCTCAACACCAACATAGAAAAGGAGGTAAGATCGGCCAACCAGGACTCTCCATCTCCATCTGCCTGCCCCGTAGGATGTCTCTACGTACCTGTTAATCTCAGAGCCAGAATAATTCAATGGTTTCACACTTCACATATGTTTTGGCATCCTGGCCATCATCAGACAGCGGTTTTGGTGGCCTAACATGAGGAAGGACATCAATTAATACGTCTCTGCTTGTCAAGAATGTGCCCAGGTCAAAGCAACCACGTCCACCTGCAGTCCAATGGCCAATCAGAACGGCTCAACCAACAATTGGAAACCAGCCTCCATTTCCCCTGTGCCCATGAGCCAACGTCAGGGTACCGTAATCTGGTCTGGGTTGAGCATGCTCATTATACACTTCCTTCGTCTCCCACAGGTTTATCCCCCTTCCAGATTGTGTTTGGTTACCAGCCCTCTCTGTTTGCCTTCCAAGAGGGGGAGGTTTCTGTGCCGTCTGCCCATGTGTTCGTTCGGAGATGTCAGCAGGCCTGGCGCAAGGCCTGGCAGACTCTCCTATGGACCGTGGAGATCTACCGCACCACTGCAAACCGACAAAAGATTCCTGTTCCTTCCTATCAAGTGGGTCAAAGGGTTTGGCTGTCTACTACTAATCTGCCTCTTCATGTTGAGAACAGGAAACTGACTCCGTGGTTTATTGGTCCCTTTCCCATCTCCAAAGGGGTCAATCCAGTTGTTGTTTGCCTGCGTCTACCCAGGACTCTCCGTATACACCCCACCTTCCATACTTCCATGATGAAACCTGTCAAGACCAGTCCTCTTGTTCCTCCTGCCGAGACTCCACCACAAGCTCGGTTCATTGATGGGGGTCCTGCTTATAATGTGAGATGGCTACTCCGTTCTAGCCGCCATGGACGAGGCTTGCAGTACCTGGTAGATTGGGAGGGTATGTTCCTGAGGAAAGTTCCTGGGTTCCTGCTTGGTTTATCCTTGACCCCGATCTGATTGCCCAGTTTCATAGAGACTGTCATGACAGCAGCCCCCCCGCCCTCACAGTGGCTGCTCGTCAGGTCTGATTCTCCCCACCTGTTTACCTCAGTATAAAATACTGCAGTGTACTGGTGTTTTTGTTAGAACTGAGCGACTTTATGAGCTACATTTGAACAAGGAAGTTAAGACCTTAACCACTTTTGATTGGTCAGACTGATTACATGTGATTAAGCCTCTAAGAATGATTGGTGGAGACAGTTAAAGGGGCGCGACTTTTCCGAAAACAGCTGAAGCTACAGCTAAATTGCGGTACCGTCATTCTTATCAAAATGTCTTTAATTGAATCAAATAAACACAAAGAAAAAAGTATTTTATGATCTTTCATATTCCTAACTACTTGGTGTTTTATCAGAGCCTGTTGGGATGAACAAAGAGCTGATATCCTGGAGATGGGAAATGTTTTTAGATTAGTTAATGAGGGTAATTTCCCACGGCACACTTGACCATCTCCCACGGCACAATAGTGTGGCATACACTGGTTGAAAAACACTGAATTACTGCCATGCAGCTTCTGTCATCACCACAACTACCAGCCACGCAAACTTGCTATGTTCAGAATCTCAAGCTTATTCTCGTTTGTCCTGCCTGTGTAAATGCTCCAGGTTCTCAAGTCAAGCCAAGTGTCTGCTCACCTGTGTTCACGCTTCAGTACGGATCTCCAAGATCACAGCCTGCTCATCTGCCGACGCTCTCACTCAGTGTTCTCCTCCACAGCGCTGCAAGTCCATATCTAACCTTCCACGATCAAGGTTTTCCTTTTCATACATGATTAGAGGAAACAAAAATTACTTTTTAAAGTCAACTCAGGTGATATTTGATTTAGTTCTTAATGTTTTTTTAATGCTTGTACATTTTATATTCGCAAGAACAGGTTTTTAAGAATAAAACTCCACTTTTTACGTTTTACAGGACATTTGGTTTTATTTTACCCCATTTAAATTCATAAAAAGTAAAAATACAAGAAGAATTTTCACTTTTGTTGATGATAACGAGATAACCGGGTCGACATTCTGGAGAAAAGACTGGACAATGTGGAACAACAAGCAAGGATAAATAATGTCATTCTCACTGGAGTACCGATCAAACCTCGGGCAAAGCTAAATGCAGCTGGAGCTAAAATTGCTAATGCTAATAGCGCCAGCATTGCTAGGAGTTCTTATGAAACGGGAAGCACTGGAGTGTCTCGGGAACACCAAGTGGAATCATTTCTCACATCCAAAGGGATTTCCCTGGATCTCAACACCGTCGAGACCTGCCAGCCGCTTCCCAGGAGAAAGGAGACGGATAAACCAGCGATCCTCATCAGGTTTTTTAATCAAAAACACAAGCTAGCTCTGATGAATCAAAGGAGGAATCTGAAAGGATCTGCTGTTTATCTAAACAACCATCTGACCAGAAGGAATGCTGAAATCGCCAAACAGGCCAGGCTTCTCAGGAAGCATAAGCAGATTGAGAACACTTCGGTTAAAGGCTGCAGGATTTACGTCAAACCACTCGGTCCACCGGACCAATCCAAGGTTCTGGTTGTTAACACCATGAAGGATTTTGAGAAGTGTTTGATTGCGGTCGTCTGAAGCCACAAATGCAGTAATAAATTAAAGAGCCAACTATAATGTCAAGATCTAAGACGCCTGGGATCAGCACTTTCTCTAAAAGTCTAAGTGACCCTGATTTTAAGCAGAGTTCTGACCTGCAGACAACTTGACCTCAACTTTCAGCACAGCTGATAACAGCCACAGAAGAATATGGGCCTTTATCTAATGTCTGCAGACATAACAGTGAAGAGAACTATAAACTGTTTAAACCCAGAAGAACGGCCGTTAATCAGCAGAAGAGGGAATACCAACCTTGGACAATCGACAGAATATGGACCCTTTTTTATTTCACAACATTACCGTATCATAATAAAAAAATGCTTAATCAGCTACTGAAGATGCTTAAAATGATTGATCTCTAATTATATCACTTCACTTGCTCCAAAAATGGATTCATTCACTCATTTTTCCTAATAAAACATAATTTGCACATATTTTGAACTTTTGATATTTGATCAATTTATGCCATGTAGATTTTTGAGACATTGTTATGTTTATTTTACTGATATAGCATTATTTTTTTAATCATATACATGATTTTTATAATTAACATAATCTGTATTTGTTTTAGATAACTAATCTGCATTTACCATGTTGATTTCTAAAACAGTTATGCCTATTTTTTACATAATAATTTAAGTAATTCATCTTTGTTATGTGCTTTATTGATACCTAAGGAGTTTTAATTCTGTCTGATAAAAAGTTATGAACCGGATAATAATAAATCATGTAATAAAAGGGTTATGGCAGGGGTGGGATTATATAAATTTGCTTCCTTGAACTCCCTTTCAAACAATATTTAATTTTATGTCTAATTACCTTAAGTTTGATACATCATTGTATGAATTTACAATTGATGATTGTAATGTTTTGTTTATTATTATTATTTGATTGCTTGAAATAAACCATTTCAAATAAAAAAACAAACAAAAAAAACGTTGAAACCCCCCAAAAATAAGGTTAAAATGAGGTCAGACCATTTTGAAACCAGACATTTTAAAGCTCATAACTTTTTTGAAACCTTCAAGTTCAATTTTGAATGAAAACCATTTAAATGGCAGGTTGGTGTTATTCTTACATCATTTTAAACTACCGTTGTGATTGGCAAACACCCGTGAGTGCAGGGATGACTAAGGACCATTGGAGCTCAATCCTTTTGGAGGTCAAAAGGACTTTTTTACATCTCTGTAAGCAAAAACATCTTTGCTAATAAAAAACAGACTTGGTTGAATTTTGCTGCATTTCTGGTGCCATTAGAGCGCATTTCCACTCCTGTCAGCAGCCTTTGAAACCTATGGCTCACAGTTAGACATTACATTGAAAGCAGTAGACTAATCACCGGCTCTTGTTCCCCACTGGCTTCAACAGCAGGCCTTGCGTGAACCAGAGAGCCAGGATGGAGCCATCCTGCTTCAGCTGAGCTGGCTACGCTCAGAGCCTCTCCTTCGCAGAGCTGCAGGCTCTGGAACTTATTGTTCTGGGCTGATGGGACTTTGGTGAGATTTACTGCTAGATCCTTGACTGATTACAGCTTCAGCTCTTGTAAGACATTTGACTTTGGCTGAATGAGAGAACCGGGCTTCCAACCTTAGTTACTGATGGAAAAAGTTAGCGTTTGTGTGCATAAAAGGGAAAACCACAAGTTCAGGCTAGGTTAGAAAGCGTTTTACTGTGACGTTTCTTTCTGTTCAATGGGCTTTTGCTTAGATTTTCTGTACAAAAAATGAAAAAAATTGCATGAAGGCAACAAATAAACTTCAAAAGATAACATCCTTTGATACTGAACAAACCAGGCCATTACCACCCAGCCTAATGATATTTCTATTTTAAAGTTACACAAAAATTCCTTCAGTTTCTCTGGAGCATTAGCTGACGAATGACTTCTGGTGGCTTTGACAGAGCACTGAGGAGTCATCAGAGCTTAGTAATGACCTGCATCAGTCACTTTGTCAACACTCACACACAAAAGAGAGTGAGGCAAAACAGAGAAAAGAGGGTATTTGAAGGTGCAGAGGGTGGATGACAGAGGGCAGTGAGAGTGGGTTCTTCTTGGACAGAACTGTTTTGATGTTTATCTGGTTTGTTGTCTGGTAATGGGCGGCCGTGATGTAGAGGTAGAGCGGTTAACCTCCAATCGTAATATTGCGGGTTCGATTCCCACCTTGCCTACCCATGTGTCGACGTGTCCTTGGGCAAGACACTGAAAAAGCGCTATATAAGTATATGCCATTCACCATTGAGAGACGCACTGAAGGTCAGTGACATGTGGTGAGGTTGATGGCTGGTGAGGCACTGACTCCTCTGGAGTCAGATTTACAATTGCAAGAACTGAATATTTCACCATTCATCCAACAGCAAGTAACAGCATATAAGATACACACAAGAAGATATTCGTCCTACAGAGAATGTTTCTTTTGTAGACATGGATAGAACACTCTTCTTGTGTAGAAATTATTAATATGTACTGCAAACAAATTAAAATTCAATTCAATTCAATTCAATTTTATTTGTATAGCCCAAAATCACAACAACAGTCGTCTCGATGGGCTTTGAAGTAAAACATGAACTCAAAAGGATCACGAATACAAAGAGTCAATACGAAAATACTAAAATAAACTAACAAACTGACTAAGCTATACTGGCATCCCTGCCCTTAGACCCCCCTTCGCGGTAAGGAAAAACTCCTAAAAAAAAAACGGATTCCGGAAAAAAAATGAAGAAACCTCAGGGGTGCCCACATGAAGGAGGGATCCTCCCCCAGGACGGACAGGCGATTTACCAGAACTCATAGAGAAGAATTAACTTATCTAACTCTACATCTACATATTTAAAGTCCAGCAGACGAGCTTCATCCAGCCGGGGTTGGGGACAGTCAGGGGCGCGAGTCGAGCCGGAGACAGGAACCACAGCCAGGTGTAGGAGCAGGAGCAGAGACGAGGTACACAGTCAGGAACAGGAGCACGGATGGGCCAACTGGAATCTGGAAGCACTCCCACTCCCCAGGAGGGGAGAGGGATAGAGGGACAATACATGAATCGTACTGCACCAAACAGAGACATGGATAACTAAATGATAAATGATGATCACAGATAGAGAAGAGAGGAAGTGTAGAGGTAGATGAGAAAAGAAAAGTATTGGAAAAGGACAGAAAAGAGGAGCCCCAGTGCACCATAGTTACCCCAGCTTCAACTTCTAGCAGCCTTTTAAAATAATAGTTATTGTTATTTAGTTTAATTTAAACAATTAACATTAAGTTAAATAATCTCTGAATCCTAACTAGTCTGACAATAAGCCTGTCCAAAGAGGAATGTTTTCAGTCTAACTTTGAATGTAGAAACTGAATCTGCCTCTTTTACATGAGCTGGGAGTTTATTCCATAAGACAGGGGCTTGGTGGCTAAACGCTCTACCTCCAACTGTACTTTTACTAATTCTAGGAATCACAAGCAATCCTGCATTTTGCGAGCGAAGTGTTCTGATTGGATGGTAAGGGACTATGAGGTCATTAATATAGGATGGGGCCATTCCATGTAAGGCCTTATAGGTTAACAGGAGGATCTTGAACTTAATTCTAGAATCAACTGGGAGCCAATGGAGCGAAACTAACACAGGAGTGATGTGATCTCTTCTGTTTGTTCCTGCTAACAATCTAGCTGCTGCGTTCTGAACAAGCTGGAGACTTCTTAAGGAACTCTTAGGACACGCTGCTAACAAGGAGTTACAGTAATCCAGCCTCGACGTAACAAATGCATGGATGAGTTTTTCAGCATCACTCTTAGAAAGTATATTTCTGATCTTAGCAATGTTCCGCAGGTGAAAAAATGCAGTTCTACACGCCTGAGAAATGTGAGCCTTAAATGATAAATCCTGGTCAAATAAAACCCCAAGGTTTCTAACTGTGGAATTGGGGGCTATACTTACACCATCCAGGGAGACTATCTGAGCAGACAGAGCATCTCTCAGGTTTTTAGGGCCTAGTATAATAACCTCAGTTTTTTCTGGGTTCAAGAGGAGGTAATTAATTGTCATCCAGGTCTTGATGTCACTAATGCAGGCGTTCAGTTTCTCTATCTGGTCATTCTGGTCAGGTTTCATGGATAAATACAACTGAGTATCGTCGGCATAACAATGAAAATTAATGCTGTGTTTCCTGATTATGTTCCCTAGGGGTAGCGTAAACAGGATGGGTCCTAAGACTGAGCCCTGTGGGACTCCGTAGTTAACTCGAGTGCACTGAGAGGATTGTCCATTTATATACTGATGTGCTCAGCACACATTTCATTTTGCATTTTGACCCCAAGTAACTATTTATAGTATTTTGCCAATAAAAATTCTGGTGGTTTAATGTGAAAATGATCTTAAAAATAATTTTTCAGCCTAAATTTAGTTTTACTCACGTTTTTTTCCACTTACTGATCTGGGGTCAATTCAGTGCCTAATGTATTGCACATCAAAACCGTAAAACTGCTAATCAAAACCCCAAATCCGTGAATCAAAATGCATAAATTGCGAACAAAAACCCTCATTTTGCAACCAAAAGACATAACCTAAAGCACAATCATATTTCCCCGTGTATGCGTGGGTTCTCTCCGGGGTCTCTGGCTCCCTCCCATTGTCCAAAAACATGCATCATAGGTTAATTAGCAACTCTAAATTGTCCCTAGGTATGAGTGTGAATGGGTGTATGAATGTGACCCTGCGACAGACTGGCGACCTGTTCAGGGTGTCCCCTGCCTTCGCCAATAAGTGACCGGGATAGGCTCCGGCAGCCCGTGACCCCGAAAGGGAACAAACGAAAGAAAATGAATGAATGAATATTGCTGTGTTCCTGTTCTCTTGGTAGGTTCTCAGGTTCCCATTTTGACTGCCTCTACACCAGACTTGACCAGCTCACGACTGAACAGCGTTCGAAATAAGCGGTTATCCTGTTGTCTGAGACAACCAGATTTCACGGAGGACAGCCAAGAATGAACCTGATGGTTGTCCCTGTGACAACCTGGTCTTTTATTCAACATTTTGGTATTTTCGACCATTTTTCAAAGTTTTTGGGAAACCGACGTCCGACTTTTTAAGATAAAACTGACTCAGCGGGGCCGCCGCTCCGCGGGTGGAACACGAGCAGCCTCTGACGGGCGTCGGCTTGGCGACACTTGGCGAGTGTACATGAACAATGTCATGTGAATTCCGAACTAACTGAGTACGCCCAAAGACATCGCAGAATTGTAACGTAAGTAAAGTCAAGGCTGTTTTGGCGCACTGCAACTCGAGAAGAGGTAAAATACTATTTCATTGCTCATATTGATCATAATATCATTAGAATTAATCAGAAATAACTGAACAGTGCTTAGAAAGTAGAAAAGTACAAACAGGAATTCAGAAAAAGAGGCTGTTGCAAATTTAGGAAATGAACTGTAAATGAACAAACCATGTGTCTAAGTGCCTGTAGTCTTTTTCAGATATCCAAAAAGGTCCAGATATCATTCTATTAGTAATGATTTGCAACTTTGGGACAGGAAACATTATTTTATGCATTTTGAGAAATGGTAAATCATGAAATTTAACCTTTTACCTCTATGAAAAATATTTTCTTGTAATAAAACATTAAATTGTGTGGCCATCATTCTGCAAATTTTGATATGTTAGCTTTTTGTGATTATCTTCAGGCTTGCATTTACTTATTTTAATTTTATCAATTATATATAAATGTAATCTTTGTACTGTAGAAGAAATCAAGCCAAATGTGTGTGTTCAAGGTTATTTAGAACTAAAATACATTACATTTTTTTTACATGAAGTGTTATTTTTAATTGTAGGTCTGACGGAATCCTATTGCTCTACACCCGAGATTAGAGCATTTTATCTGTTACAGCTTTTCTCTAGTGAGCTTGTCAGATGACTAGAATTTATTAATTTTTATTATACTGTATACATGATGTCAGGATTCTTTTGTCACATAAATGGCAAAGCAGTTGTCCATTTTTCAAAGCTTTGCAAAGCAACCCACAAAGGAGTCTCCCTGCAAATCCTTGAAGAGATCATTGAGCCAAGAATCATATGACAAAACTAAAAGAAAACATAATATATAATTTATAAAATATTTAAAGAGTTTTTTAAATGTCCATCAGAAGAGGCAGTTGATATTAGATGTATAGGAGAAATAAAGATGTAAGTACTGATATCTGAGTAGGTTTCATTGCTGTTGAATATTGGTATCCAAGGACAATCAAAAATTGGGGAGGACAACCAAATATTACTTGCCGGACAACCATTTTTTTCCCCTTACTTCTAACGCTGCTGAATGTTGATACAATCATCTTGGATGAGGATTGTACCCCGTCTAGAAATCGACAGAAGGCAAAGGAAGATTCCAAACAAGTAAATTGATGTTTATTGATTCATTTGGTCACTGTAGCTTGACATGTCGTGACTCATTTGATGAAAACTCTTTTAATGTGAATATGCTTGTTCCAAGCACCATTCTGCAGTCAGGTCAAAACATAAAATCGGGACTCCTGTTGAACTTTATTAGACACCACTAAAGTACAAATGAGAGCTCACGAGGGGCCGCATGTCCCTGATGCAGGTGTGTACTAAACAGCAGATTGGCAAAGCAACAAGCAATGCAGCTGTCTAAAAAAAAAAAACTCTTTCAGTGATTCTTTTTTGGTATAAATTTAAAATGCCTTTGGTTAACATTAACACATGACAGACAGCTGTGGTACTGAATGCTGCATGGGAAAGATAGTCAAACCAAAATTACATCAACTTTAGATTGTGTCTCTCTGTATTCACACAAGTCTGCCCAACACAGCAGGAATAGCAAAACTGAGGTAAACATTAAATCCACCGCATGCTGGAGAAGGAGAGGAGAACGAAAAGAAGCTTGCTGAATCTTAATCCTTCCATCTGAACTGACACCAGCAAAAGTAAAGCCCTGGAAACCGAAAACCCCTTTTCTTGTAAACTGGTCCTCATTTCATTCTGTGAGTACTACAAAAGAGACTCCTGCGAGTCTCCTGCCTGTACAGGTAAAGTTTCATGACATGAAGCCACAGACATAAACACTCAAGTCTGTTTAAGTGCCAGCTGTTCGAGAGGATCCATTCAGACACAAGAGACCTTAGAAGGTGAAAAATGCTAATCACAGTTAATTCTAAATTAGTCTCTACAAACAGCAACCTGGCCAAATCACATCATATCAAAGCTGAGCACGCAGTGTTATTAGATTATTCCACTTCATTGCAGACCCAGCGAGGGAACTCATCTACAGGGGGAGATGGAAACCTGTGTGTGCATGTGTGAGTGTGCACAGAGAGCCAAGGTAGGAATGAAAGGCATCATCACATCTGTTAACCTGTTGAGTCAGCACTTCTGAGTAAAATGAATTTCTTAAATTAAATCACAATAGAGTCAACAAGGGAAAAAAGAGTAAGGACATTCACTACTTGAATACCTTCATTATTGTTGTGGATGAACTGACATGCTGAGCTTGCAGACATGTGTTAAAGAAGATGATAAATATCTTTAAAAAGAGATCAGTGTTCATGAAATATACAGCTTCAAATTTACTGTCATCAAACAGAATTTAAGCAGGTTAGTTTGGTTAAGTGCAGGACTGGCACAAGGGAAATCAGGGGGACGATGAGCTTCATCCAGTGTGGGTCTTTGGGTGAGCCTCTTCATGCTACTGCCTATTATGTAGCCCTAAGGGGGCCCAAGTCTGGGTCCCCCAGTGCCGGTCCCCAGCCAGGATAAAATACTTGTGTCAGGAAGATTCAAGGTTTTATTGCCATTTGCACATACAGTACACATCACAATGTCTCTTCGGCATCTCTCAAGTCAGGGTGAATATACAAAAGACAATTTAAAAAGAGAATAAAGTTAGATAACAAAAGTACAAAGTATAAAATATAAATCTAAATAAATATGAATATTGCAGCGACCCAACCTTTCAGAGGAATTATTGCACTTATGTGGAGTTTAATTGTTCATTGCACTTAGTGTCCCAGCTGGATGACATGTCTTGTTGTGATTCCGTTCAGTCCAGTCTTCCCTTTCTGATGTCCTGTGCCAGCATTCTGATTGCTGCTGTTGAAGAAGCTGTTGTGGAAGCGTGTGAAGTGTGCATGGATGCTTTCAGGCTTGTGACGTCTGAGGTTGTGGCCTGAGTCCACACACTGGATCAATGCATGGGCAGGGTGGTGTCTGTCTTTGATGATCTTAGTCGCTGGTGAGGATGCTTTCCACAAGCCCCCTGTAGGCTTGGGTGAGGGTCCTGCGCTTGAGTCCGGCCTTCTTCAGCAGCCTGATGAAGTACAGCCTCTGCAAAGCTTTCTTCTCTGTGGCAACAGTGTTTCTTTCCCAGCTGACGCTGTCTGTGATCTGCAGGCCCAGGAACTGGTGGGAGTCGGTCCGCTCCTCCACAGTGCCGTTGATGATGAGCGGCTGATGTGGTGGTGCTTTCCTTCTGTAGTCCATTATTATTGTTTTCTCTACGTTGAGAACAAGGTCGTTGTCCTCGCTGTAGATGAGGATCCTGTGCACGTGGGCTCTGTATGCAGACTCGTCCCCTCCTCTGATGAGACCAAGGACGGTTGTGTTGCCTGCATACTTAATGATGATGTTGTTGGAGTCGGGGGAGGTGCAGATGTAGGTGTAGAGTGAGAAGAGCTTTGGACTGAGGCAGCACCCCTGTGGTGTTCCGGTGCTGACTGTCAGCTCAGCAGAGACCTTCTTTCCCATATTCACCACCTGTGGTCGGTCAGTGAGAAAGTCCAGTATCCAGTTTCGGGTGGATGTTGATATTCCCAGTTCTGGGAGTTTTGCAGTCAGCTTCAGTGGCCAGATGGTATTGAAGGCAGAGCTATAGGAACAGTAACTGGGCGTACGTGTTCTTGGTGTCCAGATGTTGCAGGGTGGAGTGCCAGAGCCAGGGCCACCACGTCTTCTGCTGATCTGTTGGGGCAGTAGGCAAACTGGTGGGGGTCTACTGATTCGTCGACCAGGGAGTTGATATGTGACAGAACCAGCTTTTCCAGATTCGGGGCACCGTTTCCTGCGATAGTGAGAGGTTGAAGATGTCTGTGTATACCTCTGCTAGCTTCTCCGTGCAGGCTTTCAGGACTCTTGGTGATACAGGGCATCCGGCGCAAACGTCTAGGTGAAACCACCTGTGAATCAGTGATAGCTGATTCTCTGTGGCAACCCTGAAGGGATATGCTGAAAGGTAATACGCCAAACAGAAACTAAGAAGTCGAAACTATGCAGTTGCTGTATCGGTCCGTTGTGGGGAAGAGAGAGCTGACCCAAAAAGCAAAGCTATCAATTTACTGGTCGATCTTTGTTCCAATACTCACCCATGGTCATGAGCTATGGGTCATGACTGAAAGAACGAGGTCCCGAATACAGGTGGCTGAAATGAGCTTCCTCCGTAGGGTGGCTGGGCGCTCCCTCAGAGATAGGGTAAGAAGCTTGGTCACCCGCAGAGAGCTCGGAGTAGAACCGCTTCTCCTCCACATCGAAAGGAGCCAGTTGAGGTGGCTCGGGCATCTAATCCAGATGCCTCCTGGACGCCTCCCTGGAGAGGTGTTCCGGGCATGTCCCACTGGGCGGAGGCCCTGGGGGAGACCCAGGACACGCTGGAGAGACTACGTCTGTCGGCTGGCCTGGGAACGCCTCGGGGTCCCCCCCAGAGGAGCTGGAGGACGTGGTTGGGGCGAGGGAAGTCTGGGCATCTCTTCTTAGACTGCTGACCCCGCGACCCGGTCCCAGATAAGCGGAGGAAGATGGATGGATGGATGGATGGATGGATGGATGGATGGATGGAGAAACTAAGAAGACCGAACACTCATAAAAATGTCAGTTCTCTGAACACAGCGCACAACCCTTATTATTGCTGTGGAAATATGTACCTTCCAAACAGAAACTTTGTTAGGCTTTGCTAGAAAATGTTAAAATCCATATGATCATGTTCTCCATCTTCTCAGGGTGCTCTTGATTCTCCTTCATTAATTTACTTTTTGGAGTCGATTTTCATGAACATAAAGATACCATTAAAATTGTTTCAAAATGGGTTAAATTGATTGCAATCAATCTGTAAAATATGAATTGGATTGAGACACAGGAGGTTTGTATTACTACAATGTAAAAATTAACAAGTGTCATCACAGCGGACAACACACATGATGAAAGCAAAAACAAATCATTCCAGTCCAATGTGTAGAAACACTTTAAATTTAGCAAAGACATGACCATACAGTGTGGATACTTTGGATTATTTGGATGTGTAAAACAACAGTGGGCTAAACTTTAGGACACTAACATGTGAATGGATTTGCCATTAATTCTTGTTTGTTTGTACACATAACTAGTTTACACTTGACTGTCTTGCAGGAAATACTAGGTATGTGGAAAACTTCACCTGCACTGTTCAGTACCCAGGTGTTTATCTCTGAGTCACACTGGTTAAAAATTTGGCTAAAGATGTCCTGGATCAATTTGAGGTCAGTGAACCAATATAGACCTTAAACTGTATTGTCAGCCACAACTATAATATAAATCGAATCGTAGCTAAACTAAATCATCAAACCCCTAGTGGGATTTTGCAAGTGTTTTTTGTTTAGCGTGTTCATTAGTCGCTGGTTTAGTGCTTTTTTTTCAGCACTTTTAGTAGTCAGTGATCTAGTGCTTTGTGTTTAGCATCTTCAGAAGTCTCTGGTTTAGTGCTTTTTGTTTAAAGTGTTCATATGTTGCTGGTTTAGTGCTTTTCTGTTTAGCGTGTTCATAAGTTGCTGGTTTAGTGCTTTTCTGTTTAGCCTGTTCAGTAGTCGCTGGTTTAGTGCTTTTTGTTCAGCGCCTTTAGTAGTCAGTGATCTAGTGCTTTGTGTTTAGCATCTTCAGTAGTCGCTGGTTTAGTGCTTTTTTGTTTAGTGTGTTCATTAGTCGATGGTTTAGTAATTTTGTTTAACGTGTTCATTAATCACTTGTTTAGTGCTTTTTGTTTAGCATCTTCAGTAGTCCCTGGTTTAGTGCTTTTTGTTCAGCGTCTTCAGTAGTCGCTGGTTTAGTGCTTTTTGTTTAGTGTCTTCAGTAGTCGCTGGTTTGGTATTTCTGGTTTAGCGGCTTTAGCATTTGCACTATTAGGTGTTGTGGTTAGTCCTTTAGTAGTTGCCAATTTAGTGCTTTTGATTTGTCCTTTCGTACATTTAGTAGTCATGGATTTAGTACTTTCTGTTTGGCACATTTTGTTGTTTCAGGTTTAGTGCTTTCTGTTTTGTGTGTTTAGTAGACATGGGTTTGACGTAGAGGGCTTTTAGTTTAGCACATCTGTATTTTGTCCGGGCTGGGGGCAGGGACAGGGAAACCCAGATCTGTGTCTTTGTGGCTACATAGTTTAGGCAGTAGCATGAAACATCTTGCCCAAGGACCTACTCTGGGTCCTGGCTCATTGTGTCCCCTGGACAGTGAACCTATGTTTACTCCTTGGCAGTCCTACACCCAGCCAACTGAACCAACCAGCTACTTGCATTAAATAGTCGACATGCAGCCAAATTAAATAATATTGAATACAGTAATGCATTCTTGGACTATTTGAAATCAAACATATTAAATGTCTGTAGTCTTTTCTGTTCTATTTTTGTTGTTTTGATGTGAATTGAATTGAATCATAAATAAAAGGTCTATACTTGATGAAGATGCATCGATAATCAATCACGGGACTAAATATCATGATATATCACCATATCGATATTTTGGCACACCCTTAGTCTTCAGTAGCCGCTGGTTTAGTGCTTTTTGTTTAGCGTGTTCATTATTTGCTGGTTTAGTGCTTTTTGTTTAGAGTCTTCAGTAATCGCTGGTTTAGTGATTTTGTTTAGCGTGTTCATTAGTTGCTGGTTTAGTGCTTTTTGTTTAGCGTATTCATTATTTGCTGGTTTAGTGCTTTTTGTTTAGAGTCTTCAGTAATCGCTGGTTTAGTGATTTTGTTTAGCGTATTCATTATTTGCTGGTTTAGTGCTTTTTGTTTAGAGTCTTCAGTAATTGCTGGTTTAGTGCTTTTGTTTAGCATGCACATTAGTGGCTGGTTTAGTGCTTTTTGTTTAGCGTCTTCAGTAGTCGCTGGTTCAGTGATTTTCGTTCAGGGTCTTTAGTAGTCGCTGGTTTAGTGCTTTTTGTTTAGTGTCTTCAGTAGTCGCTGGTTTATTGCTTTTTGTTTAGCGTGTTCAGTAGTCTCTGGTTTAGTGCTTTTTGTTTAGTGTCTTCAGTAATCGCTGGTTTAATGCTTTTGTTTAGCATGCACATTAGTGGCTGGTTTAGTGCTTTTGGTTTAGCGGCTTTAGTATTTGGGTTTTTAGGTCTTTTGGTTAGTCCTTTAGTAGTTGCCAATTTAGTGCTTTTGATTTGTCCTTTCTTACATTTAGTAGTCAAGGATTTAGTACCTTCTGTTTGGCGCGTTTTGTTGTTTCAGGTTTAGTGCTTTCTGTTTTGTGTGTTTAGTAGACATGGGTTTGACGTAGAGGGCTTTTAGTTTAGCACATCTGTATTTTATCCGGGCTGGTGGCAGGGACAGGGAAACCTAGATTTGTGTCTTTGTGGCTAAATTTAAAAATAAATTCCAATGTCTAAAAGTTAATAAGATGCTTTTACATCTCGAGCAACCTAAAAAGTTTTGATTTATGCACTCATTGTGAATTAGTGGCGTGAAGATCATCCAGTAGACAAGGAGCAGATCTATTGAATTCTCTTCACCCTATAGTGAACAAAGCAGCAGATGGAGTGGAAAGGAGAGAACTTGAGGAGGTTCTGAGTGTGGGAGAGAGTAGTTGGAGTTGGAGGAGATCAGAGAGATAAAAAGGGGTCAGGCCAGAAAGGATTTTAAAAGTGAAGAGGATTTTAAACTCAGTTCTGAGATGGACTGAGAGCCAGTGATGCTCCTTTAGGACAGGAGAGATGCGTACGGGAAAAGGGGTTCTAAAAAAAGAGGGTTTTAATCAACTGAAGCATTTGGATGGACTTTTGTGGGAGACCAAAAAGGAGGGGTTAGAGTGCTTTAAAGAATCTTTTAGACCAATCCATTTCTGGTCATCTCTGCTCCTGCTCCTACACTTGGTTGTGGACCCTATTTCTGGCTCGTCTCGCGCCCCCAGTTGTCCCCCCACCTATCTGGATGAAGCTCATCTGCTGGACTACTTAAACATGTAGTTGTAGGGTTAGATGAGCTAATTCTTCTCTAAGAGTTCTGGTACGTTGCATGTCCATCCTGGGAGAGGATCCCTCCATCATGTGGACACCCCTGAGGTTTCTTCTTTTTTTTCTGAATTTGTTTTTTTAGGAGATTTTTTCTTACCGAGAAGGGGGGTCTAAGGGCAGGGATGCCCAGTTTAACATGGTCTGTTTAATTTAGTTTAGCCATTTCCTACTGAATTATATGACTTCATGTTTCTTATGATTTTATGTTTATTATACAATTACCGGTATGAAGCCCATTAAGATGACTACGGTTGTCATATTGGGCTATATAAATAAAATTGAATTAAATTGAAATTAAATTTCCTTTTCTTATAAGTGTATGCACAGCCCATTGACTGCATATGAGAAATTGACTCAGTGAACCCCTCCCCTTCTCATTCCAAACAGGAAGTACCCACTGGTCCCCAAATGTTGAAATCAAATGAACTTCTATAGAGAAACAAACAACCATAACCAGATAATAAATAAACACATAAACAGAATAACATTTTATTACCGGTACTCTTAACCTGGATTAGTTGAGTTTACTAGAACAGAGCGTAGAAACAGATTGCCCATTTAAAAAAAAAAGGTTTTTACATAGATGCAAAACTAGACAAGTTAAGTTTAACTAACTTACAACAGTGAGTTAACATAGTTGATAGTACTGTTTACTTAATAAAATAGTAGTCTTAACATTTAACCATAATTACATCCCTTTTTCAAAAAATAGTTAAGAAGTTACGCATCCAGTAAAGTTATAACAACCTAGAATAACAAGTAAATTATATCAAAACAACCTTTGGTTTGTAGGTGTAAATCAAACGTTTAACTTACTCAAGTCCTTTCATTTAATCAAATGTACCTTACCAGTCAGAAGTATAGAAACTGTACAAAAATACTGAAGGCAAATGCTTAGATTAAATTAACATTAATCAATTTAATAGCATTTAGTGTGGAAAAGCTTCAGAATCTGTTTACAAAAAAAGACGAAAAACATGTTGGCTTCAATGCAATTTATTAAGTGTTGCTTGAAAAGCCTTAACACAGGACCCTAGCTCTGAAAACATTCTTGGATATATGCATATGCATACATATGCATACATGGACAAATAGTTTACTATAGCCCTTTAGCGTGAGGCTCTTAACTTTTACTGAATTAACAAAGAAATAATGTCCCCTCTCCTATACAAGCAGCTCATTGTTTACTTTACTGCATATCCGTTCACAGGAAGGAGCAATGCTGAAATACAGCTTTAAACACTTCAATACTTCAGTTGAAACAACTAGGATGCATGCATAACTTACTGTAGTAGTTTAGAATGAAGATTTTAATCTTTTACTGAAAAAACACTGCACTTTTAGTATTTTAATGTATGTTTTATATGCGTTCACAAGAACATAAATGTTTTTCTTTAAAAAAAAAAAAAGATCAACCATGATGCAATCATAAAATCCTGGAAGGACCAACTAATATCCTTTGTTGATGTAAATTTCTATTGCAGTGTATGCACTGTAAAAATCTGCACAATTGTCCCTGAGTTGAACAGGAATTCCTCTTAGCACCAATCAGCTCCATAGTCTGAAATACATAAAACAAGATATTAGGGAGAAATTAGATAACTATTAAGCATAAAGAAAATCTTAAACCAGAGGTGAATGTTTAGAATACTCTAAAGGAATAGAAAATACATTCTTTCTGTGTTTCTTGATGGCAACAAGGCCTGGTAGTGTTAACTGTAAGACAACACTTGAGAATAAATGTGAGATTTTTAGTCTTCCAAAAGAATTTGCTTATTCCTTCTTTTGTGAATTTGTTACTTTCAAGTCTCATTAATAAGTGCTCACCTTAGTTTGTTTTGAAAGTTGGCGCAACTGTTCAGTATTGCCCCTCTTTGAACGAAATTTCAATGAGACGGGAACTGTGCTGATTGATGCTTTTGTAGAACTCAAGCCTGAGATTCTTCTCTATAATCCTGTTAAACTCCATGTACACCTAAAAATATACAAAAACAAATCAATGGGGACAAATTCTCTGGTCACCAGAGGGAACCATCTCCAGAGTTCTAACCACACTACATCTCCCAGCCAGCCCCAGCGCACACTATCTTGAGGCCGCACACCTTACTCTCATTCACTCAATCATTAACAGGATACCTAAGCACAGCACTGAGCCTCACTAAGTAGGAAGTATTGTTTGTGCCACTCTGCCTTCTTACTGAGCGGAATGTCCAGGCCTGCTCTTCTGGCTCCTGACCTTGTTCTGTATTTGACTCGGTTTGCCTGGCCTGATTCTCACCTGGACCCTGACCTCTCCTGTTTCTCCTTTGATGCCCCTATGCTTGTTATTGACCCCTGCCTGCCTGACCGTGATTTAGCTTTGTGGACTTTCAGCTGAGCTAATAAACCTGCTGCATTTGGATGCAGCTGTTTGGCTGTTCTTGTGACAATGCCAAAGCAAAATCTTGTATCGAAAACATTTTAACTTGAATTGATTCAATCATTTCTGTTAAAATGTCTTCAAAAGTTACATTTGCATTAGGGCAATTTACAAAAACTACAAAAAGCCTTTTCAGACAGAGGAAGCTCTGAGTAAACTGAAGCTCAGTCCAGTTGGAAACAAACTGAGATCACTACGAAAGATGGGTCAGACACCGGTTCCTGGTCCTAGACCAGGGTTTACTTGGGTGCATTCGAACAGCAAATTTGTTTCGGATTATAGGGGGAAGCAAACTCTGGTTCAGTTTAAGAGAACCAAAAGTGTCCCATCGGAAACACCCTCAGATACAGTCTATGGTCCAGAAACTGGGGTAGGATTTGTCCCACATGTCCAAGCATCCCAAACAGGAATCTCCATCAAGAGTCAGAGGAAAGTAGGAACATTTTAAAATAAAAAATAAAATAAAAACTCCAGAAATACTAGAAAGGGATTTTTTTTAAGTCTCCCACTCCAGGAAGTTTTACAGGAGCTGGAGCAGGACAAGAAAAAGCTGTACTCAGTAGGACAATGTGGTCAGATTCAAGAAACCTAAACAACACTGGGCTTTAAAAATAACCTGAAAAAGGAGAACAAGGAGGAGGACTATCTGGCAGAGAGCTGCTGCGTGAATTCACCTGTTTAAGTAGGCAGCAAAACAGGTGGGAAGCATGAGGCCAATTACCTGAAGGTGCTGCAGGCAGTGCACAGTGCAGGTTCATGACAATCTACAGTCAAAGCTTGAACACATTTTTCAATTCAAGTATTTGTGTCCAGATGTTTGATTGTCAGAGCGAAGGTTTGCATGATAAGTGAGACTTATGAAAGATTAAAAAAAAAAAGAAATGAAAGATGCTACACCAAAATTCCAAGCTGCAGGGTTTCAAATCTGAAAGCTTCAAAAAAACATTCTCAGTTTTGCACATTTAGATTTGACTTAATTTTATCCTAAGTCAAAACCCAAACTAAGGAAGGAGCCCCTGGCAATTGACATTTTTGCTCCGTAGCTAAAAATACCAAGATATTTATGTCAGAGATCACAGGACGAGAAAGCTGGAGTCTTGAATTTTTTATATAAGTTTCATCAGGCTTATTCGTGATCGAAGGGAAAAGAGAAATCTGTTGCCATGGCTACAAGTATCTTCTAAAACTGGTCCATAACTTTGCCCTGTGGCCTCTCTGCTTATCACTGACCCCTGTCATGTCCGGGTCCATTCTGTTCCTCTAGCCTCGCAAAGACCGAGTTATTCCTGACCTTCAGCCATCACTTGATCAAAAATCCAACCCCACACCTATAACCCAACAGAACACACATCCTTACCTCTTTGCACTTTTGCCTGCTCTGACTAATGTCCTCAACAACTGAAACAACAGAGAAAACAGTTGTTTGTGCACTAATACAAAAGAAAGCCAGTTATGATGCTGAACATCCATGATTCCAGGACTATGCGTTATTTGAACAGCTGGATAAGATAAAACAAAGACCAAAGCACTCAGCAGGTTAGATGATCCTGAAAAAGACAACTTTGTTGAGATAAGAATTGTCACAGGGTTTGACTATTGCACTATGGGTTAGACTCACCTGACAGTGGAGAACAAATCACTCCATAGGATCATTTTTGGGCATGCAGCGTTTTTCATGACAGCAGAAGAACATTGAATGTGTCAACCATCTTACAGAGCCCTTTTCTGATGGCTTCTGCAAGCAGGAAAAGGCGCCATGTCATAAAGATGGAAGGCCAACAGGATCTGATTTTACATGCTACCACAAAGACAATTGGGATTGACATTTTTTTACCTTCAAAAAATGTACTCCTTTTGCAGATTTGCTTGTCTTTTTTAGATATGCAGAACACGGCTGAAATACATAAAGACTGTTTTGCATGTGTAGGGCATCAAACAATGAAAGGAGAAAAACTGTTATGACCTTTTAATGATTTTTTTCTGTTATAAATTAACAAGGCACAGACCCATGGAGGAAAAATCCAGTGGATTATGGAGTGAGTCAAGGATTGGGCTTCAAACAAGCCTCGGAAGCAAAGACGTTTCCACACTCTGAGCCCCAAATTCAAAAGTAATCTGCCTCTATCCTTATCTCTGCCGCAGTCACAGCACCCTACAGGTTCCCTGTTTTGTTGGTTTGAGGTCACAGGTAAAAAGCAGGTCACTGGATCCGGAAGCAGCATTATAAAGAGACTAGAAAGGTAGGTTATTTTATCTCTCTTTTTGAGTGGAACACTTTCTTAACAACAAATCTTCAAAATCTTTAACTTTTTTGTCTTAAAAGTCTAAGTCAGTCAAAAATGTGTTTAATAAAATGGGAGCATTTTTGGCCAAATGAAGTCATCGTTCACTTCCTGCTTTAATAGCCAATTAAATAGACATATATAAGTACATTTTGAAATGTTCTTTTTAGTTTTCATCGTGCAGTGCAGGTATTGTATCAAATGTGACGAGCTTCCCTGCTAACAATTGATTTCTGCCCTCCCACAGCATCATCAAGGCAACTTGTTTTAAAGGGCAAGTCAGCAGAAGGGGGTGGGAGTCAGAAAAGGCCAACCTCCTGTAACCACAACTTTTAAATAAGAGGTTTTCTGAAGAGCAGCAGGTGGTGACACAGAGGAGCAATAAATACAACACAAAAGACTCAATGAGTTGTGGAGGCAAACATTGTGTGCTGGGAAAAAAGTCTTGTAGTTTGATTGTTGTTCCTCTTAATTTACACATTCCTTCTCAGCCTCTGACATGCAGCAACAACGGGAAGATCAGCACGTTTACTAAGTTAAGGCTCAGCACATGCTTCCCCTCTCACCAATACGTCGTCTCCTCAGGATAAAATTGCTAATATCATTTTCATAACTAACTTTTTTTAACCTTCATAAACCAAAACTGGACTGTTGATAAACTAATCTTCAGTTGGTTAAATGATTTTTGACAGAGCTCATGCACAGTCAGTTCTTCTCATTTTTGCAAGAGTTGAGCAATATCTGTCATAGTCTCTTCAGAAGGCACCTGCTGTAAAATTGGATTTTAACCCCAAGAAACTCTGCACCTCGGTTACATTTGCTAAGACATCCTTAAACTGCCTCCAGCTAAAGTGGAGCTGGTTATTAAAATAATCTTACATTTTGTGGTACAAGCACCAAATTTAGTATGGATGTACCTTAGGACCCTGTCTTTCAGAAAAGCACGTTAGTCACAAGAAAATTCGAGATTTTAAAATATATAGTATTCTGCAAGTATCCCTCAAGTTTAAAGATGACATTTTGTGCATGAACAGCCCATATTTTTGAGACTGGGGCAAAAAGACATTGAATATTTTTGTAACTACAGAGTGTATGGCTAACATCTTTTCATATGGTCACCATTTTTTTATTTTTCTCATAGCTAATGGACTTTTCTGAAAGAGGGGATTCTAAGGTACGTCTATTCCAGATTTGGTGCTTTTACCACAAAATGCAAAATTTGTCTGAAATATCTCCCGCGTGAACCGCCACCTTAACATGGTGGGGGAGTTTGAGAACTTGAGTGATCCCAGGAGCTAAGCTGTCTGGGGATTAAGCCCTGGAAGGGTCTCCCATGGCAGACAGGTCCTGGGTGACGAGCCAGATAGTGAGCAGTTCAGAACCCCCTTAGGAAAGGAAAGAACAAGGACATCGCCCGGATTGGCATCACCGGGTCCTGCTCTGGAGCGGCGACGTGGGACCACTCTTCCATGGGCCCACCACCCGTAGGAGACCTCAAAAGGGGCTGGTGCAATGTGGTTTGGGTGGCAGTCAAGGCCGGGTGCCTTGGCGGCCCAAACCCCGGTCGTGGAACTTGGCTTTTGGGACATGGAACGTCACCTCTCTGGGAGGGAAGGAGCCTGAGCTGGTGCGAGAGGTTGAGAGATACCGTCTAGATATAGTCGGGGTCACCTCCACACATAGCCTGGGCTCTGATACTCAGTCCTTAGAGAGGGGTTGGACTCTCTACCACTCTGGAGTTGCTCAAGGTGAGAGGCAGTGGGCTGGTGTGGGCTTACTCGTGAGCCCCTAGCTCAGCCGCCAAGTGTTGGAGGACAAGAGGGTCATGTCCCTCCACCTCCAGGTGGGGGACAGGTCTCTAACTGTGGTTTTGGCTTACGGGCCGAACAGTAGTTTGGAGTATCCGACCTCAATTCCCATGTGGGCAATGACAGTGGCACCTGGAGGGGCATGATTGGTAGGAATGCCCCCCCTGATCTGAACCCGAGTGGTGTTTTGTTGTTGGACTTCTTTTCTCGTCATAGTTTGTCCATAACGAACACCATGTTCGAGCACAAGGGTGTCCATCAATACACCTGGCATTAGGACACCCTAGGCAGGAGGTCAATGATCGACTTTGTAGTTGTCTCAGGCAAACTTCGGCCCTGTGTCTTGGACACTCGGGTAAAGAGAGGGGCAGAGCTGTCCACTGATCCCTACTTGGTGGTGAGTTGGATTCACTGGCGGGGAAGGAGGCCGGAAAGACCCAAACGTACTATGAGGGTCTGCTGGGAATGTCTGGCTGAGCCCTCCATTAGGGAAGTCTTTAACTCCCACATCCAGGAGAACTTCAAACAGGTACCGAAGGAAGTTGGGGACATTGAGTCAGGGTGGACCGTGTTTTCCATTTCCCCTGTCTCTGCTGCTGCTCAGAGCTGGGGTTTGCAAGGTCTCTGGTAACCCATGAACCCGGTGGTGGACACCGGAAGTAAGGGTTGCCGTCAAGCTGAAGGAAGAGTCCTACCAAGCCTGGGTGGCTTGCGGGACTCCAGAGGCAGCTGACAAGTATCAGCAGTCTAAGCCAGCTGCGGCCCGGACTGTTGTGGAGGCGAAAACTCGGTCCTGGGAAGAGTTTGGTGAGGCCATGGAGAAAGACTATCAGTTGGCCTTGAAGAAATTCTGGCAAACCCTCCGGCGCCTCAGGAGGGGAAAGCAGTTCTCTGGTGAGGGGCTGTTGACTTCGACTGGGGACATTGTCGGGTGGTCGAAGGAATACTTAGAGGATCTCCTCAATCCCACTGACACACCTTCTTTTGAAGAAGCAGAGAACAAGGAATTTGGGGTGAGGCTGTCTATTACCCAGTCAGGTACTGGGGCCAGGGCAATTTTTTTTGTGTTCCCCTTCCGGGGTTTGTTATGCTTTTATTTTGTTGTTTCCGGTTCTCATGCCGGTTTACCTTCTGCTGTCTTTACGTTCTCCCATCTCCCTTATTGGTTTCACCTGCCCTCCCTGATGTCATCTGTTGTTAATCACTGTTTGTGTATGCAACCAGTGCCTCCCCTCTCTTGGTCACTGGATCATTCTATTTGATTTACTCCCGAGTATTACGAGTTCCAGTACTTGCTCAATTAAATCAGTCTTTGGACTTAACCTGCTGCTGTCCTGTGTTTGTATCCATGCGCTCACCCTGACATTACCCAAGCTGAAGTCACTGAGGTAGTCAACGAGCTCCTCAGTGGCAAGGCTCCGGGAGTGGATAAAGTCCGCCCTGAGTACCTTTTCCGGTTCCAGGTTTCGGCAGCACGCGTGCGTGGCTCTCTACAGATACAACTATCTTCAAATGACTTAAAAAGTTGATTTTCTCCAAAAAAGAGAGCTGACCATGGCCCCCAAGAAAAGCCAGGAATACAAAGACCTTAAAAAGGCTGTTGATGATATCAAAGCAACGCTGTATCCCTTTATGGAATAAGTGTCCGCTAAACTAGCTCCACTGATTGAGCTGATGGAAGAGTTCTGAAGATTTCGGGCTCAAAACGAGCAACAAGAAAACCGGGGCGACATTCTGGAAAAAAGACTGGACGATGTGGAACAGCAAGTAAGGATGAATAATGTCATTCTCACTGGAGTACCGATCAAACCTCGGGCAAAGCTGAATGCAGCCTGGAGCTAGCACTGCTAATGCTAATAGCGCTAGCGTAGCTAGCAGTGCTTAAACTGAGAGCGGTGGAGAGTCTCTGATACACCAAATAGAGTAATTTCTCACGTCCAAAGGGATTTCCCTGGATCACAACACGTTCGATACCTGCCACCCGCTCCCCAGGAGAAAGGAGGAGGATGGATAAACCAGCGATCCTCATCAGGTTTGTGAATCAAAAACACAAGCTAGCTCTGATGAACCAAAGGAAGAACCTGCAAGGTTCGGCTGCTTATCTGAACGACCATCTGACCAGAAGGAATGCTGAAATCGCCAAACATGCACGGCTTCTCAGGAAGTGTAAGCAGATTGAGAACACTTGGGTTAAAGGCTGCAGGATTTAGGTCAAACCACTCGGTCCACCGGACCGGTCCAAGGTTCTGGTTGTGAACACCATGAAGGACTTTGAGAAGTGTCTGATCACGGTCGTCTGAAAAAACATGGAGTAATAAACCAAAGAGCCAAATAATTTCAAGAAATATGACACCTGTATTCCTCACTTTCTCCATAAATCTGACGTAACCTGATTAACAGCCGAGAGTTCTGACATGCAGACAACTTGACCTCAACTTTCACTGCAGCTGATATCAGCTGAAGAAGGATATGGACCTGAATCTAATGTCTGCAGACATGACATCGAAGAGAACTATAAATTGTTAAACCCAGAAGAACAGCTGTTAATCAGCACAAACAGAGCACAGACAGTCGAACTTGGCCCCCACCTCTCCTCCACCCGGATGCTGAGCACAGGCTCCCCACAGGGATGTGTGCTGAGTCCTCTGCTGTACACACTGTACAAAGCAGACTGCAGACCAGCCCACACCAGCACTTCCTGAGAAAACTTAGGAGGAACGACGTCAGCCAGGAGCCAACCACACTTCACTCTGACTTTCACTACAATGCGTGCAATATCCTGACAGTGCAATAACCGGGTTACTGTGCAATAACTTGATATCTATTATGCTGTGCTCACAGGCTGCACGGTGGTGCAGTGGTTAGCGCTCTTGCCTCACAGCAAGAAGGTCCCCGGTTCAAGTCCCGGCTGGGGGACAAGAAAAACAACATCAGTGGGGGAACTTTCTGTGTGGAGTTTGCATGTTCTCCCCGTGCATGCGTGGGTTTTCTCCGGGGTCTCTGGCTTCCTTCCACCGTCCAAAAACATGCTTCATAGGTTAATTGGTAACTCTAAATTGTCCATAGGTGTGAGTGTGAGAGTGAATGGGTGTGTGATTGTGGATATTCTACAGACTAGCGACCTCAGCGACATTCAGTGCAGGCATATCCCCTGCCTTCGCTCACAAGTGGCCGGGATAGGCTCCGGCAGCCCCGTGACCCCGAAAGGGAATAAAAAACGGTTAAGAAAAATGGATGTGCTCACAGCAACTTACCTCATTCCATTCTATTTTATCCACAAATATTTAATATTTAACAGTTTCTGTACATATTGTTCATTTTTTGTTAAGAGTTGTAAATACAGTATTTCTATTTCTATTCTATTTTATTTTATTTAACTTCTTTATTGCCAAGGCTCTTGCCAATTGCTTTATTGCAATTTCATTGTATCCCCCATGTACAATGACAATAAACGATTCTGATTCTGGTTCAGATTCTGATTCAAAAGAAGAAATGCCAACCTTGGACAATCGACAGATTATGGACCCTTTTAATTTTTCCCTTACAGCATTACTTTATTATAAAAAATAAAATAAAAAATACAAAAATACAAAAAAAGTAAAACAAATTATTAATCACTTATTGAAAATGGTTAAATTGATCGACGTTTAACGATATTACTTCACTTGCTCCAAAAATTGATAAATTGATTAAAAAATCTTTTCTAATGCAACATAATTTTGCACATGTTTTTAACTTTTGATACTTGGATGAAATTTTACTATGAAAATCTCTGAAACAGTGTTGTCTATTTTACTGATATAGTATTAGGTTTTAAGCATATAAATGACTTTTATTAGTAAAATAATCTGCATGTATTTTAGATAACTGATCTGCATTTGCCATGTTGATTTTTTAAAATAGTTATTTTTTACATAATAATTAAGTTATTCATCTTTGTCATGTGCTTTATTGATACTTTATGATTCTTAATTCTGCCTGATAAGCTAGGAACCGGATATTGATCAATCATGTAATAAAATGGTTTTAGTATAACAGGAGTGGGATTATATAAATGTACTTCCTTCCACTCCCTTTCAAGCAATATTTATTAATATGTCTAATTATCCTAAGTTTGATTAGTTACTGTATGAATGTATAACTGATGATTATATTGCTTTTGTGTATTATTTCTAGTTAATTGCTTGAAATAAACCATTTCCAATCAAAGTCAAATCAAAATCAAATCAATACCATCAATCAATCAGTACCTCAAGTCTCTGGATGCTGTAGCAGTGTCTTGGCTGACACGTCTCTGCAGCATCGCGTGGCAGTCGGGAACTGTACCACTGGACTGGCAGACAGGGGTGGTGGAGGGGGTACTGGAGAGGAGAGTCCGTCCGATAGTCGAATCTCAGATTCAGGAACAACAGTGCAGTTTCCGTCCTGGTCATGGAACAGTGGACCAGCTCTACACCCTCTTTAGGGTGCTGTAGGGTTCGTGGGAGTTCACTCATCCAGTCCATATGTGTGTTGTGGATTTGGAGAAGGCGTTCGACTGCGTCCCCCGTGGTATCCTGTGGAGGGTGCTCTGGGAGTATGGGGTCCGAGAAACCTCACTGAGGGCTGTCTGGTCTCTGTATGATCGGAGTAGGAGCTTGGTTCGCATAGCCGGCAGTAAGTCAGACCTGGTCCCGGTCCTTGTAGGACTCTGGCAGGGCTGCCCTTTATCACCAGTTCTGTTCATATTTTTCATGGAAAGAATTTCTAGGCGCAGCCAGGGGCCGGAGGGGGTCTGGTTTGGGGACCACGGGATTTCCTCTCTGCTTTTTGCAGATGATGTTGTCCTGTTGGCTTCATCGAGCCAGCACCTCCAGCATGCATTGGGGCGGTTTGCGGCCGAGCGTGAAGCGGCTGGGATTAGGGTCAGCACAGCTAAATCTGAGGCCATGGTTCTCGACCGTAGAAAGGTAGTTTGCCCCAGGTGGAGGAGTTTAAATTCCTTGGGGTCTTGTTCACGAGTGAGGGAAGACCGGAGCGTGAGATTGACAGGCAGATCGGAGCAGCGTCCGTAGTTATGTGGTCGCTGTATCGGTCCGTTGTGGTGAAGAGAGAGCTGACCCAAAAAGCAAAGCTCTCAATTTACCGGTCAATCTTCATTCCACTACTCACTTATGGTCATGAGCTATGGGTCACGACTGAAAGAACGAGGTCCTGAATACAAGCGGCTGAAATTAGTTTCCTACGCAGGGTGGCTGGGCACTCCCTTAGAGATAGGGTGAGAAGTTTGGTCACCCGCGGAGAGCTCGGAGTAGAACCGCTTCTCCTCCACATCAAAAGGAGCCAGTTGAGGTGGCTCGGCATCTAATCTGGATGCCTCCTGGACGCCTCCCTGGAGAGGTGTTCCGGGCATGTCCCACTGGACGGAGGCCCCGGGGAAGACCCAGGACACGCTGGAGAGACTATGTCTCTCGGCTGGCCTGGGAATCAATCAGATTACCTTTAAAAAGCATTATCTTTTATCTCTAATGTCATCTACTTGTGAGCTTCTGTGGTTCCATAATTTTCACAAAGCTTGACCTCAGTAATGCCTGTCATTTGGTCCATATTTAACAAGCCGATGAGTGGTAAACTGATTTTAATCCTCTACTTAGTCATTACAAATATCTGGTAATGTTCAGTCTAACTAATTGCCCAGCTGTTTCTCAGAATCTGGTCAACAATGTGCTGGGAGACATGAAAAAAGGAATTTGTTTTGTTTCATTGGAATGATAAAATGGATTTTTCTTTTCCAGGCATGTTTTGCCACGCCTGTTGCAGAACAACCTGTTTGTTCCCTCACATCTTTTCTAGGCCTGGTTGTTTCTTAAAACAAGATAAACTAGGGATGTGTTTAGACGGAACACATTTGGTTCGTTTAAAGCAGTGCTTCCCAATTATTTTTTGCCAGGCCCCCCCTACGAAAAAGAAAATGTTTTGCTACCATGGCCGGGCATTACAGGATGTAAACAAAGTAGAAAATAATTGTTAACATGTTACACATTGCTTTTCGCACTGTTTTCCCAACAACCTTTATGTCATAAACACCTATCAGCGAATGTTCTTAGCTGTTGTCTCCTCACTAACCACCCTGCTGCATGCCTACGCTGTACCAAAGCAGCAGTAAAAAGTGTTGTTCCTGACAGACGTTCAAAATTGGTCAGCAAAATATAAAGTTCAAATAAGTGAACTAATTCCTGCCCAATGATTGAAGAGATCTTTAGTCACATGCTTTTGTTTACAAGCTTGGTTCAAAACATAAATGTCCACTTGAAGGCAGTCTGAATTCAGACCAAACACATGGTTCAGGACTCGATCCGACCAAATTAAGTGGTCTTGGTCGGGACCAACAGAAATCTGAATATTCCTAAGATCTCTGCTGTTTCTGGTCCACTTCTTTTGTTTGATAATGCCTGACCCACAGAGATAAGTCAGTGTAGAGGTTGATGTATTTAGTTCTCTCACTTATTATCATAAAGATAAGATAAAGAAAAGATAAAGGATCCGTCTGTTAGGGTAGTCAATAGTAAATAAAATATACAAAAACAAAGAAAAGGTTTGTAAATGAAATAAAATTACCTGTGCTGACTTGATCAAAATCCACAAAATTATCTTAATTTCGTTGTTATTCAAAACTCAAACAGCTTTTAAAATACATGTCAGCCTGTCTAATGGTGGGATTTTTATTTTTCTCTCAACAAATGTCTTTAATGCTTGAAACACAGATCCTGAATAAAGTTCAAACCTTTGTCTTAAACAACCATGGTGAGGAGGAGGAGAAGAGCGATTTCAAAAGGCCACGTTTTTGGTTTTAGAAGGGATGCAGTGAATTGAGAAAGTCTGAGCACCGGTGGCTAATCAGCAAATTAAAAATTGTTGATGCAGTAATAATAACTTTGCATATTCAGATGAAGTCAAGGTGTGACCCAGCTTTAAAAATCTATTCTTTGTTCTTTTCTTTTTGTTTCCCTACATTTCTTCTTTGTCACATTCCCTCTGATGCTTCATCTTCCCACCTCTCCCTATAATTTCACTTCAGTTTTAATCCAATATGAAATTCAATTTAATTTTTTTTTCAAAACAACGTGATTATGGTCAAATAACTTTAGATGTTGAAGATGACAATATTAAAGGTCAATTCTTAATGAAGAAACACAGAGCCTTTTAATCACTGAATGGTAAGACGGTAAGAATGGAGGTAAAGAAAGGAGGAAGCAAGAGCACGTATGGGGAAGGAAGAGATGAAAAGTGGGAAGGGGGATGCAGTTTCCATAGCAACCTACGGTTGTGTGAGTGTGGGATGAGGTAAGAAGGGAGGGGGGGGCAGTGATGGAGAGTCATGTCATGGTTTAATTGCTGCTCTCCCGTCTAATCTCTTGTAGACCCAGTGAATCCTTAAAGGCTCCTCAGTTCACAAATAGAAGACTCTCCTATAAAGGCTGCTGACTGTTTTGAGCTGAACTTCAGTCTGTCAGCAAACAAGACAGATCATCAGATGTGAAGATTTTCCATTAATGGAAGAGTAGCTGGATTTGAAATAAAAAAAGAGGATTTGTGACCTAATTTTAGTTTAGTTTATGTTTAGTTTTGGTCTCTTCTGTTTCCATGCTCACTCTTCCATTTATCATGTTCACAATAGGAAGAAGTTTGGAGGACCACAGAGTTTCAGTGACCTTAGTCAATTAAATGCTGTTCCCTATCAGACCCTTTTGCAATTGTATGTTTCCATTTTATTCATGATTATTGATTGTTTTTAGCATTTTTATTATTTTATTCTTTAGTCTTTGGGTTATTTTTTTTAGGAAAATAAAGATTCTATTCACCATTACCCTGCTTTTCGGTTCACCATAAACACACACCCTTGATATCCTCAAAAAAAACAGGACACTGAGCCAAACATCAAAACCAGTGAAATGTAATTGGTAGTTTTCACAGGTCAAAATCAAAATCTCAGAGAAAGATGGCAAATCGTGAGTTTAACTCGACTGAAATTTTCCTTTGTGCCGATGTTTAGATGTTTTTAATTGTAGGAGATTAAAAAAAAGAAGAGTAAAACCAGAAAAACATACACTTTTTCTTTGTGGCAGAAATTTCTATAAATCGAAATGCACATAATAGTGTGCACATACGCACACATCAGATTAATTTCTGAATAATAAGGTAAAAGGGTAAAAAACAAGTGGAACTTTAGAAAGTTTAACCACAGCCCAAAGTCTGAGTTGAAATATGTACTCAATGGCATAGGGAAAATAAGTCTAAGTCACATTTGTCAAAGTGTTAATTACATGGAACATAAAACTCATTAAAAAGAAATAAATAAATAAATAAAGCAAAACTGTTTGAGAAAAATACATAACACAAAGAGTCTCTTAAAGACCCACTCTATGAAAATCCTGGCTTTTGTGTTTTCAATGTGTTCTGAAATCTTTGTTCCGAAAAGCAAATTTATCAGAGTTGCAATGCATTTGAGAAGATTGGACTGTATAGCTGCACTCATCTTGCTGATGTTCATTTAATCAATAACCAGAAATGGGGACCAGGTCACTTTCTTAGTTACAGACAAATGCAGAAAGGCGCTTATCGAAGCGCGCTGTGGGTGTACCACAGTTAAAGTGCACCACTTTCTTTTATAACATTCTTAGAAAACCTGTAAGTGAAAAATAATTTTGAAACAACTGAACAGCACAAAACCCCAAAAACTGAAATGTTGGCTGAGTTTTTGTTCAAGTTGCCAACTGGTATAGAAAACCGTTGATGGTGCATCTAAGTTATCTGTTTGATGGTTTTTGTTGTACTAACACAACGCTGTGTGATCTGCTCCGTCAGTTCCGTTCCCTCTGTCCTCCCTCTGTACATCTGGTGAGGTAATATAATAGAGGAGCAATAGTAGAGCATTGTTTGGATGACTAAGAAGTTGATTTTTCCTTTTATAGTTTAATTTTAAGGTTAAATATGAAGCTATTTGAAAGCTAAACTATCTGACCAAAACAGAAGTAGGTATGTTTATAATCCCCATGACCTCTTATCTATTACTATTTACTATTTTCTATTTCTATTTGTGTTCACATTTCCATACATATTCAGTGAGCCTCTAACTACCCTCTCTGTACAACTCTGAAGCCTGCATGAGTGTAATTTTAAATAACTTTCTACCCTTTAGAGCAGGTGGAGAAGCAGCGGCCCAAGCAGCAGGAAAGATAATGTTCTTCGAGATGACTTAAGTGCAGCACACACCAACGGCGTCCAAATCCTAGCTCTATTTCCAGCCTTCCTCTTTTCCTGGCTTCCTACAAATGGTCTAGGAGCGGGAAATCTTCTCCATGGCTCAGTGATCTCTGCCACTCTAAATCCTAAATTGTTTATTTCTTAAGCTGCATTACCAACCAGTCTGCAAAATCACCAACAACTTGTGCAAGCATTTGAAAAGTGTTACTTCTGAACCAAAGTAAGCATGCATGTGTGGGTTTTTTTGCTTTGTGGCTTCTCCTCCGTAGGTCAAGTTAGTCATGTTTGAAAATCACAATATTCACAAATCCACGATGAAGAAAATGTAAAAATGAATTTTTGTGCCACAATATGGAGATGAGAGGCCTAAAGGTCATGGGTTTTTTAAACTAATTCCAATAACAAGAATGTGTGAACTAGGATGATGGAAAATATCAATGTTTTCTGATGATCAGTGACATTTTTATAATTGATGCGTGATGCGTAATTTAAATGAAATTATGTTAAAGTGTTCTCAAATGGCAATTATTAAACTGTCAATTTTCTTTACTTAATCAGCAATGTGCAGCGATAATTTATGGATTAATGTGATAAAGTATTCTGATGATGGTCAAGGATGGAGAATCTGTGCTTTCATTACACATATGCCCAAAACTTTATAGAAATTCTCTAAATGTAGAAAAAACACAATTTTGAATAACACCGTTTCCATTAAATAATAATTATTCAAATAAGCGCAAACCAACTCACGCGATAAGTCATTTAAAAACACTGCGACGGCTGTGAACAATAATTTACAGCTGATACATTCATATTTCTACCACAGCACTAGTGCTCATCATCATCTATCAAAGGAGACGCCATGGAGCGACGAGCTCCTTATATGTTGGAGCGGCTACGGATTAAGGGATTTTGGTAAAAAGGTGGTTAGTGATTTTATGTCTAGATCCAACAATTCTGCATGACAGGCTCAACTTTTAAAATCATTGCCATCTGGTTGTTGGTCACGTGACTCATTTAATTAGAAAAAAGTGTTTCTATTGCAGTTTTGTGAAATATGCCTATTTCGATATGCCTCTAAATCTAAAACATCCTCCTCCTCTTCCAACACAAAAACCTTTTCAATAAATGAAAGTTTTTTCAAAATTGTCATGTTTTCATTAGGCAAACTTATTATCGCAAATCCAATTTGGGCAATTTCATAGTCAATGGAAACAAAGCTAATAAGTATTACATACTGTATCTGTTACATGAAGTGTGATTCATGTTAAGGTTTATACAAATGATGAAAGAATATTTTCTGAGGATAATCAAAGACCACTCCCTTTTGCTACTTTATAAATAATCTCGAGTTGATCTGATCAGAACCAGATTATTTTTTATTTTGTTTTTTTCTATTTAACCTTTATATACCCAGGAAAGGTCCCATTAAGACTAAGAATCTCTTTTTCAAGCAAGTCCTGGCAACCATGTAAAAATATATAAGACAATATAATACAATAGTGGTGGGATTATATAAATTCACTTCTTTACACTCCCTTCAAGCAACAAATGAAACTCTACTTGACTTGAATTGTTCAATTAATTATATTTAATTACTGTTATGTGACTTTTATGTAATGTATGTGTGGTTGAAAGTTATGACCAGTGGATGGTGCTGTTGCCCCATGATTTTGACTAAAGTTACATGTTTTGTCTTTTGAGACAAACCGTAGGGTAAAGTTTGTTCTGAGCACCATTTTGAATTCAGAACGTCTGTTAGATTATGTCCGAATTCCCTCCCTAACCCCTAACTACTAAAAAACGATATAGTAAGTTCCTTTTAGACGTTACTTTTACAAGTATTCATTGCGTGTGGGGTCATGGGTCATATGTGTTAACGGAGGGGAGTGGGAAGGGTGAAGGGTGGGTTGGGTCTCTAGAATCAGGTTATGTGCCACAGTTGAAATGACTTATTCCAATGACTTATTACTGGCCTCAGAAAAGAGACTACTTTCTATTCTGGTCCTATTAGACCTCAGTGCAGCCTTTGACACTATAGACCACAGTATTTTAATCCAAAGATTAGAGCATGACATAGGGATCAGAGGATCTGCTCTCCAGTGGTTTGAATCCTATTTATCCGATAGTTTGTTAAGTTTGTTAAAGTAAAGGAATTTATTGCACTCGAGTTAGCTATGGAGTCCCACAGGGCTCAGTTTTAGGACCCATCCTGTTTTTGCTTTAAATGCTACCCTAAGGAAACATAATCTGGAAACACAGCTTTAAATTTCACTGATATGCAGATGATACGCAGTTGTATCTATCCATTAAACCTGAAGAAAATCAAGACATCAAGACCTGGATGACAATTAACTACCTCCTCCTAAACCCAGAAAAAAGTGAGGTCATTATACTAGGTCCTAAAAACCTCAGAGATGCTCTGTCTGCTCAGATAATCAAAGTTAAGGCCCGTACACACCGGGACGAATTTCGCGCGCGATATTCGCCGACGTTTAAAGCCTCGTGACTAAACAAAGGGCACCAATGTGAGTGTGCACACCGACGCGAAAAAACGCCACGCGTCAAAGCGTCACTTTTTTAAAAACGCCTTGTGTTCGTTTTTTTGGTTTGACGCGCCGCGTCAAAAACTATACAACCAATGAGAATGGCACTTTTGCACACGTGTCTGGAGCTTCTGAAGTTACAGTAAAACACAACTTGGGGGCGCTCAAACACAAAACTGCCTTTCTGAGCACACATACCAGCAAAGAAGATGGACGCCAAGTAGCGCCTACACTGCCACAAAGAAATAATGACAGACATTCTAAAATATCCCCGAAAACGCTCATGATACATTTTCAGCTCTTGTACCACTCGATAAAACTCACAATGTTCTTTCTTCTCGTAACTATGGGATGTACCCAAAATTGGCGTCTTTTCCGGCGTCTTTCATCATTCAACAGAACAATAAGTTCTTCATCATTGGAACTGGAGCTGAAGCTACTGGTGCTTGAAATATTCATGTTTTCTTTGTATGATTCTGACAAGCGCGTAAATACTGGCTCTCTTCTTCTGAGTGAAAAGCGACCACCTTGTGTACAGGAATATTTCTGTTATACATTAAGTGCCATTTAATGTCAGGGAATGAAATTGCATGTTGGCTCGGCTCATCGTCAGCGAAAATCGCCTGGGTGTGAACACAAAAGACGTGGCAAAAAACGCTGGCGAACAACGCCTGGCGAATATTCGTCCCGCTGTGTACGGGCCTTTAGACTTAGAACATTCCTCTTTGGACAGGTTTATTATCAGACTAGCTAGTGTTCAGAGAAATTTTACCTTACTGTTAATTTGTTTAAATTAAACTTAACAAAAACAATAAAGTTGTTAGTAGGCTTCTAGAAGGTTGAAGCTGCGGAAACTATGATGCATTGGGGTTCTGTCCTCTATTCTTGCCTTCTTCTACTCTCCTTCTCTCCTCTATTCTTGATCATTTATTTATTATTTAGTTCTCCATGCCTCTGTTTGGTGCAGTGTAATTCATTTACTGTCCCTCTTTCCCACTCCCCTCCTGGGGAGTGAGAGTGTTTCCCGATTCCAGCTGGCTCATCTGTGCTCCTGTACCTGACCGTGTACCTTGTCTATGCTCCTGCTGCTACACCTGGCTGTGGATCCTGTCTCCGGCTCATCTTGCGCCCCCAACCGTCCCCCAACTTCATCTGGATGAAGATCATCTGCTGGACTTCAAATAATTAGTTGTAGAGTTAGATAAGTTAATTCTTCTCTAAGAGTTCTGGTACATCGCCTGTCCGTCCTGGAGGAGGATCCCTCCTTCACATGGACTCCCCTGAGGTATCTTCGTTTTTTTTCGGAATCCTTTATTTTCAGGGGTTTTTCCTTACCGCGAAGGAGGGTCTAAGGGCAGAGATGTCCAGTTTAGATTAGTGTGTTTAGTTAAAGTTTTAGTATTATCCTATTGAATTATATGCATTTATGATCCTTTTGATTGAATATTTACCTTACAATTACCGGTACGAAGCCCATTGAGACGACTGTTGATGTGAATTTGGGCTATACAAATAAAATTGAATTGAACTGAATTACAAGCATCATCTCACTGTGGTTGATCTACTGTTTATCTATTTTCCTTCATTGCATAAGCTTTACTTCTTTCAGGTCTGTCATTTCGAGATCTGGGAAGATGATCAAGGAGGGGAACAGAAATCCAAAGTTAAGTAAGACACCTATGTAACTAACGAACAAACAGATACAACTGTATGTATAAACATACAAAAATAAAAAAATTGTTATGGTGCCTGTCAGTCTCCTCCCCCTCCCCCTCCTGCTCTGCTCCTGACTCCACCAGCTGGGACCAATTCACCTCATCACCTGCTCTGCTCTTAAGGAGATCCAGACCCATTAGCCAACGCCAGTTCGTTACCCTCTATGGTGACTCTACCTGGTCTCAAGTCTAGTTCATGTTTCCTTATTCAAGTCTGGCCTTGTGCTTAACCTGCCTCTCTCTGTCCCAGGATTCCAGCCTCCTAGAGCCCCAGTGTGGATGTCAGCTCGAGTTCTCCAGCAGTCCGGTGGAACCCTCAAGTTTTGTCAAGCCGCGCTTACCTCCAGC
Source organism: Oryzias curvinotus (assembly GCA_023969325.1). Lineage (NCBI taxonomy): Eukaryota > Metazoa > Chordata > Actinopteri > Beloniformes > Adrianichthyidae > Oryzias > Oryzias curvinotus. The sequence goes on along the minus strand of CM043726.1, from coordinate 15,648,319 downwards.
CACGCCTCAAGTCGCTTTACTCTCCAGCTGCCCACCAAGTCCCACCAACTTTCCTGGAAGGAAAATAAAACCCATTTCTTACCTTTCACCTCTTTTCGTCCTCTCTCTGGGTTTCAGCGTCTGGGTCTGTCAATCCTTCAAGTCATGACAGAACGAACTGGCCTAACTCCTGACCCAGCTGACCCAGAAGGACTCCGCCATGAAGTTAATCAACAAAGAACCTTTCTGGAACTCCACTCCACCGCCATTACTCGGATGACTAAGATCCAAGAAGACCTGCTGTCACGGATCAATGGTATGACGCAAACATTAATCAATTTACCCGGACAAATGTGTCACTCCGTCACCACAGCAACACTTCCTACTTCCGGCCAAACTTCCGCCCCCGTTCCGACCCCGGAAAATTTCCGCCTGCAACCTGAGCCATTCTACGGTGAAGTAGAAGCATGCGGCGGATTTCTCCTCCAGTGTCAACTTCTGTTTAAACAAGCTCCCAGGTACTACTATTCTGATTCCAGCAAAATCACGCTTATCGTCAACTCACTGAGAAATAAAGCCCTGCAGTGGGCCCAAGCTTTTCTGGCAGTCAATCCCATTACTCACCTTCCTTTTGAACGTTTCATTAATGAGTTTTGTCTGGTGTTCGATCAGCCAAAAAAGCAGGAAGAAGCCACCACAAAACTCCTCGCTCTCAGACAGCGGAACCGCCCAGTCAGCGATCACGTCATCGACTTCAGAATTCTGGCGGTGGAAGCCGGCTGGTCTGATCCAGCGCTCCGCGGTGTCTTTTATCAATCCCTCAACGAAACCATAAAAGATCACTTATGCACGCAGCCTGAAGCCAATAATTTTGAGGAACTTGTCTCCGCAGCCCTGCGCTCCGACGCCCGCCTTCGGGAGCGTCAGCATGAAAAGCCCCCTCAGAGACGTAAGACTCCTAAGCCCATACTACCGACTGCTGATGCTCCTTTCTCCCCTTCCTGTCCTGCAGAAAGACCTCACAGCTCTCATGAGGAGCCCATGCAGATCGGCATCTCACGAATCTCTGCCGAGGAACGTAAAAGGCGCCGGGAGGAGGGTGCGTGTTTTTACTGCGGCCACCAGGGGCATCAGGTACACCAATGCGAGCTGCGTTTAAATTCCAGGACCCCCCCGCTAGAAGGCAGGCCGCGGGTGGGTACTCCTGCGAACTTTCTCTTTCTACCTGTCAAGTTATGCAATAATGCAAGTATTATTGATCTTCAAGCCCTTATTGATTCAGGCGCCGAACAAAGCCTCCTAGACCATAGCATCGTTTCCCGTTTCTCGCTCCCTGTTGAAAAGCTCAACTCTCCTGTTCGAGCTGCCGGCTTAGGTGGACAACACCTCTCCCTCATAACTCATCGTACTAAGCCCCTATTACTTATCACCTCTGGTAACCACAGGGAAGAGGTTCAATTCTTCGTTACTCACACCCCTCAAAATCCTGTAGTTTTAGGTTTCTCGTGGCTTAGGAAACACAACCCCCAGTTCGACTGGACCAATCATTGTATTATCAACTGGAGTGAGTTTTGCCTTGCCAATTGCCTTCGCTCAGCGGTCCCTACCATTAACAATTTCCCTAGCGGTCAGTCGGAAGACATTGACCTCAGTAACGTTCCCGAGTGTTATCACAACCTCAGCTATGTGTTCAGTAAATCCAAAGCCAGTTCTCTTCCTCCCCATAGACCCTACGACTGCTCCATCCAGTTACTAGATGGTGCAACTTTGCCCAAAGGGAGGTTATTCAACCTATCTGGTCCAGAGAAAGTTGCCATGGAGAAGTACATCCAAGAGGCGCTTTCTTTTGGGCACATCCGTCCCTCCTCATCTCCCGCTGGGGCTGGGTTTTTTTTGGGGAGAAAAAAGACAAGTCCCTGAGACCATGCATCGATTATCGGGAGTTAAATCAAATCACTATAAAAGATAAATATTCTTTACCCCTCCTCAGCTCCGTTTTTGACTCCATCCAAGGTGCTCGTATCTTTTCAAAACTCGACCTCCGTAATGCTTACCATCTTGTACGTATGAAGGAGGGGGACGAGTGGAAAACCGCTTTCAAAACCCCATTAGGACACTATGAGTACCTCGTCATGCCCTTTGGGTTAACCAACGCTCCGGCCGTGTTTCAACGCCTAGTTAATGATGTCCTCAGGGACTTCCTTAATGTTTTCGTCTTCGTCTACCTCGACGATATCCTCATTTACTCGAAAGACATCTCCCAACATGAGAGTCATGTTAGGTCTGTTTTGCAACGTTTGGCTGAGAACCACCTATTTGTCAAGGCTGAAAAATGCGCTTTTCACACTACCTCCGTTCCGTTTTTGGGCTACATCTTTGAAGCCGGCAGCATCCGGCCTGACCCAGCCAAGATAGAGGCTGTATCCCAGTGGGAACCTCCCACCAACCGCAAAAAGCTCCAGCAATTTTTGGGCTTCGCCAATTTCTATCGACGCTTTATTCGGAACTATAGCTCAATTGCCGCTCCGCTCACACAACTCACGTCCATTGCCAAACCATTCTCCTGGAACGCCACCGCTCAGTCCGCCTTCGACCACCTTAAAAAGCTGTTTGTCTCTGCCCCCATCCTAATTCAGCCCGATCCTGACAGACAATTTATTGTGGAGGTCGATGCCTCAGACTCTGGAGTTGGGGGGGTACTGTCCCAAAGGGAAGTGGGCACCAACAAATTGAAACCATGCGCCTTCTTCTCCAAGAAGCTTTCCCCAGCTGAGAGGAATTACGATGTGGGTAACCGCGAACTTCTAGCCATTAAACTGGCACTTGAAGAATGGCGTCATTGGCTGGAGGGAGCGGCTCACCCCTTCATTGTGTGGACGGACCACAAAAACCTGGCATATCTCCGTACTGCCAAGAGGCTCAATTCCCGTCAGGCACGCTGGTGTTTATTTTTCGACCGTTTTAACTTCACCATTACGTACCGTCCTGGGTCTCGCAACACCAAGCCCGATGCTCTGTCACGAAAGTTCTGTTCCACTGAATCCACCTCCGTCACCAGCATCCTGCCCCCCACCTGCGTGGTCGGAAACCTTACCTGGGACATTGAGGCCAGAGTCATCCAGGCCCAAGGTGAGGAACCCAATCACCCTGTTCCTCCTTATGGCACGTTATTTGTCCCCAGTTCCCTAAGGTCCGACGTTATCTCATGGGCTCACACTTCACGCATCGCCTGCCATGGGGGAATACATCGAACCATCAGCCTGATCCGTAGACGCTTTTTCTGGCCGACCATTAATAAGGACGTCAGGGAGTACGTGGCCGCATGTTCCATCTGCGCCCGTTCTAAGTCGGCTCACTCTCCACCTTCAGGGCTTCTCCATCCTCTGCCTACGCCTAGCCGACCGTGGTCTCACATCGCGGTGGACTTCGTCACCGGTCTCCCTGACTCCCAAGGTCACACTGTCATTTTTACTGTGATTGACCGGTTCTCTAAATTCTGTCATTTCATCCCTCTCCGTCAGCTCCCCACAGCCACAGAAACAGCAGACATTCTGGTTCACCATGTTTTTAGGCATCACGGCATTCCTTTGGACATCGTTTCGGACCGCGGACCTCAATTCATCTCCCAGGTGTGGAAAGCCTTCTGTTCTGCCCTGGGAGCCACAGTCAGCCTCACGTCAGGGTACCACCCTCAGTCTAACGGCCAGGCAGAACGTGCAAATCAGGAGCTGGAGGCATCCCTCCGTTGCATCGCCGCCGATAACCCCGCTGACTGGTCCAAGTACCTAGTATGGGTTGAGTATGCCCACAATTCACATCCCTCTTCTGCCACAGGAATCTCCCCATTTGAAGCATCCCTCGGGTTCTCACCACCGTTGTTTCCATCCCACGAACTCGACCTGGCTGTGCCATCTGTGCAGGACCATCTCCAGCGCTGTCAGCGCGTATGGCAACAGACCAAGGCAGCGCTCGTCCGCACCAGGGAGCACAACTGCCGGACGGCGAACCGTCACAGGGTGGTGGGACCCGAGTACCGACCCGGCCAAAGGGTGTGGCTTTCCGCCAGGAATATCCCCATTCAGGCCACGTCTCGCAAACTCGCCCCCAGGTATATTGGTCCGTACGTCATTGATAAAGTTATTAACTCCTCATGTGTCCGCCTCAAGCTCCCGGCCGCACTCAAAATTCATCCCTCGTTCCACATCTCTCAAATCAAGCCAGTCTCTGACAGCACCTTGTGCCCGCCTTCCTCTTCCCCACCTCCCGCCCGTATCATTGACGGTGCTCCGGCTTACACGGTTAGCCGCATCCTGGACGTTCGGCGGCGGGGTCGCGGCCATCAGTTCCTCGTCGACTGGGAGGGGTACGGTCCTGAGGAGCGCTCCTGGGTCTCCCGCTCCCTCATTTTGGACCCCACCCTCATCACAGACTTCTACCGCGCCCACCCGGATCGCCGCCCTGGACCGCCTGGAGGCGGTCGTTGAGGGGGGGGTACTGTTATGGTGCCTGTCAGTCTCCTCCCCCTCCCCCTCCTGCTCTGCTCCTGACTCCACCAGCTGGGACCAATTCACCTCATCACCTGCTCTGCTCTTAAGGAGATCCAGACCCATTAGCCAACGCCAGTTCGTTACCCTCTATGGTGACTCTACCTGGTCTCAAGTCTAGTTCATGTTTCCTTATTCAAGTCTGGCCTTGTGCTTAACCTGCCTCTCTCTGTCCCAGGATTCCAGCCTCCTAGAGCCCCAGTGTGGATGTCAGCTCGAGTTCTCCAGCAGTCCGGTGGAACCCTCAAGTTTTGTCAAGCCGCGCTTACCTCCAGCCACGCCTCAAGTCGCTTTACTCTCCAGCTGCCCACCAAGTCCCACCAACTTTCCTGGAAGGAAAATAAAACCCATTTCTTACCTTTCACCTCTTTTCGTCCTCTCTCTGGGTTTCAGCGTCTGGGTCTGTCAATCCTTCAAGTCATGACAAAAATAATAATAAATAAAAACAAAATTTAAAACCATTCGTTAAAAATTAAGCTGTAAAACGAAGATTAATTTTATACTACATGGGTGAGATGCTGCTCCATTGCTAGCATTTGTTAACCAGGTGCTAAAACACACTTCCTGTATTTGTGTAGTGGCTTTTTCTCGGGCTAACTTAAGTGTACATGTATATTTACCTAATAAAGTGAATTTCACATGAGAAAAACTACAGCACAAGAAATCCCGCTGCAGTTTTTTCCCTTGGTCTTGGGCCGTTTGTTAACTTTTTAATCCACGATACATCCACCATTTTTTTCTATTAAAGCCTTTAAAAAAAAAAGTCCCACCCCGCTGCCTCGTCGGATTTAACATGCAAATTTTAGTCAATCTGATCAACCAGGAAAGTTACCACCCCCAAGTGACAAACACACTCCATGAACACTGCTTGCAAACCTTACGAGCGCACAGGAGCTCAGCGAGCACGCAGGAGCGCAGCGAGCGTGTAGGAGCGCCATTCAGATAGGCTTGTAACCGTGCAGCTGTAAAATGCGTGGCCACTCGGTTAGCATTGCGCTTGCGCAGTTGTAAGGTTACTGAATACACTCACTCAGTTGTCTTTGCACTCGTTCAATTAATGGCAGCCATGAAACGCTATAGACATTTCTTAATTTAAATATTTTGCTCACAGATTTTCTATCAGGGTTTATAGATTAACTAATCCAAAACCCTGCCCTAAAAAACTTTTAAATTAAAATTGAAATGACAAAACTTAAATAACTTTCTTCTTGGGCTACAATTTTGCCCCCTGGTTGAGAGTTTAGGGTTATTGTCATCGCGGAACTATTTCCTCAAGTTTTAACCTCCTCTACATTTAAAAAGAGCAGTTAAACAGCTTGATGGTCTGGAGAACAAACTTATTTGTAAGTTTTTTATGTTTTTTTTTATTTTTGTTCTCAGCACCAACTAGAGGTGGAAAGTGTTTCACAGACAACACAACTCTGGAAGCCAAGTCATGTCAGAGGCATTACTCTAACTGAACAGCTTGAACACATTAACCTTTTACAAAAATGGCAGCTAATTTGTTAACAGTGCCGTCATTAAGTTCCCCCATTGTAGTTTTTAGAATTTAGAATTCATTTATTCTGCAGCTACAGTAAGTAATTCACTTCAGGCTGACAAAAAATGATTCTGTCAGTTAACTATAGCCCAAAGCTTATTCACTGCTGAATCGAGTTAAAGGAGAAACCTTCTTCCTGCCCAGTTTACAAGCAATTTATCATAAAAAATATCATAAAGTCAAAATATTCCTTCATTCTATTGTCACTTCCTGTGGACCATTCCCATAATGAAGGAGGTGGTTACAAAGTAAAATTGTGTTTGTCTTGTTTCCTCACATTAGTATTTCATTTGCAGTTTTAGCAGCCGCCAAACTGCCTAACTAACAAAATGCCAACTTGTGCGCACAAAATGATTATTTGTGTACATGATACTAATTTGTTTGCATAAAATGTGGGGACACAATATAGCCATGTGTGCACAAAACACTAATTTGATGGAACAATTCATTTTTTTAAATGTCATGTCCAGGGCAAAGTATCAAAGACCCAATGATGAAAGTTGTTTTTTTTTTTGTGTTTGTAACATGTTCTTGTCACATTTTTTTAAAGATGGCATCCATCCATCCATCCATCTTCCTCCGCTTCATCCGGGACCGGGTCACGGGGGCAGCAGTCTAAGCAAGGATGCCCAGACTTCCTTCACCCCAGCCACTTCCTCCAGCTCCTCTGGGGGGACCCAGAGGCGTTCCCAGGCCAGCCGAGAGACGTAGTCTCTCCAGCGTGTCCTGAGTCTTCCCCGGGGCCTCCGCCCAGTGGGACATGCCCGGAACACCTCTCCAGGGAGGCGTCCAGGAGGCATCCAGACTAGATGCCCGAGCCACCTCAACTGGCTCCTTTCGATGTGGAGGAGAAGCGGTTCTACTCCGAGCTCTCCGCGGGTAACCGAGCTTCTCACCCTATCTCTAAGGGAGCGCCCAGCCACCCTACGGAGGAAGCTCATTTCAGCCGCTTGTATTCGGGACCTCGTTCTTTCGGTCATGACCCATAGCTCATGACCATAGGTGAGTATTGGGATGAAGATCGACCAGTAAATTGAGAACTTTGCTTTCTGGCTCAGCTCTCTCTTCACCACGACGGACCGATAGAGCGACCGCATAACTACGGACGCCGCTCCGATCCGCCTGTCAATCTCACGCTCCGGTCTTCCCTCACTCGTGAACAAGACCCCAAGGTATTTAAACTCCTCCACCTGGGGCAGGGGCACTACACCCACCGAGAGATGGCAAACTACCTTTCTCCGGTCGAGGACCATGGCCTCAGATTTAGCGGTGCTGACCCTCATCCCAGCCGCTTCACACTCGGCTGCAAACCGCCCCAAAGCACGCTGGAGGTCCTGGTTCGATGAAGCCAACAGGACAACATCATCTGCAAAAAGCAGAGAGGAAATCCTGTGGTCCCCAAACCAGATCCCTTCCGGTCCCTGGCTACGCCTAGAAATTATGTCCATAAAAACTATGAACAGAACCGGTGATAAAGGGCAGCCCTGCCGGAGTCCAACGTGGACCGGGACCAGGTCTGACTTACTGCCGGCTATGCGAACCAAGCTCCTACACCGGTCATACAGAGACCGGACAGCCCTCAGTAAGGCTCCCAGGACCCCATACTCCCAGAGCACCCCCCACAGGATGCCACGGGGGACGCGGTCGAACGCCTTCTCCAAATCCACAAAACACATATGGACTGGATGAGCGAACTCCCAAAATCCCTCCAGCACACTAGATAGGGTGTATAGCTGGTCCACTGTTCCACAACCAGGACGGAAACCGCACTGCTGTTCCTGAATCCGAGGTTCGACTATCGGACAGACTCTCCTCTCCAGTACCCTGGCATAGACTTTCCCAGGGAGGCTGAGGAGTGTGATTCCCCTGTATATGGAACACACCCTCCGGTCCGCCTTCTTAAAGAGGGGAACCACCACCCCTGTCTGCCAGTCCAGTGGTACAGTTCCCGACCGCCACGCGATGCGGCAGAGACAGTGTCAGCCAAGACACTCCCACAGCATCCAGAGACTTGAGGTGCTCGGGGCGGACTTCATCCACCCCCGGGGCCTTGCCACTGAGGAGCTCGTTGACTACCTCAGTGACTTCAGCCCGGGTAATAGACAGCCCCACCCCAAAGTCCTCATTCTCAGTGGGATTGAGGAGATCCTCGAAGTATTCCTTCCACCGCTCGACAATGTCCCCAGTCGAAGTCAACAGCTCCTCACCTGCTCTGAAGACGGTGCCTGTGGAGAACTGCTTTCCCCTCCTGAGGCGCCGGAGGGTTTGCCAGAATTTCTTCGAGGCCAACCGATAGTCCTTCTCCATGGCCTCACCAAACTCCTCCCAGGACCGAGTTTTCGCCTCCACAACAGTCCGGGCCGCAGCTCGCTTAGACTGCCGGTACCTGTCAGCCTGCCTCTAGAGTCCCGCAGGCCAGCCAGGCCTGGTAGGACTCCTTCTTCAGCTTGACGGCATCCGTACTTCCGGTGTCCACCACCGGGTTCGGAGGTTACTGCCGCGACAGGCACCAGAGACCTTGCGACCATAGCTCCGAGCAGCAGCAGAGACAATGGAGGCGGAGAACATGGTCCACTTGGACTCTATGTCCCCAACCTCCTTCTGTACCTGTTTGAAGTTCTCCCGGATGTGGGAGTTAAAGACTTCCCTGACGGAGGGCTCAGCCAGTGCGTTTGGATCTTCCAAGTCTTTCCGGCCTCCTTCCCCGTCAGCGAATCCAACTCACCACCGCCCCTCTCTTCACCCGAGTGTCCAAGACACAGGGCCAAAGGTCGCCTGAAACAACTACAAAGTTGATCATAGACCTCCTGCCTAGGGTGTCCTGATGCCAGGTGTATTGGTGGACACCCAGTGCTCGAACATGGTGTTCGTTATGGACAAACTATGATGACCACAGAAGTCCAATAACAAATCACCACTCGGGTTCAGATCAGGGGGGGGCGTTCCTACCAATCACACCCCTCCAGGTGCCACTGTCATTGCCCACGTGGGCATTGAAGTCCCCCAGGAAGACAATGGAGTCCCCCGTTGGGGCACTTTCCAGTACCCCTTCGAGAGACGCCAAGAAGGCCTGGTACTCCGAACTGCTGTTCGGCCCGTAAAATGAAACCACAGTTAGAGACCTGTCCCCCACCCGAAGGCGGAGGGACATGACCCTCTCGTCCACCAGGGTGAACTCCAACACTTGGCGGCTGAGCTGGGGGCTCACGAGTAAGCCCACACCAGCCCGCCGCTTCTCACCTTGGGCAACTCCAGAGTGGTAGAGAGGCCAACCCCTCTCTAAGGACTGAGTTTCAGAGCCCAGGCTATGTGTGGAGGTGAGCCTGACTATATCTAGAGGGTATCTCTCAACCTCTCTCACCAGCTCAGGCTCCTTTCCTCCCAGAGAGGTGACATTCCATGTCCTAAAAGCCAGGTTCCATGACCAGGGTTTTGGCCGCCGAGGCACCTGCCCTCGACTGCCACCCAAACCACATTGCACCAGCCCCATTTGAGTTCTCCTACGAGTGGTGGGCCCATGGGAGAGTGGTCCCACGTCGCTCCTTCGGGCTGTGCCCGACCGGGGCCTGTGGGGAAAGCCCCGGCCACCGGGCGCTCACCTGCGAGCCCCGACCCTGGGCCTGGCTCCAGAGCGGGGCCCCGGTGACGCCAATCCAGGCGACGTAATCGGGTCCTTGTTCTTTCTTGTCATCAGGGGATTCTGAACCGCTCTTTGTCTGGCTCGTCCCCCAGGACCTGTCTGCCATGGGAGACCCTACCAGGGGCTTAAGCCCCAGACAGCTTAGCTCCTGGGATCACCCGAGCTCTTAAACTCCCCCACCACGTAAAGGTGGCGGTTCACGTGGGAGATAAAGATGGCAGACATTTATAAAGAAAATTAATCTTAAATTGCATTTCTGAGTATTTCTTTCAGGGTCTTTCAGGGTCCCCTGGTCTTCCAGGGGCCCTAAGCAAAATTTAATTTGTTGGCCCTCTAACTGATCAGCAGCACCAACAAAGCGCAACTGTTGTTGTAATGTAAATGAGACTGCTGCGATCTCTCTATTATTACATTTTGTGAATGTAAAAACAGCACAGTGATTGGCTGCACCCCAGGAAATTTAACATTATCTTGCCTGCTCTCGCATTTTAAGTTAGTTTAGTTGGAAACAAGTCCTTGCCATTAGACTTAAATGCTACAATCTAATTCTATTTATTTGTACACAAACAAGATCAAACAAGAAAAGAGAGTTTGTGTATCATTAATTACATATATAAAAAGCCAAAGGGAAATATCTGTACTCACTATGATAAGTTACTCACTGTTATTATTGTAATACGTAATAAAATGCATATTTTGTTTCTAAAATATGTTAATAATATTCATGGTGTATAATCTAATGCTCCTTTTATCATGAGCATTGTATTGCATTATTGTTGCTGGCAAAGAATTGAATACAGTATATTGCCTGCATGTTGGATGCACATTTAGTGGTGCCAAACCAATTGTAAAAATGCAAAGAAAAAAATATGAATGACAAATGTATATATATTTTTTATGTAACATTGGGCACTAAACAAATGACATTCACAAAACTCCAACTTACTAAAAACAGCAACTTAATAGCAAATCAAATAACAATAAAACAATCCAAAATAAAGAACACAACAGCTTAATGAGCTGCTTTGAAATTAAATAAAATAAAAATGTCATTCTTAAATATTAAACTTTCATTCTCCTTGGCTTAGCAGACACAAAGTCATTTATGTCAATCCAACTCTTTCCCCACTTGGTGGTTGATGCTGATCATGGCTAAAAGATGCTCCTGTCCCATAGTTGACCTTTGGTTTGTTATAATTAGTTTTAAATTGGAGAGTTTTATCAATTATTTTTACTGTTTTGATTGTTATTTCTAATTCTTTCCATGCCATTAGATTGCTGATGTAGTCTTCACTTGTCTCATGGGATGTCAAAATGTTTCCAATATTCACCCAGTCATTTTGTCCATCTTTGATAAGTCTTCATGATTTTCTTGTGAACTGTTTACAGGAAAAGCAGTAAACTGCATCATTTTTTACAGAATACACTAGCCATGAGTGTTTTATTTTTCACCATTCAAAAGCTGCAGATTTATATAAAAATGACTAAAACTTCGGTTTGAGGGTGATTTTGGAAGGTCAAAGTCTTTATGAGTCTGAAAAGGATCTCTTTGCACCAAATCCATTCTTACTGGATCAGAGTGTGGTTGGCCATTCAGCTGGATCAATTGGATTTGAGGTAGGTGGAATTTTGGATCCAGAACTATTATTATGCAATAATCAATGATAAAGCTAATAAAATGACTATAATACTTACGGACAACACAGCAGCCATCATCTTCACCAGGGCTCTCTTCAGCTGCTGTTCATGAGAAAAAAGGGGTTATGCCGACACTGTTTTTTAAATTACTTTACAAGCTATTAAAATGACCAGAGATTACATCTTCAGTGATGTCAGGAACATCTTGGGATGTGAATGCTGCATCACCTCCAATCCCCAAATACTTTTTGATTGCTCCTGCATAGCCAAAAAGGAATGCATTTCATTATTATCAATAGAAGCTTGAAGAGCCTATTTAATGCCAATAGACTTAACTTACTATTTCTTTATAACTACAAATTACTATGCAGCCATTAACCTTGCAGTCATTAACTATGCAGCAGTTGACCTTTCACTGTATTGTTTTCATTGCAGGTGTAGTTACTCCTCATCACTAAGGAATGTTGTAAAATGTGTGACATGAAGAGAGCAGAAGAAACTGTTTGCTGAGGAAGAACTGTCATGGTTCCCTGTGTCAGTTCTCCTCCCCTCTCCCCCTCTGCTCTGCTCCTGACTCCACCAGCTGTGACCACTCACTCCGATCAAGCTCTGCTGTACTTAAGGAGACCCAGCTCCAGCATTCAACGCCAGTTCGTTGCCCTTTATGGTGACTAAACCTGGTCTAGTCTCAGCTCATGTTTTGCTCTCTTGTGCCTCGAACCTTGCTAATCTTGTTTCCCTGTCTCAGGATCCTCACACCACGAGTGTCACCCGAGTGGAAGTCACCACAATCAGCTCCAACCTTCCTGAAGCTTCCTGAGTTTGCCACGACTCGGCAAGACCTCAAGCCTCGCCGCGTCAAGACATCCAGCCACGCCGCCTCAAGACCTCAAGCCACGCCGCGTCAGGACCTCAAGCCACGCTGCGTCAAGACCTCCAGCCTCGCCGCGTCAAGACCTCCAGCCTCGTTGCGTCAAGACCTCCAGCCATGCCGCGTCAAGACCTCCAGCCATGCCGCGTCAAGACCTCCAGCCTCGTCACGCCCAAAACTCATTCTTCGCCAGAAACCCTCAACGGAGAAATAAACTCTACTTACCTATTCACTTACCTGTGTGTTTCCTTCCGGGTTCCAGCGTCTGGATCTGTCTCGTAGCTGAATCATGACAAGAACTGTGCAAAACATCATTATTTTGTAGAACCAAAACTGCCAAGTAAAAACAAGAAGCAATTAATAAATATGAACGATAATTTGTGGATAACTGGAAATATAAGTATTTATACACTTTATCTACTGTTTTGTGTATTCATAATATTTTAAAATTAGTACATTTATTTTGTTTGTCATCTTTTAAATGGGAACATTTATTTCCTATTTGTATTTGTCAGCTTTTTTCTTCATATTTTATGCCAATGCAAGATTTTAAGGCAGTTGAAAAAGAATACCTGACCTGCTATAACAGAATAATAGCTGTTTTTATACTGACATAAACCGGAAAATGCAGAAGGCATGTGTTAGCAAAATAATTAAACAATACAATAGCATGAGTTAATTACCATTACTTACTTTGCTTTGTTCGCCGCTGTTTTGGATGGTCAGGTCCGACCTCATCTTGGAAACTTGGGTATCAGAACTATTTTCGAGTTTTCCATTTGGAAATTACGACCCTTGTGCTATCCTATGACCCCACCCTTACATTGACGTGTTCTCCCTACCATGAGAAAGGTGGATAAAGGTGAAGATGATTTCATGTAATCCATGGACACCAGTGAAGATCACGTATCATTGAAGAGAAAAGGTTCAGCGCACTGTCACAAAGTGTCACAAAGATCACAAAGTGCTCTGTGTCAAATTGGACAAGGCTGCATGTGACTTCCTGAAGCTTCTGTCCAATCAGAAGGTCTGAATACCGTGATGTTGCCCAAGCCTGCTAGAAGGCACTGCTGACACCACCCCAAAATCTGATTGGTTGAAAGAAATGAATGACCGACATTGATTTTGCATTAATGCGACCTTCACAACTCATGGTAAGGGGCCTTACCCTGCCTGGCAACAAAGGATAGCTGAAATGCAATTGGTTAAATGCTCCAACATGAAAATACATGTCTGTCTGGAAGCAGCATAACCAACATAAACACAATACAAGAGATCGGACAGACCATTTGAAAGGATTTAATGAGTATGCATGCAATTAACACATGATTCAGATTTTTAAGTCCTTCAGAGAAAGCCTTGAAGGCCCTTACGGCCCACCACTGGTGAGAGGAAACCCACACCTGCACTGGAGAACATTCAAACTCCAGCTGGGAACATGTCCAGGAAAGGGGCAGTTTACTGCTAAATAATTTGTTCATGCGTGGCTCTCAAGGTTAAAACCTCCACTTTAAGTACTTCTATCACTTAAGAACTGAATCTCACAAATCCAGATGCAAGATGGGTCAAAACTGAGTACAGATAATCCAAAGGCAGAAACTTAGCTAGCTGTTAAAGCGTTTATTTGGAGAAGCTCAGAAACATACTGGAGACATTAGTCTCAGGAGGCTTAGATGACTGCTCAATAAAACTGGACATTATGAGAAACTGTGGTGATCAAGGAGGTAGTGAGGTTATTTAAAGGGGTTACCCAGACAAAATTCGGAAAATCCACAGATAATCCCAGATCCAAAAACAGAAAAAAGTCAACAACAGAGGCAACAATACATGGGGATTCTGTAAGTGAGCACAAAGTGGCGAGGATGCAGAGTAGAGCAAAGGAATATATGCAGCTCAGAATATATGAGGGTAATGAGGCTAATGATGAGGGGAGGGAGTGTTGCAAGACCTGACGGGCAACAGCTGCTGGAGGTTTGGCAGCAAAGGAGAACAGGATAAAATGGGGGTTTTCATTCATGCAAACAAAGGCTGTATTTTACCATACCTTACATGGAGATTTGGCAATAAGTTCTGCATAGGAGAGACTTGCACAAGGCTGAGTCAACTAAAAGGGAGGTGATTGAGGGTTTTAATTCCTCACTAGGGGTTAGAAAATTGTGTTTATGTCTTTACTAAGATGACTACAATTTTAAAATCTAGCAAATCTACAAAATTTAGAGTCCCCTCTTTTTTAGGGCTAAGGTCTTTAGCATTATGCTATGTAGACACCGTGCATGTGTTGCACGTGCATGAATGCCGTGAACCCTGGTTCTTAAGTGCGTTTTTAGCATATGATGTTCACACTGGACTGTCACTGCCCGACACTAGCACGTGTACTCACAGTTGGAAGAGTCATGGTGCTGTCAAAGTACTGCAAATCTGGTGAACCTGGCTTTTTCTTTCACAGATCTATTCCGATATGTAGATGACTTAGTGTTATGGAATTCCAGCCAGGCATAAACAGCAATTATTAATTTCTCCTTCAGACACTACCCATACGTCACTACCAAATCCAAGTCCCTGATTGGTCAAAGTTCAACTGGTTTAACTTTTAACGCATGTTTAATTGCCGCACCTGAAAACAATCATAGAAACGTGGGTAGCATCGCTTGAATAAACATGTGGGCTTTATGTACATTCATTGATCACACGCTGGAAGTTCAACTGGTTAAACGACTCAAGACAATGTTAAACTGTGACCAATGAGAGACTCGGATTTAGTAGTGATGTGTAGGTTCCATCCTTTTCAATACACGGAAGTGCAAACCATTGTAAACATGAGAAATTAATTATTACTCTTTTTCTGCTCAGCTGAATTTATACGACACCAAGTTTTTCATTGGAACAGAACTGTGAAAGAAAACACCTGGAACCAGATTTGCAGGATTTGCACCACTTCCACATTTCATATGAAGCCTCATCCCACTGTAGGTAGTGGACAAACACGAGTAAACAATAAAAATACAAAAGAAGAAGAAGCCCCTCCCTGCTGCTCTCTGCTTGTTTACTGTGTGAACATCACCAGTTGGATTCGCGTTCATTAACCTGCGTGTGGCATGTTCTACATGTCGCTGTGTGGGTCATCAGACCTAAAAAGCTTAAGGTGTTGAACATTTCACCTGTTTTGCTCTAAATTCATCCTTCGGGTGCTGAGGGCACTAAACACAGCAGCAAGTGCTCATGTTAAACTCTTTCTAAAATGCCTGTAATTCATGCCGCAGTAGGATGTAAACTGACTGAAGGATGTGACAGTATGATTGCTGGTCTTTCACACAGCTGCCGTCTTCTCAAGATGTCATAGGCTCTAAAGTTGGCAAAGATGAAAGAAATATGAAGCAGCAGGGCTCAGTTCCTCATTTGTTCTGCTGTCTTTATGCAAAAGTGTGAGTCCCATAATTTAGCAGAATAAATCTTTTTTTTCCTCTGTCTTTGTGGGTCTTGGATATAAAATCAGCTTTTCAAAATGTCAGCACACTATTTGCCATTCACGTTGCTCTTTCCCTCTACCCTCCACCCGCCACCAAACGGTATGCAGACAAGTTGATGCAGTCAGCTTGACAGATGAGCTTCCTGTGTCTTTTATTTGAACACACAGGCATGAATGAAGAGACAAGCACACATCTTTGCTTTTATTTAGTGTTTTCAACATCTAAATTGTTCATTAATTCTGTGGAAGCGGCCCATGAAACCAAGAATGAATGTCCACTTTCTGTCTGGTTGTAAAAAAATAGCAGAGTTGTATCCACTGGCCTTTTTAATCATCAATCATGCATCAAAAGGCAGCCAATTGGGAAGTCTCCATGTGTTTTTTTTAACATGTGAAGCTTCCCTCTGTTACTTTGTATCCCCTCAATACTTTATTTTGCAGGGTTCTTAAACATGTTTAGCATCTTTATAGATTTAAAAAGTTAAGGTATTAATACTAAGCAGCAGAGCAAACGCAATTACAGATGTCACCCTACTGAATGTTGAACTAATCAGACCTGCAGTTTTTTCCCACCCCACTTCATGACCAGATGCAATATGAAAGTCTTGTCCCCTTGAAGTTATGTGCAAGATCAAATCAAGGTCATTCAAGAGGTTGGGCAGGTGAGCAAAGACAGGTAGGACTGCCCTTACAGGTAGATACAGGCTGTCTGTAGACAAACAATGGGCAAACCTGTACAGGACATGCAGGTGGCCCGCTTGATAAAAACCTAGAGTAAATATGTCTGTGCAGATTTTTTGCCATGGGAATGCTGTGGGCGACAGGTCGTAGCCAAAATGTATGTAACACACAAGGGTAGAGTAAGGGTGACGTGGGCGAGAAGCGGGCATGTCATACAGATTATTCTTATTTTTCAAAGGCCCCAAACCCTGCACATCGCGCAAATGACCCATTAGTACTTGATAAGTGATAAGTGTGCACTCCTTTCACACAGCCTGACTGTTACAAATGAGGAAATTAGACATTCAGAGTGTAGTTTGTGGGCACATCCTACAAGCCTCCTACGGGCACTTATGCATCACTTTCACACCCTGGTCATGTAGCATTTGCTCACAGTCAGTAAGGGGCTGGTACTTGCCCATTTAGCCTTTGGATTGTCTGGGTCTATAGAGTAGGGTCTAGGAAAAACTGATTCTGCAATATATATATATATATATATATATTATTTGGCGATATTTGTATTGATTTAAAAGGCTGTCAGGATGATATTTATTTATTTTCCCTCAGCATCTGATACTGGTAGCTGAGACTGGTAGCAAATATAAACGCAACACTTTTGTTATTGCTCCCATTTTTTATGGTATGAACTCAAAGATGTGAAACATTTTCCTCTGAAATATTGTTCAAAAAATCTGTCTAAATCTGTGATAGTGAGCACTTCTCCTTTGCCAAGACAATCCATCCCACCTCACAGGTGTGCCATATCAAGATGCTGATTAGACAGCATGATGATTGCACAGGTGTGCCTTAGACTGGCCACAAGAAAAGGCCACTCTGAAATCTTCAGTTGTATCACACAGCACAATGCCACAGATGTCGGAAGTTTTGAGGGAGCGTGCAATTGGCATGCTGATAGCAGGAATGTCCACCAGAGCTGTTGCTAGGGAATTGGATGTTCATTTCTCCACCATAAGCCGTCTCCAAAGGCGTCTCTGAGAATTTGGCAGCACATCCAACCGGCCTCACAACCGCAGACCACGTGTAACCACACCAGCCCAAGACCTCCACATCCAGGATGTCCACCTCCAAGATCGTCTGAGACCAGCCACTCGGACAGCTGCTGAAACAATCGGTTTGCATAACCACAGAATTTCTGCACAAACTGTCAGAAACGTCTCAGGGAAGCTCATCTGCATGCTCGTCGTCCTCATCGAGGTCTCGCCCTCAATCCAGTTCGTTGTCGTAACCGACATGTTGGAGAGGTGTTCTCTTCAGGGATGAATCCCAGTTTTGTTCAGGGCAGATGGCAGACAGCGTGTGTGGCGTCGTGTGGGTGAGCGGTTTTCTGATGTCAATGTTGTGGATCGAGTAGCCCATGGTGGTGGTGGGGTTATGGTATGGGCAGGCATACAGTATGTTATGGGCGAAGAACACAGGTGCATTTCATTGATGCCATATTGAATGCACAGCGATACTGTGACGAGATCCTGGGGCCCATTGTTGTGCCGTACATCCAACAACATCACTTTATGTTGCAGCATGATAATGCACTGCCCCATGTTGCAAGGATCTGTACACAATTCTCGGAAGCTGAAAACATCCCAGTTCTTGCATGGCCAGCATACTGACCAGGCATGTCACCCATTGAGCATGTTTGGGATGCGCTGGATCGGCGTATACGACCACATGTTCCAGTTCCTGCCAATATCCAGCAACTTCGCACAGCCATTGAAGAAGAGTGGACCAACATTCCACAGGTCACAATAGATAACCTTATCAACTCTATGTAAAGAAGATGTGTCGCACTTCATGAGGCAAATGGTGGTTACACCAGATACTGACTGGTTGTCTGAGTCCTCTGACCCCCTCAATAAAACAAAGCTGAAGATTTCAGAGTGGCCTTTTCTTGTGGCCAGTCTAAGGCACACCTGTGCAATGATCATGCTGTCTAATCAGCATCTTGATATGGCACACCTGTGAGGTGGGATGGATTGTCTTGGCAAAGGAGAAGTGCTCACTATCACAGATTTAGACAGATTTGTGAATAATATTTCAGAAAACTGGTTATTTTGTGTATGTGGAAAATGTTTCACATCTTTGAGTTCATACCATAAAAAATGGGAGCAAAAACAAAAGTGTTGCGTTTATATTTTTGGTCAGTGTAGTTGGCTGAAGAGCACACTAAGCCTCTTTGAGCAGCTCAGTATAGTGCTGTCCTTCACTTGGTCATGCTGCCTCATCACACTTTAATGTTTCTGGAAATAATTTTTGTATTTTTTTTCTCTTTATTTTGAAGCACAGTTCAGGCTCTTGAACTGTTTAAAAGTACTTGAGAAGCTTTATTAAGCAATATTGGAAAAAAAAACAACACTATTTCCTCACTCAAACCTTTTAGGACCCTATTGGTGAAGGCACATTCATTTTTTTTTTTCTTATACTAAATGTTTTGTTGTGGAAATCAGACAATGTTGACTGTTCCCTTTCAGAACAAATATATTTTAAGTTACCAAAATAAAAGCACTATGAATTTGCTTGGGTGAAAGCAACTTGTATATAAGATACAGTTTCAGTGCTTAACATTGTATTTATCAAATAAAATTAATTTTATCAAAAATTAAAAAAAAGTGTTCTGATACAATATCACGATATATATCGTTTTGTCTGACATCGGGATATGTATTGTATCACCAGACTTTGGCCGATACACACTCCTACTTTAGAGGGTCGTAGAGAGGAGGGACTGCTTCTTAAGAAGAGTGCCTCTGTGTGTCTTGCAGTTTAATTGAGGATCATGTGTCTACCTAAAGGGATGGCATGAAAATGGAACATAAATAAGTAAGTGTACAGTGAAATACTTGTTAGGATAATGTAAGTTACACCCACTCATGACGTACAAGTGATGCTATTGTATGGCCACTTACTGACCTGCGTAGATACTGCACACAAAGGGTGTGCCAGTGATACAGAAGTGCCCGTAGGATGCCTGTAGGATGTCCTCACAAACTACACTCTGTTTGATTTCCTTATTTTTAAGATCCAGGATGCACACAAGAGAGAGACAGAGCATGCACCTTTCACTCGAGCACCACGCATAGTGTGGGGGGGTTGAAAAAAAAGAAAGAATTGTATGACATGTTTGCGTCTCTTACCCTTAAATGTTGTTCACTACAAACTGACGCCTTGCAGCAAAAAAATTGCACTAACCTTTTCGCTTTACAGGCTCACCGGGTTGTTTACGATCTTAAAGTGTCATGCGGGTCACCTGAGTGGCCTGTACAGATTTGCCCATTTTTTGCAGACAGCCCATATCCACCCAAAAGGGCAGTTGTGACTATGGCTTTACTAACAACTAGAGTGTGGCATGAGGACATCATTCAACAGCATCACTCTTATGTCACAAGTCCATGCAGCCTTACAGATACTTCATGATACACAGGTAATGTTTGAATAAATAAAGGCACTACTACTTACCACATGTAAGACAATCGTACGTTCCGTTTTAATGAAAACATAAAAATATATGACATCTGGTTCAAATATGAACGTAATGCTTTGAACTAATCAAAAATGTTGTGCTAAACCACACAGCATGTTACAGAAGAAAATGTGCAGCATATATGCATGGACAGAGCATATCTTCCCAAACAGCAATGTATCAGCGAGAGCAGCGAAATGACTGACATGGAATATCAGCAGACTTCATTGAGATCCTGTCACTTTCCAGCAGATGCTCGAGGATAAATGTTGGCTTTCATGCAGTCCTGTCGGCATGAACACAATCTGTGATCATCCTCCTTACACATCAAAGGAAGTGTCATCTGCCATACTGTATTTTTTGAACGTACCATCACCAGCAGTTGTTTGATTTTAGTTAAAAGTACTTGAATTCCCCCTTAGTTTACCTAACATTGCAATTCCGTAATTAAAATCTAAAACTTCTGGCTAGTTAACACAATGAGTCCAAATATATTTGTGTTTGTTCCTTTTACAGAGTAAACTCACATCTTTCTGTAGACTACAGACATCAGGTTTGATCAGACTTGTTAGATGATGATCACTGTTGGAGCCAAATTCACTGTTTACATTTAATAGTTATTAAATTAAAATAATCCCTGTTTTAGCTTCCAGTTAAATAATGCCAAGTCACAGAGACACTGGTAGCAAAACTGCATGAGTAGATTGGATCCTGAGAAAGTTGGACATAGTTTTTTGACCGTGTGTTTGTGTAATTCTAATTTTTTAAATATAAAGTTAAATGAAGAACACGTCTCACTCACGTTTCGAATGACAGTTGCTGCACAGACTTCAAACAGTGGTACAGGAGATAGTTATGCAGGGTGCCGCTACAATCGCATTAACCCTAAGTGGCACAGATTTTGCTTTGAGAAACTGGATCAGTGTTCAGCAAAAGATGGTTTGCACTTTGTCTTCAGAGTGAGTGGTCCAAATCCCGCCTGGGTTCTTTCTGCATGAAGTTATTATGTTCTGCTTGTGTGTGAGACCTTTTCTGAAAAAAGCCCAGTTTAGATCCTGGCAATCTGGCCAACTATGGACTAATATCAAATCTCTCCTTTATTTCAAAAATCCTAGAAAGAGTTGTAGTTAAGGAGCTTTACCGCCACCTACAGGACAATAGTCACTTTGATTTTCAGTCAGGGTTCAGACTTCACCACAGCATTGAAACTGAACTAGTTAGTCTCTAATGACTTGTTATTGGCCTCAGAAAAGGGACTACTCTAGATTCTGGCCCTGTTAGAACTCAGTGCAGCCTTTGACACTATCGACAAGAGTATTTTACTCCAAAGGTTAGAGCATGACAAAGGGATCAGAGGATCTGCTCTCTAGTGGTTTGAATCCTATTTATCCGATAGGTACCAGTTTGTCAAAGTAAAGGAACTTATTGCACTTGAGTAGCTATGGAGTCCCACAGGGCTCAATTCTCGGATCCATCCTGTTTATGCTTTACATGCTAACCTTAAGAAACATAATCAAGAAACACAGCATTAATTTTCACTGATATGCAGATGATACGCAGTTGTATTTATCCATTTAACCTGACCAGAATGATCATACAGAGAAACTTAATGCCTGCATCAGAGACATCAAAGCCTGGACAATTAACTACCTTCTCCTAAACCCAGAAATAACTGAGGTCATCATACTAGGTCCAAAAAACCTGAGAGATGCTCTGTCTGATCAGATAGTCTCCTTGGATGGCATAAATATAGTCTCCAATTCCACAATTAGAAACCTTGGGGTTTTATTTGACCAGGATTTAATATTGAAGGTTCACAGATCACAGGCTTGTAAAACTGCATTTTTTTTAACTGCATAACACATTCAGGATCAGAAATATATTATCTAAAGTGATACTTCCCCTCTCCTCCTCTCCTATATTCTTGATCATTTTTTTTATCATTTAGTTTTCCATATCTCTGTTTGGTACAGTGCGATTCATGTGTTGTTCCTCTTTCCCACTATGCTTCAGGTGAGCGGGAGAGATTCCAGATTCCATATGGCTCGTCTGTGCTCCTGTACCTGTACCTGTACTTGGACGTGGACCTCACTTGTGGCTCGTCTCACGCCCCCAGCTGTCCACCTATTCCATCTGGATGAAGCCCATCTGCTACACTGTTCAAACATGTAGAATTAGATAAGCTAATTCTTCTCTAAGAGTGCTGGTACATCTCCTGTCCGTCTTGGGAGAGGACCCTCCTTCAAGTGGACAACCCTGAGATTTTTGTGTTTTTTTTTTCAGAAAAAGGTGTTTTTTTTCCTTACAGAGAAGGAGTGTCTAAGTGCAGGGATGCCCAGTCTGGCTTAGTCTGTTTAGTTTAGCAATTACCTATTGTATTTTATGACTGATTTTATGTTCTTTTACAATTACTGATATGAAGCCCATTAAGACGACTATTGTTTTAATATTGGGCTATAAAAATAAAATTGAATTGAACTGAATTGAAATACCAAATGAGTGTGGCATTGTATCTAAGTTTTGGTCCCCAAGATTTGCCCAGAATAAAATTTGGCAACATTTGAAGGAAACTTACACAGGGCTGCATATAAAAAGTTTAAAAGTGCACAGATACTCAAATACATTTCTAACTCCTTTTTTTCTTTTTTGTAAAACCTTGTAAAACATAGGTGAGAAGTTTGTTTTGAAAAAACGTTGTTTTTTTATTTTGCCATACACACATGGATGACAAGAAAAAAAAACAGTGTTTACTAACTAAAATGTCAGTTCATCCTGTAAAGTTATGTTGTTTGTACTACAGTCTTCATTGTTTATTATTGTTTCATTGTTTTCTAATTTCAGCTCATAATGATACATAATGATTGGACAGTTAAAGACAAAAAAAAGCTTCGTAATATTTGCATTTTTTGGCCAAATTGAAAAAATAAAAGACAGTCATTTCAAACAAATGAAGCAAAGAGCACAGGGGTACTGCACTGGATGCACAAGATTGTCCTTTTTTGACACTGATTCACATTTTATAAAGCCCTGGTTGGTGTCTCTGTCTTTTAAAGGGTTTCAAAAAGAGACCATAAGCATCACAGCAACTCTGCCAGCTTAGAACTGGATTGATGTGTTTTTAGAGATCTGATTTCTTCTGATGTCCTGACTTTCTTCAGCCCTAAGCCAAACATGCCTCCTGCTCACACATACTCACACACACAACCTCAAATTATCAGTGAGGATTCACATTTTAGGAGGTACCAAAGATTTTAAGCATTAATGTATACCTATACCTTTTAAGTAATTGACAAGGCTTCGACTGGCCAATCATCTGGCTGTCAATAGGCTATCTTGACCAAAAAAATATCAGCAGTGGTTGTCCACTGTGAGTTTTTTCTGTATTTTAATTTGCAGGAGTGTTGTTATTAAAGACTGCTGATGTGTATTTGCTGAAGTAAAAAAAAGAGAGAGAGAACAGCGGTGCAAACACATGTGTTGCTTTGGTGTCAATGGTTAGGGAGGAATTAACCCAAATTTTGAGTTGCTTCATGTGAAGTTTTGACCTTTAGAGGATTACCTTCATGTGTGGCAAAGTGGTTTGGCTCAGATCTCTCAAAATGTTTTTCCTTTGCTTGGAAATATTCTGAAAATGTTTGAAGTTTTTCATTCTTCTGCAGTTTCAATGACACAAAGAACACAAACTTAGTCGTTTTTTTTTCTCACTTTTATCTTTTACTCTGTATTTCTTTGAATAAAATCTTTTTGTAAAGATTTAATTTAACTTTCTTTTTGCTGTGTTTTAAAAATGACCTTCCCCTAAAATGTAAGACATGTCTTATTTTAATCTTATCCTGTCAACCCTGTAACCAGTGTGTGTAAAGTGTGAAGAAAATGTGACATAAATGAAACAGACTTTTGCATAGAGCTTATGTGTGATCTGTTATGATAATACATGTGATCAAAATGGGTGATGTCTGTTCCCTAAAGCTTGGTTAACTGATCCCTTGGTAAACCCATTGTCATGGTGCTATCAGTCTCCTCCCCCTCCCCTCTCTGCTTGGCTCCTGATGCGACACAGCACACCACTTACCACATCACCTGCCTGCCTTCATAAGGAGCTCCTGGACCAGTATTCATTGCCACTTCGTTGCCCCTGATGGTGCATAGTATGGTTGTCACGTTCATAGCTCTCGTTATTAAGCTATTGTCTAAGTCTCGCTCTCTACCTTGTTCCCAGGAATCCATAATCATGAGCGGTTGCCTAAGTCTTCTACAATCCCGGATCCAAGCCACAGCATTTCCCCCTGTCATGCCAAGAACCTCTGTCACTACTCCTGTGACACCACGAGCCTCTGCCGACACTCCAGGCACGTCACAAGCCACAGTCGTATCCACCAGTGACGCCACGAGCCACAGCTTACCATCCAGCCTCGTCGTGGGTCTTCCTCGAATTTTTCTGTCACAGCCTTCACCATCAAGAACAATAAATCATTCTTTCTTACTCACCTCAAGACTTACCTGTGTCTCCTTCTGGGTTCCAGCATCTGGGTCTGTTTTGTCTCGCTAGCCATGACACCCATAGACTGTAAAAAACAATGGACGAATCGAGGTGTGACGTCATTAAAAATCCCTTACCTGGGGCGCTAGTGAAATCAGGCCCAATTTCTGATCATTGATTCCTGCTACGGGCGCCGCCATGTCAGTCGACAGTGATTGGTCCGAGTCGCTCTGAGTCATCGTATCTATGGCCACTACTGTGGCCAAACAGGAGTGAGCTTATTATGAGTCCCCACCTCTTTCCACACCTCTACCTCTTGCGGTGGTTTTTGAGGCGTATCGAAATGGACATATTTTTCACAAAACTGCAATAGAAACACTTTTTTCTATCTAAATGAGTCACCAACAACTCTACACAGGTAGAAAGTTTGCATTCATTTTCTTAACCCGCTGGGGCTGCTGAGTTGCTGGAACTCGTCCCGGCTATTGTTGGGAGAAGGAGGGATACAACCTGGACAGATCGCCAGCCTGCAGTCGCTTTGCCGGATCCCAGCATTACAGCTCGCTATGGCCGGCTGCAGAGCACGCTTGCTTGCTATACCGTTACCTGGGCAGCTGGCTGGGCGCAGACAGAGCGGCAGTTAGCCAGAGCAATTATAAAAAAGAACGTCTAGTTTGATTCTTGTTTTAAGTTTCCCCTCCTTAACTAATGTGGGTTACAGAGACCCAGAAGTAGTGGTGGAAAGCGGTTTTAGCAGCGGGAATGAAGCTAATACCGTCTGAGACTGAATGATCTCATGAACATGATTACTGATGTTTCTGTAGAGCTTTTTAGAATAAATAAATCCGATCTCAAAACATCCTCCATGTCTTTCATGCATTTTAATGAGATAGACACAGACAGTGGGAACGTATCTGGTGTAAATCAAAGTACTGCTCACATCCGTGTTTTTGAATGACTTATCTATGGGGTAGAAAACTGTCAAAAAGAAATTTATGCATATAGACAAAATTGCACACAACTTAAAATAAAAATATGAATACAACATTTAGTTATACATTTGACATGTCTGTTTTGAATACGATTTGTTTATGATTTGTAGACGACTTGTGCTTGTCTTGAAATTTCCCGTTAACTGTCCCAAAACATCTATTCAGCTGAGTGAGCATCCACTTTGAGGCTCATTTTTGAAACTATGATAGAATTAAACTTTTTAGAATGTTGTGGATCCCCTGGCAGGAAAATGACCTTGATACCATAGCTCTGTTGAATAGAAAATAAAGTTATCAACAGCCATGTCCTGCTTTTTATTGTCAGGCGACAAAAGCTGATCGTATAAACAATGCACCAGACCCGGAAGTGGTGGAGAAGAGAGTGGTAAACATCCCTCATACTAGGTGTAAAAAAGTCTATGTTCGTCATAAAAAGATATGATAATGATGAAACAAAATAAGTGAAACCCAAGGTGGCGGAGGGATACCTGCTTTCCTGCTGCCACAGCTCTCCCGCCTGCCCGCCGGCCAACGGCAGTAGGTTATTCTAGCCCCTGGACTTGTCCAGGTGTGCCCAATAGTAGCCGGTGACAGGCTCCGGCAGTACCGTGACACCGAAAGGGATTTAGTGGATTAAGAAAATGGATGGAAAACAAACAAAATCAAGAACGCTAACTGGTGGCCGACCATAGCCGATAGTTAAAAAAAGAAAGAAAAAAAAGAAAAAGAAAGTTGGGTATTCTGATCCTACTGATGTTTTTAATTCACCTACTTTATTTGAGTCGACTTCCAGCTGGTCTACTTTAGCTCCGAGTTAGCTTAGCTGTTTTTGTTTGGTTATCCTTTGAATATCAACCAATTTTGACAGACATGCACTTTTTTTTAACGTATAATGAGTAGAATGGCGTGTCTGCTACTGCTTTCTGCCCTATTTTTCACCACTTCTGGGTCTGAAACTATCCGCTGGTGCATTGTTTACACTAGGGGTTCTCAAAGTGCAGCCACTTAGCCACTTAGCTTGAAAGGCGCTTTCAAGCTAAGGGGTTAAATGCTCACTTTGTCGTTCCTCATGGGCTGGATAAAGTCATGTGCCTTATTTGCAAGCAGGTAAATGCAATGCTCAAAGAATACAATATAAATCGTTACTATGTTACAAATCATAAAAACTATGACAAGTTAACCGGCGAGGAGTGCAACAATAAGGTCCAACAACAACAACGAAGCTATGCTGCACAGAAGATGTTTACAAAAATGGCTAAATCCAGTGAAGCTGTGACAGAAGCTAGCTACAATGTGGCTTTGGAAATGGCCCGACGCAGCATGCCCTCAAGTGACGGGGAGTTTGTAAAAAGAATGTATGCTGAAAGTAGCTGACATTGTTTGTGCAGAGCAAAAGAAAGTCTGTCAAATGATACAATGACTAGATGAGTAGAAGATCTGGGGAGCAACATCTGACCGCAACTGGGAAAACATCTAGAGGGCCTGGTTAATTGTACAAATGACACTTGGTCATTAAAGTTGTTTAATATAGCTTTTTCTGTTTATCAATTTTTTCACCAAAATTAGCCCCCAGTCTAATGTCAAGTTTCTAATATGGCCATCAGCTACAAAACCTTTGAGAATGTCATGTCTCGTCAAGCTTCCTGTTGTCTCGTGTGGGGTTTCCTGTTTTGTTTTGAAAGTCTAACCTACCTCTCGTTCCAGACCTTTCCCTTCCTGCTGTGTCTGTTTCCCACACCTGAGTCTGCCTCATCATCCCTGATCTTTCCCACCTGTGCTTCCCCTCCTCATGTATTTATAGCCTATGTTTCCCTTTGTCCTGTGCCTGTTTGTCATGTGCTTTCACCTGCCAAAGCAAGCTCTTCTCTTGTTTTAAGAAATTAAAACCTTAAGCTCTGCATCTGAGTCCAGTCCTGTGTTCTGCCTTGTCAGAGAATCCCTGCGGGTATTCCAGAAAGCAGGTTATGCTAGTTACCATGGTAAATTTGAGGCTAAGGATGTCATGGTGTCTCTGTCTCCCCTCCCCTGCCTGCTCTGCTTTGGATGCTACCAGCTGTTCCCACTCACCTCATCAACCCTGCAGCCTTCTTAAGGAGCTTCTGGATCATCATTCGTCGCCAGTTCGTTGTTTCTCCTATGGTGCTTAGCTCATGTTCCTGAATGTTGCCAAGTTTCGTATTGCTCATTGGGCCTCTCCATTTGTCTCAGGAAAAATCTCCTCGGATACTCACCTGGTCGCCGTCCTCTGGTCTCCCGTGCTCTGCCTCTGGATGTCCTCTGCAATACTCCTCCAGTCAGCCGCCGCGCCTCCCTCTGGAAAGAAGCCACACCTCACCTTCCAATACATTAAATCATCTTTTACTTACCTCGCTCTCCGAGTTTCCTTCCGGGTTCCAGCGTTTGGGTCATTCTGAACTTACGTCATATCATGACAAAGGAAGCGTATAACCTCAGCTTTCGGTTCCAAAAACGCAAGTATGTTTCAGGGTATGTCAAGTTGCAATAGCAACTCATGCTGTGAACATAACCTGGTCTGGAGCAGGTTTAGTTGAAGATTAGTTTGTTTTCAGAGAGGTGAAGCAGCATGGCGTGTTCATTTGAAGATAATTTAGTGGATGAAGAAGCTCAGATAATACTTTTTCCATCACGAGAGGGTGATGAGACCACATATGGATGTTTTAAGAGGAACTGTTTGCTTCAGTTAAGATGAATCATTTTTTTAGTTAAGTCAGCTTAAAAATAACACATAGTTATCAGACAGTTACTTTACTTTCATTCAAATTAATTCAATTAAGTATGTGTAACTTTGGTGCTGCTGCAAGGAATTGTGGGATACCATTCCTTTGCCTGTCTGGATGGATTTGGGTTTAAGTGTGGGTTTTTGTCTACCGTAAATGTGCTTAGTTGTTTAGCTGTTTTACTGTGTTTTGCCGAGTTATTTTGTCCTATTATGTTTAAGCCTCTGCAGGGAGGGAGAGGATAATGAGTTTATACAGCACCCCTACAATCAAGTGTTGTAATGACAATGTTGGAGAAATGGTAAATGATTGTATGCCAAGAGTTAATATTGTTTCTTTCTTTTTATTGTTATAAAAATGAGAATATCTGCCGGCTCAAGCTTAGACATATGAGAGTTCAAGATGGAAGAAATTAGGTTGAATACATTTAACGCAATTACTTGTTACCATATAAGATATAAGTAATTCATTTAAGTTGGCAAAATTGGATAGGTTTTATATATATATATATATATATATATATATATATATATTGTAGCGCCCAGCAGGTACAGCACTTGCAGCGGGAAGTATGCGAGCCAAGCTGACAACCACTTCAGCTGTCAATCAATTTCGCTGAGTTGGAGAACTGTCCGTGTCCCATACACCGCACGACTACGAACAGTCTCAATGAGGAGGAGGCAGAAAGTGAAGCTGAGAATTCAGTCTTCTTTCCGGCATAACAAGCCCATTTATTTTTGAACACACACAACAGTGAACAATGCACAGGGGTCATCAACCTCTCCCCCTCCCACACTTAAGGTGCAACAACAAGAAACAAACATAACAGGAAGAATGAACTAAGGTGAAACAACAAAACTGCCATTTGGAAAGAAAGTGGGCAAAAAGAAACGCTCCTGCTGAGCCCTAATTAGATCAGGGGACCACGTCCCACAATCCCCTGCTGCTACAGACCTGAATTGCACATGGCCGCCACTACATAGCCCCCTTTTGAAGGGTCAGCCGTCCTCGGCGACGCCATCTACCACAAAGTCATCGAGGTACATGGGGCGTCTGCGTGACCGTACCGGTCGTGTGCAGTCATGTGAGGGTGCCACGGGGTCTGGCTCATTTGAGTCCATGGTAATAGGTCCACCAGTGTGCATTGGCCTTGGAGGGGTGTTAGTGGTTGGGATGGCAGCCCCCTCATCTGGCCATCCCGTTGTCTTTTCCCTCGGGTGACGCTGTTCTAGTCTTTGGTGCTGGTGCAGGGCAGTTGCGTGTGATGTGCCCAGGCTCACCACACCGGTAACAGCGATCATAAGGACGCCGTGGACATCTGTTGGCTAGGGGATGATGGTGAGGTGGCAGTGATGAAGATGCATGGACTCTAGAGATGTCGTCCGTTTCCTCTTCATGGTTAACCACCCTCACGCAGGGTTGAGCACTGGACATTGCACGTGAGGAGGAGAGGATGGCCTATGGTCCCACAATGCCCTGCTGCTACAGACCTGAATTGCACATGGTTGCACACTACAATATATATATATATATATATATATATATATATATATATATATATATATTTAAAATCTCCAACTCTGTCTCACTAAAGTATAGTGCTCTGTTTTTTTCTCCACGCGTTTCCATGGTGACTCCGGAAATCGGCGATCCATTGAGAATGGCTTTATGTACTTGCCTTGCGCCGCATTAACCCAGGGTTAGTCGAGCGTAATTACACAAACTCATATCCTGTCTTTTGGAACCCAGAGTAAGCAAGTTCAGGCGGACTTCAGCAAGAGTTCAGGGTTAAAGTCAGGGTAGCTTAAACATGCTTTCTGGAATACCTCCTGGTTTACACCATCAGCTGTTGACACCTGGGACTGGCCAGAGATCGCTGTATTAAGATCTCTTTTTTTCAGTTTCTAACAAAGCTAGGACCGAACGATAATATCCCTGTTATGGGATCAATAAAATTCTAAAAGGTTCTATTTTATCTTAATTTAATGAAAAACTTCAATACCCAGGTTGTCACGGTACCCCCAGCAGGCTCCTTCTCCTCATCAGGTACACCTGAGGACACCAGCTGCGCCTCCTCATCCTCATCAGCCGGTGGATTCTTAAGGAGAACCAGAACCTGTACTCGACGCTAGTTCGTTGTACTCCACGGTGCTTCCTCTGGCCCTGTTCGCTATTTTTTGCTATGCTTAGTGTTCCTCGCCTAATCTTGCCTTGTCTCTGCCTACCTAGGATCCCGGCCTCGCCTGTCACGCTCTGGACTCTGACTCACCTTCTGGTCCCTCCTCGTCCCCCCTCTGGACTTCCTCCTGGAAACACGGTGTTCGCCGCCAAGACCCTTCAACCAACCATGCCGCATCCTCACTTGGACCTTTATCCTAAAATCATTAAATCCATTGTTACTCACCTTTTCGACTGCCTAGTTCCTTCTGGGTTCCAGCATCTGGGTCTGCCACTGTTTTCGCTAGCCATGACACAGGTGTAAATTTGTAAATGTTTCTGGACTTGATGTACATTCCTGTGACCCCATGACATATTTTTGAGAGTGAGTTAACGCGAAATTTCATATTCAAAACAAAGAAGAGACTTGTTCACAACAGATATGTTAAACATAAAAGTAAATGTTGTATTCATATTTTTTCTGCAAAGTTGTGCACAAAGTATTAATTTGTGTGGAACTTTGTGTATATACATACATTTTTGGACAGATTCTTTACCCCATACTTAGTTAGTGTTTATTCTCATAATTATGATTTAATGAAAACAACGAAATTGTGTTTTTTCCACATTTTTAGAATTTCAATAAAGTTTTAGAAACACAGATTGTATTCAGTTTTCCTTTTATACAGTCAATAACGTGGGCTCAGGAGAATTGCACAAGCCCTTGAGAGAGGACCATTTGAACATTTGAATCTGCAAACTATAATTTCGCATTTGTTAACCCTTATTCTTATTTTTATTGTTTTTTTTTACTCCTGGTTCATCTGCGTTAGGCCCGAGAGACACGGGAAAATCTTTGTTTGTTTGTTTTTATAGCTTTTGAAAGAATTGCAAAATAACAAGAAAAGGGCCTAACGCATGGATGGAATGGATGAAGTCTGATGCCATTGGCTACACAAAATCTGACAATCTTAGAAAGGATTTGAAAGATGTTAAGATGAAGGTATCCAAGCAAGAATGGTCATTCTGATAAATGACCAAAATAAAATGACTGAGTATTTTGGAACACGAGAAAGGAAGGGTTGAGCAGTCCATTGTTTTTACAGTCTGTGGTTAAACCCTGAACTCAAGATTAATCAAACCAAAACCTGCTTACTCTGAGTATGTCTGTTCAAAATCAGCTGATAAGAGTTAGGTTAATCAGCCTCCTCCCAGTAGACAAGTTCATTTGTGCACATGCGGAATACATGAAAACCCTTTCAATAGACCATCAAATTCATGAGTTACAATGGAAACCAAAGAGGGTCGCCACAGTGAATCATCCACCTTCATCTATATCTAACCTGTGCCATCACAACAGATAATATGATTCATGATTTTTCCTAATGAAACATAATTTGCACATATTTTTAACTTTTGATACTTGATCAAATTATCCTATGAAAATTTTTGAAACAGTGTTATGTCTATTTTACTGATATACTATTATTTTTTAAATCATATACATGATTTTTATAATTACCATAATCTGCATATATTTGAGATAACTGATCCGCATTTACCATGTTGATTTCTAAAATAGTTTTGTCTATTTTACAAAAGTAAATCATCTTCGTCATGTGCTTCATTGATACTTCAGGATTCTTAATTCTGTCTGATAAAAGTTAGGAACCAGATAATGATGAATCATGTAACGAAAATGGTATGCTACAACAGGGGTGGGATAATATAAATTTACTTCCTTGCACTCTCTTTCAAGCAATATTTAATTTAATGTCTAATTATCCTAAGTTTGATACGACATTGTATGAATCTACAACTGATGATTGTAATGTTTTTCTGTATTATTATTATTTGATTGCTTCAAATAAACCATTTCAAATAAATACATAAAAATGTTATGGAGATTTTGTATGTGATTCGAGTATTTTTTAATCAAATCATAGTGAATCAGGAGGAGACTGTGGAATGCTTTCTGGAAAAGCCCGTTATTGTAGTGTACAAACTATTATCGGCAGGCCACAAGTCCAGGAAGCATGTTTAAACTAGCCTGACTTTAACCCTGAACTCTGGCTGAAATCCACCTGAACTTGCTTACTCTGGGTATGTCGGTTCCAAAAGACTGGGTATGAGTTGGCGTAATTATGCTTGACTTGGTAACCCTGGGTTAACGCACATGCACGTCAAGTACATAAAGACATTCTCAATGGATTGCCGATATCCTGAGTCACCATGGAAACGCGTGGAGAAAAAAAGAGACGCTACACTTCAGTGAGACGGAGTCTGAAATTTTAATGACGGCGTATGAAGATTATACGTCCATCAAAATAGTAACACGGCTGCATCAGCAAAAGAAAGAGTTTCTGCTTGGAGAAAAAGAACGGACGAAGTGAACGCACAAGTTTCTGATCTTATTTCCATTTTCCTTGTGACGTATATATATATATATATAACTTATCACATTTTGCCAACTTAAATGAATGACTTCTATTGGTAACAAGTAATTGAGTTAAATTTATTCAACCTAATTTCTTACGTCTAGCCAGTTTAATAATTATCTTTACACCTCAAATTTACATATTTATCTAACTAAATGTCATATTACTATAATTTAATTAATATTTTTTCCGTCTTAATTAATTATAATTCTTGAACTCTCATATGTCTAAGTTTGAGCCGGCAGACATACTCATTTGTATAACAATAAAAGGGGCAATTTGATATCAAAACAGTGCATACAGAACATTTGGAATTTTCTGACAATATCATTACTCTGCTGAGCAGTAGGGGTGCTATATAATCTCATCATCCTCTCCTCCCTCTTACTAATGGTGCAGAGACTTAAGCATAGTAGGATAAAATAACTCAGCAAAACACAGTAAAACAGCCTAAACAACTAAACACATTTGGTCAAAAACCCACACGTAAACCCAAATCTGTCCAGACAGGCAAAGGGAATGGTATCCCACAATCCCTTGCGGTGCAGATCTAACAGCAGCACCAAGGTTACACCTACTTAATTGAATTCATTTGAATGAAAGTAAAAGAACTGTCTGAAAACTACGTGTTATTTTTAAGCTGACTTAACAAAAAATGATTCATCTTAACTGAAGCAAATAATTAAGTTAGATCAACAATGTAAAAAAGTTTATTTTTCCAACATCCATATGTGGTCTTATCACCCTCTCACGGTGGAAAAAGTATTATCTGAGGTTCTTCATCCACTAAATCATCTTCAAATGGACACGTCATGCTGCTTCACCTCTCTGAAAACAAACCAACCTTCAACTAAACCTGCTCCAGACCAGGTTATGTTCAGAGCATGAGTTGCCATGACAACTTGACCCTGAAACATACCTCCATTTCTGGAACCAAAAGCTTCCTTAGCCTCAAACTTACCATGGGAGCTAGCATAACCTGCTTTCTGGAATACCCCCCTGCTCTGTTCCATTCCGATGCATCCCCTTGCAGACAAATAGATCCATGTTCACCACCCCTTAGCTGTATGTTTTGGGTCATTATTCTGTTGAAGACCCATCCACCACCCATTTTAAGACACCAGGCGGAGGGAAGGAGATTCTAATTCAGTATATGACGGCCCTCCTCAAATCGACATGGTGAAATAGCCCTATGCAGAAAAGAGTATTATCAATGGTTTTCTTGGTGACTGTGGTTCCAGCCACTTTGAGATCATTAACTAACTCCTACTGTGTTGTTTTAGGCTGTTTTCTCACTGTTCTCATGATCATGGAAACCCCACCTGGTCAGATCTGGTTTGGAGCCCCAAACCTAAAGGTGGATTTATGGACATGTTGTAATTCCTGTATTTTGGCACAATTACACCAACAGTTGTCACCTTAACTCCCAGCTGGAAAGTTTGGAGTCTGACTGATGGACGGATTCTGTGGACAGGTGTCTTTTCCACAGATGATCAGTTCAACAGGTGTCTTTAATTCAGGTGACAAGTTGATTAGGAGGGAAATACAAATAAATGTATATAAATTCTTTAAAACTGATTTCTTTGTTTTTGATCCTTTGCTAAAAAATCAGCAAAGGATCAAATACTTATTTCCCCCCTCTGTAAATAACTATAACTAATATGTAAAATAGTGAAACATGTGTTTTACAGAATAATATATTTAGACCAAATTGCTCATAATCTTTATATTAATCCTCATAAAACATAGAAAATAATTTAATTATTTCATTTGAATTAAAGCAATCTTTTAAATGTGTCTTAATGGTAAATGGCATATACTTGCAAAATGCTTTTCTACCTTCCTCGAAGGCCCAAAGTGCTTTACAGTCACAGTTCCATTTACCCTTTGACACTCACATTCACACACCGATGGCGGCTTTGCTAACAAACACTGGTACCAACCAAATTAAGTTCAATTATGAAAAAAGGCTAGTTTACTTTGAAAAGCAGCTAGACAGGTTGTCATGGTATCGGGCCTGTGCCTCGCACTGCTGCAGTTGGTGCATAAAGTCCTTCTCCGATGATCTTTTGATCTATTCCAAAACTGTTGTCTTTTAATTATAATTATGATTTTTAGGCAAAATCAAAAAAACCTTGTCGTTTTCTAATACAAGGTTTGTGCAGAGCGCCAAGAATTCATCGGAAATTAAATTCTGAGTTCCTGTTAACATAGAGGTAAGCCTCCGCTAATATCCCATCATCCCTTTGTTTACACTGTTTCCTACTACCTTAAAGCCCCTCACAACCACAACCTAACATTAGAGGTGCAACAAAAATGGCAAGCAATATCCAAGCACAATTTTGATCCAGATTCCAGCACAGAAAACAAAAGACATACATGCATCTATTTGTCTACAAGTGGGTGCCACAAGAGAGCTTTTTAAAATGGCATTTTTTCCCCCGTCTACTCCTGATTTGTCCCGATTTTAAATAAAGAAATACTCAGAAATGTAGTTTTATTCTTAGATTTCTTTATGTTTGTCCTCCATCATGATGCTATAGGAAAACCAAAAACACCATTTTCATTGGAGTTGTTTTTTAAAGACTAAGCTGTAAAGGAAAGATTATATGCTTAATGTCATGTTAAGTGATAGAAAGCATAATTTCAGAAGGAAAGTTCAGCTCTTACCGCTTGTTTGTTTGTTTGAAATAAACAAAGTTTACTAGTTGATTGCAAGAAATATCCAACATTAAGTCTGTTCATAAATGTGCATCAACAAAACAATTTTTGTCAAAATTTATTCAAGTGATTAATAAACACATTCACTATGGATCAAGCAATCGGTTAAGCAAGATGTAAAGACAGTTGAGGAACAATTCAAAAAAATTAAAAGCAACATTGCCGTTGATGGTTACATTTGATAGAGACACTGGCATGTCCATCATAGAGCCATTGGAGAGACTGATGTTTTCTATTATCTTGCAGTTGTGATAAACTGTGGAATAAGGTATGTCAACCAGTAAATTTCTGTTGTTCAGGTTTTTGTTTCTTCCGTTGTTCAGGTTACCAACTTTATAGGCCAGCGCAATAATATAGACATTAGGACTATCTGACCGGAACTTCTTTTCTTTAGGTGTCCATTTTCACTTTTTAATGGACACCCTGCAGCCAATCAGAATCGAGTATTCACCAAGAGCATAGTATAATAAAAAAATTATATTGTTTTATTTAAAAATGTAGTTTAGACGCTATGAAACTAAAATATTAAATACATGAATGACAAAAGTCGCTGCTGGTTGTGAAAAATGTTTTATTGGTTTGGGGACAGAAGCTGTCTGGGTCCTTTCATATTTTCCACTCACTGCTTTTTCCTTGTTCATTGATAAAAACCCTTAAGAAACTGCAGATTTACGGAAACTTTTCCAGGCTCCTTCCTCCGCCATATTGGCTCAAAGTCCACAAGCCTGAACGACAAACGGCGAGCGCAGAAAAGCGCCAAAATGGAGAATCAGGGAGCAGTTTCATAACCCGGGAGTGGGAGGAGCCTGTTTTTCTGGAAGCTCCCTGCAGCCGCGAGCCGGGAGATCTCTCACGGCGACGGTGGGAGGAATAGGAGGTAAACTCCGGGCCGCAGAGCCTACCGAGGAAGAAAAAGGCAGCTACGGACGCGCGAGGCTGGAGTCTGGCCCGAGAGTAGGGAGGAGCGTGTGCGCGACTCTGACGATAAGAACCCGTGGGATGCGATCACTGTAACCCACCTGGACCAATGTAACCGGAGTCTGATGAGCAACACCGCCCACTGGGTCCGTGCGGGCATTTCTTCCGCTGCGACTGCAGCCGCGAGACAAGCCGCGCGCGCGCGGTGGACTACTTCTCGCTGTGTGTCAGTTTTCTTGCGCCGCGTATTTTAGCACGTAGACAGGACACCGAGAAGCTTCAGGAAAGGCGGGACCGAACCGGTGGGCTCTCGAGCTGGATTAGTGAGGTCTGCATTTGCCGCCCACCCCGCGGCTAAAGCGCCGCTGCTCCCGCTCTCGGTGTGTTCGGTGAGGGGGCGGATGGGTCGAGGGGTCGACGAAGGAGGCAGCCGCTGAGCAGGAGAGACCATCGCTCCGCAACCCGCCCCCCCCGCAGCTGTCCACCCGAGGGGCGTTCGGCAGAGATCTGACGCTCGTGGCCTTCCACTCAGGAACATAATCCGGTTTGGGACGCATATATCAGGGGGAGACCTTTTCTCCCCAACTGGACTCGGACTATGGCGGACGACGACATTCTCTTTGAAGATGTGTATGAGCTCTGCGAGGTCATCGGCAAGTAAGTGTTCCTCCGCCGTGGGTCACCTGGGCTTGTAATGAGCTTCTCCTGATGGGCTGTCACGCGGGCGGGCGCGCGCGCGCATCAACTGCATGATGTGTTTTGTGCAGAACATAGAGAAGGTGACGTGATCCTTGCACCCTGAATTTATTGCTGTCATTTAATCTCAAAGCGCCCTAAGGCGGGGTGCCAGTCTGAGGCAGGGGCAGTTGTTGCAGGGATGAAAGGGCAGGAAGCTCAGGGAGTCTCGCACATCTGTTGTAATCCAGGCCTCCTGGAGTGACAGTCTGGATCTGCTCCCATGGTGTCATTTTTCACACCAAAGGTGGCTCAACTTCCAGTCAACCATTCAACTTTCTGCATCAACCACAGATTATTCCCTCAGATTGAGTATTACTTCTGCTCTCACCTTTCATTTCCAATCCTGTTTCAGCCATCTGCGCTGCCACAAATCCTCATGTATGGCTGACTTTTATCCTGTAATTCAAATCCATCGCAAATGAGTGCTGAGGAAAAGCCAACCTGAACCCAACACTTCAGTGGATGTGCAAAGGCAAGCTCCACCTAAATCCCAGTGCTGCTGTCACTCAGGCTGAGCAAGCTGACTGGTTAGGGGACTAGTCTGTGATGTCACAGAGATGGTTGATGCTGATGCCGTGATCAGACCTGCCTGTTTAGGCAAGCCTGAAAATGTTCAGTTTGTGCTGTTTTATCTCATTCAGACAGCCGGTCTCACTTAAAGGTTTCCAAGCATGCCAACCAAAAGAGAGGAAGAGGCTCCGTCAGCTTAGCATGAGGCGTAATGTAGAAACTTCTAATGGCCATTTAAAAAAGGCTTCTTTAATCAAAGATCCAGAGGACCGCTTTGAGTCAGCTGCACCAACGCGGTTGGACTTCCCAGAATCACTGGGGTTCTTCAGCAGGTCGCCTGTGATTTTATGTGCAGCGGGCGAGAGCAGCCGTTTCATCTGCTGTTCGCTGTGTGGAGAGCTGCCGCAGCCACGACTCCTTTTCAAGATGAAGGAGCAGTTTTGGCGCGTGATCCAGGAGCAGACTGGGTTGGGAACCCGGCACACTGCATGTGGTGTCAGAGTGCGTGTTCTGGGCTGGATCCACATATTCACATATGCAGGACTAAATATAGGTCAAATGGAATAGTGCTTGTGCGGCTTTGTGTGTTTCCTCTGGGCTGTGTGAAGTGGACTTGTGTAGGCGGTGTGTGTTATTGAAAACACTCGTTCATCGTTTTACTGTGCTGGCATTTAGAAACTCGGTGATGAAAACCTCAGCGCTGTTGCCCAAGTGTTAGGCTGCCGGGACAACAGAATGAAGAGATGCGATGGATGGGAGGATTCAAATAAAGACACCGAGAGGACAAGAGGGTAAATCCGGGATGAAAAAAAGCCGTTGCTCTGGAGAAGAGAAGAGAGCAGGAGGAGTGAGAGGCATGTAGAAGGAAGCAGTCCATTAGTTTGACTCAGACATTAAGCGACATGCTGTGCCTGCAGGCCCTGGACTTTTCTAGTTCATCCTCAGAAGAGTGCGTTCCTGAGCTTCTCTCCACTAGAAGAGACGGCAGCATTCTGCAGAAAGACACAAACTGCAGGCTTTACTTTTGATTAAACTCAGACATGCTAGAGATTTCAGCATCTGTTTGGTTGTCACCAGGGCTGCACGATAGGAGGAAAACTTGCGATGTGCTGTATTAGTGATCAATATTGTGATGAAGATGAAACTTGCAATATTTGAAAAAGGGCAGAACAAACAAAAACATTATTTCCAGCTCACTACAGTTTAATTTAAATAGGAGTCAACATACCTTAAACTATACTCCAAATGAAGCTAGTCTACATGGGAGGTGAGCATCTAATATAAAAGGGTTTCATCCTAACGGTCAAATGCATAAATGAATTTATCTGATTCGCTAAATACTTCAAGCTGCCATAAGATTGTGTTGGCACATTTAAAGTAACCATTTATTAAAGTCACCCTGATCATCTTTTGATCTATTGTCAAAGCGCTCCCAATGTCTTTTTAATCATGATTCTGCTGTTTTTAGCAAAAGAAAACTGTCATTTTCGAGGACAGAGGTCTGCAGAGCACCAGGAGTTCATCAAAAATGTGGATTTGAGTTGTGGGCAGGATTGTTGATAGAGAGATTGCAGAGTAAGCCCCTCCGTACTTCCCATCATCCTTCTGTTTACACACTCTCCCTCTCTAGCGGTGCAGCAAAAATGGTGAGCCATATCAAAGCTATCCAACCGTACAGTTTGGATCCAGATTCCAGCTCAGACCAAGAAAACAAGGATGTACATTAATCAGAATGGAGCAGAGCAGAGATGGCCTGCCTAGTATATTTTCCACGTCACAAATAAGCGTTTTATTGTCTGCTTCTGACTTAGGATTTGGATATAGAAATACTAAGAAATGTAATTTTAAGCTTAATTTTCTTTATAAAGCCCTCAAGAATCAGTAAAAGGCCACAGGAACATGTTAAATACACTAAAAAGATTATTTTCATTAGAGTGGGTCTTTAACAATGAGTGTCATTCTCCTCTATTCATCCCAACAGTACACATCTGCTTCACTAAGTCTAGAATGAATTGCCTTTCATTTTCATACCTCGTGGTCTTCCAGAAACACTCAGGTGCACATTAAGGCTAAATTCAACATCAGCCCAGGCAGCTGTATGTATGTGTGGGTCTCCCATCCTGCAGCTGTGATGTTTCATGTGTTCCCTTCCAAGAGTTGAGCAGTAGAGAAGGCCGAGGCTTGGCCCCGTGTCCCTGTGGAAGGAGCTCACCCCCCACACTCAATCTACTGGGACCGTCACTTCTCAAGTTCAGTTTCACTCCTGGCTTTTCTTCTGGCCTCTCAAAGAGAAAGGTGTTTGTCATTGTGAGTTTGAAAAGTGAAATTGCTTTGAGCATTTGTGTTTGAACAGAATAATTCAACCATGCTTTCTTTAATTAAGCGTGTGAATACTGACCTAGATCAGCGCGGGTTCCTCGTGTTCTGCAGCCAAGCCTCTTAGAGCTTCCTCCAGGACCTGGCTTGTTTGCAGCAGCTGGCGTTTTCTGGCTAAAGTTGGCCATTACCATTAGCATTGTGTGTTGATGAATTAACCAGAGCTGCTTTGGTAATAACCCACTCGCCCAGCTGCATAACCACAGATAATCTCATTTATAAAGGCATTCTGTCCACTTCTAACAGCTGGATTCAATGAAAGGTCTTTTTGTCTTAGAGAGTAATAAACCCAGTTTGGGTCTACTCCCGTCCAGTCTGTTTTCTTAACAGCTGGACTGTTTTATAGCTTAGAGGGAGTTTTATGTTCTTTTATTACCATGAAGTACAGACGTTTACCCTGAATCAGATGAGTCACTGCTTTATAAGGTATTTCAAATAAAGGATTGTTGAACAATGTACAGAAGCTGACATGCTTGCTAGCAACAGCCCTGACCATTATAATTACTCTATTAGACATAACTTTAAATAAACAGAGAAATGTTCTGTGCTTGTCAGGTTCTGACACCATAGACATAAAACTTGGCCAATATTCTCTAACACAGTTTTTCAACTAGCGTGCCGTGGGATATTACCCTCATGAACTGATCTAAAATCATTTCCCATCTTCAGGATATCAGCTCTGTGTTCATCCAAACAGGCCCTGATAAAGCACAGAGTAGGTAGGAATATGAAAAATCGTTAAATACTTTTGTCTTTGTGTTTTTTTTATTTTATTAAAGACATTTTGATAAGAATGATGGTACAGCGATTTAGCTGCAGCTTTGGCTGTATTATGGAAAAGTCCCGCCCCTTTAACTGCCTCTACCAGTCATTCTTGGGGGGCTTAATCACATGTCATCAGTTTGACCAATCAGAAGTGGTTAAAGTCTTCACTTCCTTGTCCCGATTTAGCTCATAAAGTCGCTCAGTTCTAAAAAAAATACCAGCTAAAGCTCGTCTTTAGCGGTGTAGCTTTCCACAGAATCCAGTATCAGACCATGGAACAAGAGAACAAAACAATGAAGCTCCGAAAAGCGATCTCCGGCCGTTTTATGCATTAAATCTCTCATGATGCATTGGGTTAAAGTGACAGCGCACAAGGAGATCTGTTGTTAAACATCTTGAAACCAACGAATACACCTCAAACTGTTTTGAAATCTTCTAACTTAACTTTTATTACATCTTTTAGAAAAAACAGCTGCAGCTTCCAGC
The DNA here is from genome assembly GCA_023969325.1 of Oryzias curvinotus. Lineage (NCBI taxonomy): Eukaryota > Metazoa > Chordata > Actinopteri > Beloniformes > Adrianichthyidae > Oryzias > Oryzias curvinotus. The sequence continues at coordinate 15,607,127 of CM043726.1, read as the reverse complement.
TTTTTCTGCCACAATTATCTCAAAAATGCACATGAGATTGTGGAGGGACTGTAGATCAATACAGACTATGAGTTTCTCCGTTTTGTTTTTTGTTTTTGTTTTTAATGCTGGTGTGCCGCGAGATTTTTTTTAAGGTTAAAGTGTGCCGTGGCTCAGAAAAGGTTGAAAAACACTGCTCTAACATGACCCACTGGTGATACCTCTTTCTGTCATTCTGGAAATGGGCAATTAGAAACACAGTGGTAAAGTGATGGTTTTGTTGGGTCCACTCCTTTCTGTTGGGTCAGTCTTTAGAACTTGCTGGATCCTATTTGGATTCACAGGGTTGCTGGAGCCATGCCCAGCTACTGTAGGAAAAACACGGGGTACACAATGAACAGGTTGCCACTGTGTTTATAGTGCTACAATGAACCTATGAAACATGTTTTTGGACTGAGAGAAAACCCACACATGCACGGATATCACATGCAAATTCCACACAGAAAGAACCCAGCCAGGATTTAAATCAGAGCCTTCTTACTGTGAGACGAGAGTGCTACCCATTACACCACCTTGCAGCCCATACTCCATAAACATATTTTAAAAATAACCACCCTGGAAATGATTTTATCCTCAGGCCATAAACTGAGTGTGGAGCTGACTGCTAAACAAAGCAGTAAGCATCAGAAAAGTTTTGACTGTGGACAGATGTATTATGGGTAAAGTTAAACTTTATATATTGTAGATAGGGATGTAATAATTCATTTTAACAATACTTTGATCACTATCATAATTAGTGGTTGCTAGTACGATTCATTGTCGATATTGGTTCATTTTGAACAATCTGATTCACTGAACTAAGATCGATCCAGGACATCTTTAGCCAAAACTGTAACCAGTTTGACTCAGAGAGAAATACCTGATGCTAAACAGTGATGAAGTTTTCCAGATTCCTTGTGTTTCTTGCAAGGTAATCAAGTGAAAATGAAATATGTATACAAATAAACAAGTAAACAAGAATGAATGTCAAATCACATTTTAGTTTCCTAAAGTTCAGCCCACTGTTGTTTTTCCACATCTACATAATTCAAAGGGAACATTATTAGAACAATCTAGCACACTGTATGGTCACGTCTTTGCTAATGGACATCTTTACATTAGAACTGGACATTAGAACTCTTCAGGAGTTTCCTTGAAGCCAGTCATTCTTTTATCACCATAGCTGTGCACACAGAGTGTGCTGTTGACTAAGATTTACCTCTTAAATGTAAAGGATGCATCTCTGTAAAGAAAATATAATGTTTTCCCTTCATCCGAACTCAAAAGTGAGTTTAGAATTAGAATTGCATCATTTAGGCCAGTTTATAGGTTTAATTAATGCTGTTTCAGCTGAATCAACATGTAACAATAGGGATGTCCAGATCCAATCATCCCTATATAACATGCACATCATATTGTATCTGAGTGTTTTTATATATATCATTTTTTTTCTGAACATGCTTTAGTAAAGATCTCTAGACAAAGACTTACATCAGAGTTATTAAATGTAGAGACTACATTGCTTTTTAAACACCCTCCTTAAAAATACTGTAAAATAATGTGCTAACATGGTGAGAGTTTACCAGCCTGCAGAACCTTTGGGGTAAACAGGAATAAAAGGCTGAAAGGCTGGTATCTGCATGCACAACTGCACAATGGGGATGCAGAAGCCAAGTCTTACACTGGTCCGGTAAAATGTCTGTCTCCTGCCTCATGATGGGGGAGAGCCTACACTGCTCAACAAACTTCGGTTTAATCCATGAAAACATTTGTGAAATATGTTTAAGCTTGAGGAACTAAGCATCATTTTCATTCATCTCAGCTAAACATTGACTTGTTTTAATCTGTTTTATTGCAGTATAAGCATCTGTTATCAAGCACTGCAGAAAAAAATACACCTTTTGAAACTTTCACTGATTCAAAAATGGATGTTCTTCTGATGTCAAGACGAAGATGCTTTTTGTTTCACTTCAGCTTTATTGACTGGATGGATGCCTCTGTCATTTTGCCTGTGCATTTAACAAACTCCGTTTTAAACTGTTTACAATCTGACTTTATTTCATTTTTAAAAAGTTCACTGGTTCGTAAGAAAAGAGCCTCCTCTGAAAACAGTTTTGCTCTGCAGATCATACAGTTTTCTAAGACTTTAGGGAGACTTTTAAAAATGGATATCCACAGAAAGTAATGTGTTGCATTTTTTACAAATATACAACCGTAGGTTTTTCAAATGCAAATATGTACCTAAATACTGATCGCCTGGAGGCCTTGGGTTGCACGATAATATCGGTTACTGATAATTATCAGCCGATAGTTTGACGTCGTGCTGATAATTACGATAAGAAACAAATCAACCGATAATATGGACAGACAATTAAAAGCTTAAACTGCCCTTGGTCCTCACTCACCACTCTTTATGTATGTGTCAGTACGGGTACTTACAACTTGTCTGCTCACCCCGCCCATCCTGCAAGCTTCTGTCGCATGTAAGTGATGTCATGTCTCAGCGCCTGCGCTAAACAGCTACGTCTGCAACATGGCGCAGCACTCACTCGAGTGGCTTAACGTGTCGGACACCAACGACTCACTCGCTGTTTGCACTTCAGTTTAAAACAAAGCAGTCATTTTTGCACTTTAAGATTAAACTATTTCTTCTGCTCATTATTATATTAGGCATTATTTGCATTGGAAAAAAATGTACTGTTACATTGCTATTTAAGTTAAAGACTTAACATTTGTTCTGACCATTAAAATGCACTTTCTTTGTACAATCTGTTGTTCAATTTATTTGCAGGTAAGTTCTGCTGTAGTTCTGTAGTTCTGCCAATTTTTTTTTTGCATACAGAAGAGCTATACGTTGTTAAATATTTTTTTGTCAAGTATTTAACAAATATTGGTTAAGTATTGGTATCGGCTACAAAAGGGAAGGAAAAAATCTGGTATCGGTTGTAAAAAGTCCTTCTAGTGCATCACTGCTTTGAACAGATGAATGAACTCCTTTGCTTTGACAGGAGTTTGGAAGACAGCTCACAGAATCCTGGCTGCTGCAACACACCAGAAAGAGAAAAGTTGAGGCGTTAGTCCTTTCAGGAGCTTGACTTCTGACTGGATGTATTTGTTTAGTATTTTGTCATGTTTTTTGGTAAAGTGGCTGTAAATTTATAGCCGGCTAAATCCACATTTTGGGTTTTCTATCTTCTATCTCTTTAGATCTGGAACACGTGTATTGGGGTGTCTGTAGCATGCATAATAGTCTTAAGTTCAGGGACTTTTCCAATCAACTACTCTATAGGGTAGTTGTGGTCCCACACAGTATTAAAGCATCTTTTTGGAAATTTTGAAGAAAACTCTGCCAGAACACATGAAGTTTTAATGGGGAAACACCAACATTGCACTGTGTCATGAAACAAAGAAAAAAAAATTCCTCTACTGCTAAAAGGCCTGTTAATTACTTGATTTAAGGAATGAATGAAGGAATGATTGGGATGAGCAGCAGAAAGAAGTACGTGAGTTGTGCCAAAGAAAGAAAATCTCTGCCAAAAGCACACAGCTTCTTTTGCCACAGACTCTTGTTTGAATTGGAGGATTAGAGGTTAAAGAAACACGTTTTATTGACAGTTTAACAATGAATCAATTTAACAAGCAGGCAGGTGTCTCTGTAAACAAAGTAAAGCTGATCCCAAAAGTGTTTAATGGAGTTAAGGTCAGGACTGCTGATGGGTCGTTCATCCTCTGCTCTTCCAAATTCTGGAGGTTGTCTCTGATAAAACGTTGTGGGAGGGAGTGCCGTCTTCTTGGAGGATGTAGTTCTGTTCCAGAAAAGAGGGACCCTATTCCTATTGGTGTCAGAATATCAGCTGGTGTCTTTGTTTATTGAGGTGACAAGCCAGGTTTTATAGTGAGGGAGACAGTGGCCCATACCATCATATTTCATACAGCTATCAGAACAATGCTGTCAGTGTCTTCTTCACACTTTGATCCAATTGTCGAGTAAATGTTTTTGTCCCGAGGATACATTTAGATTATACTGTTTTTAAATAAAATGAAAACTGATGCCACAGGTGGCAGCAGAAAAACAGTATGTACCTACTGGACATAAAATAGAACCACCAGACGCACGAGCAGATAAACGCTTAACATGATCCGTGTTGGGGTTGATTGTTTTTCTGACGGGTGAAGCCCAGCATCACCTGACTGTCACACAAAGGAAAGCTGTGAGAGCCTGATGAGGACCCTCCATGTCGGGCCAGCTGTCCTTTTCCCTGTCCCCGCCCTGAGCTGGAGGAAGAGCACCGAAGCATGGCTGACTGTGCACACACCAACTGACACAAGGCTAATGCACCAGCTGCATGCGCTCTGTGTGTGGGCACACGTGTTTGTCTGAGTCAGAGCAGGGGACTGCGGTCGCAGCCCGTTTCTGTTGGCTAACAAAGAGCCAGCACCTTTGTTTTTTGCATTATTGATGAATTTCCTTCCATGTCCCCCCCTGAACAGAGATGTACATGTAATACCGCAAGAATTGGTTCATTGAGAAGTAATTAAAAAAGCCACTCCGATGAAAATTGTGTTTTGAAGTTAGGGTTAGGGTTAAAAAATTATTGAAGAAAAAAGGTTCTTGTGGGGTCTAGATGACCCAACTCCCAATGTTAATGTGCCTCCAAGGCACGTTAATGTTGGGAGTGATGTCATCTGGACAGCACAAGGGTTGTGAAGACAATTGAGATTAAAATTGTATTTCTGAGTATTTCTTTATTTAAATCACTGTGACTCAGGAGCAGAATTAAAAATACTGTTTGAAAAAGAGCTTATTTAAGACCTAGAAAATGGACTGGGTGGGCCTCAAGCTCCCTGCTCCCTCCCCGGCCCGCTCATGATCAGGTATTCTTTGTATCTGTGATGTCAGGTTGGGCGTGTGAGGGGCTGAAAGTTATTGTTAGAGGGCGTAAACAAACACCTCTCATTAACGGGGAGGGGAAAGGGGGATTGCTCTGCCTATGGTCCCACCCCATTAAATCCTGCTGTTCTGCAGAAACTATGTCCTAGAAAACGACACAGGATTTTAACTTTGGCTAAAAACTGCATGATCATAATTAAAAGACCACTTGTCATCAAGAAAACTAAATTGCAAGTTTTCTTATCAGTCATCTTAAAAAAAAAACAACAACAGCAAGAGAGAAACTGCTGTGGTGTTGGGAATGGATGTCCAGTTCTTTTCTGGCAATTCTTTTCACGCATTTTCCACGGCACAGGCCAAAGCACACAGTCACCTGGGTTACAGCTGCAGGCTCACGCCTGGAAAAATATCACTGTCATCTAATGCACACTGGAAAGACATTTCCCTTAGAAGTTGTTGTTTCAAATGTTTTAATCATGGTTCTCTAATCCTTATTTATTGTTTACAGATATTATGAGACTCTGCAAGAAGTCAGCGTGTGCAGGGATGCATGTTTTATTGAGCTTAATCACCGGGGACACAGTTTTTGAAAGATTGACCTCTTTAGTGCTGCAACTCTGGCCGCCATCTGTCCTTCCATTGCCTGACCAATATGGACAAACCAGGTTTTATTTTTAAGTTAACCTCTATTTAATGAGGCAGGTCAATTAACTTCAGATTTATTTAACAATTAAAATCGAGGCATGACAGCACTCTCATTCAGCCGTGCAATTAAAGATGCACTGGCTCAATAATGGGAAGATCATCGTCATGGTGCAGCCTCAGGTCCTGGACCTGACAGTCCTGCACGCTGCTGTGGAGTTTCTTAGGATTCACAGGTTCAGCCAACTTTTGAAATTCTGTTTTTTTTTTTTTTTTTTGTTAGATTCAAGACTATAAATCACATCATTAATAAACATTAACGGGGTGGTCAAGAAAAGTATTTAAAAAATGAACTAAAAAGAAGACTGTTTTGAAGTGCATTGCTTTCTCCTCTCACTGAAATGTGTGTGTGTTGCAAAAATGGTTGAGACTAAATAAGTGTGGGATTTGCTGAGTCTAACTGTGGGTCCACCCACTAATCTTTTAGAAAGTCATACCCTCCTGAGTAGCGCTACACAGTATGTGGAAAACTCTGGATATTAATGATCAATATTGCGATGACAATAAAAGTTGCGATACATGAACAAATATCAAAACGACCCAAAAACATTTCCATTTCACTGCAACAGTTTTATTTAAATAAGAGTCAACATAACTTAAATTACACTCCAAATGACCCTCGTCTACATAGGAGGTGAACATCTAACATAAAAGGCTTCCATCCAATTGGTCCAAATGCAAAAGGGATTTATCTGATTAGTTAAATACTTCAAGCTGCCATGTTGTTTTAGCACATTTAAGGTTATCGCAGTTTTCGCCGGCAGGTCTACTCCTGATGCACAAAAACTGTTGGACAAACCTCAAACCTGCATTTAGTAACCCAAACATTAAATTTCATCTTTGTGGTGCTGAGTCCCAATCCAATCCAATAGGTTGTTATTTGCATTCAAACAAAACAGGTTTAAATGTTTATTAAAAGAGTTATTGATCTCACAAGTCTGAATCTGGGAATATCTTGATGCTGTACCTTGCTTTGCTTCACCATTAGCCGCGTTTACATGGGCAAAATATCTTGATCGGATCAATGGTCGGGTTAAAATTCACCCGTGCACATGGGCACAGAAAACCTTTCTCAGATTAGAACAAACGTTCCCATGGGTCACACTTTCGGTCGGAATAAATCATTTGGGCATGCGCAGTAGTGTAAAAACTCCCGGAAGGAAGTGTCCCGCTGTAAACAACCCTTTGCTGTCACATACATTTATGCAGCAGCTCGGTAATATACAAGACGATCTTCCAAACTTGCTTTTATTAATGTTATGAATATCATGAAGCGTCTATTCGCTCATCGTTTTATATTTAATCCATGTGGTCGGTGCTTTTTTGTGCAGGGGGAGCTTGAAGCCAGGGTTAGGAGAGGCTATAAACACGAGCTAACAACATTAGCTTGGCTGCACGTAGATGTTTGGGAATAAGCCTTTATTCAGCCTTTATTTTGTCGGGATACAACTGGAAACACAAATCCACGTGATTGTTTGGACAGTTTCTAAGGACTGAGCGACATTTCTGCTTTGAAGCTCACACACCGACCCAAATGTCCCAAATGTGAGAGCTGACGGGCCGAGCTCTGCTTGGTTCTCGTGAGTCCTGCAGCCGCCAACCCAGAGCGGCGGGTCGGCTCGCAGTCCGAATTCTCACACATAACAACACAACAAAACGCACACGTAACAAAGCACCCCCCCCCCCCCCCCTCAAACACATTAACAAATCCGCCTGCTCTGCTCAGAGAGGTTCACTCGGTCTACTGGCACCGGAGCCCGAACGCAGAGCTCGGGTGCCGGGTCCAGACCTCACTGGGCACGAAGCGCTCCTCCCCGGCAGCGCCTTCGTGAGGGGTGTAAGAGAGGCAGAGAGCCAGCGGGGCGAGAGCGGAGCGGCGCTTTTCAGGGGGCCGCCGCAGAACAGCTGATTGGTCCCGTATGCGCTCCAAAGCTTTCTATCAGCGAAACACCGTCTATGAATGACGTAAACCAGAGCAGAAGTGACACGCGATCGGAATGACCGTTTACATGTACCACGATGGGATAAAGGATCGGTGTAACCCACCTATCTCGATCGGAAAGAAAGTTTGATCTGAACGAGTCTGACCGGGGCAGAGTATTCCGAACGGCGCGTTTACATGACACATTTTCTTTCCGATCAGGCATTCTTTCCGATTACTTTTGCCCATGTAAACGCGGCTAATGTTGTGGTCGGTACCAGGGCATTATTTTTAAAATGATGAGGTTAAAATATATAGCGCTGATCAAACGAGTAAAGTCTGAAACTACGTGATCAGGCCTAACTAGTTCCCAACTCAGCAGCTTTCTCATTCAACTGCCAATGCAAGAGTGGAATCAAGTAATTAAGAGCTTAAACCATGATCGTGATGGAAAAATGCCACAGTTTTATTTTGTCACCATCAGTCTTATTATTTTGTCACTTTTGATATTTTTATATTCATTCTATATTACAAACAAAGTGAAGTCTCTCTAAAGAAAAACTAAACTTTTATAACTACCTGAATCTGCATAGAGAGCTGCATGGTGGTGTAGCGGTTAGTATGCTTGCCTCACACTGTGAAGGTGCTGGTTCAAATCTTGATTTGGGAATTTCTTTGTGGAGTTTGCATGTTCTCCCTTTGAACATGTGGTTTTCTCTGGGTTCTTCAGCTTCGTCCCACAGTCCAAAAACATGCTTTATGGGTTAAAGAGTGACTGTAAATTGTCTCTAGGTGTGATTGTGAGTGTGCGTTTGTCTGTTTGGTCCTGTGATGGACTGGTGAACCATCCTACAGTAGCTGGGCGGGCTCTGTCATCCCTGTGACCCCATAACAGGATTAAGCAGGTGTAGAAAATGGACTGATGGATGGTAAAGTGCAGAGGATTGTGAGCTCCATGGTACGGGCCGCTCCTTCCTGGAAGTGTTTTGGATACTTTGAAATACAAATATTGGGACAAAGAGAAGGAATACCTTCTCTGTGATGGTTGGATGATAAAAAATAATTTAAAAAGAAAAAATTGATTTGATGGCAATAATAAGGTTCTGAGGTTATTATCACTAATGGGAAAATAAAGAGCAGATCCAAACAGATAAGTAACAAGTATGAGGTGGAAACAGTTTTTTTTTTTTTTTTTAAAGATATTTGATATGAAAGGGTCTTAATGGACTGCTGGCGCATTGAGCTGGGCAATTGTGGTTGTGTTGACATATTGTCAGACAGATGGTGACACATGCTCTGTGTCCCAGCAGCACTGTAGGTCCAACTGGAGGCTTAGTGATGGATGAGTATCTGTGGGGACCACAGTTGGTACAGTGCCTTAGCATAAATGAGTAGACCCTTTTAAAAAGTACTAATTTATTCAGTAGCTCAATGAACAAAAGAAGAATGTGCAAACTTTGTTATAGGCTGAGTTTTATTGAACACTTCTTTAACTCCATAACATGAAATTTAGGTTAATGATCTAAATTAGATCACAGTAATCTACAGTTTTACCTATATTGGTTGAGACAAAAATGAATACACCCTGCAACAAAAACTACTGCATCTATTTTGTATGAGCACCATGATTTTTAAGGACAGCACCAGGTCTTCTAGGCATGGAATGAACAAGTTGGTGACACATTGCAACATCTATTTTTCCATTTATTCTTCAAGAATAATCTCTTTTAGAGCCTGGATGCTGGATGGAGAGTGATGCTCAACTTGTCCCTTCAGAATTCCCCACAGGCATTCGATTGGGTTCAGATCAGGAGACATACCTGGCCATTCAATCACCTCACCCTGGTCTTCTTCAGAAATGCAACAGCAGCTTTAGAAGTGTGTTTTGGATCATTGGCATGTGCATGAAGTGATGGCAGCATCCTCTCCTTCAGTATAGAGCAGTACATTGTTGAGTTCATGATACCATCAATGAAATGCATCAGTGGCACTCATGGAGCCCCACATAAGGACACTGCTACCCCCTTGTTTCACTGTAGACATCATGCATTTTTCTTTTAAATCCTCACCTTTTCGTCTATACAGTTTTAAAACCATTATTTACAAAAACATCAATCTTCAAAATCATCACTCCCAGTATTGAGTCCCAGTAGTCTTCATCTTTTTCAGCATGGGCCCTAACCAATTTTAGCCATTTCTTTTTGTGCATGGGCTTTAGGAGAGGCTTTGTTCGTGGACTATACCCATGCATGCCTCTGCAGTGTGCGCCGTATGGTGTCACAGGAAACAGTCACTCCAGTTTGGCTTTCTACTGCTTTAGCTAACTGCAGTGAACTTGCATGGCGCATGGCGATTTCTTTAACCCTTCTCATCAGAAGAAGCTCCTGTCAAGATGTTAGCTTCCGTGGACGGCCTGGACATCTCTGTAGGATGGTTGCACTTCTATCTTTCTTAAATTTCTGGATCACTTTTGCCATAGTACTTTGACTCATATGTAAAGCATAAGCTAAAGGTTTTCTGACAAATGTAGTGGGGTGTACCCATTTATGCTGAGCACTGTACATCTCTGAGCTTTTCTTTACACTTTTGGCAAAGTCATGACTTGTTAATTTTATTGAACTGCTTTTCTTTTCCCACTATTGATGTATGAAAGGGGGATTTAGTGTATTAACCAAAGTTCATTTGGCTCTGGTTCGGGTGTGATGTCCTCAATGGGATTTCCCAAATAATTATAATGAATTTTATGCTTAAAGTCCCTCTTAAATCATCTGTTCTTCTATTGTCAAACTTTTCCCAGTGGTCTTTTAGTTATAATATTGCAGTTTTTAGCCTAAATAAAAAAAACTGTTGTTTTCTAGGACATAGTTTCTGCAGAGCGGGAGTAGTTCATCAGAAATTTGCCTCTGGGTTGTGAGCCATTGATGCAGAGCAGCCCCGCCCCCCTTCCCCTCCCTGTTGCCACGAGCTCAGAGCAGGTAACTGCCAGCATATTTTTTATGTCACAAACAAACTCTTTTTCAAACAGAATTTTTTTTGTCTGCTCATGAAAAAAATGCCCCAAGGACATGTAGAAAAACACAGAAAAGCACAATTTTGTTTTAAAATTTGAGTTGAAGTGAATTTGCTTCAGCTTCCTACTATTAGCTAGCCTAATATTAACGCATCCCTCTGCCAGAGCTGTTGATTTCTTTATTTAATGTTTGGATGAATTTCAAATGAAGCATATGGAGATGCTGCGTGCGTCTCTATAAAACATCCAGCCATCCTTGACTTAAGCAGTGAGTCTTCCTGCTCTGTCAGGCTCTGACATTTTGATGGCCAACAGCAGAGTCTTGTGGAGCAGCAGAGACATCCGACTTCATGTTGAAACGTGGATCAAAAGTTCCTTCTGAGCCTAAACCTGTCAGATGTCTGAATGTGGCTGATTGTTCACACCACAGGCTGGGTGACATTTCTAAGTACTGAACAGACAAGCGCACAGACACTCACACACTGTGGGCCGCTGAATCTTTTATGTCCTCCCACGGCTGCCCTTGGTCAGAATCACAGCTTCTGTTTGTTCCTTTTGTTCAGCTTCTCAGCAGCTCAGAAAAATCCGTCATTACTCACCCTGACTGCGAACAGCATCTGGAAAAGTCCTTCAGGTACAGGCGTTGCATAAAGAAAGACATGAATTCAAAAGAGCTGTGTCTTCTGGGCCATCTGAAGCTCCATAAGGACCTACTGGCCCTCAGACTGCTCTGTGTGAGGGTAAAGACCATGCAGAAACCACACCCGTTTGCTCAGACTGGTGTGCAGTCCTCAAGTACAGCTCATCTGTAGGAACTGCTTGAATGTTCATGATGTGCTGACACAGCAGATCGTCTGCTGATGTGCTGGAGTGTGGCACTGACTCTCTGTATTGACACATGGAGCCTTGCAAATATTTGCCCTCTTCTCTTCCTACAAGCGGTTTGCTGCTCAGGACGCACAAGAGAATGAGTGGAGATGAGGCCATTCTGAAAAGCAGTCATTGTCTGAAGGGAGAGAGGATAGAGAGTGGGTGGAAAGTCATCATGCTCGCTCTCCTGCCAGTTAAGGAAATCGGTAAAGCACAGAATGAAAACGAAATGCACCTGCAGAAGGTTGAGCTGTGGTCTTTATATCTGCAGTTTGAAGGTCGTGCCACACAGCCACTACGCACATTTTTCGCATATTGCACGAATGAAAATGAGTCATACATGAATATACGTGGAAAAAGTACCTGAAATTTTCACAGATTCATCACAAATGAATCACTTTAAAACCACAGAAGTACAAAAAAACCACGCAAACAACACGTAGATCAATGTCAAAGCCAAATCTGGCCTAAAATCTGTACGTCTATTATGTAATTTTAATGCAATATAAAAGTTATACTTTGGTGGTACATGCGTAAAAAGTCCTTTAGACACACATGAAAATGGTCGTGGAAAGCTCCAAAGCTCCAAATTTGCTTATGTATCCCACAAAAATTACGTACAATGGCGCAAGATTTCCGTAATAGTGAAAAAAATGACCTAAAATATGTATAAACTGCGCAATTCTAAACCGTCCCAATGTTGATCATTGAGTGGCTTATAGAAGTCTGAGGCTATTTTAGGAACCACAGAAAACCATAATGAGCTGATATGCTTTAGCGGTGAAGCATTGTCCTTATTTTTAACTGCAAAACACATTTTTAGATCACCTGTGTCCTAAATGAGGAAGTTGGTCTGTGTTGAAAAACATTTTCTTTAAAAACCACAAAAAAAAACAACAACAATTACCCCAAACGAAATTCAGTAAAAAAAAAAAAGAAAAGTTTACAAAAGTTTACAGTGTTCCCTCATTATATGGTGCTTCACTTTTCCTGTCCTGCTGTGTTGTGGATTTTTTTCAGTTCAATTTTCCATTCTTTTTTTTTTCTTCTTCTTACATTTTGATTGGCTGTCCCTCGCTATCTCAGTTTACCTTTTGTTGTCTTGCTTTTTTGTACATTTTTTCTGGTCCAATTTTTTTATGGGTTTTCTTTAACAGCGCATTGTGTTCTGGGTCTTAATTTGCTGTAGACCTTGTCAATCAACTTCCTCCGTGTTGTGTCCTTTGTAAGGACTTCATTTAGCTCATCAAATTTACATAAAGCTTCTGTCGCAGTCGGATCTTTGTTTTCATTCTATAGTACTGGACTTATTTTCTTTGAAATTCAAGAATTTAAACAGGAGAGAAAATGTTGATATTTTCTGAGAAAAATGTAGAACGGGTGTACTGCTGAATTTTTACAGCAGCCTGAAATGCAGCCACATCTACAGACCAACCACTACTGTAACCAGGATTTAGTTTAAAGGAGATTGTCATCTCCTATGTCTGTTATTCTACGCTCTTTCGCCAGTCTGCACATTTCAATGTGATCCATCAGAGCAACATGTTAAGGTTACAATCTTTTTCTTAGGGGATACTGCTAATTTATTTATCCTGGTCGAGCCAAAAGCCACAATGCTGCTATTGACACTTACCAGAACAAATGCAGGTATTTTATGCACCACATAGGACTTCTTGTAATGTGTGTACCTTGAAAAACTAAGCCCAGTTTTCAAGGAAAATGACGGATGCAGTGATGTATCAAAAAGGTTGCAGGTGTATTTGCTGTTCTCACAGGTGAACGACACGTCGAGTGCTTCAGCTTTGGGTTTGTTTATTCTCTACCAGTGTGGCAAACATGTTTAGACTGAGCATGACTGGTTTCTGTAGATTAGTCAAAGATCTTCAGGGGTTAATGATGGATGTTGATGTTTGGTGAGGAAATAAAATGTCTGTGCATTTGTGCAGAGACGTGTCCTCATCTGGTTAAAGGAGCATGTGCCAATTCAATCATCTGCCTCTTTAGCAGCCCTGGGTTTTCCTCTGCAAAAGCACCACACTGACATGCAAGCTCCATACTATAACCCACACAGCCTTTCATTCATCTCTTAGCCTTTTTCTGCCACGTCTAATTGTGTGTTTGCTGAAGTACTGGGGGAGAAACATGCATTATCTGTGTTGTGGGACAGTGCCATAATAAGCCAGCACTGGTAATTAAACGTAAAGAGCATTCAGTTTAACTCATATTTCTTCATGCGTCTGTTGATGCCCCAGGCCTGAATCTTATGGCCCACACATTGGTGAAGACGCTAACCCTCGCACTTCAGTGCAATTATTCACATTAAAATATCGTTTAGGAAAAGATCCACACATCTGCACATGTGCACCCTGCCTAGCAAGGGGGCACAGGTTTTTCTCCTGCAACATTCTGAGAAATGGAAGAACAGTTCCAAACTCCTATGTGTTGTATCACCTAATCCTGGTTCTCACCACTTAAACCTACTCACCAGGTTTAAAAGTAACCAAAATACAACCCCAGATGCAAAACAACAACTGACATATTACATCACAAGTTGGGCTACATCCCGTTCCAGTTGGCCTGACTGACTCATTAAAAACATTCAAAGAGCCACACATCATACAGCTGAATGGAAAGCTGCACCAACTGGAGAGTTAGACAGCTGTGCACAATGATCATTCTAGATTGTTGGTATAATAAAAATCATTATTTACGCTTCAGAAAAATCATAGTTTGAAAAAAAGCTGTGCTGAAAGTATGTTGGTTAAACTTCTTCATCATCTATAATGAGCCCATGTCTGAAAAGTAAAACATGGTTGTTGAGGGGTGATGATTGACAGTTTTTAATTCATGTGGCCTGAACAGCTTTGAGCCAATCATCTCCAAACTCATCAGCAGCACATCTGCAGTAAAATGGAAGGGAAAATAAAACAAGATGTTGCAATTAAGCAAAGTCCATTCCTTTTACGGGGTTTAATGCTTTCGTGGTTCTTGGGAAAGCCTAAACAAATGCCTGTAAACATCAATAAACTGCAACAAAACCATAAAAGAGAGTAAAGTGTTGTTCCACACTGACTGGATGGTAGGAAGATAGAGAAACTTGTGTTAGCTCAATATAGGGGAATTCTTATGTCAAACAGTAACCAACGCTTTGAAGCGTTTGCAGTTGGATATTTTTCATTTAAACAGTGAATTAACAGAATATTTTTCGCTTTTGATTCAGTAACCGGTTAAGACCCAAGCTAACATTTGAGCCAACCAATGTAACCACAGGGCCCCAGGTTAAGCAGAATTAACTAACTGTGGTAATGTAACCCAAAATGTGATGTCGTCGCATGATGACATCAAAGCTTAAGAGGTGAAAAGACTGAGTTCATTATTTAGTATTACATTTTTTGTGACTATATTTGTTGAAGTTTGTGTTTTAATTGGGATGAAATTGTTCTTGCAGAAGTAAAATAATCTTCCTCGGTAAACTACTGACAAGAAAAGGAACTCAACAGAAAACAGGTTGTGGGAATAATGTAGCCAGTGGTGTTCATAGACGCGTTTAGTGAACTGCATTGGGATTGAAAGTGATGATTATAATGGAGATGCTGTTATCTTTACATGATGTAATGGTTGCATTATACAGTCTGAGCTTAGTTTGCCCTGTTGTTTCCAGGTTTAACTCGTCTGTCTGTCAGCGTGTTTCCATTGTTATTTTGTGTGTGGTTCAAGTGTTGAAGCCACTTTAACAGCAAAGAAGAAAGCTTGTTTTTCTGTTTTTGTGTAGTCATGTGTTTCTTTAGTCTGGGCCACTCCGTTTATGCAAACCGAATCTGATCCCATACTATGTAACAGTGTGCATGCGTGTGTGTGTGTGTGTGTGAGTGTGTGTGTGTGTCAAACCTGTGTGGGACTCCTTGGTGTGTATGTGGGCTAATCTTAGCTTTAGTTGCGGATTAAGAGACATTTAAGAGACCTAAGCACATGACTGCTTCTGCTGCTGGACAGAGCTATAGAACAAAACAGCTCCTGATGGAAGGAAACCCATTTTGAGCCTAAACTCATTGTACAAAATATCCCTAAAACAGGGCTCCAGACTAACATTTTTCACTAGGAGCACAGTGGCCCCTAACTGAAAATTTTAGGGGCACAACCAGAAAATTTAGGGGCGCATACCGTAAACCAACATGCTAACCAAATCTACTTATTTCCACTGTATTACTAATAAATACCTTAATAATAGATGCAGAAATGACAATTTGCTGTTTCAAATTCAGTGTCACATTTTATCCTGCACTTTTGAAGATGCAACAACAAGGTAAACTGACAGAACCATCACTGTCATAACAGTACAAATAGTAAAGAAAACGGATGGAAATTTATCTTTGTGACACCAAATATGTGCAGCCAAGATGCACAATAAGCGTGTTTGAGATCACCCAGGTGAACCCAACGCTGCGCAGATCGCCTGGTGTGTGAAATATATTTTTGTTTTTGCTCCAACATCAACTGTCAATCATAACAAAAATATCGCGAGAAAGGGGTGGGAGCAAGGGGCAAACCTACCCGGACACAGCTGGAAACTGAACTGACTGAAAGCTGCCCTACAGACTACAAAACAATGCATTATGGGACATGTGTCCTGATGGTTTTTGTAGTTGAGTGATCAATTAAAATAATTTAAAATACCAATTCATTAAAAAAAGGCTACATACATTACAAAACATTAAAATAATCATAAAATATATAATAACACAGATCACACTATGGGGGAGAGGAATATTAAAACTAAATTTAATGTTAAGGACAACTCCAACTTAACCTTCCTCCGGTTCTGTGTGACCCAGAGAAAAGTTCAGCACGGACTGCATGTATTTAGAAAATTATGAGCGAATAGATACGTTCTAAAAAGGAAAGTAGGAACTCCTGGGGGCTGTCAGGTGTCCTGCTTTCAAGCCCTGTCAATGTCCCGCCCCTAAGAGTCATTTACCCCAGTGGTCTCCAACCTTTTTGTCACCGTGGACCGGCACGTTTACCGCGGACCGGGGGGGGGGGTGCAACGCTAGACACGTATACCGCGGACCGGGGGTGGTATTTTCTCTTTAGTAATGATAATAACAATAATGATTATAATTTTCCCCTTGTCAAAGCAACTTTCTAAAGAAGTTTGTTTTTTGCTCATTTTGGTTGTTTGGGTTTAATTTTAGTGGGGTTTATCACCTGATGTTTGTCGCGACTTGACAGATGTAACAAAGTGAATCCGCTCACTTTTCAAAATAAAACGTTTTTGTCGGAAAAAAAAAACAATAAAATGTAAATTATTTTTTCTTTCTGTGCGTCCCGATGCAAAAATTTCCCGCGGCCTGGAACCGCTCCGCGGCCTGGTGCCAAGTGTCCCGCGGCCCGGTATCGGTCCGCGGCCCGGTGGTTGGGGACCACTGACTAACCCCACTGTGATTGGTTGGTCAGCTCCGTGCACGACAATGAAAAAGTGTCATTCATTAAAACTGGCGGGCTGCAGTAACATTAAACTTCCACATTAAGGCGGGGGCCGCAAAATATCATCTTGGAGACCGCAAATAGCCCGCGGGCCGCGAGTGTGAGACCCCTGCTGTAGTTCTGTCACTGGTACACTAGCCGCAGGTTGGAAGAACGAATCAATAGTTCACTTACTCATAGCTCAGACGCACATGTCAGGTTGTGATGATATTTGTCTCCGTTTCCTTCCCACAGATGTTTACGCGCTCGATTGTCTCTAGGCCCCTCCCCCTCCACGCATTTTAGCCACTTACAGCGGCTTTCCCTATTCTTCTCACACGCAGTGAACGCCTCACAGACGGGCATCACGCAAGTGTGTGCTCGCGTTTCATGAGTATGTGCGCGAGTGTGTGTGTCTGCCTGCATGCGTGTGCGCTCGCGTCACATTGATTATTTGATTGATCATTGACGTGCCCCTTCCACGTTTAATGTATAAAAAAATACGTAGGGTGGGGGAGGCAAATTTACTGGTCGCGCATGTGCGACTGGATGTAAAATTCAGCAAATTTTGGTCGCGAAATGCGACCAATTGGTCGCAGTCTGGAGCCCTGCTAAAACATCACCTGTAGGTGTTCTGGTACGTTTCCCCTCCAAAAAATATATCAGTTTTGATCATTTGGCTAAAAAACAGGCATCATTGTTTTTCTTAATGCAGTTAAATTTGCATTTTTAACACACAATAATCTCTTACTTAAATACTCCTGCTAATTCTGTTTAGAAGAGTTAATGTCAGAAAACGTGTGCTAAAGAAAAGCTAAAATATTGTAATTAAGAAGTCATTTACATCCAACAATGTGAAAGCTCTGTTCGTCACAATTGCAGGGTGAAACCTTGGGTCGTTTTGGTTTGGAAAATTGTCTAGCAGTGTTGTTTCCTAAATGCCTTTCCTACTGTCATTATGTTGTTTTGTGAAAACATCAGGGCACTTACTGTGCCTTCCTGCTGCCATGCAGTACCATCATGACTGATGATATGTGAGAAAAGAAGGAATTACAACTTTGATTGGAGGCATCTATGTTCTTCAAGCAGATGTCTAAACTTGCTGTAAAATGAGAAACAAAGGAACCCTAATTATTCACTTCCAAGGCATGTGGAGAAAAAAAGACCTGTGCTGACATTTATTTGAAAGAAAGGGGGAGGAAAGACAGGCTTCATTCCTACTGCCCGTAAGTGGGGTTTTGCCAGTGTTGTGGAATGCAGGACGGGTGGTTTGAGGTGGGACAACTGTGACCATGAAAGAGGCGAGGTGTGATCCCAGAGAGATGATGTCATGTCAAAATTCTGAACACAGGACAAGGAGGTAGAAGGTTGGAAACTTTCAAACTACTTACCCATAGTTAGATCAAGGAAACCGTATAAAAGCCCTAATTTACAAAAGATAGTAGGACCTTTGGTTGACACCATGAAAACTTTGGGTAAAACCAGAGACAAAAGGAAAGAGGTTGCTATTATGAATTCATCTTTTTGATTCTTTAATGGAATATTGAACAGGTTAGTCAACATTTTGGTAATCGAAAATATAACCCTTTTCATTCAAGTAGTGTTAATAACTGTTATAACTATTTGGCTGAATTTTGGCAGTTATTTGACATTTCAAAATTCTTATGCGCTTTAGCTTAAATGGGTCGAATACCCACAGGCCCCATGCGGGTCACTAACCTAATACACTGATGCTATATTGTAAACTAAGACATTTGCACGTACTAAACTGGAGATGATTTGCCTGTTGGAGGATTCTTCTGTTCTCTGATGTCTTGCTAAAATATTTAGACTCTGTGATACATAATTCTTTGTGAACAAGAAGACTGTCTTGGACTTCAGTGCTGCTGAGACACGACTCCTCCTCATACACACAGAAACCTCCTGGACAAATTCCTGGTTCAAAGCAAACTGCTAAGTACTGATCTGTTGTCCTGCTGACTTCTGCTTCATGTTTCTTTGCTTTCAGTTGTAGCTCTGAGGCAGCCTGGATTGTGAAGTAGAGTTCTATGAATAAACTAAAGGGAACTTTCATCAGCTTTCCCTCCAGACAATTGTCTATGCAGCATAGATTTTGTGTTTCCTGTGTGAGGTCCTGACGGAGACCAGAGTATTGGAACTTACAGATTGATCAGCACATATTGTCAAAGGAAGTCTGATAAAACCCTTTGCCTGTGGTTTTACTCTGCAGTTGTAAGGAAATTGTCGTTGATTTATTGAGACTAAAGTCGGTTGAGATTCACAATCAAGCAGACAGTGGAGGAATATTAGCATAAGCTAAAAGCTTATACCTAAAGAGAAACATGGTGTTTCACAGCATGTGATGAAGATGAAGGTCTGTCCGCACAGCACAGAATCTAAAAGCTGATTCCTGCTGGCTCTCTTTTCCGACATAGATCCAGGTGATGGAATAGTCTGAGGTCAGAGTATAGAATGGTTTTATATGTTTGTTTTCCAGCTATATCTTCTTCAGCGCTTGTATTCTGAAATTCTGTAATAACAGAATCTGGATGACTGAGAATCTCTGCAAACATTTATGTAGTTCTGCCCCTGAATTTCTTTGCCCTCCAAATCCTTCTGATATGTTGTTTTTGCCTCAGACTTCTTCTAACTTCCCAGTATAAAGTGGTCCCTTGCTATATCGCAGTTTACCTTATGCGGTCTTGATGTACAGCAGATTTTTTTGTTTGTTTGTGCATGCCCTCTTATTTACCGGTATTTTACATTTGCTTGTGTTCTGCGTCTTGATTGGCTGTTGACCTTGTCAATCAATGTGTTGAGTTTGCCAAATTGACATAAATCTTCAATCGCGATCAGATCTTTGGTTTAATCTGAAAGCTGGACTTATTTTTTTCTATGAAGGTTTGAACTTTCGGAATTTAAACAAGAGAAAGGTGTGAAAAAATGAATTTCTCTCTGAGAAAAATGTTTATATAGGGGGTTTAATGCCTTAAAATATTTAGAATTATTGTGATAATATTATAATAAAGACAACTACTTTGCTGATGTCACTTATCTCAGGTTTTCTTTTCTTTTTTTTTTTTTTTAGAACGTTACCACTGCGATAAACAAGGGAACACCCCACATACAGATGCAACCTGGGAGACTAACTTCACCAGCACTGCAGAGTGCCACGATATTTTAGGTTTAAAAAAGGCCACACTCAGTCAGGAAACATTCATGCGTTCATAAGCCATTCAGTAAAATGTGTCATAAAATAAAGTACTAAAGCTAAAACCTTTACTTTGATTGACTTTTCCTTTGAGCATTCCGTATATACTATTCTCTCAATTAGCTACCAACTCTACTTTAAAAAATAAAGACTAATTATTTCATATTTGCTATTTTTTAATCTTACTTCTAGCTTTAGGTGCTGTTTATGAAGTACCATATTTTCTGCACTGCATTGCACACTGGATTAAAGGGTGCCCTGTCAAGAAATGGTCTGTTTTCGAACGTGTGTTATATATAAGGTGCACCAAACTTTAATGTGCATTAGGCGAGACAAAAGAGTCAGAGATAAAACAGTCAGTCACACTTTATTAACTGCCATCACAGTAATTTGTGACATGTTAAGTTTATTCTCAATAACACCCAACCTAATTTTCAACACATAAAATAACAGACTGATACCGCAAAAACAAACATTACTGTGACTACGCTAGCTCCCAGCCTCGTAACATAAACAGTCCAGCACTGCCACACATTAACCATGTTGTGCGTTCACAGTAACACCAAACCAAACCTTTTGACAGAGTGCCGTGTTCCTCTCAAAATCGCTTCAACAAAAGTAAACAAAATGAACCCATATATAAGGCCCTCTGGAGTTGAAGGCGTACCCATTTTAAGGTTTTTAATTGCATGGTATAGCAAAATGATTCAAATTGTAGTTGAAAAAGGCAAACAACAGGAAAGAGAATAAGATAAAATGAAAGAGGTAAAGCCTTAAAATATTGTTGAATCTTTCTGCTGATGAATCCCTTGGACCTTCTTTGTTTGAGCTTACTAAGGGTTTCTAAAAAATACTGGCAGTAGTGACTGTTTGTGCCCCTTTTTTCCACACAATCTCGTCAAATCAATGAATCGCTAGAATCCCTCATTTCTTTAGACTTCAATCGTCTATTGTATATAATAACTCAACAAATGAGCAGTAATAGACTTACTGTCCCATTGGTAGAATAGATAGAAAGGTTTTCTTATGAGCTAACCCCACATACAATATAAACTAATAAAGTAAAAAAACACGATTGTTTTTGTCATGCATTGTTTACTAAAAAGAGGGATTTTCCACTAAGCAAATGCAGCCCCCTTTCAGTCACATTGCCCTTCAATAAAAACCTTTTATTTCTATGGAAAGCATAAAAAAGAATCCTGCAGCTGCTTGTAGCTGTTCTTTAATGTGCAACATTTTCCTTTTTTCTTCTTCATTTTTTTCATTAAAGGGTTGGTCAACAGATCTTTCCACAGGTTCTTCTCAGGTATTATTTCTACAGTTTTGGCAGCAGCAAACCAATTATAACAGATATTACATGTCCCTTCTTAAATAGTCTAATCAAATGTTTCCACCCTGTCTAAAGGCTTGTAAAAGGATGTAACATAAAGGTAAAAGGAACAAATTAAATACCCCAACAGATGATGTGAGCTGGATGTCCTCAGCCAATCAGGTGCTCTGGACAATTGTGGCTTCCATCTGTGCTCCACTGTAGGAGGTAAAAGAAAAAAGACAAAACCTCTCACTGCAGCAGAAAACCTTTAAACGGAGACAGAAAAACACTTCAAGAACAAAAAAAAACAATATTACGGCCACGGCTGTAAAACCTCCACGCTTGACTTCTTCTTTTTTGCTGTCTGAAGACTTGTTTTTTCTTTTCTTTCTTCCATGTCTTTCCTAAAAAAACATTTGAAGAGAGTTTAATTTGAAAGGATTACATGTTGTTAGTCCTGTGCATTGACTATCACACAGAAATGTACAGGAGTGGAAGCTTGGTGGCCGTATTACACAACTATATGAAGTATTATCAGCTGAAGTCATGCTGGCGAGTGGCGAGTGGCAGATAATGAAGTTTCCCAGACTTCTAAAAGTATAATGCCAATATACTGAGAACTGTGCAGACATTTCCTACAAAGGACACAAAGTAACTCACAAATACACACTGTTTGGTCAAAACCCCTTAATGTGATTAATTGCTCTGTAAAATTATATTTAATTGTCCACAAAAAGGAAATCATAAAATCGATTTGTGCTTTTGGTGTACTCAGCTCACTCATGCTTCCATCCTGTGTGAAAGTGCTGCAGTGTTAATCAAAAGTTGAATTGATTTCATTGATTGGCTCCTGCCCAGGCTCTGCAGTGAGAGCCTAGAGTTGCGCTCTGCACATTAGAGGATGTCAGGGATTGAGTGGCAGACTTTCCGCTCCCGGTTTTCTTACAGCCTCTGTGTTTTGCGGTGAGCTGAGTGCATGGCGAAGATCACTGCGGTGATTGGACTCCAGATGAGGCTTCTGGGAGGTCTGGCTCGGTGTAATCACAAAGGCATATCCGTCCCCTGTAATATGAGGCTTCTTCTTTGACCGCTGTTTGAATACAGGGGAGTCTAAAATAGCCAAGGACAGCCTAAGCATCAGCTCAGAATGAGATTCTGCTCCACAGATGATCTGCAAACAGCTGGGACATCTGGGCTTTTGCGCCAAAACACACACAGGCGGTGAGTGGGTGTGCATGATGTTTACTTTAGGTGTTTTGGGCTGATGAGGTTCCTTTAGAATAGATCAACTCCAGGAATTTATTATTGGCCTTATTTACATTTGTTATCTAAATGACGTGCTTCTTCCTCAAAGAGTTAACAGGTATAAGAATGCTAAAGGCTTTAATATAACCCCATGTAAAACTTGTACATTGGATGGTGTCACTGTTTCAAACTGGGTTATTTGACTTTTATGATCATAATAAATTTCAATTGTTTTTGGCATCAGCAAATGACTCTTTGAACTATCTTAACTCTTTTACTGACTGCACAGTAACTCACCTTATTTTCCACACTATAAGGCGCACCTCCCGAGGTGGCTCGGGCATCTAGTTTTTCACGTGTTGCAAACAAGGTTGGTAATTAAAAGGATTGGGAATATGCTAATTTGGCTAACATCTAGTTTGTTACAAAGAAGTTCTTGAGTTACTGTGAACACAGTTAACAAAGTCTGACTGACTGACTTATCTCGGACTCTTTTGTTTCGCTTAATGCACCTTATAGTTCGGTGCGCCTTACATGTGAATAAGTTCAAAAATAGACCAATCATTGACGGTACACCCCTATAAACTGGTGGGCTGCTCTATGTCTACTGGATTACAAAAGCCCCAGAGCTAGTGTGGAAAATATGGTTATTCTAAAAGAATCTCAAATAGAATCTCTTATGCTAATTGCGCAAACGGTCAAATAGTTACAGTAAATCAAATCATTTTAAAGATCTCATTCTATTTGTCAGATCAACTTCTATTATTTGTTTCTACATTTTTTATACAATTTTAAACTGAAACCAGCAGTTTTGTTCGGAAAAAGGAATTTCCCCTCAAAAATAGAAAAGAAGTGCTCCGGTCCTGCGTTTGATTAGACCGGTGGAGCGAAGCGAACGTGTCTCTAGCAGAGCAGACAGGACTTAGAGTTTTGTGTTTTTGGGGAAGTAAGGATGCTTTGTAATGTGTGGGAGACTTAAGGACTACTGATCCGTCCCGCAGCTCTATGTGAACGAGCAACCGGAATTTAGGAGAAGCGGGTCTCCCGGTAAAAGTGTGTCGAGGCAGAGCTCGGAGCGCTAGCTTAGCTAACGCAGTGTGTAAGCTTCGAAGCAGAAAGGTCCGCTCAGTCCTTAGAAACCGTTCAAACATTTGTGTTTCCAGTCGTGTCCCGACAAAATAAAGGCTGATGTTATTCCCACATATTTACGTACAGCTAAGATGCAGATTGCAGCGTTTCATGCATGGATTTTATGTTCATGCTAATGTTGTTAGCCCGTGTTAGCATTCTGCTAATCCTGGCTTCCAGCTCAGTTTTTCAACAGAAAAAGCACTGACCACACAGATTAAAATTAAAATGATGCGCGAACGGGCGCTTCATAATAACTGTAACATTAATAAAAGCATGTTTAGGAGATCATCTTGTATAATACCGAGCTGACGTATCTATGTATGTAGCCGCTCGGCGGAACTAAGTTTGCACTTCCGGTTTTTAAAAACACTACTGCGCATGTGCGAATGATTTATTCCGACCGAAAGTGTGACCCATGTGAATGTTTTTTATAATCTGAAAAAGTTTTTCTGGGCTCATGTACACGGTTGGATTCTAATCCGACCATTGATCCCATCAAGATATTTTGCTCATGTAACCGCGGCTTATGGTGTCTACTCGCAGCATGGCGGGGGCGTGGCATCACGATGGTGTCTCTCCATCGGGATGTCAGTCAACCATCACGATGGACGATGGTATCGTCCATCGGCACAACCCTAGTTCCATGACGGACAGCCATCCCCAGATCTACCCTCTTCAGTTTTCACCTTCTGAGCTGTAGTTTGCTAAAGTCAGACAGTGTGTCTGCTCTCAGAAAAACCTGATATTGGTTAGGGGCCTGATGGTTGTAGACTAGACACTGCTGAAGTATTCATGCATTGGCTTCGTCCAAACGAAAAAACATCAACAAGACTGCAGAGGCTTCATCATGATTGATTTTAACCTGCTTGGGGCTTCCTCATTCACGACTTCAAATGCCACCCCCCTCTGATCCCACAATGGTCCCAGAGCTTATCAATGATTTAACACAGAGATGATGGCATAGGACTAATGGCCCATCCGGCCCATCAGATATGCAGCGGATACACTCATAGGGTGTAAGACCATGACATCAGCTGCACTTTGGACCATTTATGTGGTGGGAACTTCTAGTGTCAGTTATTACATCCATATCAACCTTACAAGGATGAGGCAATGACCTTTAAGTTACCCAAGTGGGTTAAATGTTAATAGCATTTTTGTCAGGAATCACGTTTGCGTGTTTCTACCCTTGTATCGAGTTTGTTGGGAGCTGCAGATTGCATGGAAAAGATGTTTGGTTAGGAGGTTCATCTTTACTAATACTGAACCCATCTGTCCCTTCAAAATAATTCATCTGATTAGTTTAATCTGATCCCTCCCAAAATTTTGTTTTAATCCATGAAAAATGTGACAGTAGGATCTAAACTGAGCTATAGTGCTACAGTGAATATGTTCTTTACCTTTTTTTTTATTTTATCTAACCAAAAAAAAAGATGTCCCATACAGAAGTAATATCTAAAAACACAAGAGCTTCAGCCGGAGGATGTCAAACTGAGCAGAAGGCCCAGCGTCTTCTGCGGTGAGACTGGCTCTCTGCAGTCTCAGTCAAATTGGAGAAACCCGTCTGTGACAACAGAAGAATTGTTCAGAACCAGAATGACACGAGTGTCTTTGTAATTGCTTCATGGTTTGGAGGGACAACAGAGACTGTAGCAGCTGGAAATTGCAGGGTTGAAACCGCTTTTGGGAAAATCAACCCAACTATTTCCTCAAACACCAAACTGTCCATCATGCAAGTGCAACTGCACTATCACCTAGATTATTACAGTTTACAAAGTATTTACCCTGGATACTAGGGGTGTAACGATACACGTAGTTGAACCGAACCGTTTTGGTACGGCAGTTTTGGTTCGGTTCACTTCTGTACCGTTTTGATACGTTTTTTCTTTTTTATCCCGCACATGCATTGTAACGACCCAGCTGCTTTGTCACTCGTAGTGGGGAAACAAGAGCCGAGCTGCTAATTAGCTAGCTGCATTGGCTGTCCTTGCCCCATACTCCACACACCCTCAAACAGTCTCAGAGAGAGAGTAGACAGAGAAATAGATTCCTCCATGTCCTTTCCGACATAAAAACCCACTTAAGAACACACACAAACAGCGTAACAACATGAATCTCACTCCTCTTCACAGCTCTCTCAGTGATGGTGAAGTATTAAACACAAGATTTCACACTTCCCATGAGTCTTTGTGGCTAAAGGCGGGGCTAACCCCCAGGTCGCCACAGTATTCCCTTTGCACCGAGGCGGAAGTAATGCTAGCCGTGAGTTTCCTCCGAGACGCTATTAGGTGACGGACAGTAAGCATGTCAACATATGGCTAATGCAGACGCGAGGCCAGAGATGAGGGTACCCCCCCCCCCCATCTCCTAACGCTCTCCTTTGGCTTTGTTGTCAGCATCCATGAAGGGAAAAGATAATTGGATAAGTTGAATACTGTGTTGACATTGTTACACAAAGATAACATATACCACAGGTAACACATTTAATCAGTTAACAAACTTAAAACTGCATCACCCGACTGTAACAATCGGGTCTACAAGAAAAAAAAATGTGCAAGTTAAAATGTTTTTTTTTCAGGCCAGTGTTAATTTTTCACGTTTTTGGTTTCTAGCAGCTAATAGTTTTTCTTATTTTATAAAGCAGTAGGGTTGGGCGATGTCCCCTAAATTGGCCGTTGACGATGTTTGCTGTCAACCATCGGGATGGACGATGACATCGCGGGGGGGGGGGCGTATTTTTCGGTCTTATATAACTCCTATTCGTTATTTTGCTTTTTTCATTTTATTTCCCAACTAATGACTAATCCGCGATGATCCATTATAAACTGAGGGAAGTGACTTCAACAAAAAAGTAACAAACAAAATAGAAAAGAAGTGGTCCGCTCCTGCACTTAACTAGCGAAGTGGACCGGCGGAGCGCAGACTTATAGCTTTGTGTTTGATGGGAAGGGGGGGGGGGGTACATGAGCGGTATGTGTGGGAGATTTAGGACTGCGATCCGTCCCGCAGCTCTAGGGGTACGAGCTACCGAACTCAGAACCGAGTCTAAAAGTGAGTGTCTGAGCACAGCTCGGATCGTCAGCAGACACAGCGGTTTGAGCTTCAAAGCAGAAATGTCGCTCAGTCCTTAGAAAACATTCAAACAATGACGTGGATTTGTGTTTCCAGTCGTCTCCCGATTTAATAAAGGTGGATGTAATTCTTACATGTTTAACGTGCAGCCAGCATGCAGCGCCACCCAAAGCTAATGTTGTTAGCCTGTGTTAGCATACTGCTAATCCTGGCTTTGTTCAGAAAAAGCACTGACCACACGGATTAAAATTCAAATGATGAGCGAACAGGTGTTTCATAATAACCGTAACATTATTAAAAGCACGTTTAGAAGATCGTCTCGTATATTACCGAGCTGACATGTCAATGAATATAGCCGCTCTGCGCTGTTTAACGTAGTTTTGTATTGAATTGTTACATTCAATAAAGTTTGAAAAAAAAAAAAGCCGCTCGGCGGAATTTATATCGTTCCGGTTTTCAAACCCTACTGCGCATGTGCGAATAATTTATTCCGACGGAAAGTGTGACCTTAGTGAACGTTTTTATATTCTGAAAACATTTTTCTGGGCCCATGTACACGGTTGGATTCTAATCCGACCATTGATCCCATCAAGATATTTTGTACATGTAACCGCGGCTTATGGGGTCCACTCGCAACGTGGCGGGGGCGTGGCATCACGATGGTGGCCTCTCCATCGGGATGTCAGTCACCCATCACGATGGACGATGATATCGTCCATCGGCACAACCCTATAAAGCAGATCACCTACATTGGTCAATTTTATTTATTGTTATGAAAAACCAATAAATGCATTTTGTAAGTAATTTTTTCTGCCTCAGTTTTTGTACTGAAAAAATACCAAAAATATTTAGATAATAACGTTATCAATCTCCCAAGAGAGAAATTCAGGTGTCTGGCAGCAAAACACACACAATAAATAACAATAAAATAATAGTTCATGAAATAGCAGTTCATATCAGGCAGATTTGTTAAACAGCAGTACCAAACTGAAATCTACCGAACAGAGTCCTATGAAATTGTGAATCAAACCGAATTTTAGCATATCGTTACACCCGACATACCCATATGGTTATTCATACGAAAGAGCTTTAGGGCCACAAAGAAAAAAAGAAAAAAAATATTACGTGATTTAAAGTCGTAAATTTAAGTGAGCATATAGTGCAGCAAATGGACATTAGAAGAAAAATTAAACTCAAATTACCTTTCTGAGTATTTCTTTATTAATTGTTGTAAATCAGGAGCAGATGAAAAATGCAGTTTGAAAAATAGCTTATTTGTGTAGAACATATGCTGGGCCGCCCACAAACTCCATGCTCCCTTCTGATGCATCCACTTGCAGACAAATAGATCCATGAACGTCTGTATTTTCCTCATCTGAGCTGGAATCTGGATTTAAACTGTACAGCTGGATAACTCCAATATTGCTCGTCATTTTTGTTGCAGCTGTAATGTTAGGTAGGGTTGCTGTATGTAGGTTTCATGATGAGGGCCCAGGGTAATTTAAATTCCATTTCTGCTTTAACACTTTCAGAATAGCAGCCACTTTATCCATCATTACTTAATATACTGCAGATACAAAGTTGTCTTCACTTCGTTTAAATTATTATTTTTACGTCGCTTGATTTATTTTGCAGATTTGATTGGCGCCTTGCCAGCCCATGTGTAGAAGTGTCCTTGGGTAAGACACTGAAGTGAACTCCACCGTGCCTCTCGTGGTTATAGGTTAGCGCCAGTGTGTGAATGAGTGTGTGAAGGGGACTGTGACTGTAAAGTGCTTTGGGCCTTCAAGGAAGGTAGAAGAGCGCTATACAAGTAGACGCCATTTACCCTTTTCTGAAGCTTTGTGATCTGCTGAGCATTTTATAAAGCAGACCATTTTACTTTGCCCTGTTGTCTACAATTCTATATTTCTA
Organism: Oryzias curvinotus; assembly: GCA_023969325.1. Classification (NCBI taxonomy): domain Eukaryota; kingdom Metazoa; phylum Chordata; class Actinopteri; order Beloniformes; family Adrianichthyidae; genus Oryzias; species Oryzias curvinotus. The sequence continues at coordinate 15,578,367 of CM043726.1, read as the reverse complement.
ACTATCAGCTGTCAATCAATGACAGCAAACATGATTAAAACAAAGCAATCAGCCACAGAAGAAAAAGGCCCAGATTTGATTGAATATGCATCTATGAAATGCCATCCCTGGTCATGGAGACGGAGGAAGCCAACATTGACAGAATGAATCAGCTTTTGAGTCATTGAGATGGGAGAGACGGCTCTTTGCATTCAGCCACCTGAGAACCCCACGCATGTTTATTCATCCATGGTGCATGAAAGTTGCTTAGCATTAGCGGTAGAGTTAGTGTATCAGAAATGTGTGTAGTCTTAATCACAAAAACCTTTTTGTGGATTGGATGCAAAAAGAAACGGGATTCAACTTTGTCATCAGATTATTTCTGCTTCATTCTGATTGTAAAGTGCCGTGCCATTCCTGTTTATCATGCTGCAACATAAAAGCTTGTGCACTCACTGAAGTCTTCTTCACATGCTTCCATTATGTGAAGCTTTTTGTGTTGACATTAGAATTCATTACATGATAAACTGCTTGTGTGAGATTTTTTGATGCCTTGGCCTTGCATGAGACTTGCTGACCAAGCAGTTGGGTGAATGATGGAAAAGGTGTCTGAACGGGAAGAGCACATTTCTGTCATCCAGACCGTTCTTTTCCCCCTCTAAGGGAAACTTTTTTTTATGCCCTGTGGGTCCTATGTTTTGTTCCATCTTTGAAGCACCTCCAGAGGAAGTCTCAGGGGTGCAACGGGTGCAGGGGTAAGATGGAAAAGCCTTGAACGCCTGACTGACAGTTCACAGAGATGATCCATCTTCTTCCGCTCATCTGGACCGGGTTGCGGGGGCAGTAGACTTCCTTCTCCCCGGCCACTTCCCAGAGACGTTACTAGGACAGTCAAGAGACGTAGTCTCTCCTATTCTGCAGAAGATAATGGCAATTATCCTTTTTGTGTAGCAGAACTGTGTGTGTGATATCATCCATAGAAAATGGCTTATTTCCAGCTCCAACCCAATGAAGTCTATTCAGTTGCCTTTTTTTGTGATGTGGAACGAGAAATGCCTGTAAGCAGTGATTGGTTTGAGTCTGTCTGATTTAACGTGTCTCTCACCATTTCAGAAGTGAGCTTGTTAGAAGTCCACAACCCTAACACTTGAAAGCAGGCTACACAAAATCTGTCATTTGAATGTTTGATGTGAGCCCTAAAGAACAAATATCATGAAAAGTAATCAGGGATTATCAGGAATATGTCAAAATGTATCAGAGCAAGAATGATTATTCTGACCAATAAAATGACTGAGTTATAGCTCTTTATTTCTCTATGGAGGTCTATTGCATTTTGGCTTCTGGGAGCCAACAGGTACTTCCTGTTTGGAACACCAGGGGGGAGGGGTCACTCAGTCCAGTCCTCATGTGGTTAATGTTTATTCAGCATTTACATTGATGTTTGTCAGGGCTTATGAACACCTTTATAGAATCAATACCTAAACAGTAAATAATGGAATTGGGTGTCAGATCAGACACATTGAAGACATTTGCAGAAACAATAGATTTCAGGCAGTGCAGCACACCATCATGCAGTCAGTCTGTTCCAGGTTTACTTCATCCTTAGGCTCTTTCTACAAAGTATGTCTGGGTCCGCTACCAGCCCCTTTGCTTGTCTTAGCTCAGTTATTTTTAAAGGATCTGTACATTGAGTCCTGAAACATCGATTCAACTGATTGAGCATGTGCTTTGAGCCTCATTTATTTTACTAAAACAGAATTAACCATTTTTTAGAATGTCATTGATCCCCTGGAAGGGAAATTATCTTGATACCATAGCTTTGTTAAATAAAAAATGCCCATTATAAAGGAGATCTCATGCATTATTTTTTGTTGTCAGGTGAGAACAGCGGATCAAATAAGCAATGCTCTGCACCCGGAAGTGGTAGGAAAAGAGAGCAGAGGACATCCCTCTTATTCAGTGTAAAAAAAGTCCATGTTGGTTGTAAAAAGATATGATTATGTTAAAACAAAATAAGTAAAACCCAAGCAGGCGGCGGAGGGATCCCCCCTTTCCTGCTGCCAACACTTTACCGTCTACCCGCCGGCCAACGGCGGGCAACCCTCTTGCCGGCCAACGGCGGTCAGACAGTGGCTGGCAGCGACGGGCAAGAGGGCTATCACCAGTCAGTTTATTCCTAGAACAGGTGGAGCATGCACGCTTGTCCCAGCCCCCGGACCTCTTTCAAGTGTACCTGTCCAAGCAGGCTCCAGCGTGATGACCCCGAAAGGGATAAAGCGGGGACGAAAAATATCCAAATCAAGAAAGCTAACTCTTCGCTAAAGTAGGTTACCTGGTGGCCAACCGTAGTGAAAGAAAGAAATAACATTCAAAAAAAGAAAATTTGGTATTCTAATCCTACAGATGTTTTATTTTGTTTTTATTTGCCCCCCGCAACAGTGAGTCCATTTTGACAGTGAGTTAGCGGGAAATGTTGTATTCAAGACAAAGAAATGTCCACGACAGACATGTTAAACGTAAAACTAAATGTTTAATTCATATTTTTTCTGCAAAGTTGTGCACAAAGTATTAATTTCTGGAGAACTTTGTCTTTATGAAAACGTTTGTTTTCCAGATTCCTTACCCCATAGAAATAAACAGTATGATACACTTAAGAGCTCAAAAAGTTAATTTTACATGAGAATAGACCGTTTAAATCAGGGGTCTCAAACTCGCGGCCCGCGGGCTATTTACGGCCCCCAAGATGATATTTTGCGGCCCCCGCCTTAATATGAAAGTTTAATGTAATGCGGCCCGCCGGTTTGTATAAATGACATCTTTTCAGTTTTGTGCGCGGAGCTGAGGAACCAACCAATCACAGTGAGGTATATGACTCTTGGGGGCGGGACAGTGACCGGGCTTGAAAGCAGGAGAACATTTAATTCAGGTAACCAGACCGCCCCCTTCCTGGACCACATTAAGGAGTTCCTTACTTTACTTCTTAGAACGTATCTAAATACATGCAGCGAGACTGAAGGAGAACAGGAAGTTGGAGTTGTCAACATTCAATTATGTTTTAGTGTGCCTCTCCCCCTTAGTATGATCTGTGTTATTATATCTTTTATATTTATTCTTATGTTTTGTAATGTATGTCGCCTTTTTTTAATCAATAGGTATCTTCAATTATTTTAATTGATCACTCGACTACAAAAACCGTCAGGACACATTTCCCATAATGCATTGTTTAGTAGTCATTTGCGGTTTGCAGGCAGTTCAGTACTAAGTTACCAGCTGCGTTCGCTCAGGTTGGGGCCTTGCTCCCGCCCCTTTCTGGTGATATTTTTATGATGATTGACAGGTGATGTTGGCGCAAAAACAAATATATATGTCTCACACCAGGTGATCTGCGGAGCGTTTCGTCCACCTGGGTGAACTCAAACATGCTTATTGTGCATCTGGGCTGCACTTATTTGGTGTCATCAACATGAATTTCCATCCGTTTTTTATAAAAATATAGGAGTGGCTGACCGGCTGCTCTACAATAACTAGTGACCGGGGTTTAAATGTGCAAAAAGTCATAAGAAAGAAAATCCAAAAATGGTTACTGAGTTTTGTTTCTCCTTTACTAATTTGTGTTTTAAAAGGTAAACTTAAAAATACATTCAACACAGATTCAAAATAGGGAGCACATCCTGTCTTACGTCTCCACCTTTAATCCCAATAAGTCCAAGTTCAGCCCAGATTTCCTGACAATCATCTTCATCCACACTGAGGGTCTCAGTTTGAGAGGAAGTACTGCCAAGCGTCCATCAGTAATAAGACAAGAGAACTGTGTTCAGAAGAACCATTGATGGAGGTTACAGAACTGTAGAATTGAAGTCTTCTTTAGTGTTTAATAGTTAGAATTCAACAGTGTTAAGTGTTAGGGACATTTAAATTAGAAATATAGAAGACTAAATGAACAGAAATGTATTACTGATTTATTTACTTTTTTTATTTACGGATTTTATTTGAGTTTTATGAGTACATTTTGTACATAAAAACAGTTAATAATAGAGTATAGTTAATAGTATAGTACATGTTCCATACAAATGTATTGGCTCTCAGACACTCACAAGTTGCGTGTGTCTTGAAGTTGCGGCCCTCCCTCAGCTAGACCCCGCCTTCAGTGGCCCCCAGGCAATTTGAGTTTGAGACCCCTGCTTTAAATAATACAAGGACTGCTAATCACAGGCTTTAAAAGTGTTCATCAGGAAACATAAAGAATTGTATGGAGCGAATATGAACCATCTCTATAAAAACCTGCAGGCTTGGCTTTTATTTTTATTTTTTCTGCGCCCCACATCAAAGTAATGGTTAGTCATGCTAACCATTTGTTGTTGCTGCTGCTCTATTCCACAATGAACAACATCTAACATGTACATTTCCACTGAAATCAGATGAGGGGGATTAATCAGATAAATGCAAACTGTCTGTGGGAAAACAGTCATCAGAAAACGATACTCTTCATGTTTTACTCTTACTCTCTAAATCTATTTTGGGTGACTACAGAAGTAATGATCGAAGGTTCAAACTTGCAACTTTTAAAACAGATTTTTAAAGTTTTTTAAACTCTGTACTAGCTGTTGTAAATTTGGCTTTACTAATGTGCAAACCATTATTATTATTAAGTGGGAACAATATAATGCTGAATTCTTTTGCTGTTCCCACCAGGTATGTGATGCACAGACATGAATGCACTAAACACGCATTCTTAAACGTTTTGCCAATGATGTTCACACTGGAGTAACGGGGCTAACCCTGACCCAAAAATTGATGTTTGAACCGAACCGTGGGGAAATGGAACCGCTGTATCCATAGCATTAATAGCAGTTGAGAAGGTTGATCCTTTTCTTTATTGCAAAGGAAGAAAGATTAATGAGAATGAACTGAGATTGGCAGCATTGAATTGATTTTTTTTTTTTTTTCCAGTTTACAAGCGACTTCACCAAACTCTTTGGTGCAGTTCAAGACGGCAGCGTGCCGATGGCAAACAGCAAGAAACTGGTGTGTTTTTGATCCAGGGCTGACTGTCTGTTACAATACTTAAAATAAACTTTTATTGCTCATCAGTTCATAAATGACATTTGCGTTTATTACTTGTTTTGAATGTTTTCCTTTCGTTTTGACAAAACTGTTTTTGTTGCTTTGAACCCACGATGCTCTACAGTTACTGCATCTGATGCTGCAACACGTCAGTGTAGAGCAGAGGCTTCTAAGTAAATGAACGGAACCTGAGAGGGGTTTAATGAAATGGTGGTGCTGGCAGAGGAGTGAGAGCTGAAGGAGATAGTCAGGAGCCGACTCCTGGAATATAGGCGTTTGATTTCCTCTTGCCATATTTAGATCTTCTTATATGTGACTTATTTGGAATTAATATTCAGAGAAAATACCCTTGTTTTTGCGTGTCCATAATCTGCCCGTCTTATTGCGGCTCTCTGTCTAGCCGCCAGCTTGTCTCCTGGGGGCCGGCATAGCGAACGCAATTGCTCCAGCTCCATGGGCTCGGCGACAGACTGTTCAGTCTGGATGCACTCTGGTAACGCCGCGACCCCGAAAGGGATACAGCGGGTTAAGAAAATAGATGGATGGATGGAAGTTATCCATATTGGATATTCTATCAAGTCACTGAAAACGTCATGTGCCCAGTTCTGAGTCACGCTCTGTAGAGTTGTTCATAGGTGACACAGACAGAATTGAAGACATTTAATGATTTTAAATTATATAAAGACTTTAGTTGTCCTGTTAGCATGTTCTTTATGCCATAGTAATCTGAATAATTGTTTATGTTGCTCTAACATACTAAAAACTAAAATACTGGCTGCACGGTGGCGCAGTGGTTAGCGCTCTTGCCTCACAGCAAGAAGGCCCCCAGTTCAAGTCCTCCAGACAAGAGACCTGAACCGGAGTGGCGCCATTCAATGGGGGACCTTTCTATGTGGAGTTTGCATGTTCTCCCTGTGCATGCGTGAGTTTCTCTGGGGACTCCAGCTTCCTCCCACCGTCCAAAGACATGCTTCATAGGTTAATTGGTTAATCTAACTTGTCCCTAGGTGTGAATGTGAGAGTGCGTGTGTGTGTGATTGTGGACACTCTACCCTGTGACAGACTGGCGACCTGTCCAGGATTTCCCCTGCCTTCGCCTACAAGTGGCTGGGATAGGCTCCAGCAGCCCCGTGACCCCGAAAGGGAATAAACGGAAGAAGATGAATGAACGTATTCCTATGAAGGATTTTGAGAAGTGTTTGATCACGGACGTCTGAACCAACAAATGAAGCAATAAGCCAAAGAGCCAAATGTAATTTTAAGATATAAGACGCCTGGGATCAGCACTTTCTCTAAAAGTCTAAGTGACCCTGATTTCCAGCAGAGTTCTGACCTGCAGACAACTTGACCTCAACTTTCAGCACAGCTGATAACAGCCGCTGAAGGAAAAGGCCCTTTATCTAATGTCTGCAGACATAACATCGAAGAGAACTATAGACTCTTTTTAAACCCTAAAGAGCGGATGTTAATCAGCAGAAGAAGGAATACCAACCTTGGACAATGATCAGAATATGGACCCTTTTTTATTTTACAGCATTAAGTTATTATAATAAAAAATAATTAAAAAAGAAATCATGCTTATCAATTATTGAAGATGGTTAAAATGATTGATCTCTAATTATATTACTCACTTGCTCCAAAATTTGATTCATGATTTTTCCTAGTGAAACATAATTTGCACATATTTTTAACTTTTGATACTTGATCAATTTATCCTATGAAGATTTTTGAAACATTGTTATGTCTATTTTACTGATATAGTATTATTTTTTTAATCATATACATGATTTTTATGATTAACTTAATTTGCATATATTTTAGATAACTGATCCGCATTTACCATGTTGATTTCTAAAATAGTTATGGCTATTTTACATAATAAGTAATTCATCTTTGTCATGTGCTTCATTGATACTTCAGGATTCTTAATTCTGTCTGATAAAAGTTAGGAACCAGATAATGATGAATCGTGTAATGAAAATGGTTATGCTACAACAGGGGTGGGATTATATAAATTTGCTTCCTTTCACTCTCTTTCAAGCAATATTTAATTTAATTCTAATTCTAAGTTTGATACGACATTTACAACTGATGATTGTAATGTTTTTTTGTATTATTCTTATTTGATTGCTTCTATCTTGTTAAATTAATTTCTCCCAATAGTGCAACATGTACTCCAATGCGACTTATATATGATTTTTCCTTCTTTAAATGGCGTAAAGGGTGCCTTGCTTTAAGGCCCTAAGCATTTTACAGTCACATTCATGGGATTGATAAAGTATCATTTAATTCACACATTCGCACACTGATGGTGGCTCCATAGCTGAACAATGGCGACCACCTATGACCACCAGGAGCAATGTGAGGGTCAGTGTCTTGCCCAAGGGCACTTTGACACATTGACGGGCCTGGTAGGAACTGAACTTTCAATCTTCCAATCAGAGGTAGAGCGCTCTTCTTCTGCATCATGGCCACCCTTGGAAAAAAAAAGAAGAAAAAAGTCAACATCACATTTTAATCCTTAGAAACTCTCATAGAACCCTTGAATTTGAGGTTCTAATTTGATTTAGATTTGCTTTATTGTCATTGTTCCATAGTACAATGAGATTTAAGGTTGTTGTTATGGGCTGGGCTGCAGTTATAAGTGTAGAGGCAGTACAGCAGCACACAGCCCTGTGGGGCGCCGGTGTTGAGTGTACGGGTGGAGGCGTGGTGGGGGTGACAAAACTTGTTTCTTCCTGGCTCTCTCCTAGAGAACATGATACTAATTGACATTAGATAAAAAAGGTAAGGGCTCTAGACTAACTTTTGTTGCATTGGTTCTCCTATCCTTTTTTCTTAGGGGCACCAGCACATGTGTTAGGTTAAGCAGCATTTTTCAAGTGTATTTACTTTTAACAGCCCAGTCACTTTCTGATCTTCAATTGCTGTTCATCTGCTGCTGCGGAAAAGGGAAACAGGGCTATGCATTTATGGCACATGAAATGTGTTTCTGACAGCAGCGATGTTCTACTTCCCTGGCTATTGTTAGTTGTTGTTGGCCCTTGTATTTTGGTTGTTTTGTGTAGTTTTGAGTTTTTTTGTAAATGAATTTTCAGCTTATTTTCAGCCTGGGTTTGTTAGAGTTTTTGAGACATTGGGGTATATAATTTTTTTTTTACCTTTACGTTACATCCTTTTACAACCCCCTAGACAGGGGTGTAACAGTTTTATAGATACTTTGAGCTTTTTTCTGTGTTTCAACTTCAAATGTATTTGAATCAGTCATAAATGCACTACTGTAAACCATCATCTACCCACAATCTTTACAAACAACAGACTGCTTTATATTATTATGGGCTTTCCTTCTCTGAACAGGGAAACTGCTCTTTACACCAGAGGGATGTTTAGCACCCCAATGCTTCAATATAGTTTAGAAGAAGAAAAAAAAGTTTGATCTTGGTTTAATTATCAGCTCCACAATAATTTTTTTTTTCCTATAAAGTCAGTAATTTTCTGTCTTCTTCAATAGATCTCTGCACTAAATTCCACATTAAGACAAACAATTATGAAATATTTAACTGCATATACACTATTTATTAGATTTTCCAGTCTCTCAAACTGCACTCTCTGCTACATCAACCCCTTCTCTTTGTATTAACATCCTCTTTTTGTGTTGTCATAAGCACTATGGGTTCACTGCCGCCGAGTTCTATAATAATTGTTGGCCAACAAAAGATGTTTTGTGTTAACCAAAGAGCAGGGCATTACAGTAATATAATGGACTAAAAATTAAAGTATGCATCAGCACCTCTGTGCTGGCAAGAGAGATGAAAAAACCCTGGCTTAACAACATTTTTAATATGTAGGATAAAATTCAGCTCAGAGTCAAAAAGTACACCCAAGTTTCTCACGTATTAAGACGGTTTAAAATTCTGAAGCTTTGGTAAAATCTTCTCTCTTGTCTTCAGGACAGATGATTAAAATAGTGATGGGCGATATATTGGCGCCAGTATCGACCGATATTTGGATAATTTGAGTATATCGGTATTGGTCTAATATAAGAAATCTACCCATATTCTTTTAATTGTTTTTAGAAACACTTTATTTTTTAAATATACTTGTCTCTAATAGATTGGGAGGCTTATTTTTACTGTCATTGTCAGAAATTGACTGTTTTCAGGTAAATGTTATTTTTGATAGGGATACATGTTGTTCCTAACAGATCTCTGAAAATGGTGAGCTAATGTTTTGCAGTTATGTCCAATATTCAATAAATGGTCTGAATGCTTTCAGATATATGTATATGGAAGTTTTAAAGTGATACTTGTTCCTATGAGATCCTTTCCTGTATGTTAAAAAGGTCAATGTGATTGTCCAGCAAAAGAAAAGTTGTGCATTTCTAAGATAGAAACAAAAAGGAAATCTAAACTTTTTGCTACTTTAGACACTTAAGTATGAATATCGGCAAATATCGGCCATTGGCCACAGTTGCAGGGGAAATATCGGTTATCGGTATCAGCCGGAAAAAATCATATTGGTCCATCCCTAGATTAAACTTCTGTTTTATCCTGGTTGAGCTAGAGGAAGTTCTTGCTTGAGTTTTCTGACTTGTATCTAAAATACAATTTAAAAGAGTGTTTAAGGTCATCAGGAGACACGAAGATGTAAAGCTGTGTATCATCAGCGTCGTTATGAAAGTCAACACAGTGTCTCCTGATGACATCTCCAAAAGGCAAAATGTACAAATTAAAAAATATGGGACCTAAAATTGACCCTTGGGGAATCCCACAACTTGTTTCATCAAATCTTGAAGAGCAAGTATCCATACTTACATTTAAGTGTTGATCTGTAAGATAAGAATAAAACCACTGAAGGACAGTTCCAGAGAGGTTTCTAAGTCTATCAGATAAAATCTGTTGATCTACTGTATGAAAAGCAGCACTAAGATCCAGCAGCACCAGAACAGAAAGTTTCTGTGAGTCTAAATGACAACAGTAAGTTGCACACAGGTCTATAGTTATCCAGAGTACCTGAATCTAAATGACTCTTCTTCAGAAATGCCTCACCACTGCTAGTTTTACAGGCCTGAATAGAGCAGTTTACTATATTTAAAAGCTCTGGGAATCTATAAAAATGTTTTAAAAAGTGAAGTGGAAATGGAATCTTAAAAGCATGTTGTGGTGTTTACTTGGGATAAAACTCAACCAAGCATCTTCACACCTACCAGAACAAATTTCCTGTGTTTCCTCAGGTAAAAGCATTGCTGGTGATCTGTTAAAACAAGAGTATTGCACAGATGAAAGAATAAAACCAAGTTCAGTGGGACCAAGTCTTTAATTTTCAGACCTGAACTTTCTCAGACACGACTAGCTACTTTCCTACCCCTGACCACACTGTTTGCAAATGGAGCCATGCAAACATTACAGGAAGATATGGAGTAGACCAATCAGAGGTGCACTCAAGCCTTTACCTTCTGGTTTGTTTAGACTATAATATGTACTTTGAGAAATGTACTTTGAGAAGTGTGCAACAAAACTAATTGAAGTCTGGAGCCCTGCAGGTGTTGAAGCTGCAAAGCAGCCCATACCATAACACTGCCTCCACCGGTATAGCAGTTGTGAAAAGTCACACAAGTTAAAGACTAATATATAAATAATGTTTATATTTTCCGTGCCTAATGTCTCTGAGTGTGTCCTGTAGATTGTGAGTAGCACTAAAGCTAACTGTGTCTTTTTTCCATTTGCACTTTTCCAAGCACAGACTTCAGAAAAGCACAAGAGTATATAGATCTTTAAACTGTGTTTTAACTCCATCAAGGACAGTGAAAACGTTTCTGTTTTTTATGGTGTCATTCATCGTAGAATCTGAATGAGTAATCATCTAAAGTTAGCAGCACATATATGTCTTTCTGTTTTGTTTTGTTTCTGAACTTCTGCCTCATTAGTTCTAAATAATAAAACACTGCTCTGTCTTCTGATCCACGTTTGGAGCACAAAGAAAACACTAGAGAGTTCTGCTTATCTGCTTCAGCTCCACCTTTACTGAGCGGGATCGTTTGGATCTTTGAATTCAGACTAGCCGAGTCACAGAACTATAAAAGAAGAACCCTCTGGGTCGTCACTTCACAGGGTTTGGGTGACAGAGGGACACAAACAAAGTCGTCGCAGAGCAAGTAAAACATTTATTTTTGTGGTTTTGAGACAGAATGTAGCCAGTTTGGCAGAACCTGTGCCCCCTCGTAATGGGTGTAATAATGTGTGCTGGAAAAGGAGAAACTTCTCAATGAAATGCTTCAGCGCTGATGAACATGATTTAGCATCATCCTTGTTACGACTTAATTTAACAAGCCCCTAAAAAGACTTAAACTTTGAAGTGATCTTCTTCGATCTGAAGCTTGGCCTCTCATTTCAGAGGCCTTTTTCTGTGGGAGCCCAGCGGCCTGCTGTGGCTGCCTCTGCATGAGCGCCACAAAGAAAATCCTGCACTTTGATTAGCTTTCCAGTGAGGAGGCTTAAGAGAAAGCTGTCAACTGTGCTGCGGCTCGGTGTGAGTCTGTGCGTGTACATGTGTGAACAGCCAGTGAACCTCGCAGGTGTTCGCATGTCCACGCTCCTGCCTAATCCTCACGGGAGCATAAATAAAACGGGCAGCTCTGCCGCCTTACGTAACAACCCTGCCTGAGAGGGAAGAGCTGAACAGAGACCGCTGGATGTAGCAGCAGCACTGATGACGAAATGGTTGAAATCAGCTGGTAGGCAGGTGGGTTTGCTGTGCTTCTCATTGAAAACCTTCACTTATCTGCTTTTCTCTTCCAAACACCAACATTTCACTGTGAATCGACTTGACCTGCGCCATTCATCCTGTCTTTTGTGGGACATTAGAGCTCCTCATTGGTTTTTGGGAAATGCCAGATGTTTACAGTGCTCCATGACAGCAAACCCTGACATCATATCTCTTGTGCAAAAGTCGTAAGCTGCTCCTTACATATACAGACCTGGCAATAATCAGAAAATTCTATTTCTGATTGTTTCTGGATTATTCTAAAACCTGCTGCAGCTGTTTTCCAATTATCATGAGATTATTGGTTCCTTCAAAAAGTCTGTCAAATGCAGCAAATCAATTGGTTTGTGCTTGGAGGATGTTGACCTTTAATTCTAAAAATTATCTTACATCCAAATATTATTGTTGTACTGAAAATGTGTTCAACAGTTCATAAAACCAGGTTGATTAGGTAACAAATAATAAAAATCCAATTCAGTGTCATCGTCTGAGACTTGCTTTAAAGCTGCCTCAGGGAAACAGCAGAGAATGCTGGTGATCGGTTCTGGATCAGTTACGATTTAGCTAAAAGATTTTATTAAATTAAAAGTAAAGACCAAGTCTGAATTCTTCCCCTACCCCTATGGCTTCTCCCTACCCCTACATTTAGTCCTCAAAAACAGAGTTATGGAAAAATGGTGTCTTCAAAATCCAGTAGTTACTACCACTCGGCAGAGGGCTTAGCATCACTCTGCTGCGAGGGTTAGCTCTTAAAATATGATTTTGGACACCCTTACCCCGCCAAATGCCCCTGCACTTGGAAGCGTAGGGAGAAGCTGTAGAGCTAGGGAAAGAATTCAAACACGGCCTAAAATGTTTGCTTAAAAGTAAAAGTTTGGGTGTTTGATGAAGGAATGGATGAACTATCTGCACATATAGACTTAAGCATCAGTCCGGGGGTAAATAATCCTGATATCATCACTTTCCTAGTCTGTAATCCTGCAGACTATAAAGGCCAAATTGTTTTTCAGGGTAAATATCCAAAAAAAAAAATTTAAGTGCAAAAATAAAGCATAAAACAACTGGAGCATTTCTATTGTGAAAAAAAGTAACTGTTAATCTCTGGAAACATTTAGATTTTTAATGGCAAGCGGAGCTTTGTCAACATCCTGAAATCTTATTTCAGGTTTGCAGCGAACCCAGAATGAAAGTTGTCCAGTGACGGTGGATAAATGTCAAGATGTAATGAAATCCTGGGAGTGCTGATGCTTCTGAAGGCCATTCAAAATAGGAGCATGTTCAGCAGAAAGGGGCTAATGGTAAAGGCTCATTTCTACTACACTCTTACCCTGGGTTCACACTGCATCCAGTCAAGCTCCTGTGCAGCCTCTGGAGTCTTTACGTAACTTGAAAAGTGCGAGAGGCACCCACGCGGCATCCAGTCCGGTCCGGCCTCTCTGGTGCTCCGAATCAGTTTTTTGGCTTCAAATATTGGCCGGACGCTGGAGCGAGCCGGAGCACTTTTTAGTTAAGTTGGGGCAAATGAAACGACCTAAACCGGAAATCATGCGAGCGAATGTAAAGTACATCCGGTACATTTATCAAAACAAAACCTATTTTCCGCTGAACTGGCTATGATTTCACCATGGTGCAAACATTAGGCCATTTCAGCTGACAGGGTCACGAAATGTGTAGTAGAGCATCACATCGGTCATTTGACACCAGGATGACGAGGCTGATCATAGAGGTCCAGAACCCCCCCATCTTTTATGATACTGCACAAGCTTTTATAAGTATAATGACGAAAGAACAGCAGGACTCCAGCCATCCGTAGCCATGTGAGTCATGTGTCGTACCTACACCACTCTGATGGCTGCACCGGAGCCGGACTAGATGCGTTTGAACCCAGGGTTAAAGTCTTCCTGTTCATAATGTCATCTGCAAACATTATGGTCACCAACAGCACATCTCACCACTATCTTCCAGCTCTCATCCATGTCCTGAACAACTCCAACGATCTTCTCTGCCTCTCCAGTCCTCCTCATCCATACTACAGCTCCTGTCTCAGTTTCCTGTCATAGACTTATTTTTTAGATCAACAATGACACAATGCAGCTTTTGATCTTCATGTGATTCTCTATACAACTCCACCATTACTGCACCATTACAGGACCGACTGCTTTGACAGTCTTCATCCTCTTCAATGTCTTCCTCATGTCAGTCCTACTGATTTTTGCTACTTCCTGCTCAACAACCACCTCTTCTCTGTGCTCCCCAACATTTCCCTCATTCATCACCTCTTCAGAGTTCTTTTTCCATCTCTCACCCTTATAGAACCTGCCAACACATTTCCATTCCTGTTTGTGATCATTCGAGCCTGCTGTAAATCCTTCCATCTGTTTCTCTGCCCCACCTGTACAGATTCACCTCTCCCTCCTTTGTGTCCAACCTGCTATACAAGTTCTCATACGCCTTTGCCGCGATCACCTTCATCTTGTGCTGGTTTTGGAGCAAGAGTATATTTAATTTTTATGATAAGAAGACATTTAATATAAAACACCTTTCAGGTCACTCACAGTCTTACAGATAAAAAAAAAGACCAAACAATAAAAGCCATCATGCAAAAAGCATTGCAGGTATCAAAAGCCCAACAAAAATCAATAAAACCTGAATGAAACCTGAAATGTTGCAATGAGAACCTGATGTCTAGTTCAGTGTTTTTCAACCAGTGTGCCGTGGGAGATGGTCAAGTGTGCCGTGGGAAATTGCCCTCATTAACTGATCTAAAAACATTTCCCATCTCCAGGAAATCATCTCTCTGTTCATCCGAACAGGCCCTGATAAAACACTCAGTAGTTAGGAATATAAAAGATCATAAAATACATTTTTCTTTGTGTTTATTTTGATTCTATTAAAGACATTTTGATAAGAATGACAGTACCGCGATTTAGCTGCAACTAAAGCTGTTTGCGGCAAAGTCCCGGCCCTTTAACTGTCTCTGCCAATCATTCTTGAAGGCTTGATCACATGTCATCAGTCTGACCAATCAGAAGTGGTTAAAGTCTTGACTTCCTTGTTCAAATGTAGCTCATAAAGTCGCTCAGTTCTAACAAAATACCAGCTAAAGCTTGTCTTTAGCTGTGTAGTTTTCCACAGAGTCCAGTAACAGACCCTGGAAAAAGTGAACAAAGCAATGAAGCTCAGAGACGCTAGTCTTTCTGCCCTTTTGCGGCAGTTTTCACAATACATCTCCCATGATGCATTGGGTTAAAGCGACAGCGCCTCAGTGCACAATGAGTCATCCTTGTTAAACGTCTTGAAACCAGAACGAACACACATCAAACAGTTGTTAAATTTTCTAACTTAACTTTTATTTCATCTTTTAGAAAAAACAGCTGCAATGTCCTGCTTTGGCTGCCACAATTATCACGTATCAAAATGCACGTGAGATTGCGGTGGTGGTGGTGGTGGTGTGGGGGGAGGGGGTCTGGCCGTCAATACAGACAATAAGTTTCTGCTTTTTTTTTTTTTTTTTTTTTTTTTTTTGGATGATGGTGTGCCGCGGGATTTTTGTCAAGGTTAAAGTGTGCTGTGGCTCAAAAGAGGTTGAAAAACACTGGTCTAGTTAACAGGCTATTGTCAATAAGCTAATGTGAATATAAAACCTGCTTTCATTGTCAAATGTAAGTGCTCACTTTTACATTTCTGAGCTTCTTGTCAATCTTAGCTTCTTGTAGCCTTGTTAGTTCATCAGTTGAAAGCCCTGCTTGATGAGTCTGCTTCAGGGATCTCTGGCTTTGTAGAGTTCAAAGAACAGAAAGCCGTGAAATTGAAAAATAAACCAAAATTTCTCAGTCTGGCTTTCCCTTTTGTCTGGGATTTTGCTCTTAGGTTCTCAGTCCGGGTTGAAATGTGTTTGGAGAACGGACGTCCACAGAGAAAAGGCAGATCTCCTACTTTCATTATTTCTGTACCTTTTTACCTGCTTAGGTTCAAACCTGACCTGACTTTTTTTGTTTCAGTTGTTATGAAGGGGGTTCTGTGGAATGAAAAGCACATTGAAAGAATAAAAGAGTTGCTGAAAGATAAATTAAAATATTTATGTTCCTCCAGTGTAATCAATAGACAGAGGCTTATCTTAAGGAACAACAGTAGGGCCTCTTCCTTGTTTAATTAACATATCTGGTTGCACAGTGGAGCAGTGGTTAGCCCTCTTGCCTCACAGCAAGAAGCCCCCGGTTCAAGTCCCGGCTGGGGGACATGAAAAACACAACATCAATGGGGGACCTTTCTGTTTGGAGTTGTCCCCCTGCATGCGTGGGTTTCTCCGAGGACTCCAGCTTCCTCCCACCATCCAAAAACATGCGTCAACCTAAATTGTCCCTGTGAGTGTGAGAGTGCATGGGTGTGTGATTGCAGACACTCTACCCTGTGACAGAATGGCGACCTGTCTATCCTGCCTTCACCCAGAAGTGGCCGGGATAGGCTCCGGCAGCTCCGTGACCCCGGAATGGATAAAAACAGATTCGAAAATGAATGAATGAATCTGGTTGTAAAAACAGTACTAACTGAATAGGGAATTGTAAAACAATCCCTACCATGAATGCCCTGACATACAAAGATATTATAACTATTAACAATTACATTGATTTTTCACTGTTGGAAAGTGAACAAAGACTTTGTCTTTCTATATTTGTAAATCCACAAAAAGTCAAGAATTGATTGTTCAGAGACAACAGTCCTGCATCGGAACACGCAACGTTCTGTTTCTACTCTAAAGAACCAAACAAAACATGTATTAGTGTAGAAACTAAATCACAGAGAAAACCCTTAAAAATGGCTCCTGGTATGCTGCAAATCTAGCATGTTGCTAAACAAGATTATTTTATACTTGCAAAAATTTAGTTTTTCACTCTGTTTTAGGAGTGCATGTCATTAAATGAAAAATGTTCTCTTTCATCTTGTGCAAAACTGATCAATTTAAAAATGTAAATGCATTTATGAACTGGTATCATATAAACCAAAAGATGTTATGTTGCCTTTAGGTGAAAGCATCTCAATATAGTCTTTAAAATATTGATATTGATTCCAACATTTAAATTCAAATCTGTTTATATTTGGCACTGACATCTGTCAATACCAGTATTAGGAAAGAAAAAAGAATCTGGATAGTGCTACAGCTAAAGCCTGTTTTACAACTGCCCTTTTTAGTGTTTGGGGTCAAAAAAAGGGGCAAATCTGTCTGGAGCATGCAGGTTGCCTATGCAAAAAATCTAGGTCGTAGAGTGAAAATGTTCATGCACATTTTTCTACAGGCATGCTGCGAGTGGCAAAGTCGTAGCAAACACTTACCCACTTCACACTTGCGTGTAGTATGAGACACGTGTATCATACATAAGGGTGTATCGGTGTAAGGGCACTGTACAACAACATCACCAATATGTCATAAGTGCATGTAACTTCCATTAGCCTCACAAATATTTCATGAACCTCTTGCTACACGCGTGAAAATGGTACGTTCAATTTTCATGACGTCCGTTGAAGTGGCTGTGCGCCTCAAAGGAACTGAAAGACACACCTGTGCTCCCCTCATGATGAAACTGCTCGTCTCTACAACCCTCCAAGTGCCCAGACAACCCAAAGATTTACAGCACCCGTGAGGGTTAACCCCCTACGGGTGCATGTCTAGGCCTTAAATTGTCTTAATGAACCCATGTGCATTAATAACTCAGGTCTTTGTTCCAGTTGAGCAATCTACAGGTTTACATGCTGGAAGGCTAATGATTTGGAGAAAAAGTGTAGCAAAACAAAAACATCATGCTGGGCAGCCTCCTGCATTGTTGCGTGAGTGACCTCTTGACTCACATGCATGTCTGCTGCATTGGAGCTGTGTGAGGTTTACCATTGATTGCTGTTTGTAAGGCTTGTGACATTTACAGAATGAGACATGAGGAGATTGATGGATTAAGAAGTGGGAAAGGAGCGTAGCCAGCAAATCACGTTTTACTACAGCAACACACACGCAGCTGAACGCAATACCAGGCAGCCCATCTTTTTGATGTAGCAGTAAATTCCCCGCGCTTCCCCTGACATGGAATTCAGCGAATACTTTACTCTCTGTCGTAATTTTCCGCCTGTAATGCGGCGACGCCCCATACCTGTGGGGTCGACGGCATTGTAGGGAGCGTTAGGCATTACCGATGCAATGGGATACAGGAGTGAAGATTGCTTATAACCTCTGTTCTTCACTAAAAGCTATAAACTTCAGAAGGTCCTGCTAAAGTTGGAGGTACGCTTAATGCATACACATAGCTGCAATGACAATGTTGTGTCTATGTGTTCATGAAAAAGGACAAATGTTTTTGAGTCATTTGATTACATTTCTTATGTAACTTGTTTGTCAGAAACATGCATTTACACACACTGAATGTCCGTTAGATTAAGATCATGCCGGTTCTCCCGTGTCGTAGATGGTTATTGTGAGATCTCAAACGTTATTCAAACAGAGATGCAATTGGATTGCAAATGCTTTGCTAAAACTGCACCAACATGCACATGGACTGTTTTCAGGGATACTGGAGCTTTTAATGTTAAAGAAAAAAGACAGCTGTTAGAAATAAGGGGATTTTTTCAATCCATTAAACTTTACTTTTAAATTCACGCTACAACGTTTCATCAGCACAAATGTTCTTTGGACTTCCATTAATTTGGAAGACGTTCCAGTCACAAAAGGTTTAGTGGGTTACACAGGTTGTATTGGCGAGGTTAGGGTTAGCGGATCTAGCGAGATTAACCAGTTTTTTCCTACCTTAGCTTTTTTCTGTTCTGGTCAAGCTTGTTTTGGGGATTACTGCTCCCAAATAAGCAGCTGCTGGAATTGCGCAAACAAATGTTGCAATGGTGCAAAGTCAATATAAGGGTTTAAAAAAAAATTTTTGTGTTAAAAAATTGTCTTTAATTTTTTAACATGTTCTTGTAGCATTTTTCTTGTGATGGAGGATGTGTAAAAGAATTGAAGATTAAAACTGTGTTTCTGACTTTCTCAATTCAGATCGTGTTGGAACAGATGAAAACCCACAGTTTGAACAAGCTCATGTTTGACGCAGCAGCTGCCATGGACGGGCCAAAGCCTCCCTGCTCCGCTACAATTCGGAAGCATTCGTTTGCAGACAAATTGATTTATTAGCGTCTTTATTTTCCTTGCCTGCGCTGCTATCTGACTCAACACTTTATAGCCGGATAGCTCTGATATTGCCCTTTTTTTTTTCTTTTATTGTGCTACGCTAATGTTAGCTTGGGCTTGAGAGGTGCTATAAGTTAGCAGGAGATGGTGTAAACAAATAGCTGATGGGAAATTAGCGGAGGCTATCTTTTACACCAAAGGTCCCACCCACAACTCAGAGGCAAATTTCTAATAAGCTACTCTGCTGAAAATATTTTTAAAAAACATCACAGGCTTTTTGATTTTGGCTAAAAATATTATTTATTATTAAAAAGTGCATAGTTATAATTAAAAGACCATTGAAAACACTTTTACAATAGAAAATATTAATATTAATCTTAAAGCCTACACTTTAAGAGGTGTTCTACATACATTTCTGGCATAGCAGTTTGAAAATGTATTCAGGTATTTAAAAAAAAACAAGCAAATCATATTAATGGAATAAAAAGCAATAAAAGACAGAATCTGCACACTGCAATACTGTAACAAATTGATGTTCACTTAGCTTCATGAAACATAGAAGGAATCTAGCCTAGTAGTGCAACAAATGAACAATAATTCAGATAACCATAGCAAAGATATTACTCAACTTCACTTTTTATTACATTTCATATTAATAAACCGGTTGAATTCTTCATCCTCTCTCATTTTGGAAAACATGCTGCTTCTTCTTCTGCGTTGCTGTCAGTAGCAAATAATGATACTCACACTTACAGCGCCCTCTAGTGGTTGCTAGTGTAGTTGAGTAAAAAAAAATCCCATTTAAGTCGCACCCTTGGCCAAACTGTGTAAAAAAAAAAAAAAAACCAAAACAACATGACTTGAAAACATGAAGTAATTTAATGTGCGTTGAAACATCTCCATCAGCGACTTTATTCTTTTTAAATAAAAACTTCTTGGAAGCAAAACCTGCTTCGAGCTTATCTAATGCTAGTGATTGAACGTCTTAATTAATTTTTATGTTAATTAGTAAAATGCCAATTTTTGTTAAACTATTTTTTTTCCTGTTTCATCTTTATTGTTTTAGCTTTGGCTTGCTGCTACTGATTTTTTGTATTTTCATAACAGATGCTTTTGTGTTGTATTTTAATTGAATAGTAAGAGGGAGGAGCCTATGTCCTGTATATTGAACAAACACAGAAGAGCCTCTTCAGTGGGAAGACTGCTGAGCTGACTCCAATGCACAAATAAGAAACTGCAGTCAGAGGGTTATACTTTTCTTTTAAAAGTGATGCCTCGTTGAGTTAATAAGTTCAGCTAAAGAATCCTTTGAACATTATGGACATTGTTAAATTAAGATACTGTTAGTTTGGTCAATGTTGGTATTTATCTCTGGAAGACTGGTGTTCGCTGCTTATGAAAAACCTCCCATTTTCTCCTGTTTATCCTCTTCCTCACCACCTTCCTCAGCTCTGCCTCTTCCTAGGATTGAAGTGGAAGAGGCTGCAGAGCAGAGATGACAGTGGCTGCAGCTGACTTTCACTCAGCGCTGAATGGCTGCAGCTGTGTGCAGCTGAGGCTCATTCAAAGGCAGAATGGCTCCTTCATGTGCAGCTGAGTTCTTGTGGGGAGCTGGTTCCGCTACTTAAGCCATCTGCTTTTTTAAATCACTCTTCCGCCCTCCAGTTCTTCTCTCCTTTAGTCTGCAGAACTCCTCTCCTCTGATAGAAGTCTGACGCTCCATCAAACGTCTGGATACCTTTATTTCAGCCAAATCTATAGATTTTTCTTAGGGTTTACAGAAAACATCAAAATTTGTGTGTGTGTGTAAAAATGTGTTTATGTGCAAGTTCTTCAAAATACACACTTTGTGTGTTCTGCACATAAAGTGTGTGTTCAGAGGATTTTGTGTGCATATCCAGCAGCCACATGTATTTTAAAGAACTTCCATTCTCCCAGGAGTTTTATATACCAGCTCACAGATTAGATATGCGCAAGTTCAAAGGTCAATGTCTCATTGGATGACAAACATGGGGACCACTTAGCCAAAACATAACCAATATGATGCAAAAACAAAATTAGCGGACCACCTGCAGAAGCGCGGTTTGCCCGTTGGTCAGTCAATTGACTAAGTGCGCCTTTCTATTCAATAGATGTGATGCAGATATCTCTCATTCATTGTCTCTGTTTTATCATTAGGTCTATATGATACATTAATATATAAGAGACCTATATTACTAGTAGAAGGCTAAAATATGTCAAATGGACTATGTATGGTTTGATTTACTTTATTCATTAAAGGCATGCAATTTTTCTTCTATTACTTGAACAGATCAGAATGCTAGAGGAAACGTTCTGCATTGATGGAAAACCATTACTTGATCCTCACGTTGATTTAAAAGACTGTTGGGTTAGAGAGGCAAATGGTATGAAGCTTTGGTTGCCAACCCTGATCCTGAATCTGATCAGGAGTTGTGTACTATTATACAGTATAAACTGCCTGAATATAACCAGACTGCTACAAATGTATACAAATAATTAAAGTCATTAAAACTCAACTAACGGTAAATGTCCACATTGCTCGCTAATGATGTCACTAAACAGTCTTTTCTTTGGTTGTTATTGCAAAGTATTTTGAGGACATTCCATTGCAAATGTTAGTATAGAGGTTCATCGAAATTGAAGCTGCAATCCTTCAACATCCGGTGCCTTTGTAGTGTTTAACCCTCATATTATCCTTAAATATTACTAACACATAGGAGGGTTAAAAACACAGCAAAAATTACACCAAAATAAAAAGAAAAAACAAACACATTTTTCCCCAATTACCGTATCTGTAGAGGGGTGATCCATTGTCTGAGCAGGATTTTTCTTGGTTTTCCAGGTGCTTCCAGGCTCTGACTGACTGATCACCTGATGGAGGATCTGGCCTGATGTTCTCACAGTTAAAGCTGCAACATTTGGCTTCTTTGAGGTGGATGTGGGGCAGACTGCTCAGAGTGCTGACTTCCTGAAAATGAGGGATTTATTATTGCACAGTGCAGAGGCGGGCTATTAATAATATTCTTGACAGCAAACACTGAGGTGCAAAATTTGGTGTCACTGGTTTGACAGTTTGCTCTAACAAAGAGGCGGCATTTTAACCAGAGTAACACATTGAAGGAAGAGTGAAGTTGTCTGGAATCTGCCCCCCCTTATTGTACTTGAACTAACTTACCCTCATAAGTAAAAATAAACTTCTATCAGATGGAGGACAGGAGACATCTGTGAGTGTTTCTGACATTTGAACTGGGGCTCTTAGAGCTGTGTGGGTGTGTGTGTGTGTGTGTCATGATGGTTAAGATGTGTAAGTGCTAACACCCTATGAAGCAAACTGTACCACAAAGGGGGCTTCCTGAGTGTTACATCCATCAAAGACTATGATGATCCTGTCATGTCATGGAAACCTTCCTGTGGGTGGGAAAGCCAGCCTGTTGGGTGTGAAGTGTAAATAAAACTTTACGTTTTTCTGCTTTTGACTGTTTGTGTGTGCAGCATTGAAAGTGGGCATTTGGCCGGGTCTCACGTTGTGGCGTTAAGCAGCTTAAGCATGATTGCCATCTGCTCACCAATCTGTGTTTGTGCACAAAGACTCACACTTGAGCAGCACTGCTGGTGTGGGGGCTTGACCCTGACACGCGCCGCCGTCAACCGCACGCACGCGGGTTGAGGTTGGGCCGCTGCTGCTTCCTGTGAGACGTGTATTCACAGGTGTGCGCTTGTGTGCACAGTTGGGAGGGTGTGCTGAACCCACTAACACTTCATCCTCCTCTGAAATGAGAAGAACCTCAAACACACTGCGAGGTTAGAAATATCCCCTTTGAAATGGATATTTTTAAAAAGGAAAAGGTGAAATCTGTGGAACATTAGTCACTCCTTGTAGATTAATGACAGATTTCAAAACAAAAGGGTGAAAGATCAGAAGAGGAAGGAAACCACTGTGACAACCTGTTTTGTGGTTGTTTTTTAAGGTTTAACTTGTGCACTTCAAAGTCAGAGTCTTCCTTTTTTCCACTTGAGAGCAAAAGGCCCCTCTCCCACTTTCTGATTAAATCATTTTATGCCAAATCAGAATTTACAAAGCAAACACTGTAAAAAAGCAAACACCAGTGCATGGAGAAACAGATTTTTACTGAAGTTGGAATGTAATGAAGTCATTTTTTTCAAGGACTTGAACAGAAACCTTATTGGTATCAACCTGATTACTGCAGAATGGTTGGTGTCAGGTGCCTTCAGACCATAGACTATATGAAAGAACTAGACAAAGTGACCCCTACCCTTCTCATATTCCAAATAGGAAGTACCCGTTGGCCCAAAAGAAGCCAAAATCTTATAGACTTCTATTGAAAAATAAACAGCTATTACTCGCTCCTGCTATTTGTCAGGATGAACATTTTTGCTTTGATACTTTAATTTAAAGATGTTTTTGGCAAGATATATTTCTTCTGTAGTGCCAGTTGACCCCCACATTAAATGTTCAAAACGTTCAACATATTTTGTGTCGCCAATGACGGCACACTTCACCAGAATACACCCAAAGTCTGGTGTCATGTAATGAAACTTCAACTCTTGCTTCAGCCTGAACCATCTTCAGCAGATGCTTCACCCCAACCTAACTACCAATACCAACACTTAGCTCGACCCATCCAACTGAGAAATGATCATTCATCACCTTACGAGGTAAAGATAAAAGCAAAAGTGCACACATACATACACATACATTACATGGTTAACAATGTAAAATAAATGAGGGCCGGAAAGACACTATTTGGAGTTTAGTTAGATGGGATGCTAAATCCCAGCACTCTCTTCAAATCTGAAGTGTATTCCATAATAAAAATGGAACAAATAAGGAAAATGGCTTGGTCTGACACTCCATGATAATTTCATGGTCTAGTGAACTGGAATAGTCAAATTCATCCAGTCAGTTCATGACAGCTCAGCAGGAACTGAAAGCTGTTAATCTGCCGTTTCACATCCCGTTGGTGTGCGGTGCACTTTTCCAGTCTGGAGCCTTGTGGGAGGCCTTTCAGGAATAAGCAGCAATAAAAAGAATTATAGCAGCCATTCTGTGCCTCCAAACTTCGCCTGCATGTCTATCTTAAACCCTGGTCGGCTGCACACATGCTCACATACAGGTGATGAAGTATGTAGCTAGAGTCAGCATTGTTCTTACTGCAGTTTTCCCCCCTGAACTCTGATCTACTGGTGGGCTGTTGAGGAGATTTCTGAGGGATCCACAGCGGTCCACAGGGGTCCACACTGGAGCGGTCATCTTCTGCATTGTGCTGCTTCACACCTTTAAAGATCCCTGTGGCCTCATTGTTGGTTCTTTGATGTTTTTCTGCTGGTAACCAATGGGAGATGGTTATGAGAGGTAATACAATTGATTCCAATCATGAGCCTCAAACCTCTGAAGTCTCTGGTTGTGTCTGAATTTCCTCCCTACTCCCTAGTTACTTAAAAAAGAACTAAAAAATGTGGGTCTATCTAGTGCCTTTGATTTTAAAAGTTTCTAATTGACGTCTTTGAGATGTTTATGGCGTTATATTGAGTAGTTTGTTATTCTAAAATATTTACAAATGAGAAATGTAAAAAAACAACATCACAATATTCATGTTTATGTGGAGTGGATTTAAAGAAAGTATTCTAAAGCTGCTTTTTGTTGTTTATAAAGAATGGGAGGGTGGGGGTCTAAATGTTATTTTACAGGAAGATGCAGTTTCCACCAGAAATTGGCTTCTTTTAATTCACACGAAGACTTAAATAGTTTCCAAATATTTTACTTTTGAAATCATAGAAACTCATTCAATGTTTTTTTGAGTAGTTGTTCTAATGAGTCATTCACATGAAGTTGTTATAGTAAATAGCTTCATCTGGCAAAGTTTAAACCTCACTTGTGATTGTTATGTATTTTGAGATGGATAAAAAGAAGAGTCTGAAATGCGGTTGTTTATGATCATTTCTAGCACATGTTTCCTTGTCTAAAAAAATCAAAAGTGTCATTGATAATCATTTGCTGACTGGCTTGTCTCATGACGTTTGTGACCTGCTCATTGTTTTCTAGATATCTGACCTTTTTATCCCACCGTACTCTAACAGGCCCTCCGGTCTTTGTGTCCCACAGGGGTCCCTTCAGTGTGGTGAGAAGATGCATCAACAGAGAGACGGGTCAGCAGTTTGCTGTCAAGATCGTGGATGTTGCCCAGTTCACATCCAGCCCTGGACTCAGCACAGAAGGTAAAAGATTATCAACTCAGTTCTTTCTTAGGCTTCCATGCAGCCGGACGGGGGTTGACCTATATCAGGGGTCGGGAACCTATGGCTCGCGAGCCATATATGGCTCTTTTGATGGTCACATGTAGCTCGCAGACAAATCTTTAATTATACTTTTTTCTATTAGACCAGTCCTTCTCGTGCGCGATGCAATGCCAGAGGGGCGCGCAGTAGTAGCGGTGCTTGGAGAAAAAAAATGTGCGCCAGCATTATGAATTTACTATTATCTACTATTTCACAGAGTTTGTACCAGCCGGAAACCTGTGAATCGCCGTGCCTAAAACTGCACGCTCCCGTCTCTGAGAAAGAGCGCGCAGTTGCGGGGACAGGATGTGTGAGGAAGAAAGCAGAGGGTGGGGGCAGGGGGGGACAGGCAGCAGGTGAATCGCGCAGGGATTGTAAAAACGTAAAACCCGCTGCCCGTCACTCACTGCAGTGTGAGTGTGTGTTTGGCTCCACGTCTGCATGTGAGCAGTGTTTCTACATCTAAAGAACATTCAGACCTACAATCACGTTTAAAGTCTCAACGCCTGCATGAAGCAGAAACTCACCACGTATCAACCAGACTAGACCATCAGCAAAACTACTACAAGAAATACTCATCATCTATTAGCAACAGCATAACGATGTTATTAAAAAGAATCCACAGACTTATTGTACTTTAAAAATGTTGAAATTACATCAAATGCTCCCATTCACGTCTATTTTTAGTTTTAAACATTTTGTCACGGACTGAGTTGGGTCCGCTGTTGGGCCGCGTTAAAAGTTCCGGAGTTCATTGAACGCATCAAGCAGAGATCTGATTGGCTCTCAGTTCTGTCGCTCAGCCTGTTGTTAGGTAGTTTGGACCAATGGGGTTCAGCTATGGGCCGAAGAAGGGAAATAGGAGCGCTGGAGCGGGAGCAGGGGAATATAAAGTTGGGAGAAGCGCTCTCGTCTCGGCGGGAGAGATTGAGGAGTAGCTGAATTAGTTGTTCGGCGTTTGTTGCGGTCTGCCGTAAACAGAATAAAGAACCTTAAAAGAGGTTAAGTCTCAGTGCCTCAGTGTGGGAAAGGGACACTACATTATTGTATGGCTCTTTCAAAATTACATTTAAAAATATTTGGCGTTTATGGCTCTCTTGGTCAAAAAGGTTCCCGACCCCTGACCTATATGGATGCTGTGTGTTTTTGGGTTGTCGGGGCCCTCAGAGGGTCGTGGAGAGGAGCAGCTGCATTGTAAAGGGAGTGCAGGTGTGTCATCCAGTTCTTGAGCAGTGTGCACTGAACAGCACTGTCTGGCTCCCGGCATGGGATTTGACAAAAATAACAAATCCAAAAGCACGCCTGCTTCCCACTTACTCTTACATGATGTTTAAGTGTTCGCTAGGACATGTAAATGAACCGAGCGGTAAATATTTCACATGTGCCCCGTGGAGGTTTACCCATTTTTGGCCCTCAGACAGCCGAGATCCACCAGTAAGGGCATTTGCGACTAAGGCATTATGTGTTGTTTCTGTTGGTTCATGGTTATGTGCCATTGTGAAATAGAGATTTAAAAATCTGCAGTTTCTCCCCTTTAATGTTTTTTCTTTCTTTCTTTCTTAATTGTTGTTATTAAGCGGGGTTTGAACACGCTTTGCCCTCTTTATCAGAGGGAAAGGATCATCTGGGAGTTTCTGGTTTCTGTCTTGGGGCCTGGGACCCCCCCCCCCCCCCCCCTCTCCACCTCAACCACAACATGAAATGGAATCCATATGTGTTTTTTTTACGCTCTACTTTAAAGTATTTAATTCAAGCTGGAGAAACGGATTCCAGTGATGAGGAAACTGTTTTCAGTTTCTCTAAATTAATCTGACTGAAGTCTATGTTGGTGCATGGATGAGGTGGAAAGACCCAAAATTGCCATTTGTTGAAGAGCAGCAAAGAGTTGTATTTGTTGGATGTACCTGCACATTCTGGAGTTCAGTTGAAGTCATTGATTTTATCTATGAATGTTAGATGAAGTTCTTAAAGTGGCTTTCAAAAATATTGGGAATTCATTGAAAGAAAACTGTGAAACTTATATAATAAAGCCACAATATTGATGTTTAGCTCTTTAAAAAACAGCTCACCTACCTCTTGTTGGCACTTTGAAACTTTGGAATGCCAGTTTTAGCCCATTTTAAGTCACTTTTCAATGAGCGTGCTTTTAGAATGTAAATAGAAACAGCAGGACTTGTAAAAAGTAGATTTGTGGATCATTACCTAGGCGACGATCCAACTCGATTCATGAACGACG
Organism: Oryzias curvinotus; assembly: GCA_023969325.1. Taxonomy (NCBI): domain Eukaryota; kingdom Metazoa; phylum Chordata; class Actinopteri; order Beloniformes; family Adrianichthyidae; genus Oryzias; species Oryzias curvinotus. The sequence continues at coordinate 15,550,846 of CM043726.1, read as the reverse complement.
AGCAACGATTTACAGATTAAACCACTATTCAATAAATACAGTTTTAATGGTTATTGTCTCTTCTTACTGAATGTATTAAAATTGAAATAAATGTTTTTAAACATGATCATTTATACTGTTATCTTAAACAGGAGATCAAAATCCACAAACCATAACAGATAAAAATACAAATATTTTGACGTTTACCTGTCAACTTCCTGATTAACTGTCAGAACTGTCACTGTTGCTTTGGATCAGTTTACAACAAATACTGGAAATGTTTTTCCATCCTCAAAGTTTAGCTGAATACAGTCCCAGTAGATAGATGACAAGAAGATAGTAAATGAAGAAACAGCAACACCTAAATAAACATGTCTGTAAAAACTAGAAAACTCAGATTGCTTTCATTTAGACTGACTACAGTGTTTCCAACAGACATGTTTGACCTTTGTTCATCTAATACCAGAAAAATCCCACACTTCAGATGAACATTTTACAGACGCGTTCCGATACGGATTCTCGACCTGCAGACCGTCAAATGACATCACATAACTGATCACAAGATTTTTACAATATTCTTAATTACAGGTTATTGTTTCAACATAAGTCTCATTTCTTTTCATCTCTGTAAAAGACTTGATAGTTTTACATAAAAAATCAGAACATTCACCGACACTTTACTTTGACTATTTATTTACCTCTGTTGACAGCAGCCCCTTTGGTTTGTTTTGTTCACATACTTAAAAAACAACATTATTCTGCAGTGTATTTTTTTTCAAACTCTACTATATTTAAAAAGATAGCAAATCAGCTATCTCAGAAACTCTGCTTTTAGAGACCAAATCCAGAATATCATAGTTTTTTAGATACTTAATCAATGACCTCCATTGATCATTTATCTTCCAATATAAAAGTTTCACAGCTGTAGTGTGTTACAGGACTTCTGTATTCCTTTTTAGTGACTTTCACTATAATCCACTATTAACAGACGAGTTGATGCTTTGACATAAATATGGCAGTTTTTATATGAACTTTTAGGCTGAAATGTAAGTTACTTTGAATGAAAATGTTTCCAAGAACAACATCCAGGCGTGTGATTATAAGAATTTGAGAAGTGGAGAGCTGTGAAGGCATGTCGATACAAGCAGCGCTTTCAAACTCATCATGAGCCGCTGATGTTTGTTGTGATCAACCGGTCGGCTTTAGTCTCTGCCTGCTGCATCACACAACAAATGTTTATTTTCTAGCTGATATGGGTTCAAAATCCACGTCTGCATGCCGGAGCAAGTAAAAAAAAAAAAAAAATCATCAAACTGCAGAGTGACACACTGTTCTGATTAACTCGCATTTGTTTATCTTTTATGGCTCACACCCAGAGGCAAAAACCTGAACTGCTGGTTTCAGACTGATCTGCCATCAGTTTCATCAACTACATTAAAGAAGAGAAACAAAATTGAACAGTTGATCCTGTTTTTTCTAACGTTAGCCACTATTCTTGGACATTTGTATCAATCTGTGGCAGTGTGACAAGCAGAAAGCTTACGATTCTGTTGTTGAAATGGATGAAAGATCCGGTTTGCTTCATGATCATGAAATCTGATGTAAGCGTCATTCCTGCTAACCTGATGAATTCGACCGCGGAACCGGAGTCTCTCATTTTCTAAGTTTTGTGCCATCACTCCAAAAAGCATAAAACTTCAGCTGTTTGTGCATTTAAATGTATTCAGCAGGTCCAGCACACAGCAGACTCATTAGTACCCGGTCACGTCCCTCCTCTGAGGCGCCCATCAAACGCTGCTCTCCACGCTTGACGCCTGCCAGCCGCTCTCGACGATGATTTTCTTTTACTCTCCCCTGTTTGGACGCCTGCAGAAACCGGTTTACGTTTCACATGAGTGGACGGCTGTAGCATGCGCAGACACACCAAACCTGCAGCTGAATGCACCCCCCCACACACACACAGCTCAGATCACAGGAAGTGGGTCATAGTGGCGGTGGACTGGGCAGCGCACATGCTCACACCAGCTGATGTCTCTTCATCCTGGGCAGAGGTCTGTGTGATGAAAGGGGCAGCCCTCTGCGGGGATGAGAGAGAAAAGCAAGCATGCCATCTTCCACACATGCCATCTGCAATCGCCCCTTTTCATGTCTTTCCTCGATGCCGTTTGTCTCCTCTTACCATGTTTTTTTTGGGAGCATCTTTCCTGTTTGTGTTGGACTCATCGTGCCTTTTTAAAACCAGTCTGATATTGAACAAGCTTCCACAGCTGCCACCGCACTCCTCACCAGTGCAGTGGAGGCCGAACTCCTCTGATGAGCCTCTGCTGCAGACTCCCTGCAGGAGGAACAGCAGAGATCACATCTGCCTTCAATCTCCTCTCTGCTGTTGTTTTTGTTTTCTTTTTTATTTCCTGTCAGCACTTCCTTTCTTGCTGACTCTTTTATTTGCGCTCATTTTTCTTCCTAAATGATCCACAAAAAGGCCCAATTCCTAACGGTTTGGTGCTTCAGTGGTAAATGGAGCTTATTCAGGCTCACACACAAGCTCCCCGGTGGGTGGCTGCAGCCTCGTCACTGGCAGGAAACTGGTGACGGCTACATCTAGTTACTATAGTTGCTGCCTTAGGCCTTAGCCATAACTGCCCTTGCAGGTGGATACAGGTGGATATGGGCAGTTTGCAGGTGAAAAATGGGCAAATCTGGACAGCCAATGCAGGTGGTACGTGTGGTACATGCTGTGAGAGACGGGTCGCAGTGAAAAGTTGAAATCATGTAAGGGTAAAGTTGAAGCCGGTGAGACGCAGGAACATTGTACAGACATTGTATGGACCCCCCCCCCCCAAACTCTGTGCACTTCGCAAAGCAAAGAGCCCATTAGTGCTGTTCAGGTGATAACTGGTGGCTTCTTGCTGCAGCCTGACTGTTAGGAATTAGGAAATTAGACGATCCAAGTGTTCGTGTGGACATCCTACGGGCGCATGTAACCAGCCTGTCCGTGAGCATTTGCGTAGGACCAAAAAAGAGCTAGTCCGAGCACCACGCTAATAACTGGAGAGTGACACAAGGATACCTTACGCCACCATCACCCGCACGTCAGGAGTGCATGTAACTTCCATTAGCCTCACAAAAACTCTGTGATACACTTATCACACGCACAGCAATGGTACATTCCATTTTTATGACGTCCCTTGTTGTGTCTGTATGAGCCTTAAGGGAACTGAAAGACACAGCTGGGCTCTCTTTAAGATGCGGCCACTCCTCTTTATGGCCCTCCACAGGTCCAGACCACCCAAAAATCTGCAGCATCTGTACGGGTTAACTCCTGAGCGGGTGTGACTAAGGTTTTATGTGTCCTCGTTTTTACATTTCCACTTGGGGGCAACACAGAAACTACCTATTAGATTCCCATTTACACCATCAGAATTTGCTGGCAAAGCCTGCAGGTGAGTTTTTGTTCATTTGGAGGAAGAATTTGGTACTGACGTAAGTATTTCTGCTTGAGATGCACATTAATGTGTTTTGTACATTTTATTCGCCCAGACGTTTCCATTTGTAACTCACTTTCGTGATGGCTATTCACTACAGCTAATTAGCTGTTTTTGTCACCATAAAGACTTGTAGATAATAGAATTAATGTTTTGACCACCATTTAAGTGGAATGAATCACAGACCAAGCGAGCGAGCAACTGTTCCAGTTTACACTGGAAATAATATTAGTGATGGTCAGTTCTGGTACTGAAGGTTTACATTCTGTTTACATTCTGCATAGATCCAAGTCTCGTCTTCTGCTAGATACCTGGATCATATGTCTTCAGTCCACAAAAGCTTTGATTCAGCAGATTCAACAGTTACAGGGGTTTGAACAGCTGCAAAACAAGCAAGGTGGTAGATCTCAAGGACCAGGGTTATTAGAACGCAAGATTATTAGTAAATCAATGGTTAGTAGTAAATAAGTCATGTAGCGCTTGTCTACCTTTTTTAAAACTCAAAGGGCCTTACACTCACAGTCCCATTTACACCTACAGTCACACAGACATGGTGCTGCCATGTAAGATGCCAACCAGCCTCCCGGGAGCAGTGGGGAGTTCACTGTCTTGCCCAATGACACTTGAGGAGACAAAGTGGGAACCTCTCATGCATTTCCTGCAGAACTCCAACGTACTTCTCTGCTGTCCAGTCTTCCTTATCCAAACCAGTGCTACTATGTCTGGATCCTGTATAGACTTTCTCTAGATCTGCAAAGACACAATCTTCTCTATTCTTCTGTAGAAACATCCTTAAAGTAGGGCTGGGCGATATGGCCTAAAAATAAAATCTCCGATTTTATTTTTTTTAATTCGATTTCCGATTTTTTCCCGATTCCCCCCCCCCCCCCCCCCCCCCCCCCCTACTTAAGGAAAGCAATAAGTACAAACTGCAGCCAACTTAAAGCAAATATTGCTTTTATTTAATCAAATGCAAGACAAATGTAACCCCCATTTCTGGGATGAATAATAAATAAATAAACACACTCTTGGAATCAAAGTTAAGTATAAAATTTTTCTTCTTCTCACTCCCTTTTGGACTTGTGTTTATATAATTTTGTTGTGTTTTATAGAATTTTTTCTTAGTTTTATATAATTTTTGTCTTGCTTTTTTCTTATTTTGTTATTCTACTCTGGTTTTCACTTGTCCAAAATGAAAAGGTTACTTACTTCAAGTCCCAGCTGTGTTTTAAGTCACACTTTATAGTCTAGACTAAAATGAGACAAACATTCACCTTGAGAGTAGCAGCATTTTCTAAAAAGTTATCAATACAGCTCATATCTGGGTCTAAAGTTTTAAATAAATTAATAAACCCCGTCTTGATGAAGCAGAAGGAGTCGCGGTTACACCCCCCCCCCCCCCCCCCCCCCCCGGCCTCTCCCGAAACAAAATCCTACGGTGGCCGCGTCGCAAATGAATATACAAGTAATAATTACAGCGCAGTATTCTTTAATAAAAAATAACAGTAAAAAATAACTATCTAACTAATGAACTAACTATACAGGCGTTGTAGAATGAGTATGTGTGTCAGGTCGCGTGTGTGTTAGGGCGCGTGCATGTGTAAGTAGACTGAGCGCGTGCCACGCGACCGCGCGTGAGAGCCTTTGACTCCGATGAGCTCTCTATTCTTCTGTAGAAACATCCTTAAAGCATCTTGCATCTGTGGTTCTCCTTCTCTGTGCGAAACCAAACTGTTACTCACAAAGTTCACTTTTGATCTCAGTCTGGCTTCGGCTAATTTTTCACATAACCTCATCGTGATTCATAAGCTTTATTCCTCTATACATCTCTGCACCAGATGTGAATATAGACAGAAAAGTTTTCTTCATTTGTAGAATTGGCTGTTATTAAAGATTCGAAGTGTAAAGATTCAGCAGACTAGAATCCAACCCAACTTGGGTGATTTAAGTACATACGACTCATATTTAACTCAGGTGGCGGACGGTCGTATTAAACAGTAGAAACACAAAAGAAGAAGAATCTCCCTCCGTGCTCCGACCTGCGTGCTTGGCGCTGGGCCGTTGTGTACAGCTCTGACTGAAAGCGTGTTCATAAAAGCCCATATAGTGCATTCATGAACGCAACACCATGCACCTTTAAAAATATCATAGATCACAATGGAATTCAACATAATTTAAAAAAGTTTAATTCATGTTTAACTTGCATGAGGAGTGCAACGGATCACTTTGAATGACTAGCCAGAGACCCACACACATATATGGCAGATTACCGCCACCCCCGCTCTCCCCACCCCTTATGTGCATCTCATGCGTGCATCATTTAAATCCATTGTCCGTTCAGACCGAACACAATTCGCGCGTCAAATTCGTGTTCACCGTCTTTGTTTTAACACGTGTCAAAGTTGCTGCTTGACTCTTGTCCAAATGTGTTCATCTGAATATCCACTGTGTGGGAAGAGCTTCCGTCAAAAGCTTTTCTTGACCTCATCAAAGAGGAGGCAGATGATGAGTGATCAGGTTTATTTAGCCGCTGCTCTGCTGCAACCAGTGGGAGGGGCTTTATAGCAGCAGGGGACTCCGTGGCTGTGTCCGAATTCCTTCACTACTCACTACATAGTGCACTATATAGTGCATCTGCAATTTTGTAGTGCTGTCCAAATCTAGAATTCCAAAATCAATTGCCCTAGAAATTTCCCAGTAGTCTCTGCAAAAAAGGAGTGTGCATCAATGCTTACAAGATAAATATATATACCACAATGCATTGCATTTTAACAATTTTACCAAGATTTTTAATAAACCATCAATATTTTCATCATCTGAACCCAGTGGATTCATAAGTGGCTGTCATAAAACCCTGTATCAATTAGACTTTCCCTTCGTGAAATCGATGGCATCATATTCATTCTTTAAGAAACAAAAAGTAGTGAACATACTGTCCAAATTGCTTTTAAAATCCTGGAAACTGCAGTGCCCACAAGGCGCCATTGTTTTCCCAGCGCCAGCAGCATTTCCATCTTGATAAAACCAACCAATGCCATTTATACGCTCTCTGAGGATTGACTGACTGCTGGCACCCAGGCTTGATGTGGCTCACGTGGCTCTGACTTCAGCTTAAGGCACGATTAAATGTCACAACACAAAAAGAACTCCTAATAATTCATTGGAAAGTGGAGCTGTACATGGGTGTGATTGTGGGCCACATTCTCATATGTTTGCAGAAATATCTGCTCAGCTTTTCATTTTTGCCCGTCGGTGTCCTGGTCCATTTATCACGTCGAGCAGTTGTAGACTCAAATATATTGCACTGTGGATGTGGTGTATTGAAGTTCCATAAACTGCATATTGGGTTTGCGCAGTACTTCCATTTGGCTGTTTCAGTTAGTGGCAGCTAATTTAGTTAAGTGCAGTTGACAATGCATTTTGAGTGGACCGATTGAGATAGTTTTAATCCCAAAAGGTTATGAGCAAGATGGGGCAGGGTGCAGCCTGAATAAGCCCTTTAGAGCAGCTGCCAGGCTTGGATGAACAGATCAAAGGCTGAAGAGACCTTTGTGGAAGGATGACAGCCGGATACGCCAGAAAGATGTTCATACTGAAACATTTCCTCTTAATTTGTCAGTCAGTGACAAGACGTGGATTAGCAGAAGCAAGCTGTGACCTTTCATCTGAAAGGTTCATTTTCAGTCTATCTGAAAAAACAAACAAAAAAAAACTGACTTGGCTACAGTGATTCTACAGAACAGCCAAATAAAAACAACTGAAGATCCTGACCATTACACTAACAGGAACTTTCTCACGCCACACTTTAGTAAGGTGCACACACTGCCCCTTTACACCCAAATGTCGCATGTACAGAGTGTGTACATGATGTGTAAGTGTTCGTAAGGATGCTCAAAGGACACAAACCAAGCTCTGTCAAATTTCCTAATGTCTAACAGCCAAGCCCCTTAGGCAACACTAAGGGGCTCCTTGCGCAGTGCACAGAGTTCAGAGGTGAAAAGATTACAAATCTGTATGATGTGCCTGCATCTCACCTACTCCACCCTTATTTACTCTTACATGTTGTATAAGTGTTCCCTACAACCTGTCGTCCGCAGCATGCCCGTTAAAACGGGCTGAGTGAGTGATATACATTTTCAATATTTCCTGCGGACCACCTGCATGCTTTGTACAGCTTTGCCTTTTTTCCACCTGCAGACAGCCAGTATCCTCTTGTTAGGGCCGTTGTGACTAAGGCTTAACTTTTAGCACACAGATGTGTTTGCATTCATGTCTGTGGAGGGTCGTACGTCTTCAGGGATGGAATCAGCAAAGCTTTTGATTAATCTGCACCGTGATCCCTCGAAGTCCTTGATGCTTTACTGTGACCTTATGAGCCATGCTTCATGCTTTTGCTCCATATACATCTAATTTACAAAACGAAGCTGTTATTTCTAAAATGTCATTACTACATAAGGAAGTTTGACACATGTATATCCCTGCTGTGACGGTAGAGGTAAAGATTTGGTTCTGATCGGATCGTGTGAAGGAATGAAAAACCTTTTTTGTTGAAATAGTGACACAGTTTTGGACGCAGGAGGAAGGAATGTGTGATGTTTTGTCCTCTGCAGTTGGAGAAGCAGTGTGCTGCTTACAGAAAGTGTGAAGACTCATTTAAGAACTCAGCAAAGAAAAACAAAGGCCTACAAAAGTTTAGTAATCTTTCGTTTTAGTGAAAATGCTGAGCAGCTGTTATTTTCTGTTGTTGCAGTCATCATGATTACCATTTTTTCTGGACTATAAGCCACCGCACAGTGTAAGTTGTAGCAGCCTTAAAATTGCATAATAAAGGAGAAAAAAAACATAGGAGTCACACTGGAGTATAAGTTGCACTCTTGGGAAAAATGTATTGAAGAAGAACAGACTTTCTATCTTGAAAGGCAAACCATAAGAACAAAATAGATGACAAAAACAGACTGATTATCTGCACGCTTCACTACCATAACACATTGATGCTTGTTTAGCTTCGTGAAACATTAGAGCAATCTAGTATATTAGTGCAACATATGAATAATTCTTCAGATAACCATAAAGAACATGCTAACAAGTCAACTTAATTTTTTCTATCACTTCTAGTCACCATTGAATTGAACTAAATTTGGAACAATTTGGCCAAGCCCGGCCTAAGACTGAGTGGCGCTTCTTCTTCTGGGTCACCCTTAGTAGCAAATGGTGATGCACACACCTACAGTGCCCTCTAGTGGTTGATGCTGTTTATTAAATTTTTTTTTTTTTCACATACGTCACACCTGAGTATGACTCGCACTCACGGCCAGACTTCACAAAAAAACCCCTGTGAATTCAAATAGGGTATAGAAAAGCTAAAATACAGCAAAATCCCCTCAAAATGGATGGGATTTAAATGCTTGGTAATCCTCTGGTGTGCAAGACTTGTAGATTCCGGGATCCGTCTCTCATCAGCGATCCATTCATCATGTTTGACATGACAGAGCAATTTTGGGTTTGCCTCAGAGAGACATTGACAGAATATTGAATTGTCTAAGCTGCTTCTCCTTGTCTCTGTGCACAACCGCGTTGTCACAAATGTGCCTCCATCAAATGATCTCTATCTTCTCCGGTGCTTTTGTGCCTGCGAATGTAACAAAAATGTCTCCCTTCTATCTCATGAGGAGAACAGCTTATTGCTTTATATGCTAAGCTTTTCCCACCTATTTCTTCTGTGTGTCTATCATGTCTCCCAGGTGAGTTCTCTAAACAAGCAGCCCACATTGTTGCTTTCAGCTTCAATAACCCTTTCCTTTAAACCCCTCCCATTAGGAGCCAATTAAAGTGGTAGACTCTCACCGTCAGGCTACAGTAAAAAGCTCTAAAATGACAGTTTAGTTACAAACACACAGCACTTAAATAAAAGGAAAGCATAAACTTCAAGCCGGTTTACATATGAGGCATGTCTGCAGATGAGTCATCACCGCAGCTTTTCAGGAAAGTACGCCTCACGCTGTGTTTTGCTTTTCCATTTAAATCTGTTCTGCTTGGAGGACGACGGAATGGACTGAAATAGCAAAAAATAACAGCCGTAAAGATGAGACAGCTCCAGCCCCACAGGTTTGAGTTAAAACATCTGACACTTCTGTGTCAGGATACGATGATGGGGAATGAAAGGAATGTGGGAATGTTTGCTGCAACATTCCAGTAAGGTCTTATCAAGAAGGTCATTTCTTCATGAAAATCCATGTGGCAGCAGCTCCTGGAAAAATATGTCTCGGTGAGTTTTCTTTCTTTTGGATTGATCTGCGTTTGCAGTTGATCTGCACAGAGGTGATTTGGATCTCACAACTGAGGAGTTAAAACAGGGATATGATACTTTTTAGAAAGCTTTCATACAATTAAACATCCTCTGATAAACAGATTATTTCTGTCTCTATCTTTTTTTTCCATCACAACAAAGCATGACAGCTAGAGACTCACAAGTGTAAAATGAGTTGTGGTCCAAGCCCAAAGGAACGCCTTCCAAAGAAAATATGAGCTAGTTAAATATGGCCTAAAAATAAAATCTCAGATTTTCTTGATTTTTATTCGATTTCCGATTTTCCCCCGAATTTTTATTTTTCCCCCCCTACGTAACCCTTGTGCTATCCTAGGCACTTTACCATTGGGAGTTGGGTCATCTAGATTCACTAGACAGAGCTCTGAACCTTTATTTTTCAATTTTTTGTGATCTTCACCGGTTCAATGGATTACATGAAATTTTTCCACCTTTATCCACCTTTGTCATGGTAGGGAGAACATGTCAAAGTAAGGGTGGGGTCATCTAAGATAGCACAAGGGTTAAGGAAAGCAATAAGTACAAATGGCAGACAACTTAAAGCAAATTTTGCTTTGATTTAATCAAACGCAAGACAAATGTAGCCCTCATTTCTGGGATGAATAATAAATAAATGAACACACTCTGGAATCAAAGTCCCAGCTGTGTTTTAATCACACTTTGTAGTCTAGACTAAAAGGAGGTAAAACGTTCACCTTGAGAGTAGCACCATTTTCTAAAGGATTAACAATACAGCTCATATCTGGAGTCCAAGGTTTTAATTCAATTAAGAAACCCCATCTTCTCCACAGTATATATGGGTAACATGTCTGTGGCTATATGCAAATGTGTCCATCAAGATAAAAGCTAGAGCTGTAACGGTGTGGGATTTTTGATCACCGCGCTGATGAAGCAGCAGGAGTCTCGGTCAACACCCCCCCGCCCCGGTTGTTGCTCTTTATTTAAAAAAAATAATCACACATGCGTCACACCTGAGCATAACTCGCACCCTCGCATACTACGCAAAAAAATGATCTTTTACTCCAAAAATTACGTCTGTTCATCTGTTCATCATCTACTCTGTCTTAAAAAATGTTCTCTTACCAATGTCCAATCTTGTCTTTTAAAGTTTCTAAAGAAGAAAGTGATTTTACAAAAATCAAACCAAACTGTTGATATTATTATTCCACACCTAGAAAAAATGATCAGAACAAAAATGTATATTTTAATGGAGGTCAAAGTTTGGACTTCTTGCCTTCTATTGGCTATTTTAACTTCTTTGGCAAAAATCCCATCATTGAGACACTTTTTTTGTGGCATCTACAGGCTCCTAAATGCGTCTTAAGTTTGAAGTGTCTAAACGTAATCATAAGCAGAAATTACATTCTTTTGACATCACATTTAATAGAAAGTTTGAAAAAAAACTGGGATCACTCAGTGATGTTCAAATTGATATTAAATGTGTCTGTATCTAAATATGTGGGAAAATATACAGGCTTTCATAGGGTGTCCTTTTTCTTTTTTTAAATGACCGTGTGTCTTTATTAACGTCCTAATGAGAGGTGCTTTGAAGAAGTTAAAGCTCATGTCCTGCTCTTCTTCTTGTGCTTGCAGATCTGAAGAGGGAGGCCAGCATCTGCCACATGCTGAAGCACTCTCACATCGTGGAGCTACTGGAGACCTACAGCTCAGATGGGATGCTCTACATGGTGTTTGAATTGTAAGTCATGCAGGTGGCGTCACAAAAACACCTGGCAGGGCTCAAAGGAAAAAGGGCAGGTTTATGTTTCAAAGCGATTTGTAATCGCTCGGGCCGCATTGGTCGCAGGGCAATCGGAGCAGAATCGCCCCGATCTCTGGGAAGAGTGACACCTGCTGATGACATCATCTGCGGCTGGAATTTTACGCCTGTAGTGCAGTCGCGTCATTTAACTTCAGCAACTAGAGTACACAATGACGGAGCAAGCTGTCCAGAAAATGTCTTTTTAATACTGCAGATGAGGAAAATTTAAATACCTAACTTCACTGACAAACACAGAGAGCGGGCAACTAGATAGAAAATACAGCAAGTTACTGGAAATATAAATCTTAAATCTCATATCTTGCAGCACTAGAGAATTGAGCAATTCATCCCTTTTAACATGTTTAATTTTACTTTTTTTCCCGCCTCTTTATTGCCTGCTTCCGTTTAGTGCCAAACACACCACTTCCTCCTCGGCCTCATCGTGTGCGTTCACAGACGCAGCAAGTGTCTGGACAAAGTGTCCTTCATGTTAAAAATAAACGCTGGAGGCAATCGCGTCGCTTGAAAGTATAAAAGTCACTCAGGAGTTCATCGCAGTTCTCGCGGACAGTCACAAGCAAATCCAGACTACGTTGGTGTGAACCAGCCCGAACAATTCTGCATGCGGTTGATGTGACGGCTGATCGCTGCGAGGTATAAAATCGACCTTAAGGACTGATTCGTACTCCTCAGACAGATATCAAAGAAAAATGACACAAATGTTGTCCTGCGGGCTAAAGTTTGGAGTCGTCATAGTACATTCTTGACACATCATCCAGGTAAATCTATGTCCTTTCAGCTGTGCATCAGCTGTGCTACTGTGGGATGGGTCAGAAATTTCTGGTAAATTAATCCAGAAAGATATTGACTGTGCAGTAAAGCAGTGGTCCCCAACCTTTTTGTCACCGTGGACCGGTACAACGCAAGGCACGTTTACCGCGGACCGGGGGGGGGTTGAGGTGCAACGCAAGACAGATTTAACATGGACCGGGGGTGGTATTTTCTCATTAGTAATGATAATAACAATAATAATTATATTTTTCCCCTTGTCAAAACAACTTTCTAAAGAAGTTTGTTTTTTGCTCATTTTGGTTGTTTGGGTTTAATTTTAGTGGGGTTTATCACCTGATGTTTGGTGTCGCGACTTTGACGTGCGTTAAGTGTGACAGATGTAACAAAGTGAATCCGGTCACTTTTCAAAATAAAACGTTTTTGTCGGAAAAAAAAAACAATAAAATGGATATTATTTTTTCTTTCTGTGCGTCCCGGTGCAAAAATTTCCCGCGGCCTGGAACCGCTCCGCGGCCCGGTGCCAAGTGTCCCGCGGCCCGGTACCGGTCCGCGGCCCGGTGGTTGGGGACCACTGCAGTAAAGCATCCTGAACACAAAACAAAGCAATTTGCAGCCTTATGAGGACTTCACCTGTGCAAACATGAAGCAGATCTTTGTTCTTTCTCCTGCAGCCCTTTGTGCAAGAACAAATGTCTTGGAGTGTTTAGTCTGTTAACACTTTTAGACAGTCGAATGTCAACAACTTGATGTGAAAAATGTATTTTCTTAAGGATTTAAGGCATGTAGGATCTTCTGACACATTAGCAAAATCCACGTTGCACAAGCACACAAACTGGCGGACCAATGAGTGAGCTTTCAGGAAGTCGGACATATCCTGGAGAAGGATCCAGTTCTTATACCATTAGATGCATTTCCACAGATAAGACAAGACGATGAGGAGTAGATTCTAACAATCTACAGTCTAACAATGAGAAAGTAAAAGAAAAAAAACTGCAGGGCAAAAAGGAAGTGAGGCCTGCAGTGCTTTTATGTAATCAGAAGATGTGAGGAGTTTGAGGATTAGGAGAGGCGGTGGGGTTGGGGGGGGGTAGCATATATACAAAAGGGGAAAAGATGAGATTAAGATTTCACACTTGATGCCACCTCAAGCTCTTCCAAAAAGATTTACTGTTCACAAAACTCCCACCAGCCTGCTATATATTTTCATCTTCATCACTTCCTTCCTCCTCTTCCGGAACTAATTTCTTTATCGTGTAATTCTGTTACCGCTGAACAGGCAAATGCTCGGGCTACACATACAGATCACTGCAATAACGGAAACTCAAGCAAATACTGCAGGAGTCCATTTCAATGGATTTTAAAGTCCCGCTCTTATTATCGTTTGATCTACTTTCAAAGGGTTCCCAGTGTTCTTTTACTTATGATTATGCAGTTTTTAGACAAAATCGAAAAACCTCTGGCTTTCTAGGACAGTGTTTTCCAACCAGAGGTGCCGAGGTACACTAGGACCGGAGAGATGGTCAGGTGTGCAGTGGAACATTATTCAATTTTACCAGGATATCAGCTGGACCGGGTTTTGCGCTGAATAGTTAGAAATATAAGACTTTTTTCTTTGTGCTTCTTTGATTGCTATTCAAGACACTTAGGTAAGAATGGCTGTACTGAGGTTTTGCCATAACTTTGACCAATTGCTCTCATTGTGGAAAAAGTCAGACCCCTTAAACAGTCTCTACCAATCATTCTTGGAAGCTTATTATACATACTGTATGTCATAAATCTAATCTAATCAGACATGGTCAACATCTTCACTTCCTTGTTTTAACATGGCTCATAAAGTCTCTCAGTTACAACAATAACAGCTAAAGATCGTGTTTAGCGGTGTGGCTTCCCAATGTATGAGCACCCTCATACCACCCAGTCTGTCTCTAAGAGTTTGAGCAGATCCAGGCATATTTGTGGCCTGCTGGAGGTCATTTTGCATGGTTCTGGCAGTGCTCCTCTTGATTCTCCTTGCATAAAGGAGGAGGTAGCAGTCCTGATGCAGGGTTGTTGCCGTCCTACAGCCTTCTCATGTCTCCTAATGCAGTGTTTTTCAACCGGTGTGCCGCGGCACATAGTGTGCCATGGGAGATGGTCAAGTGTGCCGTGGAAAATTACCCATTCACTGATCTAAAAACATTTCCCATCTCCAGGATATCCGCTCTTTGTTCATCCAAACAGGCCCTGATAAAACACTGAGTAGTTAGGAAAATGAAAGATCTCAAAATACTTTTTTCTTTGTGTTTATTTGATTCTATTAAAGACACTTTGATAAGAATGATGGTACCATGATTTAGCTGCAGCTTCTGCTGTTTTCGGAAAGGTCCCGCCCCTTTAACTGTCCCCACCAATCATTCTTGGAGGTTTAATCACACGTCATCAGTCTGACCAATCAGAAGTGGTTAAAGTCTTCACTTCCTTGTTCTGATTCTGCTCATAAAGTCGCTCAGTTCCAACCAAAGTACCAGCTAAAGCTTCATCTTTACCCGGGCAGCTTTCCCCAGGATCCGGTATCAGACCGTGGAACAAGTAAACAAAACAATGAAGCTCAGAGAAGCAAGTCTGTTTGCGTTCGGCGGCTGTTTGCACTACACCATGATGAATTGGGTTAAAGTGACAGCGTCTCAGCACACAATGAGTCTTCCTCATCGAACGTCTTGAAACAGCAACAAACTCACATTAAACAGTTTTTAAATTTTCTAACTTAACTTTTATTACACCTTTTAGAAAAAACAGCTGCAGCTTCCAGCTTTTTCTGCCACAAGAATCACAAAAATGCATGTGAGATTGCGGAGGGGCTGTAGATCAATACAGACTGAGTTTCTCCTTTTTTTTTTTTTTTTTTTTTTTTTTTTTTGGGATGCTGGTTTGCCGCAGGATTTTTGTCAAGGTAAAGTGTGCCGTGGCTCAAAAAAAGTTTGAAAAACAATGTTCTAATGTACTGGCCTGTCTCCTGGTAGTGCCTCCACGCTCTGGACACTACGCTAACAGACACAGCGAACCCTCTTACCACAGCTCTCATTCATGTGCCGTCTTGGATGAGTTACACTACCTGGGTCACTTGTGTGGGTTGTAGACGCCGTCTCATGGTACCGCCAGAGTGACAACTTTGTCGGCATTCAAAAGTCACCAAAACATCAGCAAGAAAATATAAGGACAGAGGATTTATCTGTTGTCACAACTTGCAGAACCACTCCTTTATTGGAGGTGTCTATGATTTCCACCTGTTGTCTATTCCACTTGCACAAAAACATGTGAAACTGATTGTCAGTCACGGTTGCTTACTAATTGGACAGTTTGTTCACTCAGAAGTGTGACTGACATGGAGTAACATACTGTTGAGTTGTTTAGGTGTTACTTTTATTTTTTTGAGCAGCAAATTTAAGAATACTGCATTTACCATTCGAAAACATGTGATGAGATTCCTGGAAGGATAAATCTGAAATATTTTTACCACTTTGACCCTCAACTTGGCACCAAGGAATTGAAAATACATTTCAGACACAATATGACATTTATGTTGACATTGAGGGTCTGTACATCTTTCTTTAGAACAGGGTTTTTTAACCAGTGTGCCCACAGATTCTAGCGTGCCAGGAGAGTTTGTCAGGTGTGCCATGGGAAATCAAATCAAAGTTACTTTATTTTTCTGGTAGTAACTTCCTTTGCTGGTGGGAACACAGAGCAGACACAAACAATCATCAGTAAAATCCATACAACACACATAAAATACATATAATATATTCTCAGACCTGCTGAAGTAAGCAAATTAAAAATGTATTAAATGAAATAGTAATTAAAAAGTCTAAGATGCCACTGACTCAGTTGTTTAACAGTCAAATTCACAATTTAATTTGGTCTAAAAGCATCTATCTTTGCCAGGATATCAGCTCTATGTTCATCCAAATATGCCCAAGTTTCACACTTAGTAGGTAGAAATATAAAAGATCATAATATATATATATATATATATATATATATATATATATATATATATATATATATATATATATATATATATATATATATATACATATGTTTTGTTTTGTTTTTGTTTATTTGATTCTTTATTCAAGAGCGCAAATGGTTAATGCAGACTAGAGTTTCATTTTCTTTGACCTTTTCAGTTACCGATGGTACTGTTAAGTTTTTTCTCAAGAAAAAAGTGGACCTTGGCTCCAAAAAGGTTGAAAAACACACCTCTAGATTACAATGTTTTAACCCAATTTAGAATTAGTTTAATAACCCCAAAGAGAGAATTAGAGGACAACAAATGCTACAACTGTCTCACATTAGGAATTTGTTGAGCACGTTTCACCTGAGCTTAGCATTTTTCTATGAGGTGCTTATCTCAAATTTCACTTCAAGCAGAAATTCTACTCCTCCAAAATATTAGGGAAGTGAAATATGATGGTCTGGATCCACATCTCTTTTAAAAAAAGAATGAGGTTTGTCATCAATAGAAATGATGGAAGAGTGAGACTTCAGAGTTCACTGTTTATTTCTGTGGTTAAAAAGTGAAGAGGGTGGTCGGTGTTCCTCACCTCTGCTGAACGAAAAACCTGAAATCAACACCAGCTAGCAGAGGAAGAGCTAACTCCTGACATGTTTTTACATTTCCATTCAGCTGTTTTTTCAAGTCTGTGTCTTTTTGCTTATGAATTTCTAAGCATCATGTGAGAGGAAAGGCTGCAGCTGCACCTCTGGGTCCACATTATACCAGAGAAGTCAGCACTTTTTCTGGTCGTTTGTTTGAAGATCTTTAAAAAAAATTGTTCAGGCTCTGCAGCTTTTATAGGAGATAAAACCCCAGAGGAGGAACGTTGGCATGGTGCTGTTATTCATTTAGCGTGGGGATCTGTCAGATTTCCTAGATAAAAAATACTTCCAAGGTTGTGTTACAGCAAAGCACCAGAGTAGCCAGAGATGTAATCATTCCCATTCTGTTCACCTCCAGAAAAACAATGCAGTGAATTCAAAGAGAGCTCTTCTTTCGCCCTCATTACACATTTATGCTGCACCGGTCCGGTCTGCTGGATGGGACTGTCGGCGCTGTCTGTCCGTCTGTCCGTCTGTCAGCACTCAGTCTTTCTGCTCCCCAGCCGGCTGTCAGTCCGTCTTGCTTCATTTCCGCGGCATGTTTCAGAAATGGAACACGACTCTTCCCACTCTTTTATTGACAGCTCCTGCTGGTAAATATCTGTAGATCTCCCACATTTAAACCAAAAAAACTTTAGGTTTGCCATCGTATTCTGAAATACGCACAAAAATAACAAGTCCAGATGCTGCTTGAACTGTGGGGATCCTATTATCCTCTGACCTTCACTGCCATCGGTGTTCAGAACCCTGACCTTTGCTGTTTACTGCAGTTACAGCCATGGCCTTTTCATCAGACTGGCTCTGTCTCACTGCGTGTTTGTCTGTTTTGTTTGTCAGCATGGATGGAGCCGACCTGTGCTTCGAAATCGTGAAGAGGGCAGATGCCGGCTTTGTCTACAGTGA
This sequence comes from Oryzias curvinotus, assembly GCA_023969325.1. Taxonomy (NCBI): domain Eukaryota; kingdom Metazoa; phylum Chordata; class Actinopteri; order Beloniformes; family Adrianichthyidae; genus Oryzias; species Oryzias curvinotus. Next base: position 15,532,962 of record CM043726.1, on the reverse strand, counting down.
AGCAGTGGCCAGGTGAGGCGATGTGTCTTTGAATTTCCTCTGTGAGGAGCGTGTCTGAAGGTTCGGCGGAGAGAGATGTGCTAAAGACTGTCATTCATTTTTTCAGTCATTACATGAGACAGATCCTGGAGGCGTTGCGCTACTGCCACGACAACAACATCATCCACCGAGACGTCAAGGTATCTCTGACTTCGTTTATTTCCATGCCTCGCTGCATTTTTATTTCATGGAGAGGCCATTTGAGGGCTGCTGCAAGACATTTGTATGCCGTCCTGTTGTTTAAAACTGCTGCAGAATGATGATGAGTTGTATCTATGAAGAAGAGTTGACATGTGTGCAACCCGCAACTGATCTGTGTGTCCTTTCAAAATAAGGGTCACAAGTCTGTGAGCACTTTATAGAAAAACAGTGGCTTTAAAGCAGAAACTACAGGGCAGTTCAACCGACTTTGTCAATAAAGAAAGAACGAATGAAGCTTTATTTGAAAAGCACTTTACAACCCCTACAGGGTACCAACATGATTTACAATACAAGAAAGACAAAAGAATAAGAACAAAAATGAAATGAACTGCATAAAATCACACAAAGCAATTAGCAATAAACTACATAATAGACAATTAGGAATGAAATACAATGAATAAAAGAAAGTAAATTGCCATCAAATACTGAGAAATAGAATTCCATTCTAAAAGGGTAAGTTTTTAGTTAACATTTAAGACTGTTAGGGTTTGAAGACACAAATAAAGATTAATCTTCATTCTAGGCAGCTCAATAAACAGCCTAACAGCCCCTAAAAGTGAAATATTTAAAAATGTGTATGACACACCTGCGCTTCACCTAGTTCATCCTTACTTTCCCTTGTGTGTTGTATAAGTGTTTGCTATGACCTAATTTATTTAGGAATATACATTTGAATGGTGTGGGGATGGATTTAAGTATTTAAATGGATCCAAATTAGTGTTTATACATGACCAATGCATGTCGGATGTTTCCATGTGTGTACTGTATGTTTCTATGTGTATCTGAAACTGAATGTCTACTCACTAGAGAGGGAATAGAGATGTAATACATAGTGGGTCCACTCGGAGTGGTAAGACATTTGGTCTAGTCTAGAGCATGGGGGATAAGAACACATGTTCACTTCCTTTCAGATATTTCTTTTTTTTTTTTGTCCTATCTTTCTTTTTAGCATATATTTCTGAAATAAAATCTTCTCATCATCATCATCAAATGAAGAAAAACTTGTTAAAGGAATATCAGCGCAAAGGCAGCAAATGAATCAAAGCAGAAATGAAGTACAAAGGCGTGACTGGGAAAGTGAGAATGGTGATTTAGGATTTATATTTAGAGGTGTCTGAATTCTTAATGTGTTAATTTAATAACTCCAGGAATGCTGTCTGTAATTTATCTGTTTTTGGGGCCAAAATACCGGCCCTCCTGAATCGGTTTCTCTAGTTCCAGTTATTTATTAATTTGGTATAAATACATTTCAGTTTTGTCAGCAGTGCTGGACATTCTTGGTGAAAGGAGACTTTACAGCCAAATTGTAATCACAATAGAACTTGATAACTTGATTAGTCTTGAATGAGCCATGCGACAGGCCGGCGACCTGTCCATGGTGCGCCCCGCCTTCGCCTAACAGTAGCAAGGTCAGGCCCAGTGACCTTGAAAGGGATAAAGCGGGTTAAAATATTGGATGGATGAATGGATGGTCTTAAATGCTGCAGGTATAGTTGAAAGGTGTATCAGCTTAGAGGGCCAATAACATTTAGATGTTGTTTGTATGTGAAGATCATTTTAGTCATGGCACTACAGAGTAAATGAACAGTTTTTTGTTGTTGCTTTTTTTTGACAAAACAAGACTGCTACATGTATTACAAGCCAACATTTTGAGACGGCCCTGTGTCCTGGAGCCAAAAGGACCACTTTAGATGTCTTGCTGACAAACTGCAGTGTTTAAAGTCCCTCTCCGTTCATCTTTTGATCTATTGTCAAAGTGTTCCCAGTGGTCTTTTAATTAGGATTTTGCTGATTTTAGCCAAAAAGGCTGTTGGCTTGAAATAAGTCTGCCCCTACTTCCTGTCATAGATATTTTTAAACCCCTTACAACCCCAACATGATATTAGCGAGGTAACGAAAATGGCGAGCAATATCCGAACTATCCAACTGTACAGTTTTAAGCCAGATACCAGCTCAGACAAGGAAAGCGAAGATCTATTTGTCTGCAAGTGGATGCATCAGAATGGAGTGGAGAAGGAACATAGTGACCCACCGATTGTAGCTTCTGCATCACTGCTACCGCATTTTTTTCACCAGTTCCTGATACACGATTTGAATATAGAAATACTCAGAAACACAATTTTAAGCTCAATTTTCTTTATATATGTCCTCCACCATGACAAAAAAGCCACAAGAACATTTAAAAACCCAATTTTCATTAGAGTTGGTCTTTATTTCCCTGAGCCTCTCCCTGGCACAGGAACTTTGTTTGTGCTGCAGAAGTGTGAAGAACACCAGTGCATCGTCAGCGAATGACCTGCCGTGTTCTGGATTTGTGCAGCATCAGCTATGATGAGGTGATGATCCTTGTGATGGTGGTGTGTGGGGGGTGCCCTTTGTGTTTAGTGAAGTTAAGATGCAGCTTTGACATTGGCCCGTTTTATCACTGACAATGGCGTTCTCCAACTTATCAGACGCACAAACCGAAAAATGTGCGTGTCTGTCAGGAAACTGCAGACACACACCTGCAGCTCTTTCACACAGATGTCCCTAATGAATATGGATCAGCATCTCTGCATGCCAGTCACTGAAATCAGTTAAATCCTCTCGCTCATGAATCACCTCAGCTCTTTGGTATTTATCTTTCCACTGACTCCATCCCAGGCCTCCCAAGGTGATGGTAACCTGTTTGCTTCCGTGGATCTGTGCGTTCTGCGGGCATGCACGCCAAACAGAGACGCCTTGTTTTTCTGCCTGCACAGAATGAAGGTGAACTTTCTTTTCTGAGAACTCTTACACATCTCCAACCCTACCAAACCTTCTTCGGAGTGTTTAAACGCTGCAGAGGGTATGATGAGAACGTAAATGGTGTCAGAGCAGACCTATACCTCCCTCATCAAAGACTCCAGGCATGCTCAGGTGAGGTACATCTGTCCCAAAAAGATCAAACAAAGGTAATACTTTATAGATTGTACCAGTCTATGAGAGAAAAGTCTATTTTTCAACCCCCCCACAGGATTAAAACAAGCTGTGGGAAATTGAACTGAAACTGAGCATGAATGTTTGCTCACTGTTGGCATTTTCTTTTGTCATGCAAGTGAGAAGCCACAGCGGAAATCAGCTGAAATTCCTGTGGTTGTCAGTGTGCCACAGCATCACAGTGAAATGAACCATACATGAGTCAATTTCACAGCAAACATTTAACTGTCTAAAACACAGCAGCAGGATTGGGTTCACGCTTTTTGAGGAAAAAGAATCAAGAACAAGAAAACATGTTATTCATTATCAATCATTGCGTCATGGGATGAAAATGAATGTTTTGTTGTTCTTTTAAACAATAACTGCTTTTAGGCCTAGAATTTAATTCACATTTAGTAAAATGGAATAAAATAAGATGGATTGTAAACAATTGAATTGATCAGGGTTTTGCACGCCTTTAAAAATAAATGGTTCCTGATCAGGAGCTCCAACTCACACAGCACCCCATTGTCAGGTAAAACAAACTGGTCGCTCTAGCAAGTCTTGAAGCTCACCTGAACTCTGGTGCAGATCAAGCAAGTGGACCTTGCTCCATTTTTAATTAGAACAGGGTCACGGTTCTCTTGTAAGCAGACTCCATTGTCCTTTACTTGTTAAGAGCTCACACTTTTCACGAGTAAAGACAAAAGTAGTTCATTGTAAGCACTGGGCATTACGAGTAGCAAAAGAAACTGAATGTTGTTAATCTGGATTAGTGTGAATCAGAAAAATGATTGAAAACATCTGGTAGCTAAAGCAGAGCACAAGCTCACAAAACCTGTTAATGAGCAGCAGTTGGCACTGCAGTTTTTTATTTTTATTTTTTTCCCAGATGGTTTCTTCTGTCTTTTGGTTTGCTCCAGAGAACTCAATGTGTGAAAGCAAAGCAAACCCAATGAAGGTGTGAAAATCCTCGTCAATTTGAACCATTGACTGTATAATAGATGGGATTGAGTTATCCCTCCCCCTGGTGTTCCAAACAGGAAGTATTTGCTGGTTCCAAAAAGCCAGAATCCCTCAGACTTCTATAGAGAAATAAACACCTTTTACTCAGTCATTATATTGGCGTTTTCACGCCATCTATGAAATGTTTTATTTTCAATCACAAACAAGTTGTTTCTGGTTTTTTGCTGAAAAACGCCCCCATGAGAAGAGGGGTTTCAGTCAGTCACCTGTAGTCAAAAGACAAATTCAAACCTGCTGAGAAAACAAGCACAGATTTACTGAAGGGGACCAGATTGACAGAAAAACATGTTTTTTTTTTCTAATTCTGCTTCCAAGTGATTCATTTTACATGAAATCATCACAAAAACAGCCTTAAACATCAATCATATTTTTGATTCAATGACAGTAAAGATGCTGCACTCTCACGAGGGGGGGCTTTTTTCAGCTCTGTAATGTTAAAAGGCCCTTCTAATCAAGTTTCATCCAAAGTGTCTCTTATTATATTTAATAATGATAGTTTTTATAAATGAATACATTTTGTTGCATTTATCCGCTCCGTGAACATTTCATGTGATTTTAAACCGGTCCGTGATTACATGTAGGCGACACACGGAACAGCTCATTAGCATAGCATCATAGCATTTAGCATCATAGCATCAGTGTGTGACGACACCGCTGTCTCCAAATCAGTCCAACAGGTTTATCTTCCAGTTCTTTCTGGATCCTGTTAAAAATCCTCACATGTTCCGCTGCTTCATCAGCTTAAACTGAAGCTACATGACGGCATCAGCAGAAGTTAGGGGGGTGGGGGGTGCTTCTTGCGGCACTACTACTTCTACTAAAACTGCTTTGTTTTTTTTCTTTGCCTCGTGGAAGCTTGCTGCTGTTTTCACACCTGCGCTTTACGAGAGACTGGTGAACTGACTTTACGCTAAACAATGGAAGCGCAGGAGAGCTGGGAGACCAAAATCTCAATTTTCCCAAAAATAAATGATCTAAAACAAAAAAATTCAAATGAATCGATTAATCACCCAGCCCTATTGAAACATTTGACAGATTTCCTGTAACCTACCTTCAAGTGGTAGGGGTTTGAACTTCCAACAGGTTCACTTCTGATTGGTGTGGTTGGCATAGAAACATTGACTCAGACCAACTCGGACAAATAACAGCTAACTGACCATTTCTGGCTCCAATATAGCAACATCTGTATTGTGAAAAAATGGCGACTGAATAGCTTTCATTTTGTTGAGTCTGAAGCAAGTCATTTTCTATGGGTGACGTCACACTCACTCGCTCCATTACATATACAGTCAATGATTTGATTATCAACTGTGTTTGTGGGGACTGCTGGTCCACTGCAGGTGGCAGCTAATTTTCTGTTGAAATAGATCTTAAACCTGAGGTCAAATGTCAGATTCAACTCATGGCTAAACATTTGACTGATAGAAAAAACAATCCCTTCACAAGTGAATTATTGAATGCCAGCTCTGTCACCCATGAAAATGACCCAAGTCCACTTGGATCTCAGAGGGACCTGTACAGCATTGACGGTGCTGCCTTTGTCATGATGGGGCCTGTATGTTAATAACTCCAGTAATGGCATCATTTTGCTACCCTGAAATAAGAAGCCTCGACCTTTGAGGCTCCGCCTTTCGCTTTTTGTGGGTACTGCTCATTTCATGATGTCAACCTAGAGCCAGGCTCTGGAGCGTTGCTGCGTTTTGCCCACGAAAACAAACAACATCCAAACGTTTGCAAAGATGGATGTGCATATTGTGAATAGAAATTAAAGCAGTGCTGGCAGCACAGTTATCCTGGAAGGGGCTGTTCTCACTTATCTACGCCGCAATGCGGGAACCCTCTTGTTTTCGTGAACTGGGAGGGGCTGGTGCTGAGAGCACAGGTTTTTAGAGGAATATTTAGAAATGCGTGAATGGATCAAAACACCACTTTGGGGTTATTTATAGTGAGGAATGAACAGTATAATACACTTAAAAACTCAAAAACTTTATTTTTATGATAAAGGCTCTTTAAAGCTGTTAATCGCGCATTAAAAGTAAATGACTGTCTTCCCCAAACTGAGTAAAAAAAGAACAGCATACGCGCTTCAACGGCAGCCCCTCCTTCCTTTGCTCAGCGCCAGCATAAACGGCGATTAACGGCAAACAAGCAAGAAAGCTTCTTTGTGCTTATCCTTATCAGTCTCTAGTCTCTGCAACTTTACGAGCCTAAGAGAAGCTGTTCGGTTCAGGAACACGCACGTCAACTTTGTCCTTTGGCCCACAGATCCGTGTGCGGTGGCCCGGGTCCGGGCGCACACAGATACCTCCCACGCACATACATACACATATTTTTACTCAGCTGTTTCCCCCTTTTACCAGCTGTGTAGGCATCCACTGGTGCACACTTGGTTGCTGACAGTTTCCTCCATGCAAACACTTGCATCCACTTTACAGGCTGCTGTTTCCACCTTGTTTTGTTGTATTTTTCTTCTGCATCCCTACTCGGAGGTTGGCCAACAGAAGATGACTGTTCTCTCGAGTGGTCAATCTCTGTGGGTTTTGGTCACATGACCCACTGAAATCATTGTATGTTTTATTTCCCCAAGGCAATAAGTAGCAGGAAAACTTTTTTCGCCAAAGGTTCAGATTTCCGCTGAATTCTCCTCTCTAGAACCCTGGAGTAGACTTTCCCATCAGAGGCAGAGAAGTGTGTTTACTCTATAGTTGGAGCACAACCTTCAGTACCCTTCTTCAAAAGAGGGACCACCATCCAGCCTGAGAACTGCTTCCCCCTCTTGAGGCGTTGAATGATTTGCCAGAGGGGCAGAAGGCGCGAACTCTGAGACCCGAGTTGTTGAATCTGCAGCTTGCCACGCTGCTTCCTGCCTGAACTGCTGGTACCTTTCAGCCGCATTGGAAGTCCAATAAGCCAGCCAGGCTCAATAGGACTTCCTTGATGGCATCCTTTACTTCCTTCACAAAAATCTTGAGCTAAAGATTTGTTGTCCGTAACTCATTGCGAATTATTGTATGTCAGTAACTGTTATTTACAAGCATTTCAGTGTGTAAAGTAAATTTGGTAAAATTGTTTATCAATAGTACATCAAATCACTTTAAATGATCATGTAGAGCAGTAGTTTAGTGGTCCAAAAAGGTGTAAATTTGTTGCTCTTACGTTTCTAAAAGCTTGTCAGATTTTTTTCTGTGTTTTTGTTGTTTACTGATTCAGCAGATAACCCAGCTGTTTGTGTGTCTCTGCTGAACATTTGTGTTAGTGTCAGGGTGGGTTTGCAGCTTTTGCTTTGGAGTATTTCACAACAGGAAGTATAATGAATTTCATGTTGAATATTTGGTCCCGACTCCATAATCATTCTGGTTAAAGATGCTCAACAATGATGTTAACCAAGTAAATACTTCAAGGGTGTGATTCTGTCAGCTTCCTGCCTTCATTTTCTTTTCCACATGAGACGGTGAATGACCTTTAGAGAGAAAAAATAGCCTCCTATATGATGTAATATTTTGCATTATTTGTGCTGCTCTGCGATAAACAAGCTGGCGGCGTTGAGGCTGTGTGATAGGAAGTGGTGCATTCTTCCCTTTAATAGAATGATCTGTCAATAACGTCTGGCTGACTTCAGGCTGCATTTTAAAGGTTTTTAAAGGTTCTGTGTGCATCGAGCTGCAGAGAGGCACCATAACTAATCATTTAAGTAAGACACCAAATAAACCTTCAAAATAATATATAATTCAACGGACAAACAAAAAAATATAACACAGAAAGCATTTGAAATCAATATAATTGGGTAATTTTGGTAGTTTTTTGTTGTGTAATTTTTCCAGAGACATAAACAACCATTTGTTATAGCGTTATAACTTGTAAAATCTACAATATTTACAAGGAAATTAACAAACTAAATTGGTTTGTTCATTTTCAAATGCAAATTTAAGGTAAAAAATAGTAATAACAAAGTTTAAGATGTTAAAGATCCTAACGACAATTAAAGGAGCAAAACAAATGATTAAGCAAAAATTACGTTTTAGAAACCAAAACAAAATTCCAGAAACCAAAAAGTTTGAGAAAATAATTTTGGAGAAAAAGTCATTTTGAGGAATCAAATGGAAATGTTAAAAAGTGAAAAACAAAAACAAACCAGAAAAGGTAGATATGATGGCACATCACTGATTGGATGATGACCTTTGAGTTTTGACGAAGAGGGAAAGCAGGACGATGTTTACGTGAACTGTGATGAAGAGTTGATTGAACAATCCCCAAACCTTTCCAGTGGCTGTGATCAGAAGCTTAAGCAAATATCGGTAAGATGTTACCGTGCCAAATAAAGGTGAACAAACGTCATCATCCAGTCAGTGATGTCCTTTAAAACGTACCTTATCTGGTTTCTTATTTTGTTTAAATTTTTTTTAACATTTCATTTTGTTTTCTGGAAATTACTATTGTTTACCAAAATGTTTACTTTTTATTTTCTTTCTCTTTTTGGGGGAATTGTGTTTTGGCTGTTGTTGGTTATTTGTTTTGGTTTTTGCGCTGATGTAATTTGCACTTCAGGGTCACCACAGCGCCGCTTTAATTCCTTCCCATTTAATTGGCCCATAGAGGGCGCTGTTGTTCTAAATGTAAAACAGAAGAGATGGACGCGTGCTCAAAAAGGCTTTTTTCCTGAAGATCACGTGAGGAAGCTTTTTTCAGGTTGGGCTGTTTGTTGAGTCTTCCCTCATTGTTTTTCTTAGCGGTCTTGCTGCTGTCAACATTTCTTCATGAGGAGTCACAGCTATTTCAGAGATGCCTCAAGGCACATTGAAGTCCCAAAGGGGGAAAAATGGCGGATTTTCTCTTTTTTAAATGACAGTTTTCTCTGTGTAATTTGTGTTTTTCTCTTTGGGTCAGATTTAATGGAGTTTACTCAGTACTGAAGGTTTATCCTCCCCCTTTATGCTGTCTAAATTCTTTTCCTTACACACAGCCAGGCTAAATCTGGACACAAAAATGGTTTCTCCCAGAAAACCTGACATGTAATGTTATTAATTTATCCAAACGTGTTTCACTGTGTCTGAAAAGTAATTTGTGTAGGAAAAAAAAAAGTTCCTTATAAAATTTGAAGTGATGTGTAAAAAGCACAGCAGTCATCACCCTAGCTGTGTTTCCATCACACATAGCCCAAAACGATATCAAAATTCTAAAATGTCAAAAAAAAAAAAAAAAAAACATTACACTGTTTCCATTGAATCATACTCATGCATATGAACACAAACCAACTCACGCGATGAATCGTTCAAAAACACAGCGACAGATGAAAAAAAAAAAAAGATTTACGGCAGATACAGTCACATTTCTGCCACCGCGCTAGCGCTCATCATCACCTATCAAAGGAGACGATGGCGACTTATTCAGGCCATGGAGCGGCGAGCTCCTTACACTTGATTAACTTGCAAGAAAAACAAAGAATCTGGAAAACTTCACCTCCACTGTTCAGAACCAGGTATTTAACTAAATAAACACACCGGGAAAGTAATACAACAGATTTATTTAGTTAAGCTTTTCGAACATCAGGAAATGTTACCACAGTCTTTGAATGTTGTCTCTGTTTAAAGGCCCACTCGCTTGTAGCATTTTTCTGATGATAGAGGACATTTATGAAGAAAATTAAGCTCAAAATTGCATTTCTGAGTATTTCTTTATTCAAATAGTTGTGAGTCAGGAGCAGATGAAAAAATGCACTTTGAAAAAGATCTTTTTTCTTACGAGGAAAACATACTGGATGGGCCACAAGCTCCCTGTTCCGCTCCATTCTGATGCATCCACTTGCAGTCAAATACTACATCCATGTACGTCTTTGTTTTCCTCGTCTGAGCTGCAGTCTGGATCCAAACTGTACGGCTGGATAGCTGCAATATAGCTCCTCGTTTATGTTGTAATACTGATGTTTACCTGGGGGGTATGAGGAGCTGTAGGCTAGTGTGACACAGTGTAAACCAAGAGCTCTCAGCAACGAGGAGGGAAAGGGGGGCGGGGTTGGCGGCAGTGGCTTAGGAGGTTGAGCAGGCGGGCGAGTCGGCAGATTGATCCCCGCTCCCCACAGTGAACTGTCGTTGTGTCCTTTGGCAAGACACTGGTGTGTGAATGTGTATGAATGTCCCGGTGATGGTCAGAGTAGGTGCGAACTGGCAGCCACGCCTCTGTCTGTTTGTCCCAGAGCAGCTGTGGCTACATCAGTGGTTACCATTACCGAGCATGAATGAGGAGAGAATGAATAATGGACACATTTTAAGTGCTTTGAACGTCTGGAAAAGCGCAGATAAATCAGATCCATTATCATAATTATTTTTAGCATCATTACTCCACGCCAACAGTTCCGCCCACAACTCAGGGGAATTTCTAATGAACTCCTGCCGCTCTTGAGCAACTATTTCCTTGATAATCCAGTTTTAGGGATTTTGTCCAAAAAAAAAAAAAGTCATAATCATAATTAAAAGACCACTTGGAACACTTTTATAATAGATCAAAAGATTATCGAAGTGGGACCTTAAAGACTTGAACACATAAACAAAAACAGCCGACAGTGAAAAGCATGACATATGGGTTTTAAATACATGACATACTGTTATTTTGCCACAGTGTTCTTTCTGATCTACATCCCAATTGTAGTTATCTTTGCTTCGAGAAATAAGGAGCCTTTCAATGTCTCAAAAGAAATCTACAGTTCAGCTTTTATTTTCTTGTAACTTTGCTGATGACATTTGATTTGGTGTATCTGTGGTCTTCCTACCATCCATATCAGCAGTGTAGCTGGTTGCACTGACTTCAGGAGCATGCGGCAGACAAAACACTCTGCTCACCAAGTTCAGCACCTCCTTCCTCACAGAGGAGGACAGCAGGTAGTACATGACGGGGTCCAGGCAGCTGTTCAGAGCGCTAAGGACCAAAGTAAACTCGTTGGTTTTATGAGCTACGTTCCTCCAGAAAAGGGAAGTGGATTGGATCTGGGTTGCTATGTAAAAAGGCCTGACCATGTGATAAGGCAAGAAACAGATGGTGAAGACAAAGAGGATGAAAAAGGACTTTCTGGCATTCAGAGAAAAACTGGGTGAACTGGGGAGGTCTGGATTCTCTTGTGATCTTCTTAGAAGTTTCATGGCAATCTTTCCGTAAGACACCATTAGAGAAATGAATACCGACCAGAAGGTGAGCACCCCACCAATGTTTATGTAGGCCTTCCACTTTTCTTCACTGAGGTCTCTGTAGTGGAAACATCTGCAGACACCAAACGTTGTTTAACACATTTTTAGACTTTGACCAAAACAGAAAGACTTCACTTAGGAAAAGGACCAACCTGTCTGGGTTTGTGTTATTCTTGGAGATCATGTATGGCAAAAAAACCATGAAAGCTACAGTCCAGATGACGGCACAAAGAAAGACGCTCCTCTTTGTAGACAGCAGCCTGCAGTCTGCCAGCTCTGCTGTGCATCTTTAAGTAGCGATCCACGCTGATCAGCCCCAGTAGTGTGATGCTGATGTACATGTTCATGTAGAACAGGCTACCCACTAGATTGCACAAGATTGGATCCAGTTTCCAGATGTTAGCATGGCTGTGATAGAGGATCCTGAAGGGCAAGCAAAAGATCAGCAGCAGATCGGCACAGGCAACGTTTAAAAGAAACACGTGCACTGAGTTTTTGGTAGACTGAACACAAAAGAAAACCCAGAGAGCCAAAATATTCCCAACAAGGCCCACAACGAAGATTAGAGAGTAGAGCACCGCCAGTGGGATGCGCATGGCTTCTTCATCAACACAGTCCTCCGCAGGAGACACGAGTCTGCCCACGTCTGCTGTGGTGCAGCTGTTTGATTCCATGTTTGTTTAATTCCAGTCCTGCCAGGAGAAGAAAACCACAAGTGGAATATTTGTTTTGTTCGGTCACTGCAGTGTGGAATCAGGAAAAAAAATCATTATCATCCTAAAATTTTGGTTCCTAATGACTATCTGAAAAAAAGAAAAATTATGGACATCAACATCTGCACAAAATAGTTTTTTCATTTTGTTTTGCTCTATGTTTGCTCTGGAACATGTTTAAAACAAAACGCGAAGTCAAACCAAATCACCCTGGAGGAACTTTACCGAGGTTTTATCTTTTTTCTTAGTGCAACGAAGTAAAAAGCCATCTAAAGCACTCTGTCAGATGATTGATGCAGATGCTAACCAAAAGTGTTTTTTAAACTGATAATTTTTTTTTTTTTTATCTGGTGCTCAACAAATCCCCTAATGATTCCCAGTGATCATACATACTCACCCAGAACATATGATGAAGGAAAAACAGCCACCACTTTTATGCAGTCCTTTACAGTTCCTCTCAGTGACTCCACAAAGGTCCTTTGGAGTTTAAAAGAATGCTCCAAACCTCACTGCTTTGGAAAGACTTGTAACATTCTCTCTGCATCTGGTTGTTATTTAATGATCAGAGACAAACTGAGTAGAGCTAGAAGCTTCTATCTGCCTCATTCCCTTTGTCAAATACATCTGCAGCACTGAGGAGCGAGCAGCTCTCCTCAGCGGATGTCCACATCGCTGTGATGCTGTGCAGAGATAACACCCTCTCTCCCCCCTGTGTTGAAGCACAGATAAGCAAAAAGTTCCTTCTGATCGTATGCGAGGGCGTGCACAGTGTGCTCCACTTGTCTTTTTGTAGACTGTGCTGGTGATCATGATGAGTAGAGCCATCAGTGAAAAGAAAAGCTTTCCAAATGACTTCATGACGTCTTTTTGCTAATTACAGCAGAGGAGGTTTAGACTGGAATCCAAACTCGGCTACCTTACCATCTCACTCGACACAACAACAGCATTCAAAGCTCAAAGATGGTGCTGCAAAGCCAGTCTGTGGTTTTGCGTAAAAACGGAAGTGAACAAATGCTGGCCGCTTTTTGCAGCCACAAGTAATCTACATCATGAGCATAAATAATCAGTTCATCTGTTGGTTCTGACACCATTGTGCTTGTCTTGACTAAAGACTTGAAAAAGTTTAGTGAAAGCCATAATGTCAAATGCCACATCACTGCAATCCAGTTTTCATTAAGAAAAAGTTGTCTTTTTTTTTTTTTTTTGCAGCTTTTTGTGTTAAGTCAAAGATGGATATACATGAGTGATCCTGCTGCCATGTGCTGGTTGTGTGTGGTGATGGTCTGCATGCGTGTCACAAAAATGGATTTTTGAACTTTTATAGTTGATGTCACTCTGTAATTATCATCAAGAGACCCTAAAATCATGCTGTATTCTTCCCTCTCGTTCTTAGCCCCACTGTGTGCTGCTGGCATCCAAAGAGAACTCCGCCCCCGTCAAGCTCGGAGGGTTCGGCGTGGCGATCCAGCTCGGAGAGTCTGGATTAGTGGCAGGAGGTATGAAACGAGACGCAACAAAGTCCACCACAGCATCAAACTTAGAGATGCGTAAGACACTTTGTAGTGAGTTTTATTTATTTGCAAAACAGTTTTGTGATATGAAGTTAAGATAAGAAAAAAACCCTTTCGTAAAAATAAATGCTTTATAGAAGTCGATCCTGAAAAAAAATTTTTGTTTGTGTTGTGTTTTATTAAACTAAATGTTACTTTCAAACTGCGTGGTAGAAAAATATGTGAACCCTTTTAAAGTGAACCCTTATACAACATGCAAAGCTAAAGGTAAGTTAGGGTGAAGTAGGTGAAACATAGTCATGTCTTACAGATTTTTCAGTTTTTAAATCCTTTTTTAGACCTAAATCCTGCAGACAGCACAAGGACTCTGTTAGTTCTTTGTGAGCTCCTTGCACGCGGCCTGACTGTTAGAAATTATGACATTAGACGATTAGATTGTAGTTAGAAATTATAACCTTAGACAATCAGAATGTAGTTTGTTTGGGCATCCTACAGGCACCTATGTATCACTTGTACACTTCGTGTCAGCATTTGTGCGCGGTCAGTTAGGGGGCCGGTACTCGAGCCTTACTAACAACTAGAGTGTGGCGCAAGGGCACCATATGACAGCATCCGCCATACGACATAAATGAGTGTAACTTACATTATCCTTATCTATACTTCACAATACATTTACAACACGAACAACAATGGTAAGTTGCATTTAAATTACATCACCTGAGGTGGCTGCAAGAGCCTCAAGGGAACCCCGAGACCGACCTGCGCTCAACTTTGGATGCAGCCACTCCTTTTTATGACCCTCCATGGGCCTAGACAGCCTAAAACCGTCACAACCCGGAGGGGTCAACCACTGTATGAGTGCAAATGACTAAGGCTTTATTGATGCTCATATTTAAATCAAATTGAGTTTTATTAGACTCACCTGCAATGAAATGATCACTACAAAGATACCAGTGATCGTTATTGCCAACATGCACTCAAACCTTGGAGTTGCTGGGATCTGCCTGCCACATGGCAAATATGCTTTTCACACACCTATCCGGATTTCGTATTCTATAAAACTGTCCCTCCTGTTTCTGGCCCCGCCCATTAGGACATTTCTATTCCATAAAACTCTTAGGCATTGCTCAGCAGTAAACATTTGGTGAGGATGGTGTTAAAATGTTTGTATTGGTAAAATAAATGGATTTGCCCAACAAGCTGGCGTTTGTTTAAGGCTGTGACGTAACATGCAAATGGACTAAATGTGTCTTTAGTTAAACACATCCTTCTATATTTCATTCATTTGAATCAATTTTAGGCCCTGATCATAAGAACAACGAATAAAAACAGATAAACTTCCTGATGACTATGTCTGTAAATGTATGTCTACAAAACACAGAGAACCCTCAGCTAGCTGATGCTATCTCAGGATGTTTACGTCTTCTACAGTGCAGCAAAGATGGTTTTCTTCAGTCACTGTCACTGAGGTTCAAGTTATCAAACTTCTAAAGCTGACAGGAGGCCCATCATAGATACACTTCAACTGTGAGAGACAAATGTATCAAAAGTATGCATTTTAAAAGTGTTCATTTGTGTAATGGTGCAGAAAGAGTTATTGTTTCCTCATCATGACATTTCAACAACAGTTTTCTTTCCCTTTATTTTGTTTACACACTGCTCATGTGATCCTTTGACGACACTTTGGCTTTGCTGCTCGCAGTTGTTACTAGTTCTATATGCAGAAAGTTTGGATTTATTCATCTGAATGTATCAAATACTGAGCAGCTGTTTCAGAAATACGGCAAAAGTCATTGCTGTGGTTAGTTTCTGCTGAGGTGTCTGTTCATCCGTTTGGTTAACATATCTATACGATCTATAAGCGTATTTATTTCTGTGAAAGGGGTAAAGCCAGTTTTACAGGTAGGTGGTTGTTGATATAAGTGATGTATTCTGTTTGGGTCTGAAACCTCCAGGATGTGCGGCTGACAGCAAACATCCCGTTTGGCTTGTCACAAAGACTCACTGCTAAATGTTGAACTCTGTAGTTTGTCAACTTCAGATTCAAACCCCCGAAACTTCTTCAGATCTTTACCGTATTATTCGCACTATAAGGCGCAATTAAAATCCCTCATTTATTTCTATAACCTGGAAAGCCTTATATGGTTTAGTTGTGGATGTGTTTACTGATGTTTATTATTTAAGTAATTTTGAGAGGTACAAAATATGTCTGTTTTACATTTTTTTTCTTGAGTTCCAAACAACATTCTGTGTTATTATAAATGCGTAACATGTTGTGGCGATGGACTGTTTTTTTTTTTTTTTTATGTGTTCATAGCAAGGTTGGGAGTGTGCGTAGTCACGTTTGTTTTAGTGCTATTGTTTTTGTTTTTTTTACGTGTTGCAAACAAGGTTGGGAGTTATAAGTATTGCTAATATGCTAACACGGCTAACATTTCTAAGGTGGCTAATGTGTAGCGCTTTACAAACAAGCTCTGTGAACACCGTTAATAAAGTCTGACTGACTAACTTACCTCTCGACTCTTTTGTCTCGCTTAATGGCCTACAGTTCAATCTGCCTGATATGACATCAGTTCAATATTAGTGGTGCACCTTATGATCATGTAATGCGAAAAATACGCTTTTTTGTGAAAAAATAGGCTTAAGGTCTTGAGCAAGAATAAAAATGAGGAATGTTTTGATCAGAATGTAAAAAAATAGCTTTTGAGCTCAGTGTTATGGTTCTTTTTTTCTGTAAAGCATGTCTTGATGAACAGCTGAGAAGGAGAGGAAAGGCTTTACGCACTTAACCGCCTCCCTCCTCTGCCATGAAAACAGAAATAAAGGAGGGAAGGACCCCCCCCCTCCCCCATCCCAGCTATAAATGTGCTGCTTGCCCCCTGCAGGTCGTGTGGGAACTCCTCACTTTATGGCTCCTGAGGTGGTGAAGAGGGAGCCGTATGGCAAACCTGTGGATGTTTGGGGCTGCGGAGTCATCCTCTTCATCCTTCTGTCGGGCTGTCTGCCTTTTTACGGCACCAAAGAGCGACTGTTCGACTCCATCTGCAAAGGCAAATACAAGGTGTTGACAGAACCACTCCACTACTTCTTTTATTTATTTTTGGAGGCATTCCTTCTCCACAGTACCAACACTCAAAGCCTTGAGCCCTTTTGCTTATCAGTCAAAAAAGTGTTCATCACTTATTCTACAAGTTGTTTCGCTTAAAAAGCTAAGTTTGTCTGTAATTTTCATCATAGAAACACTCCAACAGTATGAGACTAATTGTACAAAAAAAAGAAATCACATTGTCTGACTCTTAAAAACCCACTCGATCGTCTTCTGATCTATTTTCATAGCTATCCCAGTGGTCTTTGAATTATGATTATGTCAGGGTTTTTGAACAAATTCATTAAACGTGTGTCCTTTTCTACAACTTAGTATCTGCAGAGTGGCAGTAGTTCAATAGAAATTCACTTCTGAGTTTTGCCTGTTGGCAGGGAGAAACCCCCCCCCAATTCCCGTTTCTAAGAGCTTGTAGCCTGCCTGGCATATTTTCCATGTCATAAGCTCTTCTTTCTAACAGCACTTTTTCCTCTGCTCCTGATTCACATTAACTTGAATAAAGAAATACTTAAGCCTATATATGTCCTTTTCATCATAAAAATGGCACTAGATAATGTTAAAACACAGTTTTCATCATAGTGGGTCTTTAAAAAATTTCTGTTTTGCTTCATTTTATTTCAGAGAATCATTTACCCAAATGACCAGACACGAGCATGATGAAGTGATTAAAAGATTGAGCTGAAAGGATTGTTGTTAATATTTTGTTAATTTTATTCATTTATAAGAACAAACTGAAAGTGGAGTTGTATTTTATTATTTGCTGCTTTTACTTAGTGTGGAGTGTCACCCGTTTATTCAAGCAATCAGGATGTATTTGTGATCAAACTGTTTGAGGTGGAAGTTTTGTGAGAAACTGGATGGATGGATAGGTGGGTGGGTGGTGGGTTAGGGTTAGACTAAAGTCTGAATCCTCTGTTTGCTCCTTGTCATGTCTGTAAGCAGATGAATCCCCGACAGTGGAACCAGATCTCCGAGAGCGCCAAAGACCTGGTGAGGCGCATGTTGATGCTGGACCCAGCTGAGCGGATCACCGTGTACGAGGCGCTGAACCACCCCTGGCTGAAGGTAGCATGGCATCACACTGCAAGCATCCATGCATCATCTCAGTTTACTTTAGTGAAGAAAAAAACCTGGGATGGTCTTTAATAGGACAGGAGTCTAATATCGGTTTCTGTTTTTGGAAAAGCCATGAAGGTTTGGACTTCTGAGCAAACCTTTTACCTGAATAATAAAGTTGGGCTGTCTGGAGGTGTGAGGAAATGGTCATTCTAGAACATGAAGGAGCTAGAGGAGCTGCTGCTTTCATGTGCTTTCATTCGTTATGTCTTCTTCTGTGGAATTTCTTGAGACTTTAGCTCGTGGACTTCATGTTCTTCCAGAAGCCTAATTGTGCACACATTGTGGTATTATCCCTCAGATTAGTCTATTTGCAATATTCATCCAGTTGTTCTAAACACGAGTCTGTATTCCTCTTTGCTTGATTGAAAGGAGTAATAATTTATCCGTCTGCAGGTTCGATTCCTGTCCTAAAAGCTGTGCATGCCTGTAACACTCTGATGTGGTGCTTTCATCAGACAGAGATGAGTCCTGGTGCCTTGAGTCAATCCTCAGTTAGTAAA
Source organism: Oryzias curvinotus (assembly GCA_023969325.1). Classification (NCBI taxonomy): domain Eukaryota; kingdom Metazoa; phylum Chordata; class Actinopteri; order Beloniformes; family Adrianichthyidae; genus Oryzias; species Oryzias curvinotus. The sequence continues at coordinate 15,514,638 of CM043726.1, read as the reverse complement.
TTGGGCAAAAGCCTAAGGCAGATGTTCTGAAGGCCTTTGAAGGTCTGACTGGTTTTATGTTTCCAAAATGGTTTTAAACCATTTTTACTGTTTTGTTTCCCGTCGTGTGCTGGAACTATAAGAGAGGAGGAACAAAACACAGCAGGATTAGGAGAGCGCAGACCCTCAGAGGGCTCTTGAGATTTGAATGATTTCATTGTTTTGGTTTGTTTTCAGTCTATTCTGTTATGGCTTTACTGCTTTCATTGTTGGTACAGTACTCTGTTTGTCCTCTTTACATAAACAGTCAAATCACCTCTAAGCCTGTTTGTTTTCTGAAGGAGAGGGACCGCTATGCCTACAAAATCCACCTGCCGGAGACTGTGGAGCAGCTGAGGAAGTTCAACGCCAGGCGGAAGCTCAAGGTCAGTCAGTCTGACCAGCCTTACAGCCGCCTGTCGGCAGGTGTGAAGAACTGACGCCCACCGTTGTTGATGATCTTCCAGGGGGCTGTGCTGGCCGCAGTGTCCAGCCACAAGTTTAACTCCTTCTATGGAGATCCTCCAGAGGAGCTCCACGACTTCTCGGAGGACCCCTCCTCTTCAGGTGCCGCGCCCTGTTTCATTTCAAGCACACACCTTTCCAGAGTATTTGTGAGGAAGAGGCCCACACCTGTCTGTTCTGTTCATCAATGTGTTTGTGTGTCGTTTGGCAAACAGTCAAATTTCACATTAATATCATCGACTTTGACTCATTGATGGTTTTTATTGTCTGTTTCTGTTAATGCTTCCCGCCTGCTAGGACTGCTAGCAGCAGAACGTAGGTATCTGATTGTTCTTCCTGTGTCGTTGCCTCCAAGGTTTGCTTTTCTTTTCTTTGTTAGAAGGTTTCTGAAAAGCTTTCCAAAACCCAATCCTGTCATCTACTGACTGGACTCTTTGACAGTTTGTGATTTATTGAGGCATCTCTTTTTTTGTTTGCACTTTTGATTTCTGGTCAAGCTGCTCCGGCTGAATGTTAAAAAAAAGCTTGTTTAGTGCTTTGTCAAAAATCTTTTGTATTTGGTTTTAGATGTGATTTTTTTTTTTCCCTTTTCAACTGAACCTGCTCCTATCAGGCAGATAATAATGGGCAGACAGGAGCAAAGCAGTGCCACTAAATCATCAGGATCTTCACTCCTTCCACCATTTTGATTCTGTAGGAAACACAAGGCATTCCTTAATTTCTGTTGCAACACAACTTCAATGGAAATCACATTTTTTGTTTGAGACTTGCATACCCAATTTCATTTACTGACTTTCAAGCACCTACTGAGCATGAGTATGCGTTACAGACAGAAAAAGAACACTTTTCGATGTTTGAATGAGTCCTGTTTTTTTTATATAATTTAGTATTTGTGTTTGGTGCATGGATTGAGGTTTGACTCGAGGCGTGCCGTGCGTTTGTCTTGCAGGTGCCGTGTCTCAGGTGTTGGACAGTTTAGAGGAGATCCACGCGCTGACTGACTGCAGCGAGAAGGATCTGGACTTTCTGCACAGCGTTTTCCAGGACCAGCATCTGCACACTCTGCTGGATGTGAGTGTCTCACACCGACAGCAAACAGCAGCAGCAGGACGGAGGAGTCTTTGCTTAGTGGAGAACTGTGTACTCCATGCAGAGAGACATCCACCCACATTGTCTGCCCAGCTCTGTCTATGTTTTTGGGTCTGAGGTCCAATCAGAGCCGCTTTTTTGCAGGGACTTTTCCTTTAAAACCTTTGGAGGACTTTAGAGCTGTTTAAACTTGAAAATATGTTTAGTAGAATTTAAAAAAGACACTTAAGAGATCAAACCTAAAATTCATGTTAAATATATTTCACTCTTGAAGCTAATGTCTATGTGGGGTCAGTTTTTAAATTCTGTTTTTTTTACTAAAGCTAATAGATTTAGGTTGGTTTACACTTTCAAACTTTGATTTATGATCCGTCTGAAACTGATCCTTGTCTTCTTCCCTCGGTCTTTATTTTTTAAATATACCATAAATTTCTTACTTGCTTTGCAAAGTGGGGGGTCTCTTATCTGCCATGGTAAAGCTGATGCCCCCGCCTGCTGCATCCATCCACCTCCACTTTTTATGCTTTTCAAAAATGTGCAGATTACACACCGCAAAAGTTTTCTAAAGTTTAAAAAAATTAAAACTTAAAAAAACAGTTGGCCATAGATTTGATTTTGTTGTCAGAATTGAAATGAGTAATTTTTTAAATTTGTACTTGCATCTTATTAATTCTGCACTTAGAGAAAAACTTTAGAGATCCACTCTGATTAAAACCTGGGTTTTTGGTGTTTTAACCCTATTATTATCCTAGGGGGGCCAGTTTAGCTCGTGCTGGTTTGCGACGCCTTCAGTCAGTGAAACCAGGGTTCGAATCCGGGCTGCTCCCTGTTCCCTTCCCTGTGCTGGCCTCAAGCCTGGTTGCTTTGAGAGGGTTGCGTCTGGAAGGGCATCCGGCGTAAAACATTGCCAAGTTTACCATGTGGCTCATTTGCTGTGGCGACTCCTGATGGGAAAAGCCGAAATAGAAAGAAAACCCCATTATTATCCCTGGGGTTAATTTGACCCCAATTCAATGTTTGTCATTCAAAAAAATAATACTTGACTTTTTTTGCTTTTACTTTGTATTTCATGACTTTTCCTAATTTGATGGGGACAACTGATCAAGCAAAAAATTATTATGATATAGTTTTTCAATGTGCTAAACACATATTGCATACATTGGTGTTCCTTTGGGGTCCATTTGACCCCAGGCTGTTTTAGCTGTGTAAAACTTGTCTGTCTGTGTGTGACCTAACATCCCCACACCTGTTGATACTTTTGAGTTGAGACATATCAGGGGGGTGGGGAAGACAACTATTCCCACGAGAACTTTGATACTTCTCGTGGTGGAAGCATGTGAGAAACAACTTGACTTCTGAGAAACACCTTGAGGTGTGAACTCCTGCCAAAATGAGGACGCCCATGTAGAATTGTGAGTTGATCACGTTCAAGTCTTTCTAACTACACATGCCTCCCCTCTAAAATGATCATCTCAATGCCGGTTGTGGTGCAGTGGTAGGGTGGTCGACCTCCGATTGGAATATTGTGGGTTCAATTCCCGCCTTGCTCGCCGATGTGTCGAAGTGTCCATGGACAGGACACTGAACCCCACCTTACCTCTGGTGGAAGGTTGATGCCAGTGTTCGGCCGCCACCAGTGTGTGAATGTGTGTGTGCATGGGTGAATGGGTCTGTGACTGTAAAGCGCTTTGGGCCTTCAAGGAAGGTAGGAAGCACTATATAAGTATACGCCTTTTTTTACCATTCAAGTAAAATATTTTCTATTGATGGTTATATGAAGAGCTCGACTAATGACTTTGTCTTCAACATTGCTGACTGTAGTCTGGTGATTAAGGATTAAGGAAATTAAGGAATGCCTAACGTGATATTAGAGAAGGGCAAACAATGTTCTCGCACCATGGGCATGATGGCGTGTCTGATTGATCTACTGTACTCACACCTGCCGGTCCCAAGCCCGGATAACAAAAGAGGAGGGGGGAGTGAGACTTTATAGTGACCAACCACACATATGGTACCAAAAAAGGAGATAAGTAAATAAATGTGTTTATAGGTGGAAGGGAGGGGGGGGGGGGACCAACATCAGTCAATATGCTTCATTCTGTGGGAGTCATGAATGTGCACCCCAAATTAGAAAAGATTTGGATGAAAGATATTCAAGATCTACTAACTCTAAAACTAAAAGTCTGATCTGATGGTGGCACTACAGCAAAGGTCATATCATCACCAAAACCAATAGGCTTTATACTCTTGTGGTTATCAATGTTGTCAGTAAATTTCAGAAGATTTGTTTGAAAACTTTTCAAGATACACTAACTCTAATTTTACATTTTTTTTCTGATGGTGGCGCTTAAGAACAGGTCAACTCACTGATCGGTTTCATTATCAAGCGGTTATTTATGTATTCAACAAATAAACAATGTGCCTGACACAAAAAACTTGGCTAACTATTATATGTAAATCATTTTCAGGAGAAAAAATATCCCTGGGGTCAAATTGACCCCAAGGGTAAAATGTGTTAGTAATATTTGAGGATAATACGGGGGTTAAAGATGTTCTTGTGACATTTTTCAGATGTTGGAGGACATATAGAAATAAAATTAAGCTCAAAATTGTATTTCCTATTTCTTTACTCAAATTGTTGTGAATCGGGGCAGATGGAAAAATGCTTTTTAATAAAAAGCGTGCCGTGTCCCTCGCTATGTCGGGTTTCATCTTTCACAGTCCTGCTGTTCTTTGGATTTTTTCTGTGCACTTTTGCGCCCCCTTTCTTTTTTCCGCAGCTCACGGAGTTCTGTGCCCTTATTGGCTATTGACCTTGTCAATCAGTTGCCTCCTGTATCTTGCACAGAAGTGTCCAGTTTGACAGTTAAATAAATCTTCAATACGATGAAGTAGAGCTAATTCTACTAGAAATGGTAGAGCGGTCCAGCATGGGATCAGCTCCTCGTGGCAGATGAAACCCGTCACGCAGTCATCCCCTGTAAGCGTGTGAGGCCGTCTGACCCTTCGATGGAGGGGTCAGCTACACCCTGTGCTCTGCTGTGAGGGTCATTCAGCATCTCTGCTAGTTTAAGCAGGAAGATGTGTTCATTCTAGTAGGAGAACTCCTGCCTTGCTGGCTGAGCAGTAGAAGTGTGGATGAGCTGCAGCGTCTGTAACAGGATGAGAACCGCAGTGTGAGTTCTGTTGAAGGTTCACTGGATTGCTGCCGGCTGAGTACGTTGATGTACCGCGTGTGTGTGCAGCGGTGTCACCATCAGCCTGCGGCTGCAAACGTCTCCGGCGCAGCCTCGCTGTCACCCCCCTGCTGATGTCTGAGAGGAGGAGCGGAGCCGAACTGAGCCTCCCAGGAAACAATGGTGTCTGTTGTCGGTGCCACTCGCAGGCTGCAGCCTCCGTTGCTCGGAGCTGCCTCCGCAGAGCTCAGAGGTGTTCACCACGCAGAGCTGATGGAGCGGTGGAGCAGTGGTTAGCGCTCGGTTGGTGTTTGTCTGACAAATGCTTGCTATCAGTGGGGTGAGTGAGTCTTCTTCCTGTGCTTCCTCCTGGTATTGGCATTTGAAGACAACCAGCATGCATGTTTAGGCTGTTATGAGGCGTGGGAACCAGACACATGCTTAGTATTTTACCCTAAAGCACCAAGGCAAAGGAAACAGGAAAACACAAACTTTCCCTTGTTAGTCATTAGAAATCATCATTTCTGTCCGAAGTTTCAAAATAAGAGCTTGTTGAACGCTATAGAGATGAGTTCAGGTCTACAAACCCCAACAGAAAACAAAAAGAAGCTTCTTAAAATGGGATGTTAGACATAACCTTTCCTCAGGGTTTGTAGTTCCAATCCCTCATTTGTCATTTTTTAGAGTCTACATGCCTCAGTAGATGCTGTGTCAGCTTTTTGATGGCTTCTTGTTTGTTTTCATAGACAGTCGGATTTGACAGCTCTCCTGTTCTTCACTGGATGCTACTATCCACTGTGACACAGAAACACTAGTCATTGCTGATCCTGTCTGTGTCTGTTGGGCTCTGCTACACGCGTGGGGCGTGTTCTGTAGCTGACTTGTTGCAGTGGAGGGTTTGCAGATGTTTTCCCCAAAGCAGAGATTCTCTGCTTTTTACTGCAAAAAATAGCAGCAGCATGAAGAGAATTAGGACCTGGAGAAAAAAAAGCTAAAAGCAAAAAAATGTTTTCCAGGGAAAACCATTGTGAAATCCATGTATTTTCATGACATTTGTTGGGTTTTTATGATGATGGATTCTGATTCTTAATTCTTTACAACAGATAAATGGGAGCTGGACTGAGTGACCCTTCCCTCCCTCATGTTCCAAACAGGAAATACGCACGGGCCCCGAGAAGCAAGTTGTGGTGCTGACCAATCAGATGTCTCAATAAAAGACGTCGTCTGGTTCCAACATGACTGCGTTCGTTTTGTGAATGAATAGCGACTGAAATGACTTAATTTCATTAGAACCGGAAATTAACCGTTTTCCATGGGTGGCGTCACACTCACTCAGTCCTATACAGTTAATCCAACAAACACATGAATAATTCTGTGAATCTGGGATTAAAGTTCACATCCAAGACAACTTTATTGGAGGTTTTATGAATTTCATCATTTTGCCTTATGTCGGACATCAAATTTTCTCAAAAGTAGATATTTTTTTGGATCAGTTCTCAGACAGTCGGCTCTTATCTTGTTTTTTGTTTTTTAATAACTCACCTGTGTGTTATTCCTCCCATTTGTCCATTTTTGGAGACTATGGTTTGATTTCACTCATCAAACTAAAAAAAAAACATCTTTTGGTTTAGCTTACAAAAAATAAGTCATGTGACCACAGGGTTCGTCCTGGGACGAGTGAGATTTAACACACAACATATTTCAGCCTCTCAGCTGTGGATCCACATTTCTGCTCCACACTCCTGAGATTTCATTCATGCCGGTGGATGTTTCCGCCAGAAAACTGAACATCTAAGCAGCTTTGTCTTCAAGAGAGGGGATGACTGCTCTGTGATGTTTCCTTTTCTAATACAGTAAAGGCTCGTGAACTGTCTTCCTATGAAGGTGACATCCATTAGGATGATGTGATACAGTAGATTTCTCTTAAAGACCAGTGTTGATTTAAGCATCCTTTCCTTTTTTCTGATTAAAACATCATCAGCAAAAGGTCGTATTCCTGCCAGACAGCTTCTGTGTAATCTGTTAATATTTAATATTCCAATACGTTTTTTATTTCTGCAAATCTTTGCCTAGTTTTTGATGAAGAAATGTTTTTCATTGGAGTTTATAATAAGATGTTTCCTGTTTATGGGTTTTTTCCTGTCAACTCATAATGTTTTCATCATTTAAGACAGAAAAGGTGTAGATGACATGTTTCCTGATGAGTCTGGAATCGTTCCTGTGGTCGAGCGTGTTTTGACCATGAATGTGGGGCATCATGTTTAACAGAGTGGCTGCTGTCAGAGCGAGGACAGAGGAGAGCGGGCTCTCATTGAACCGCCGGACACAAGCCTCTGTTTGTCCGTCTGTCGTGCGTGCACGTGTTCACATTTCCCCGTGCTCCCAGAGCTGAACAGCAGGGCAAATTGAGGTGGGATGATCACAAAAACTGCAGAGTGCAGCAGTTGTCTCAGCTGCAGCTGCTGCTTTCCTTTGAGTTTCTTTCCACTCCAAAGCAGCGTCAGGCTTCTCATACCTGGAACCAGACCTGATGCTCTGAAGAGTCTGCTTTAGGAAACTCTTCTCTAGCATCTGCCACCCTACTGTCAGTGGAAAATGAAGCAAAGAACAAAGCTTTAAAAACATTTACTAAACAATTTTCAAGAGATTTTTTTTGTGCCGTCCTTAGCTAAAATCTAAAAACCTGTGTCGTTTTTAAGATATAGTTTCTGCAGAGGAGCAGGAGTTCATTAAAAAATTCACCCCTCTGAGTCGTGGGCAGGACCACCCCCCTTCCCCTCTCTGTTTAAGCAGAGCAGGGAGCTTGTGACTCGCCCAGTGTATTTTCAACGTCACAGACAGACTGATTTTCAACAACCAGAATTTTTCCTGTCCTGATTCATAGCGGTTTGAATAAAGAAACACTCAGAAATGCAATTTTGATCTTAATTTTCTTTAAATATGTCCTCTATTATCAGAAAAATGCCACAAGAACTTATTAAAAACAGCATTTTCATTTGAATGGGTCTTGAAATGGCTTTTTAATTAAGTTCTAACATCTGGAGTTTATGATGCATTTGTGGTGTTAAAGTGGTCTAGTCAGAGGAACTTGTTTTGAAAAGGTTTTGTTCCAGATCAAAGTCTGCTCAATTCAATTCAAACGTTTTCCTCATGTTTCAGAGACCAGCCTCTTGTGTCTAAATGCTCTACAGAGTTAATTAAGAATTTGGTATTTTCATGGGTTCAAGAGAAGCAAAGAAAGTAAAAATCTAATATCATTTCTGTGAAAGTCAGACTAACACTGACGGTCTATTTAAGGTGGACTCACTGAAGCGCAGCCATCAGCAGCTTGGTGTCACCGGGCGCCTGCAGCGTAAAGCTGGTGGTCGATAACCAGGTTGTTGACTCCTTTCTTTCCTCCTTTCAGCTCTACGACAAGATCAACACCAAGTCCTCCCCGCAGATCCGAACCCCTCCCAGCGATGCAGTACAAAGAGCCAAAGAGGTGACTGGGCGGACGCTCTGCATCCACACTTTGAGGAGGAGAGTCTGATGAGCTGACTGCCTCCTGAAACGCTGTTTCCTCGCTTTTTCAGCTGCATTAACCCTTCTGCCCTCTTTTTTTTTTTTTTTGGGGGGGGGGGGGGGGGGGGGGGGGTGGTCTGTGGTTTAAGACACAACCAGAGTTCTTAAAACGAAGACACAAATTTTGTCACTTTTGTACAATGGAAAAAACCACTGTAGAAAGCAGTGTGATGAGGCGATTCCTGCTTCACTGAGGGGGGGGCTGCTCAGTTGAAGTTGCTCTCCTTCAGGATCACACCTTCTCGCTTCAGCAGAGCAGTTTTTATGAAGATCCCATCCGTGTGCGGGTGTTCTCATTACAGAGCCTGCTGGGTGGAACAACCAGCGGATCTGTGGGCCGTTAAAGCTGCTCTTGATGCCGCAGGCCACCATTGACCCGCCTCAAACACTGCTGTGGTCTTTTGCGTGCCGCGCTGCAACGGCTGCCAGACGGTCAGGGTCGCTGGCGTGCAGCGCGAGCGCATTGTTCATGCGTGCAGGCGACTAACACAGGAGACGCTGTTGTGTTTGCGCTGCGTCTTTTGTTTAGGGAGCAATTAAAGTGTGAATAGCGAAGGAGTGGGCGATGTAAATCCCAGAGCGGCAGAGGCAGTGGAAAACATTTAAACTCTGTTTTTACAAAGCTCTGCGTCACGTCAAAGAGAAGCTGGCTAATTAACACAGATCTTTATATAAAACATTCAAGCCTCCCACTTAAATCAGCCAAGGGGGATGAGGTGCAGATGCTGGCAGTTAAAGGGAGGCACATCGCAGCTTGTTGAGGAAGACTAACCGCTCTAATAACCAAAGCAGAGTTTTACTGCAAGTGCAACTCAGACATATGTCATTTTTAAGCATTCCACTGCAGTAAATGTGAACTTTTATTTTAGAAGTAAAGATCTCATAGCTTTGGGTTCTTCTGTCCTTCCACTCGGGTTGTGTGGAGGGTCATAGAAAACGTGTGGGAGGGGCAGGGGGAGGGGAGCGCAGGTACCGGTATGTCTTTAACTTCCCTTGAGGCCTTTAAGACCACATCAAGGGACGTGTTGAAAACGGAACATATCATTGTCCTGTGAGTGGTAAGATAGTTTGATTTGATTTGAAATGTTTTTTTCAAGCAATCAAATTAGAATAATGCACAAAACAATAATAATCAATAATTCAATAATCAGTTATACATTCATACAAAGATGTATCAAATTTAGGATGATTAGAAATTAAACTAAATATTGCTTAAAAGGGAGTGGAAGGAAGCGAACTTATATAATCCCACCCCTGTTTTATTGTACCATTTTCATTTCATGATTCATCATTATCCAGTTCATAACTTTTATCAGATAGAATTAAGAATCCTGAAAAGTATCAATAAATCACATGACAAAGATGAATTACTTACTATGTAAAAATAGACAAAACTATTTTAGAAATCAACAAAGCAAATGCGGATCAGTTATCTAAAATATATGCAGATTGTATTCGTTAGAAAAATTATGACTATAATTAAAAATAACACTGTATGAGAAATCTTCCTAGCAGAAATTGATCAAGTATCAAAAGTTAAAAATATGTGCAAATTCTTTTTCATCAGGAAAAATCATGAATCAATTGTTGGCGCAAGTGAAGTCATATAATTAGAAATCATTAATTTAAATCATCATCAATAATTGATTAAGCCTTTTTTTTATTATAATTCTAATAGTGGAAGTTACACACACTTATGATGTACAGACGATGCTGTTGCAGCGTCCGCCTACGCCACACTCTATAGTCGTTAGTGAGGTGCGCGTACTGGGCTCCTTACTGACGAATGCTGCACGCACGGGGTGTGCACGTGATTTGGAAGTGCCTGTAGGACGCCAACACAAACTACACTCCGTTTGTCTAAAGTCCTAAATCCTAACAGTCAGGCTGCACGCAGGGAGCACACACTTGAACGGCACTAGCGGGCTCCTTCCACAGCGTCATACCTACTTACCCCTCACTTACCCTTGTATGTTGTAGAAGTGTTTTCTACAACTACTGCCTGTCTGCGGATATCTTGATATTTTATGCGGTACATTTGCGATACGTCGTACAGATTCATGGGCAGTTGTGGCTCAGGCAATAATCACGGTTGACTAATTTTAGTGACTTTAAAGATTTTAGTTCGAGTCCAGGGGTTTAATGTCATTATATCTTCAAAGCTAAAAAGAACCTGGCTTTTGCTTTAGCCCACAGAAAACCCAACAAGTCATGTGACCACAGGGATCGTCCAGATGTTACTTTACATTTTTAAGATTTACCGTTGCAAATAGCGTCTCTCAGCTGTGATGCTAAAAAAATGAATACAAATTTAAATAATTAATTTATTAATTCAAGCACACAAAAATAAAGATTTAGCTTGATAGGTTAACATATGCAATTATCAAGTTGCTTCAAATATAACTTAAATCAAACCACGTTGATGAACTGACTTTGAAATACTTTTTTCCAAAAAGCCTCTCTCACAAACCTCTTTTTTTATATGAACCAGAGGCGATGACATGGATGACACATGAACAAAAATATGTTCCTATTTTAAATTATTTTATTTTATTATTTATTTATGTATTTTACAGCTTCTCAATCATATCTGCTCATAGTTAATCCTGTGTACAGAGGTTTTCTCACCTCATTGTTCCAGATTCTCCACAGCTTAGCTGGGAGATGCAGAACTCTAATGAAGCTGCTGTTGCTATTGGAATAATATTCCACCCATCTCTCTTTAGAAAAGAGACAAAAGCGGCGTGCTCTAGCTTTGCATTTTAAACTCGTGCATTTATATAACCTCCAAACAGCAGCTGGTGGTACAGATTTTTATACATTCTATTATACTAGTATATTTTCCTTTTTTTTTCACAGACAGCTTTTGCATTCACCCCCAGCAACAGCTACTTATTATTGAATTTCAGCCTTTTAACTGGGGTGTTTCATAAAAAAAAAGAAAATTACTGTTATTTGTGAAGACCCGTGAATTCAAAGGATGGTGTTCTTGTTCACACGCATACACACACGCCCAAATACATAGAAGCCTGCACACTTTTCACAGTTTCTTTGTTGTGTTTCTGACTGTCCAGTGAACCTGAAAAACATCCTGTGACTCCCAAAAGGTCCCTACCTTATTGTCACATGGAAATGCTGCTTCAGATCTTCAGTTAGCTTTATTTGAGAAGCGCCAGCCGCTAACTGCTGCTGTGCACTTACCTCTTAGGTTCTTCTGTTATCAGACACGGTTGTGTTATTTTTTTTTTTTTTGGCAGTTCATTCATGGTTTTGCTTCCTCCTCCTCCTCCTCCTCCTCTGCTCATGCTCTCCAGCTGGGATGTTTTAACCGCTCTGGCTTCGTCTCCTGCTCTGTGTTTAGGAGGGGCTTCCATCGTTAACTTTTTTCTGGCTTCATTAAAAGTCTTTTCCCACATTTTAAGGGAGAACCTTCTCAGCTTTTCTGTCACTCACATTTGTCTTTAGAAGCACGCTGTTGCTTTGGCTGCGGGAAATAATCTGACCCTCGGACTGCGTTGCTGAGTTTGGGCAGAGGTTGACCTCTGATCCCTGTTATGACATTTAAAGTGAGAAACCTCCTGTAATCCTTATTTTGTGTCTTCTTCTGCTTAAGAATTCCTTCCGAGATGGAGCGAGTGACGCTTTGATGCATCTGGAATGTGTAAGAGCTCCTCACACTGCTGCTGTGTTCACAATCCCAGCTGAGCAGAGCATCAGGAGGCTGGAGAGTCGTGGCTTTGAGCGCGTGAAGGTGGAGGTTCTGTCAGCCTCTGGTCTGTGTTCTTTAGCTTTAATGATCCAGCACCATAAGAGCTGAAGCTAGCAGAGAGATGGGTGGAACGCCCCTTCAAACTATGGCTTTTACGTCTCCCAGGAGGTCCCCACTATCCAAAAAGTGACAAATGAGGGTTACAATAAAGAAACAGCACCTTGGTCTTATCTAAACTCCCTTTCCAAGTTTCCCAAAGTCCAGACTGAGATGCAGAATCAGGAACACTGAGCTGTGCAGGAGCACGTCTGCACACCTCAGTTGGATTTCATCAAGCAGATTATTGCTGAAGCAAGTCAGCCCTCATTCAGATTGAAGTTTAAATCTACTCTTTTACTACAAAAATGAACTGCCACTTTTAATTCAGAAGAAAAGTTTGTGGCTGGCTTTTATTTTCAGAACTGTTATGGGGATTCAACCGTATTCAGGTTGAATCCCCACCTTTTCTTTAGGAAAAGCGGTTTGGTGATGATTACTCCACCAAGATGCTGGCTTCTGACTTTACATAGCTTTTTAAAAAAATTCCCCTTAATTGTGAAATGGGTGTGATGTTGGCAGCTTTGGTTTATCTTTCATTTGTGGGACAGTGAACAGGGTCTTCAGCTGACTTCAGCTGTTCAGCAGCTTAGGCTGAATCATTGCAGCACTCTGGACTCTCGATGCCCATGTCTCTTTCAGACACTCCTGTGGACAAAAAAACTCCAAAAATTCCACAGATCACCAGCTGACGGCGAAACTGACCTCTTGACAAAAATACACTTCATGCGTGCAATCCATCTAAATTTGCCACCAAATCAGGAAAATGGTTGTTAACCAGATGGACATATCTTGGTGAAAAAAAACTTCACTATAAATTCAAGAATGCTGCTGGACTTTAACCAACAGGAGGATGACTGAACCCTTGTGACTTTTTGAGGTTGTCCTGGTTTTGTTTGTCAAGCAAGTTGACCTGCAGTTGCATCTAAATAAAGTATGAAACAGCTGTAAAGTGTTCAGTCACAGAAGTTCTGTTTTGTTGTTTTGTGGCATTTCGTTGACATGCAAAAAAGCTGGTGTCTCTGGTCATTGTGGTATACATATGGTGACTACCAGGAGTTGCAGATCCTCTCTAAACCCTCAGCATTTCTTTGAAGTAGGTCTCACCTCCACAATGCTACATTTACCAGTCAGGGGCAACATAACTGCAGCTGACATCGAGCTAAATCACATCAGGCGGGTTCATGGGAAAGGACCAGAACCTTCTTTCTGTGGTCCAAACGTCGTCTCATACTTGGACCCTGGAGTCGCACGCAGAGGTTGATCAGTTGCCGTGCATGCACTCTCTGGGATCCAGAAAATACTGAGGGTTATAAAGGTGTGAGCGGGCTTTAGCCATCAGCCATTAAAGCCTAACTTCTCCCTTTAATGTCATCAGGTGCTGGAAGAGATCTCCTGCTACCCAGAGAACCACGAAGCCAAGGAGCTCAGGCGGATTTTGACCCAGCCGCACTTCATGGTGAGTCAGAAACCCCCTCACTGTGGACGGTCAGCGGCCTTTTGAACATCTGCTTTTGTACTTTTCTGTTTAGATATAGGCTCGCTCCACCCACCCACCATCCTTTTCATTTATTTTTTTTATTTTTCTCTGCTTAAGGTCTGAAGCTAAAAAAGGGAAACGTGATTTTCTGCATTGCTAACATTTGCTCTGGGCCTGTTTGCAGCTTCCCTGCACTAACCCCATCATTTTAATACGTCCAGCTTTCTCTTCTGATGAGTGACCTGCTCATTCTCAGGAGGACTTGCCCTGGAAGAGCCAGCTCAGCACAAACCGCAATTATTAATGTCTTCTCCATGATCAATTTTCAAATATTTGGACTCTTCTGTGAATTAAAATCATTTGTCACTCCAAAATCGGAGTCCCTGATTGGTCAAAGTTCGACCTGGTTCAACTTTCAGCGTGGTTCAACAGCTGCGTGTTTTGTACGTAGAGCCTAAAAAGGGTCTTAAACATGTGCATCGCTACACATAAATTCAAGAGTTTTAAATGTGAAAGCCAAAAACGCGCATTTAAAAACTGACTATTTGTTACATGGTGCGGCGCTTGTCATGATAACGTCACAAGGCGTCGCACCACCTCTGCAGTCAAGATACAGCGATATCAGAATCAGAAATACTTTATTGATCCCACACGTGGGAAATGTGTTCGTTACCATAACAACAGACAGGGGGAAAAAAAATTAAAAAATGAAATTAAAAACAAGAACAAGGAAAATGTGGTATAATTTAAAAAGCTATTTACAAAACAGTGCAGATAAAGAGATGTGCAAAAGCAATGTGCAAAATAGAGAAGAAAAGAGAGAAAGTTCTCCTCTTTCCGCTTCTTTTTGTCCAGATGATGAAGCTAAAAGTAGTTTTAAAGAAGCTGATACAGAAGATTTAAGATAGGTGACCGGAACTTCTTTTTGGGGCGTGTGATTATCACTGTGCGTTATTACTTTTTAATGCACACCCAGCAGCCAATCAGAATCTAGTATTCCCCTGGACTGTGGTATAAAACTCTTTAAATGTCTCCTGTGTCTTCAAAGACTCTGTTCTCCTCATGGAACTCTGGCCTGCATTCACACAAGAAGGAAGGCTCATCTCCCTCCACCTCTGTGCTGCGGTTTGATCAGTGTCTTCTGAAGCTCAGAGCGGTTTGCTCAAGTGCCACTCAGACACTGTGGATGTTGGATAGAATACTGGGGGTGTCAGGCAGCCCAGCATCTGCTACTTTAACCAACTCTGATGCTTTAGTTGCTTTGTTCAAAGCAAATGGCATCTGTTATAAAAGCAAGCTAGATTTTCTACAATATTCATTTATTCATTCACTCTGATGAAAATTGTGTTTTTAACATGTTCTTGTGGCATTTCTCTGATGAGAAAATTCAGCTCAAAATTGCATTTCTGAGTATTTTTTCCCCAGATCATTGTGAATCAGGAGCATATTAAAAAATGCAGTTTAAAAAAGATTGTATTTGTTGTGTAGAACATACGCTAGGTGGGTCACAAGCTCCCTGTTCCGCTCCATTCTCATGCATCCAGTTGCAGACTAATAGATCCATGAACTTCTTTGTTTTCCTAATCTGAACTGCAATTTGGATCAAAACTGTATGGCTGGATCGCTCTGATATTGCTCATCATTCACACCTGCACAGGTTTTTTGAATTTTATTTGACTATTTAGTCAGCCACCAATTGTGGTAGTTCTCCCACTTAAAAAGACGAGAGAAGCAAGTAATTTTGATGTGGCTCTCACAAACCTGTAACTTCTTCTGTGAAGAGGATCCTCTGTCCTCCACTCGTTACCTGTATTAATTAATGGCACCTGTTTGAACTTGGTTTCTATATAAAAGACACCTGTCCATCATCTCAAACAGTCACACTCCACTATTGCTAAGACCAAAGAGCTGTCTAAGGACACCAGAAACCAAATTGTTGATCTGCACCAGGCTGGAAAGACTGAATCTGCAATAGTTAAGCAGCTTGGTGTGAAGAAATCAAGTGTGGGAGCAATTATGAGGAAATGGAAGACATTCAAGTCCACTGATCATCTCCCTCAATCTGGGGCTCCCCGAAGATCTCACCCCATGGGGTCAAAATGATCACAAGAACGGTGAGCAAAAATCCCAGAACCACACGGGGGAACCTAGTAAATGACCTGCAGAGAGCTGGAACCAAAGTAAGAAAGGCTGCCATCAGTAACACACTATACCATCAGGGACTTAAACCCTGAAGTGCCAGACATGTCCCCCGCTAAAGCCAGTACATGTGCAGGCCCGTCTAAAGTTTGCTAGAGAGCATTTGGATGATCCAGAAGAGGATTTGGAGATGCCCCATGGTCAAATGAAACCAAATTAGAACTTTCTGATAAGAACTCTACTTGTTTTGTTTGGAGGAGAAAGAATGCCGAGTTGCATCCAAAGAATACCATACCTACTGTAAAGTATGGGGATGGAAACATCATGCTTTGGGCTGTTTTTCAGCAAAGGGACCAGGATGACTGATCGGTGTAAAGGAAAGAATGAATGAGGCCATGTATCATCAGCAAGGACATTGAAGAGGAAACGTGGCTGGGTCTTTCAACGTGACAACAATTCCAAACACACTGCCTGGGAAACAAAGGAGTGGCTTCGTAAGAAACATTTCAATGTCCCAGGGTGGCTCAGCCAGCCTCCGGATTTCAAACCCTTTGAAAATCTTTGGAGGGAAATTAAAGTCTGTGTTGCCCAGCAACAGCCCCAAAGCATTGCTTCTGTAGAGGAGATCTGCATGGAGGAATGGGCCAAAATACCAGCAACAGTTTGTGAAAACCTTGTGAAGACTTACAGAAAATGTTTGACTGCTGTCATTGCCAACAAAGGGTATATAACTAAGTAGTGAGTTGATCATTTGTCATTGACCAAATACTTATTTTCCACAGTAATATGCAAATTTATTTTTTCTGGATATTTTCTCATTTTGTCTCTCATAGTTGAAGTATACCTATGATGAAAATTACAGGCCTTTCTCATCTTTTTAAGTAGTAGAACTAGCACAACTGGTGGAATACTTTTTTTCCCCCCTCTATGGGGGGCTGACTAATCAAAATGATTCGGATACGGACCAAACCTTTACAGTTGAACATGGATTTCAGGTCTCCTCAGTGTTACAGAGAAACAGTGAGATAATCCAAAGAAAGACAAAGGTTTCCTTTGGAAATCCTTCAAAATAAAACACAGATCACAGAAAACCTGTGAGCAGTTCATATTTAAAACAGAGTGGGACATTAAAAGTTGACATTGGAACAGATTAATCTTTATATCTAGTTAAACTTAACCATGTTGTTGCTTGTTGATGCATCAAACCCCTTTAGCTCAATAATTACCTTAATTTAGCATCTACTCAAAAGCAAACATATAAGTTACTTTTTATTATTGCAGGAAAATAAATTCAAACATCAAGGTTTAAGCCATTATTTCTTCATGGCTTCCAGGTCTTTTGTTTCCTTTTTGTGCACAGATTTTCTCCATTCGCCTTGTTTTCGTGTTCCCACAGGCCTTGCTGCAAGCCCATGACGTGGTCGCCCACGAGGTTTACAGTGATGAAGCGCTACGAGTGACCCCTCCACCTGCCTCGCCCTACCTAAATGGAGACTCTCCGGAGAGCGCCAATGGAGACCTGGACCTGGAGAACGTCACCAGAGTCCGCCTGGTCCAGTTTCAGAAAAACACGGATGAGCCCATGGTACATCGCAGGAAAGCAGCACGACTTCGAGAAGCCGAACTTCTGAAGCGTTTGTTCGGCTTCAGCTCACACTGCAGCTCTGAAGGGCTTTGTTTTTTTCAGGGAATCACTCTGAAGTTGAACGAGTTGAACCACTGCATCGTTGCGAGGATAATGTACGGTGGAATGATACACAGGCAAGGTAAAGGTTTCCCAAACATACATCTGATGAAGCGGATTATTTTTGAATGAAGAGCATAAGCCTGACCTTTTGCTGTAAACCTTATGGAGGAGGCATCGATCAAAGCTGCTTCATTTTCTACCGTCAAAATGATTAAGGAGAAAACATTTTAAAAACCTAGAAAGCATTTTAAGAAAGGCATTTTATGGTCAGTAGGTAGCCAGATTACTCTGATTTCAGTTTTTCCATGCAAAGGATGAGTCTTCCTCACACAGCAGTTATTTATGGTGTTCCACAGGGTTCTGTGCTCGGTCCAAATATTCCAAGTATTCTTCCATGAGGTAACATTATTAGGCTGTACAGCATACTTTCCCATAGCTATACTTCAGCTTTACTTATCCGTTAAACCAGAAGATGTTTCCCGGTCTGCAATAATTTAGGCATGTTCATAGAGTCAAAGACTTGAAATTGCTTATTATTTGCTCTTTTTAAACAGAGATTGTGCGTTTTGGACCAGAACTCTTCATTCATTTAATCTGTAATGATATAATCTCACTGGGTGGCATTGATTTGTTCTCAGTCATGCTGTGTGAAACATTGAAATCATTATTGATAAGGACTTGACTTTTAACTCTCACCTAAAATTATACTTTTGAAGTCAGGAGTATCTCAGAATAACAGAAATAAGTTTAGGGACTCGTGGCTTCAAGATGAGATTGCTGGGAATCTTTACTTTCAGGCTGCTCCAAAACTTCTCTAAAATGTTTATTTGGTCCAAAATGTCACAGCCAGAGTTTGAATGAAAACTGGCAGAAGATCAGATTCCACCAGTGTTAGTTTCTCTTCAGCGATGCCTGATAAAAGCAGAACATTGAATCTTTTACTAACATTCAAAGCTTTAAACAGAATTACATCTTATCTCAAGGAGCTCATAGTCCCATAATTTCCAGACTAAATACCTGTATTTGGCTCCTAGCTGTTGCTACAATTTCAAGACACCATCTCTGCCCTTAAGTCTAGACCTATAACCTTCCATTTTCACTAAGGTAATGGTTAAGGAAGACATATAGGTGACATGTCTTTAGTCTTCTTACAGTAGGAAGACTGCTGAGGGTGGCTTTAGGACAAAGACAGACCTCAAATTCCTCCCACCACACTGACATTTAGGGACAAGAGCAGAAGGTATGGAGAAAGCTCAAGGCTGTGCTTGAAGATGTTTTAACTCCTCCCACTTCCTTTTCATGCCATCTGGCTCCCACTTTTTAAAGTAACAGAAATAGCTTCATCCCAAAATCCATTTTTTCCTGAATGTTAGGATGCACTGGGTGTTTTTTCACAACTTCTTTACTGAATACTTTTTTTGTCTCTTTTGCTTGGTAGCACTTTTATTGTAAACTGGTGTTTAATAATAAACATAATTTAATTAGATTGAATGCAAATCTTCAATAAGCAAATATTCTTAGGTTTTCTTTATGAATAATGTGTGAGATAAACATATTAACACTTTTTTTCTCGTGGAGTTAGAAAAAACTGATTCAGCAATATATCGCGATAGTTCATTTGGCGATACTTTTATTGATTCAAAATGCTGTCAGGAAGATATTTATTTAACTATTTGTGAGCATCCTTCAGCGACTGACTCTTGTTTTCCACTTCACCCTCCGACTGCTAGTTGGCAGCAGAGCTCACAGAGCCTCTTTGAGCAGCTCTACTCTGCACAAAACAACAGGGAGACCTCGGCCAGAGGCAGCTTTTTTCGTTGTTATGAGACATGAACTACTTAGTTTTTACTTGGAATGGGTACCGAACTGAAACTCTGTGTCATGTTGCTGCCAGTAACATACAAAAACGCGGATTAAGGTGCTTTGTAGCTAGGGGTTTCACGATTCTCCAAATCCTCAATTCGGTTGCATTTTCGATTCTAAGGTCATGGTTCGATTCGATTCTCGATTCTCTTTTTACATTTATTCTTTTTTAAAGCACAAATTGTCATTTTTCAAACTAGACTTTAATACAATATGATAAATGACCTTTGTTTGCAATCTACCACACTACATGGTCAAATTTAAAACTTGTATTAACAACATAATTTAACAATAACATATCTTTAGTCAATTGAAAACTTAAAATTAACTGCTATCCAGTTTCTCTTTTGCAAGTGCATTCACAACAAAACAAACAAAAACAATAAAACAGACATGTTCATAGTCTCTGAACAATTAAGTGTCTTCAACCATTTGATGCAGAGAAAAATAATTCAATCAATAAATAATATTAAATGTAAATTTATCTGAAACATTAACCCAGCAGCACCATTATATTTAACGTTTTTAGTCTGAAGAAATGGGTTAAAAAAAACATTGTTCTGATTTGGTTTCTAAATGATGATTGTTTATTTATGATGTCATAAAGTGCAGCTGTTTTCCTGCATTACCTGCTGTCTTTATGTTAAATGCTGACACCAACTAAACAGGCAGACAAAGAAGATGGAAAATAAAGACACGTCACCAAAATGTCTACAAAGTTCATAAAGAATGACATTTTTAGCATGAGCTGAGGAATCTAAAGGCACGCGGTGATCCTGATCTGGGCAGCTCTCCGCGTGCGCGTTCAGGCGGAGCTCCCCCCCCCCCCCCCCCTTCATTCTCTCTCACACGGGAGCCGCGTGTGACAGGAGACGGGGGCGCGCACCTGCAGGGACGGCCCTTCACTGTGTCAGCCTGTTAGAAACTATGTGATTAACAGATAATAAGAAACAAACAGCGGCACAGATTTTTACCAAGCACTGATCTGCTGTCACCGCCGACCCCAGTTAAATTTGCGCACCTTTGCCGGCTTTCCCTTAGACCGCTGCTACTGTGCGTGCCCCCCCGGCATCGCATCTGCGCGCGCCCCACTATTTCAGAAGGACTGATTTAACAGATAAATAAATAAATCTATGTTTTTGTGGTGCCTGCGGAGATGCCCTGCCATGTTAGTCGTGCTGACAGTGAGAGAATATGGTACACGCACACAGCACAGCTTGGAAACAGTTGTTTTATTTTTTTTTTCGACAACGCGAACGTTGTCAACATAACTCACTGGAAATCCAAAATACTTTCACACCAGCGACTTTAGTGAAAGAGGAGGGGATTGGAGTTCTGTCAATGGGTCTCCTGCAGTTACCATGCTATCTTTTGAGCGGCTGTTAGAGGAGGTTGACTCGCAGCACTTCAACACAGGTGTTTTTTTCCGCTTGGCAAGTAACCGGACGCAACATGGGGGCGTGGCCGCGTGATCGACGATTCCATTTTTTTTAATTCGAAGTTCAAGACTGTGGCTTAATTTCGATCGATTTCGATTTAAAATTCAAAATCGAAATCGTGACACCCCTATTTGTAGCGGACATCATTCAGGCTCCTGAACTGTTTAAAAGTACTGGAGAAGCTACATTAAGCAATATTGAAAATAAAAAGCGCCTTATTTTCCCAATCATACTTTTACAACCTTATTGGTTAAGGCACATTCATTCAATTTTTTTTCCATATACTGAAATATACTATGTGGTGGAAATCAGATAATGCTTACTGTTCCTTTTCTATATTATAGGTTACCAAAATAAAAGCACTTTGAATTAGCCTGGGTAAAAGCAACTTTATAAATGAGATACAGTTTCAGTGCTTAACATTGTGATCATTAAATAAACTGAATTTGACAATTTTATTACAATAAAAGACTAATTGAATTCAAGTAGAGTTTTTACTAAGTCATATATTTAAAAGAAAAAAAAAAAAAAGAGAGAACAAATGTGTTCCGGTACAATATCGGGATACGTATCGTACCGCCAGACTCTTGCCAATACACACCCCTACTTTTTTCCCTCTTTTTGTTTTTGTTTTAAATCACAGTGCCGGCTTCTTTGTTTTGGATTCTTTGTTGTAGTGACATCCTGTTAATTAACCCTGACTTTGTTTATCCTGCTGTAATTAAAAATCCACTTCAGATACAGACTGCTGTTTTCTCTGATGTGGAGGGAAAATTAGGACCAAAGGAGGATGAAATGCACAGATGATTTGGAGGTTTCACCACCGTCCCCGTCTTCCCTACCTCTTCTCTTGTTTTCAGGAACGCTGCACGTCGGAGATGAGATCAGGGAAATCAACGGCATCAGTGTGTTCAACCAGACTGTGGAGCAGCTGCAGAAGATGCTGGTGAGTCCCCCTGTGACCCTACAGACAGATGGACCACCATCAGAACTACATCTTCCGATGAATCTTCATGCAGAATATTTTCCTTACTCTGATCTTTTCTGGTTTTTAGTGTGTTCTAATTGTGAGGATCTAGACTATAAGCTTCTTAAGAGGAGTCATCAAAGTTCCATTTGAGTTGGTCTACTTATCAAATTCCAATTCACAACGATGTCATATCAAAGTACTAACTGAAGAAAAACACTAAAGCAAAAGAAAAACTACATTTACTCAGAACTCCCTTGCAAAAGAGGTTTTTAATCTTAGTGGGAATATCCTGGTGAAATTAAGGGTTAATAATAATCTACCAATGATATCATTCAGTTCAAGGTTTTTATAGTCCAGTCAGGCCCAAATCATTCTGACCAGACCGAACAGTTCCTGTTGTATTTCAGTAATGACCTTTAGTAAAGACCAACAGAGTAAACTGATCATGCTGAACGCTGAGAGGAGGAACAGCTCTATAAAGATAGGAAGAAACCTCTGGTAGGACCAGACTGTAAGAACAACTCCCCGATTCAACCCAGACCCATTGACTATATGAGAACTGGACTGAGTGAGTGTCGACGTTTGAAACTGCCATGTTGGAGCCAGACGATGCCTGTAAGAAGAAGTGATTGGTCCAAGTTGCTTTGAGTTAAGGTTTCCATGGCAACTACTATCGCCAATAAGGAGTGAGCTTGTTGGAAGTCCACACGTCTACTACTTGAAAGCGGGCTCAGGAGAATCTGTCAAACGTTTTGTACGTGAGACACATACTTTTACTGAGGAATCTGGAATCTGATTGGTCAGTTTATAAACTTGAATAACTACAGAAAAAATATCATGAACAAAATGAAGATTATCAAGAATGTGCAAAAAAAAAGGTATCAGAGCAAGAGTGGTTATTCTGGCCAAAAGGAAGGACTGAGTAATAGCTGTTTATTTCTTTAGATGGGTTTTTGGCTTCTTGGAGCCAACAGGTACCTTAAGTATAAAATGCTTGGGGGAGGGGCCACTCAGTCCAGTTTTCATATATAGTCAATGGTCTAAAAGCACCTGACACCAGGTTGTACAGTTTAGTGTTTGCTTGTGATACATATTGGTTAGACCTTTACATAAATAAGGCTTCACTGCAGTATCAACCTTCAAAACTTCACTTCAGATGTCATTTCTTTGTCTTTCCAAATGTATTGTGTGCTTGTATATGTGTGTGTGTTGTTGTTTCTGCAGTGTTTCTGTGTGTTTATTTAGCTGTTTTTCAGTTACCTAAGATCACAAACTGTGTGTGTTTATCCACAGAGAGAGATGCGAGGCAGCATCACGTTCAAAATAGTACCAAGTTACCAAATGCACGGCTCCTCATGTGAGGTAACACCCCCCCTCCTCCTCCTCTTCTTCCTACTGCTCTTCCTCCTCATTTCTGCTGAAGACGAGCTTCTGATCTGGGTACTAACTGCTGGCCTTTTAACTGGGCGAGTGTGTGTAACCCTAGGATGTTGTTGTGTTCATGGTGTGTGTTTTGGTTTTGCTGTGGCTGGGTGTGACATTCAGCACACCAATTTCACAACAAAGATACGAGAACTTGCCTCATACCCAGTCTTCTCCTCCGTTGGTAGGCCACGCCTCTCTGTGTGATCCCGCCCTGCTGTTGTCTGCAGACCACCTGCACACACACACACACACACACACACACATAAATATAGAAGACAGGATAGCAGTCTGCCACATTAACAGGGCTTAGCAGCGACACGGGTCCCCTTCGACCCAGTGGTTGTAATCTCTCCCCAGAGGTGAAGGGTCAGAAGAGTCCTGATCTGGCAGCTGTTTTTATGACACGTCCCAGACAGTTTTTCCTAATGATGAGCAATGAAAACATAATTATTTATAATAATGAGAATTAGTTTATAAGCAATCCTAACATAGTACTCACATGCAAAAGGTATTGTGGAGATGCAGCTTTACAATGAAGGAGCAGATGGACAGGACCAGCCCTGACCCGCTCTGTCAGGATCTCCTTCGTTAGGACGGGTCGTACATTTTAACGGCTTTTAAAATGACGTTTTTATGTGTTACAAAGCCAGAGTATATTTGAAAGAATCTGGAAGCTCCTTGCTTTCTTTCAAATAATAAAAGCAAGTATACAACGCCCTGAATGTCAGGTTTGACCTCATGGACTGAACACCAGCAA
The DNA here is from genome assembly GCA_023969325.1 of Oryzias curvinotus. Taxonomy (NCBI): domain Eukaryota; kingdom Metazoa; phylum Chordata; class Actinopteri; order Beloniformes; family Adrianichthyidae; genus Oryzias; species Oryzias curvinotus. The sequence continues at coordinate 15,490,761 of CM043726.1, read as the reverse complement.
TTCTCTGAGGTCACTTATTTGGCTAAATCAAGGGGAGAGTTTTATGTCTTCTTGTAACTTCTGTGTTCATATGTGTTGCAAAAGGTCTCTAAAATGTTTTCACCTGTCAGTGACTCTGTCAAAGTTAGAGGCTGGCTGGATGGTAGCGTGTATTGAGATGTTTGTCATGCCTCTGCCGCCTCTGTCATCAGTCAGGTGTAACATAAAGGATTTCATCTGCTGCGCGTCGTCATGGTAATGAGTGAGGGTTAACTCATTAGGCTATTTGAGTCATCATCTTCTCTAATTCTAACATTTGTGAATTTGAGACTGTTTGGTTTCTTCCTTCTCTGTTCTTGTGTAACTGATGGGGAATATCAGGCAGTGGTGATTCCTGACAGCATACAGACCCTTTCCAAAAAAGTAGTTTTTCATGAAAATTAACTACTAATTTTCATAATTCCATTCTGACCTGTTTAATATATTTGAAAGATTTATTTGTACATTTTTACATACAGTGCCTTGCGAAAGTATATAGAATCCACCTGTATGTAATCAAGTCTCTGTATAAATGCACCTGCTTTGTGATAGTCTCAGAGGTCTGTTTAAAGCGCAGAGAGCATCATGAAGAACAAGGAACACACCAGGCAGGTCCAATATACTGTTATGGGGAAGTTCATAGGTGGATTTAGATACAAAAAGATTTCACAGGCTTTAAACATCCCTCAGAGCACTGTGTAAGCGATAATATTGAAATGGAAGGAGGACCAGACCACTGCAGATCTACAAAGACCCCGCCGTCCGTCTAAACTTTCAGCTCAAACAAGGAGAAGACTGATCAGAGATGCAGCCAAGAGGTCCATCCCTCTGGATGAACTGCAGAGATCTACAGCTGAAGTGGGAGAGTCTGTCCATAGGACAACAATCAGCTGCACAAATCTGGCCTTTATGGAAGAGTGGCAAGAAGAAAGCCATTTCTTAAGATATCCATAAAAAGTCTTGTTTAAAGTTTGCCACAAGCAGCATGGGAGACACACCAAACATGTGGAAGAAGGTGCTCTGGTCAGATGAAACCAAAATTTAACTTTTTGGCAACAACAAAACGTGCTGTTTGGCGTAAAAGCAACAAAGCTAATCTCCCTGAACGCACCATCGCCACTGTCAAACATGGTGGTGGCAGCATCATGGTTTGGGCCTGCCTTTCTTCAGCAGGGACAGGGAGGATGGTTAGAATTGATGGGAAGATGGATGAAGCCAAATACAGGACCATTCTGGAAGAAAACCTGATGGAGTCTGCAAAAGACCTGAGACTGGGACGGAGATTTGTCCTCCAACAAGACAATGATCCAAAACATAAAACAAAATCTACAATGGAATGGTTCACAAATAAACATATCCAGGTGATCAGACATTCAAAGTCCAGACCTAATTCCAATCCAGAAACTGAAAACTGCTGGTCACATATGTTCTCCATCCAAACTCACTGAGGTCCAGCTGTGGGGCAAATGGGGAATGGGCAAAAATGTCAGTCTCTCGATGTGCAAAACTGATAGAGACATACCCCTAGCAACTTACAGCTGGAATCACAGCTAAAGGTGGAACTACAAAGTATTAACTTAAGAGGGGTGAATCATTCCAGAACCTGCAGAGATCCAGAAAGAGTGGAAGTAGGTGGAGGAACAGCTTCAAAAACCACCACATTCAGGAGATGGGCTAATTGGGCAAGTTCTGGTCCCCTCTCTCTGGCCAACACTTTTAAAATCCAAGGCCAACAAGAACACATCTCAACTGGAAACCAAGGAAAAAGAAGAAAGACATAGACCAAAAGTTGGAACAAAAGTGGTCCAATGTCTCAATGGTTCTGGTGACAAGGAAAGAGCTGTGTAGACCGTTGGAACAGTGTCCAGGTCTGTCTGGTGAAAGAAAGTGTCCTTTCAGGAATCAGGGTATGAGGGTTTGGAGGAAGGTTGGTGAGATGCAGAACCCAAACTGCTGAAGGCCAAGTCCAGGTGTTGGTAAATTCTACGTCTTCAATCCAAAATCACTGCAACAGTCTTGCAGAATGTTCTAGAGGACTTCAGGATTCCTCCTGCTGAGGTTCTGGATGGAGATGCAGATTTTCCAGCAGGACCTGCTCTCTGCCCGTACTCTCTAAGGATTGAAGATGGACGTATGATTTAAAAAAAATATTTTGATTGATTTGATGTGATCATAATCTATGTCTTTATCTTTATGTATAAACTCAGAAGTAAATAGTGAGTTCTTTACTGTCTTCTGCTCTTCTTAAATCCTGAATTCATGGGTTTTATGAATTGGAACCCTATTTTATGAAAAAGTAAACAAATATTTGAAATAAAGTAAACGTTATGATATGATATTATGATATTCTATGAAAGTTACATTTTTAAAGGAAATTATGGAAATGAATACCCTTTTTCATGATATTCTACTTTTCTGAAAAGGGTCTGTAGGTGGATTTTCACAGCTTCTATCTGTGAAAAAAGATAAAAGTATCTGTTTTGTAACCAGATACATTTACAAAACCGGACAGATCAGGCTTCAAGCATTTGGTTCGTTCTCTGCTATAAGTAGAGACTCATGGGAAGCGGTTTACGCTTCCACCTCCAGACACCCAGCAGAGCTGCCTTCACACTGCATTCATTTGAAAGGAAAACAGGATATTTGTCACTCAGTTGTGTAAACAGAAACATTGATATCTGCATCTTAATCTGCGTGAAGTCTCAGTACTTACTCTGCCTCATTAGGAAAAGCAGTTTTGGTCCCAAATTGGCCTTAAAACATGTTCACTCTCCGAATATGTTTGAATTCAAAAGGTTTTAAAAAAACAACAATTTCCTCTTGATCTTGTGTGTAGACGTTTATATTTAAATCTCAAAAGCTGGAAGGTCATCTTCCTCTCCTGGTGGCGTGGGACAGAGGCTGGATGACAATGATGGAAGCTAAAAATGCTAAAAAAAAAAAAAAGTTGCTAAATGCTGGAACAGATTTGCAAAGTTTAGACTTTGAAATAGTTTTCATCTTTAGTCCATTCATCCTCCGGGTTATTGCAGCCATGTCTGTTAAACTCCTCCACTCCCACCATCAACACCTCATGGTCTGTGCTGCACAGACCAGAACTCCTCATCTGTCTGGTGCCTCCTTGTGGTGACATGAGGCCCTGCAAGTCCGAGGCCTCTTGTTGAAGCATTTCACTACGTTGGCACAGTGGCGCTCCTCTTATAAGATCTCACCTGCTGCCTAGTGTGTGTGTGTGTGTGTGTGTGTGTGCGCGTGTGTGTTGCTGACTTGTGTGTCTTATTTCAGAAAGAGTCCCCCACCACATCCAGGCAGTCCCCTGCCAATGGCCATTCCAGCATTAACAGTTCTATCTTGGTAAGGACCCCATCTTTAGAGCCCCCCCCCCTCCCACTAACTATGAAACCCCCACTCCCACCTCTACCCCCCACCACCACCACCCCCTCCGCTGCGTGTTATCTTTCCAGCTCGCGCCTCGTGGCGCCCCCGCGTCCTCCACATACATCTGTAAACGTCCTCGCTTCTGTTCGTGTCTCACTCCGAGTCGCTCTCAGGAGGAGAAGCTGCAGCCGGGTCCTGATGTTGCTTCCAAGTCTTGACCCCGAGTCCTCTATTTGAGACACACCCCCTCGAGTTCGATATCTAAGTTAACAAATTGGTGTGCTACAGAGAGCCTGCTGCATGCTGCGTCTCGCTGCTGGCTGTAGAACTGGGCCCTGAAAGGTGACTTGCTCCGGGTCTGACCTCCCTGGCTCCGCAGATTGCTGTTTCCTCATTCGGGCTCCCTGCAGACGCTGCAGTCTGAGCCTCTGCAGCTGCCTGGCCTGCTCTCTGCCTGCTTGTTTGCTTCTCACTTAGATCTGCAGGAAGAGTTGAGTGTTTCTCCTCTATCGTCCTCCTCACTTCTGTCAGGAGATGCAGACCGTCGAGACTGTCCTCTGTGTTTCCTGTGTCAGTGTGCCTTTTAATGTCTGTATCTGACGGATTCTGTCTTTCTGCAAAAAAACGATCACTCCACAGGACCTGCCCTCCACCATCCAGCCCCATGGTCGACAGGTAATCTACTTCAATGACTCTCTCTCTCTCTCTCTCTCATTCTGTCCACCACTGACTTTAAATGGGAACTGGACTGAGTGACCCCCTCCCCCGTTGGTGTTCCAACCTCCTGGCTCCAAAAGCCCAAAGACTTCTATAGAAAATCAAACAGGGTTCACACGGGTCTTAAAACGTTTTAAAAGCATTGAATTTTTTAATTTGAAAATAATATCTTTAAACAAAAGTCTTCAATTTTGATATCTGAGCCTTAAAATTGTGCTGTTTGAAACTTCTCCATCTCACTTTCACTTATTGAAATTTGAATTTTTCAACCACAATTATTTTTGATCAAATAATGTAAACAGGCCAACTCCAACATTACACTGCTTACTGATGACGTCTGGCTCCAAAATAGCTGCATCTGTATCTGAAAAACATGGAATGAACTGAATGGACTTCATTTTTGTTGGAGCGGGTGGTAATCCATTTTCTTTGGGTGACGTAACACCCATTCAGTCCAGTTATCATATACAGTCAGTGAGAAAGACGCTTCCCTCCCTTCATCCTACCCTCTTCCATGCTTAACAAAACTCAACAAATGTATGCAGAAAAAGGTTGTTTTTTATGCAGAGTATTTGAGATTAATTACCACTAATGGTATGCATCAATGTAGAGATTATTAGAAAAAATGGAAATGAAGCTAGTAAACTGAAAAAATGTCCTGGCCATAGTTTCATAGTTTTCATGTGAAAAAAGCATCAGGTTCTGTGAGTTCCAGAACTCCTCCCAGTGCGCAAAACCCATCGACTCACTAGATTTACGAATATAGACCACAATGCATTGTGTTTTAACAATTTTTCATTGAAAAAATATGTTTTTAAATTGATTTTTTAAAAATCATCCAAGTTTTCATCATCAGAACACAGTGGATTCATTAATAGTCTTCATGTGTCCAAATGTGTTAAAGTCCAGGGCACTGGATAGTCCCACACTATATATCCTGTTAGGGGCTAGGGCAGAGGTCCCCAAATCCAGGCCTCGAGGGCCGGCCTCCTGCTAGTTTTCCAGAAACCCTGCCTTATCTGCTGTTGATTACCTGGATCAGCTGTGTTTAGCCAATACGGAGTTTCACTGGCAGGATGGTTGGAAAACATGCAGGACACTGGTTCTGGAGGCCTGGATTTTAGGGCGTAGTGAGGGAATTCTGCCATAGCTTCAGACATTTCTGTAGCAGCCAAACATCCAGATTCAAACTGTTCTTTTTCTTAAAAAACAATATTGGATTGTTTTCGAGGAAAACATGCCAGGATGAGAGCAGCAGCACAACCATGAAGACGACCCATTGATCATCAGCAAAATTCAGTCCTAATGTTAGATTTTTTGTGAGGTTTCTGTGATTATCAGGCTCTTTTATATGTATAAAATAATAAAAGCTTACTTTTAAGTTACATCCATCTCTCTTTATATTTCATGAGAAAAATCCAGTTTTATACCCTGCTATTGCTTCCTTTGTTTAATTAACATTATAACAACAGATCACATGTAATGAACCTGCACTTCATCCAATTTCCTTTCCTCCCATGTCAAGTAATAACAGCACAGGCATTGATAATCTTCTAACTGACCTGCAGTCAGATGTTTACAGTCTAGCTTCAGAAGTTGATGCATGTAAGGAAAACTAAATTAATGTCAGTGTACAGTATTTTCAACACCCTCATGCCACCCCTCCCAGCATCCTCCACTTGATAATTGCATCTCATTCAATTTTAAATAAGGAGTTATAGACATGGCCAGCAGGGGGCAGCAGACTTGAATCACTAAAATCCTTTGAAGCCCCTCCACCCCGCCACGCTGCAGTTCAGACATTAGACCGTCGTTCTGCTGCATGATGTGTATGATGCTTTTACATCCTAGATTGTATCCAGAACTCCAATCAAGGACAAAATGTCAGTGAAGGTAAGAAAGCCCCCACCCCCACCCCACCCCATTCCCCCCTGAGAATAGTGACTTACCTCCAAACCTGCACAACAATACCTGTGCTGTTATTACCTGTTATTGTTGATAGAACCTGTACCCTGTCTGTGTTTGGGTCGATCTTACTGCAGATCAATAAACCAGAAACAAGTAGCCCCCCACCCAAAAAAAATCACATCCTCTAGTGTTTTTCAGCTTTATTGAGCCAAGATACACTTTTTCCTGGACAAAAATCCTACCAACCACACCAGCATCCAAAAAGTTTACCCTGATAGTTTTTTCCCTCCAGTTTATTAATATGCAATTTTATGTAACCTCACAAAAAAACAATTACATTCTTTCTAAAAAGTGATTTGTATTTTAAATATTTCACTTTTTAAATGTCCGTATAAAAACAGCAGTTAACAATTATATGATCACAATATGTTTGATAAACTTTACACAGAAAGACTAGTATTATATTTATGTTTACTGTAGCTACACAAAAAGTGTAGTTCAAAAAAGAAGTCTTTGAAATCCTAAAAAAAAGTTTCATTTCTTTTTGGGTAAATAAATTGTTTGAATTTAGTTTAAATGGTTCTGTTGGCAACTTCACCGTAATCCTGATTCTTGAATGTTATTACTTCTATTCAAGCTTAACTTTAGAAGTCTGAAACTGAATTTGTCTTTCAATCCAGACGTTATTAGAAACGTGTTTCAGTTAGAAAGATGACTTGGACCAAACTCTGGGATGTTTGGCTGTTAATAAACATCAAATCTTTGAAGGAGAACTAAACTGTTGACCTCTGATTTCATCAAGAGGATTTAAAAACTGTTTAAAGGGTGTTTGTTGTGGTTTCAAGACACTTAACAGGGAAGACTCATTGTGCGCTGAGACGCTGTCACTTTAACCCCATGCATCATGGGAGATGTAGTGCAAAAACTGATGCCGATGCCAGACAGACTCTCTTCTCTTAGCTTCATTGTTTTGTTCACTTGTTCCACGGTCTGACACCGGATTCTGTGGAAAGCTACACCGCTAAAGACGAGCTTTAGCTGGTATTTTTGTTAGAACTGAGAGACTTTATGAGCTAAATCGGGACAAGGAAGTGAAGACTTTAACCACTTCTGATTGGTCAGACTGATGACATGTGATTAAGCCTCCAAGAATAATTGGTGGAGACATTTAAAGGGGCGGGATCTTTCCGAAAACAGAGCTGAAGCTGCAGCTAAATTGCGGTACCGTCGTTCTAATTAAAGTGCCTTTAATAGAATCAAATAAACACAAAGAAAAAAATTTTTATGAACTTTCATATTCCTAACTACTCAGTGTTTTATGAGGACCTGTTTAAATGAACAAAGAGCTGATATCCTGGAGATGGAAAATGTTTTTAGATCAGTAAAAATTGGTAATTTCCCACGGCACACCAGTTGAAAAACACTGTTTAAGACGCTCTCTACTGCCGTCTCAGTTCCAGTTTCCTTTGTCAACATAGATCTATGTGAGAGCCCAGTTCGAGTATGACCCCTCCAAGGATGAACTCATCCCCTGCAAGGAGGCGGGCGTTCGTTTTCGTGTGGGGGACATCATCCAGATCATCTCCAAGGACGACCACAACTGGTGGCAGGGCAAGCTGGAGAACACCAAGAACGGCACGGCGGGCCTCATCCCGTCGCCAGAGCTGCAAGAGTGGTGGGTGAAGCAAACGCACAGAGGGGTGGTGGAGAGAAAAACAAATATGTAGAAGGCATCAACAAACAAACGTCTACAAGGATGTTTGTCCAGACAGTAAACATGTCAAATCAGTTCACATCCCAACGTTTCAGGCACTCAGACTAATCCACGAGCCTCGAGTGCGGCACAGCGGTATGGTAGCAGCTTGATTCAGGCGCGCCGGCACGTCCAGAGTTCAAATATCTGAACTTTGCTGAAGAAGACATGTCGCATCAGCCATTAAGGAACTTGACTTTGGCCTGTGACACATTGATGACATGATCACCGGCTGGATCCAAAGCCAACAGGAGAAGCTGAGCGTTCTCCTCCTGAACTTTGATATTTTTCTTAATTGCAACAAGACAATAATAAAAAGATCCTCTTATTTTGTTCTTTTTTAAATTATTTCCCTCTTTGGACTAATGCGGGACAGCGAGTAAATAAACTGGGTCATAGAGAGACAGAAATACAGCTGAAAGCGCCGTCGTTCAGTTCCTGCAGTAGATGGTGAAGCTCACTGTACCGTAATGACCTCCTGACATGGACTCAGACATGGAGGCGTGATTACTGATGCTTTTGTAGAACTCCTCAAAATAAATAAACCTGATCTCCTAACATCATGTGTGTCTACATTAAAAATGAGATATACAGTCAATGCTTTCATGTAGCCATGAAGCTAAAAGGTTTGGATAATAGCTCCTCCCACACGCAGCGGGAGCGTCAGGTTATGAACACGTTTTTCTACAAGCATCCAGCAGCGAATTGGCTTCGCGTTCAAACAGGGGCATAGGATGTGAATTTGCCGCGTAAATTGGGTTTTGTGTGTACAATGCAGCTTGTGATATGATGTTAGAAGCAGAAATCATCAGATCTGGAAAAGCTGTTATGATTTTAGAGTTTAAAAATGGTAAAAACTGAAAAACGCACAAATCGCAGGAGGTAAACTTAGAACATGGATAAGATCTCAAAGGTTGAGCGTGAAAAAAGCAGCTGAACGTGTTTGTGTTGTGTGTTTGACAGGCGAGTGGCCTGCATGGCCATGGAGAAGACCAAGCAGGAGCAGCAGGCCAGCTGCACCTGGTTTGGCAAGAAGAAGAAGCAGTACAAGGACAAGTATTTGGCAAAGCACAATGCAGGTACGCGCTTCCCCTGCAGGTTCAGAGAACACGCTGCACAGGCTGCAGTCGCATGTTCCTACGCATCACGTGTGTAAGCAGGCATAAGCACGTGTGTGTGTGTGTGGGCGGAGCATGAGTATGGCGACTCCCTGCTCAGCCAGGACTGACAGGAAGGGCTGCATGTGAAGCAGAAACAGAGCAGAGCGGCAGCGCTCGTGGATGGAGTCAGCTCACGGGGGCTTCTCAGACCTAATTCTATGACATCATCTGTGATTTTGAAGAGACGGTCACTGTTAACCCCATAAACAAAAGCTGTCAGAGAAGCTTCTGGTCTTCAAGCCGCATCATTACTGATTTTGAAGGTTTGCCCGCTAATAAAAGTAAAACTTTCTTCTCCATTAGAGGAGAGGAGGTAAATCACTGACTGTCAATTTCTTTTTAAGTGGGCAAACCTACAAAATCAGCAAGACATCAAAAACGTATTTCCTTCACTGTAATTTAGGAAATTCAGCTTTGGCTGTGTGCTGTAAGCTTAATAGAAGTCATCCATCTGTCTGTAAAGCTCTGCATGCTTTGATTGAAAGCAGGCTTGGTTGATCTGCGAGCCTCCTGGACGTGAGGAAGAAAAGGTTCTGTCCTCCTCCAGGGTTTGTTCTGTGCTCAGAGATGCAGCCGAAGTCTTCTCATCCACTAACTTCAATAGCAGAACAGTGGAAATGTCAAACAGGACATTGATGCATTGTTCATTGGTGGAGAATACACCCTTTGGTGCTGCTGCATAGAAACCAACCAAGAGAAATATTTTGTGGATTGTTGCAGCTTTTTCTCCAAAATGGTGTAACTGTTGGTAACTGTTTGCATGTAATGCAGAAGGTTTCTCTGCAGCAGATGAAGAACCATTCATCGGTTCAAACCAAATCATTTATGTGACAAACATTTATATCCCAATTAATATCTGTACGATTTCCAGTTATTTCTTTGGAATTTTCAATAAAATTACCAAATTACTTCAAATTGGTTTTCTTTTTGGACTGAAGTCAATACAGGCCTGTTTTTTCAGCAGATCGGACTGATCTGGACACTAGTTGCCAGCAGGTGGCGCACACACACCACGCTTTAATGTTGCTGTGGTTCTGTTTGGTCAGGAGGGTCAAATTCCCAGGAAATAAATATTTGTGTGGCTCGCCGCCCTGAGTTTTGTCTGATAGGTGGTGTTGGTGACGCCCCTTATCCCCACCACCACAACAACAGCATCATGTTGTCTGCCTCCAAAGCCACACAGCTGCTGTTTGTTGCCGTCTCTGAAATTGTGCTGTTGTAACCAAACAATGTTATTGCCCCCCCCCCATCTCTCTTGCTCCCCCTGCTGAACGGCCTCTGTGCATGTAAGTAACAACCAGTGCCTGTGTGTGTGTGTGTGTGGATGAGACCTGCAGTTTCACGCTGCTTCCTGTTCCTGTGTAACAACAGGAAGTGGGAACAAAAGAGTGAAACCTCATGGATTAGTCTGAGTGGCTGAAACGTTGTGATCTGAACTGATTCTACATGTTTACTGTCTGGAAACCAGTTTGAGATCATTCTACCTTCTCCGTTCTGTGGTTTGGTTATTTTTGTTCTGATTCTTGAACATTTTTGCCGACAAAGAGAGTTTATCAGAGATGCCCATGAGGCCAAAATGGTTTTGTGCTTCACTGCAGCCGGTCATGTTAGTGAGTCTGGTCCATTGACTGTATCTAAGAACTGGACTGAGTGTGACGTCACCAAATGAAGGCAATTCCATCACCATTTTTTAGGGATGGACACCGCCATGTTTCAATTTTTATTTCAATGTATTTGTTTGAAGGATAAGCCCCTTGAGATGTGTCATCTCGTTTTCAAGGGGGCCCTCAACGTACAACAAAACAAGCAATTACAGACAGATACGTTGGAGCGAGAAATCATCAATGAGCAGTGATTAATCACGTTCAGGCTGAGTCCTCGTTTCTATGGCAACCAATCACCACTTGAACGTGGGCTCAAGAGAATCTGTCACTCAAACGCTTTGAATGTTGGACGTGAGACCACATACTTTATTCAAGGCATGTGATTGGTCAGTTTAGAACTTTAATAGCCTGCTCTACAGACAAAAAATATCATGAAAAAAAGAGGATTACCAAGAACATGTTTATCAAAGAATCCAGTTCTCACTTACAGTCAGTGTGAAGCAGAAGAAGCCAGAAGGGTTCAGGTGTTGTTTCCCCGTCTGCTCGAGCTCCTCTTTCTCCTGACCTCTAAATAGTCAGTAGAGGAGAAAAGCAGCAGCAAATGATGGAATAAGATAGGGAGCAAACTTTATCAGATTTTAGAATTGTTTTTCTTATAACAATTTTTTAAATAAATAAGCAGATTTTATTGCATTGGAGACCAGCTGACTGCAAACTGCAGCCTAATATTCATGTTTATCAATGGGAATAACAGAACAGAGTTCTAGAAAGATCCTCATTCACATCTGTGATGGTAAACGGGGTAGAAGGTCTGACTGCCGGCAGCCGGCCCTCATTAAATCCTCTCACCTTCAGTCTCCTTTCTCCACGTAGTTTCTAGATGAAGCTCTGTCTTTTCTTTCCCTCTGACGTCGGTTTTCTTGTTCTTCCCCGCAGTTTTCGATCAATTAGATCTGGTGACATACGAGGAGGTGGTGAAGCTTCCCGCCTTCAAGAGGAAAACTCTGGTTCTGTTGGGTGAGTGCTGCCGAGTGAGACCCGCAGGCACCCTGAGGTGTTTGTGGGTCCGTGACCTGTGTGTGTATCTGTGTTCAGGCGCTCATGGAGTGGGCCGAAGACACATCAAGAACACGCTCATCACCAAACACCCCGACAGATTTGCGTACCCCATTCCACGTAAGACGCACACGCGAGCGTGCTCACGCCGCCTCGCGGCACCGGCCTGAACTCTCTCGTCTCCGCTCTCAGACACCACCAGACTCCCAAAGAAAGATGAGGAGAACGGGAAGAACTACTACTTCGTTTCCCACGACCAGATGATGCTGGACATCAGCAACAACGAGTACCTGGAGTACGGCAGCCATGAAGACGCCATGTACGGGACGCGGCTGGAGACCATCAGGAAGATTAACCAGGAGGGGCTGGTTGCCATCCTGGATGTGGAGCCTCAGGTCTGTGGGGGGCAGATGGGGGAGGGGGGGGGGTCACCTGGAGGATACCAATAAACCGTTGATCCTGACCGTACTTTCCCACCAGGCCCTGAAGGTCCTGCGGACAGCAGAGTTTGCCCCCTATGTGGTTTTTATTGCAGCCCCCACCATCACACCAGGCATCAGCGAGGTAAGAACACAGTGGGTCACATGCTCAACACCCTAATACTTGAATTAAAGACTCACTCTGATGAAAAGAGTGTTTTGGGTGTTTTAACATGTTGTGGCTTTTTTCTGACGATGGAGGACGAAGAGAAAGAAAATGTGTATTTCTGGGTATTTTTTTAAGTCAAATTGTTGAAAGTCATGAGCAGACGGAAAAAAAAGATCATGTTTGTGACAAAAAAGAAACAAATTCTCTGCTCTGATGGATCCACTTTCTGACAACTAGATCCATGAATGTCATTGTTTTCCTCGTCTGAGCTGGAATCTGGATCTAAACTGTACGGATGGATAGCTCTGATACTGAAAAGCTCTGAAGTAATGTTAGGTTGGGGAGTGAGGGGCTGTAAGTTAGTGGGAGAGCATTTTTTGATAAAATGGTTGTGTTTCCATTAGGCGAATTTATTATCGCAAATCCAATTTAGGTAATTTCATTATCAATGTAAATACAGCTATTAGTTTTTGATTTTGTCTAAAACAGCATGAGCATTATTAAGAACCGCTGGAAACGCTTTGAAAATGGATCAAAAGATGATCAGAGTGAGCACCCATTCATTCAACCCAATGACTTATATCTCTAGAGGAGACACGCCCACTTGGGAAGCCTGGCCGACGGTGGCGGAGCGCGACCCCATCTTGGTGAGGTCGTCGGCGCCCACATGACAATGCTTTCCATAGCCTTTAGTGGGATCTAAAGTAGCTGTTATATAATTTATATATATACATCATTTGTTGCTGATAAATAAGAGAAACAGTCACCCTTAAAAGCTCAAACTGTAATGAAAAATGCATTGTTGCAGGACTTCTTACAAATAAAGAAATTATTACAAAGAATTTTAAAAAATAATGTTTAAACATTTAGAAGTTTTAGACCTCTTTAACATGTAATTTCAATTATTTAGAAAAGCCCAACAATAAGTCAATAGTAAGTCACTAATGATAATAAATAATAACAATGTAGAAATAATAAGTCAGTAATAACAAAATGAATAATAATGAATCAGTAATAAATAATAATAAATCAATGGTAAGTCAATAATTATAATAAATACTAACAGTATATAAATAAGTCAATAATAATAATGAATCAATAATAAATCATAATAATAAAATAATAAGAAGAAGAAATCAATAATAAATAAATAAATAAATCAATAGTAAGTCAAAAATAATAATACATGATAACAATAAATCAATAATAATAAATCAATAATAAGTCAACAATAGATTTACCATAAAAAAAAAAACAAAGAAAAACAATAGATTTACCTACGGATTCATTGGTGTAACACAGATGTATGATGCCGGCTTTCAAGCGAACAGTCTGGCCTCTTATCAAAATGTTTTTCCACAAAATTTTTTGAACACATCCAGACTGTATTGCTAGTTGGTACCACAGTGATCCATCTGGGTTAGCTCTCTTGATAGCTAAGACCCACTTTTTCCTCAAGTCTGAATCCATTGGAAACCTGCAAGAGAAGTTCCAGTCACTGAGTCAGAAATGTAGAAATCTATATTACTATATAGCCTAGTCCTAGTATACTGTATATAGGTTTAACACAATAAAAGTTACATTTATGTCAACAACAAGTTATATGTACATCATGGCTACATGTTGATAATAGCCCTGCAGCATCATGCATGTCAACATGTGTACGAATAATTAAGCCCCTGTAGCATTAAAAGGAAAGAATTATAGTACTTACCTGTGAAATGTGTTCACATGCCTGCACTGCAGCAGTGACTTGGCCTCTCCAAGATGGCGGTGCTCTCCTCCCATGAGGAATCACGTGATGTCTCCTCTAGCGATAGAACTCATTGATTCAACCAACCAGCTTATTCACTTTTGCACAAATATGGGCATGGGTAATGTTTTATACCCCTGTCTGTGTGCAGAGGTTCATGTCAGTCGTGCGCCCTGACATGATAGCTGTGTGCAGACACAACTATCTGTTGCTGTGTGTATGTGAGAACTAAGTCATGCAATGTACTAATGACACTCTTATGTTATGACTCGTATGATCGACCACGCCCCGTCCGTCTCCCCATATAAACCCTTTATACCCTATCTCTACCATTCCACTCTCTCTTTTCTTTTCTTCTATCCGATCCAACAAGGAATGCATATTAATATAATCATTAGAAATAAAGCTTAGCCTCAAACACAAAAGGGGTTACAAATATGCACTCTGTTTGTCTGAAGATCCATAAACCCCTATTCCAACGGAAAGATCTGTCCAACTCAAGAAACCTTCAGCTCTGATCTGCTGGCTCATCTGTTGGACAGGATAAAAAATAAAGAAATACCGCCTGAGGAGAGCTGTTGTATTCTCACAAGTTCTGGTTTTTAAAACCCATAGTCTATGTTTTTGTCCCATGTCATGTTCTCAGTTCCTCCATGACTTTCGTGCATGTTGAGGTCTCTGTCCTTCTCACTTCATTTATGCATGCTGCATGTGTTTGTTTTTCTTCGGCTCGTCTCTCAGACGCCCCGGTGGTGTCGAACGCTGCCCGTAAGTAAAGCAGAACTAAGATCCTGTACTGGACCTCCATGGGCTTTGTGCACACGTTCATCCACGTTTGATGGAAGACCGCTAGTCACTTCTGGTGACTAACACACACGAGGAGAAAACCCCCAAATCAATTCAAACACAGACTTCTTTTCTGTTTTTGGGAAATCGATATGCAGAAGTAACTCTGCAGTCTTTTTTTTAAAACCAGAAATGCGTCACACAGTTCTGTTCATAAAGCCCATAGGCTCCTGGTGCTGTTTTAGCAGGTAGTCCCTCCCCTGGTCCCCCCCAGCCTCCTCCTCCTCTACGTAAAAGCCCCCACATGTTCTGCAAACTTCTCCCTGAACACCTCAAAGTGAATTTCCTCCACTGCAGGCTGAATGTCTCTTTTTTTTTTAAATCAGTCTGTTCTTTGGCCGTCAAAGGTTCTTAAAATGACCCCCAGGTCCTCACTTAGCCCCGCCCCTTCCTTTTTTTTTTCCCCCTCTGGTACCTTAATCTACAGATTAGCATTGATGACCCTGAGATGGTTAATTGTTTAAAGAAAAGGGAAAATTGGGACTAAGACAAGAACGAGAGAAGGTTTTAAAGTCCCGTCATGCTGGAAAAAGGTCAACTCTTCATCTGAGATGCTGTGAGCTCCTCACATTCCAAAGAAAGACCGACCACATCTGGAACCTTTCATGCATTTAAAACGTTTGTTTGTTTCTTAGCAGCGCTTGACCCAAATGTATTTTTGCTTCTGTAAGTCAATCATAAGCTGCCTTTAGTAAAAAGAAAAAAAAATGTCATCAACTTTAAACAATGATGGTTTTAAAAAGGAAGTTTATGCAGCTGATCAGCTATGAATGAAATGAACGATAACAGTAAAGAAAATTCTTCCAAATGTAGTCTCTCTTCTATAACCTTCCTCCTTCAAACGTGTACATGTAGAATGGTGGAGCTTCATTCTCTGCTCTTCAGATCAGTCCCTCATTCAGTGAACTGCAATGTCTTTAGTGGAGAGCCATCAACAGTTGAACTGATGAGCCAGAGTTAAACTCCAGTCTGATGTTTGTCTCACCTTCTCTTTGGCTCCTCCTCCTCCTCCTCCTCAGGACGAGTCACTCCAGCGGCTGCAGAAGGAGTCTGAGATCCTGCAGAAGACTTATACTCACTGCTTTGATATGACCATCATCAACAACGAGATCGACGAGACCATCAGACACCTGGAGGAGGCCATGGACGCGGTGAGCACCACCAGCCAGTGGGTCCCCGTGTCCTGGGTCTACTGACCTCCTCCACCGGCTGCTCCAGGTCTCTGCGCCTCCATCTGTCCTCCTGCAGCAGCACTCAGACTAAACTCTGGTCATTCTCCCAGCAAAAAAAGAATCATGAGATTGAAGACCCTCTGTGAAGCCCTCCAGAACTCCGAGCACACGTCCCGCTCAGAGCCGGCCTGACCCGGTTGAGATCTTGTAAAAAAAACTTAAAAAAAAAAAAGAAAACCGAGAAAACAAACCGTGATTTTTGTCCTGTCTGTTCTAGCTAGGAGGCGACATTCTTCATCAGTTGGTTCTAAAGAGGCAGTACCGTGCCCCCTCCCTGTCATTGCTGTAGCTAACCGAGGAAAAAGCACACAAGCACCCGGCCGACGCCTCCCATTCGAGGTCGGCTCCTCGCCGCTCCTCTGTTGGTTCCGTGCGGAGCTGCTCTCCTCCCATCGCTCCTGTTTGTCTCCTCCCCCCTCCCACGGACTGTTTCTCCTAAATGAAGCCCTCCGTGTTTTAGAGGTTTGAATGAGGTCGTCATGCATGTGGAGTCGGTGTTCCCCGTGTCCCTCTGTGACATGACAGGAAGAAAAGAAAAAAAGAAAAAATTAAACATTCCTGCCGTTTGGAAGACACAAACTAACCAACAGTGACGGATCTGGACCTTGACTCAATGCCTATGCACATCCCTCCAGTCTGAGTGACATTTCTAAACCAGATTTATAGGAAGAACAGGAAGATGTGTGTCCGATGTGTTTGTAAGGAAACATTCTAATAAAGTCTTGATTTTTTTTCTTCTTTTTTTGTTAATTAAAGGAAAGGATCTACATCTCACTGAAGCATTTCAGGAATGTGGTGTCCAGAGCTCTTTCAGTTCTCAAAAATGTGTTTTTTCCAGGTCAATAACATTTCACTAAAAGAAAATAAAGTTGAAACTCAGCAGTCAGCTTTGATGTAAACCACTGACTGGATATGAGAAGTGAACTGGCCCCTCCCCCCCCAGTGTTTCAAACAGGAAGTACCTGCTGGCTGCAAGAAGCCAAAATCCCATAGACTTCTAAAGAAAAATAAACAGCTGTTCCATTCTATTGGTCAGAGTAACCATTCTTACTCAGATACCTGTTTAACATGGTCTTGATAATCCTTTTTTTTCTGTACTTTTAGTTATATAAACTGGCCAATCAGATGCCTCAATAAAAGTAGGAGGTCTCACTTTGAATGTTTGAAACGTTTGATTGACAGATCCTCCAGAGCCGGCTTTCAAGTAGACTTCCAATAAGCTCACTTCTGATTGGTGAGAGTGGTTCCCATAGAAACTGGTTACTGATGTCTGGTCCATTGCCATGTCCAACATGGCAACGGCCTTATCAGAGGGGGGGGGGGGACTGAATGGCCTGGTTGGAGCTGGAAGTAAGCCGTTTTCTATGGGTGACATCACTCACTCAGTCCAGTTCTCAGATGCAGTCAGTGCTGTAAACACATGGCGCACAGAGCTGGAGCTTTCACATCTGAAGTCTCTGGGTGGTTTCATGCTTTTTTCTGGCAAATTCTTCCTCTCAGTAGGTGCAGTGGTTGTATCACAACACCGGGTCGTTTACTGCAGTTTTCATTGACTTCACTGTTGGACGCACAGTTTAACCCAAAAACAGTTCCTCTAGGTGACGGGGCTGTGATGAATGAGAAAAAATCAATAGAAGAACAGAAGGACGATGTGCAGAATTATTCATGTGCGTCAGTCTTGTGGAGCAGGACTGACGCATGTGAACCCTCTCCCTGAAGGCAGTGGGCTGAAGTGGGGGTGTAAGAGGGGTAAGTTGTCTCCAACAATTCTGATTGCTCTGCGAAGCAGGTCTGAAGCTACACTCACACGGGCCATGTAACGCAAATTCATATATGAGGGGTCTTCAGTGTCCTGTTTGCCCGTGGTGCTCACACTGGTCAAGCAGGGAGGGGCTTCTTCTTCTTTTTTATCCTACAGATAGGAGACTTGGTGTGAAATGTTGAAGAGATGTAAATGTGCTAAAACCTGCTCCAGACTTTTTTCTTTCACAGCTTTATGCTGATAAATGAAAGACGGTGTCATTTATTGCAATTACTAATTTCCTTTAAATGATCCATTGTGAAACCGTGAACACTTCTGTGAGTTAAAGGGGATGTTATCCATGCATCACTACCAAATGTGAGTCCCTGATTAGTCAAAGTTCAACCTGCTTTAACTTTCAATCTGGGTTCAGTGGATGCAGGTTTTCTACAAAGAGTTAAATAACGATCATAAAACTTGCATAGCTACGCGTGAACCCAGGTTTTTAACACAGAAGCCCAAAACGTGTGTTTAAGCTAATTTACGTGGACTTTTTATTGGAAGTGGCTGCTTGAAAGCGCGTTGCCGACGGCGGTGTGGACACAGCTTCAGTCACATGCTCTGTGCAGACGAGCGCTCTCACCTCAGGGGGAGTGTCACAGTTCTCCTGTGGCTCCTCGGCCACCTCCAGGGATATCATGAAAATGGAATGAGCTGCCGTCGTCCATCACCTTTCGGCTTATCTCATCGGGGGTCGCCACAGCAAATGAGTTGGCAGCGATTCGCACAGGTGGTTTCGTATTGGCGGTTTGGCTTTTACACCATCTGACACAACCCTATAAGCACATGGAGACCCAGGCTCTGTCTGCATTCCCACCCTAACCCCTACTACTACAAATCGATATAGTGCACTATATAGGGGTTAGGGTGGGAATGCAGACAGAGCCCTAGAGAGCAGTGCAAGGTGACCCAAAACATGTTGAATGCGGGGGGTCATTACACAAAGATCAGCACGCCCAGGGAAGCTAACCCAGGTTTCCTGCATGACAGTCCTACACCCAGCCAACTGGGCTCGTACCATTGTTGTGCGACTGGTAAATGTATCGTGAAGTGTTTGTAAGGATAACGTAAGCTACCCGCTTCTGCCATACGAGTGATGCAGTCGTACAGTGTCCTCACTCTAGTCATTGGTAAGGTGCAGTAGTGGCTCCTTACTGACCGCGTACAAGCGCCCGTAGGATGCCCAAAGGTTTCAGAGCAAGAACGGTTATTCTGACCAATGCCAGTGAGGAATAGCTACAAGTCTATGGGGTTTTGGCCTCTTGAAGCCAGCGGGTACGTCCTGCTTTGGAATGCCAGGGGGAGGGAATTAATCATCCACCAAAAAAAAACAACTAACTATACATTTGTAGATTAAATCCAAAGTCCTGCCTTTTAGAACGTTTTCGACAGTTGATACCGAGTTCTGCGGGAGAGCTCCAGTGTCTGTAAACACGGTGACCCAGTCCCGTGGCTTACATGTTCCAGGTGAATGCGTACTCAGTTCACCTCCTCCAGCCATTTCAATCAATGCAAGTGAGTGATTAGAGCAAACTGGAGCCTGAACGCCACATTTACTGCTCCTGCATAATCCCCCACAATCTGAGAGAGTACGGCACAGTTTGTTTCCCCGTGTGGGACGAGGACTTTAAATATCTGAACGAATCCACATTATTCCAGCACAAAGGCTGATGTATGATTATGGTCGGGTCATTTGTCTGTAGGTAATAAGGTCGCACCAAATGACACAGCATCTTTAAAAGTTTTTTCTTCTTTTAGCCCCAAATCCTTCAGCATTCGTAGATACATTTAGAAATAACATGGGTGCCAGAAAAAAACATGGGTGGTGATGCTGTTCGCCAGAAATTTAGCTCCTTCATTGCTAAATTTGAACAGGAGTAAGACTAAATAAAGCCACGAGCGGCGTTGAGCGGCCTACTGGCGCTACCCACCCCGCTGTTACACACCCCTCACTTTTCACCTCTGCCCCTGCCACCCCGCTCAGAGCTGCATGGAACAAATTCATTTGAAATGGCTTTGGTTCTTTCTCCATAGCAACCATTTTATTTTTTGGTCATCTGGGGGTGACGAACAGATCTGTGTAGTTTTTAGAAGAAGTAAATCTTAGGATTTCCCTGGCAACTGAGGTTTTTTTGCAAACCACGCCCACATTCCTAATAAAGTCATAGCATATGTTGTATTGTTTTGTTCAGCTTCATTCAGTTTTTTTTTTTTTTGTGCAATATTCTAGTAAAAAAAAAAAGTGTGCGATTAACAGGGGAATACCACTTTTGAGAGCTCGCCGTTTCGAACGCCGTTCAAAACTTCTAATTCTATCACATTTCCCCCCAAATATCCTCCTAATGAGGAGTTAGGATGTGATCGATTAAAATGTCAATAGAGCAAAGTTTAGCTTTGTAGATGGTAGTAAAGGTGATTTTTTTTTTTTTTCAAGATGGTAACCTCTTTCTGAGGTCAAAGGTCAACAAAACTTCAGTTGTTTGTTGTAGACTTGAGCTAGTGACATGTGTGAAATTTTGTGAAGGTCACTCGATCGGGTAAATGTGAAAATCATCAGATTTCATACTTTGCCACAAAATATCTGTCAAGCCAAGCCATAGATCCATCCCATAATTTGGAAGCTTCCTTTGGATATCCCCGACACGCGAGTTTGGGTTACCTCTGAGGATTTTAACATTTATTTTCAAGCCCCATGTTTTTGAGTGTTTCTCCCGCTGTGATGTCATCATTTTTTGAGGGGGGGTTATTTAAGTCCAAAATGTATTTTCATGCTAGGCAGTATACATCTGCTATTTTTTTCTTTTTTAGGATTACCAAACCGATCTGATCATTGCAGTCCAGAATAAAACACAATTACATTTTCTTTTAAAAAATTCTGATTTTTCTGTCTCTCTTTCAAACATTTACTCTTGTAAAGGATTTTTTTATTCAGATTTTACTTTATTCTAAAGGTTAAAAAATGAAATGAAAACATTTTGATACAAATTTCATTGCTTGGAAATAAAGCTGTTGGTGTTTAAAATGATTTTTAAACAAATCTTTTGCAGAAACTAACGAAAACGCCATCAAAAGATCGTCCAGAGCTGCTGTTTGAGTCTTCTGTCACATTTCTTCTGCACTCCAGGACAAAAACAGCTGCATGAGAGTGTGCCGCCCCCTCTGTAATCTAAGTACCAGCCTATAATCCAGCAGTAATGGCTGAGGGATTAATGCAAGCTAACCTCGGAAAGTGGTCAACTCCTCAACTGTGGTTGAACGAGTGACTGCGCAGGCGCATCGCCAGCAGGCGCATCGCCAGCAGGCGCATCGCCAGCAGGCGCATCGCCAGCAGGCGCATCGCCAGCAGGCGTCTCTTTATTTCTGAGAAGAAACGGACCAACGGCCCGGAACACCAGGCTGCAAATGAAAGCCCAAATGAGCATGCATCTAGTGTGGAAATCCCCCTCCCCCGTCCGTCCATCAACTGCTTCTTGCTGTTGCACGTCGGATGCACCAGAACAGGACGTCCACTTGAGGTCAAAGCCCCCGTCACGCGGTGGCAAACGCCAGCAGCAGCGACCCCGAGCTGCACGCCGCAAGAAGATGAATGCATTTATTGGAAAAGCTGCAGAATGAATGAAGGTCTGTCTGGGAGATCTCTCGTCTCCTTCAACTTTACACACAGATGTGAATGAACGCAGCTGACATGCAGGAGTAGAAAACTAAAGGACACGACCCAAACAGAGTCTTTCTGTGTGCCTTCCACCTGAAACCGGCTCTGCTGGAACTCGTGTTGCACTTGTAAACACATGAATCCCATGTGACAGTGCAGCTCTGCCAGCGAAACACACACGCCCTTCCTAAAGCCTGTGTTTGCGGCTCTGACGTGCAACCAGGCCCAAAAAAACTGTTCCCTGTTCAGAGCAGCGCTCATGTGCAGAAAAGGTCGTCTGAGAGGCCAGCCAACCCAAAGAGGAGCCAGACCGCAGCCCAGCACAGCAGCAGCTGCTTCCTCTGGGCGCCTCGCCCTCCCGCCCCAGCGGAGAGCTGCCCCTCCTCCGACTCCATCAGCGTCCCGTTGCGGAGGCCGTCCGTGCTGTTGGCCGTCTCCTCCCGCAGCTCCTGCTGGAGCAGCTTGGAGATGAGGCTGTTGAAGCGGTTCTCCGTGGTGGGGGTGGACTCTGAGGAGGGCGTGGTCAAGTTGAGGTCCGTCGGGTCCACACAAGTCCCGTTCATGTTGGCGAAGACCACTTGGCTCAGATCCAGCCCTGCCACGGAGGACGGCGAGGCGCAGGGGATGTCCCGCACCAGCTTGTAGTTGTCCATCCAGTCCTTCAGCCACTCCAGGGAGCAGTCGCACTCCCAGGGGTTCCTGAAGAGGTACAGGTGGCCCAGGAAGTAGATGGGCTGGAAGACACTGAAGGGGAGGGTGGTCAGGTTGTTGCTGTTCAGGTGGAGGGTGATCAGGCTGGTCAGGTTCTCGAAGGTGCCGTCCTCGATGTTCTGCAGCTGGTTCCTGTCCAGGTACAGAACCTCCAACTCAACCAGGTCACTTAACCAGGTTTTGGACACATTGGTCAGCTGGTTCCCCCCCAGGTTCAGCATCTTGAGGCGGCTGAGGCCTCTGAAGGCCGACCTGGGCAGATCGGACAGCAGGTTGTCGTTCAGGTAAAAGTTCTCCAGACGAATGAGGTCCTGGAAGGCATTGTCATGGATGACGTTGATCCGGTTCTCCTGGAGGTTCAGGTACCTGGAAAGAAACGAGATTTTCATGTCCTGGAGATTTTACTTTTGTCTCCTCATTTTTAGAGCTACATCAGTGTCAAATTGAAAAAGGCTCAACTACAAACCTGTTTCTGACCAACAGAGCCTGGTCTGTTGTAGAAGTCTCCCTTTTCTGTCTGCTAGAAAGCTGCTTAAAACGTTTTATTTTTAAGTATTTTTTTTTGCCGTGACTGGAGAAGTCTCGGTTTCTGGTTTAGCTGTGATGCTTTTTTTTTCATTCATTTTCTATTCCGTTTTTCCCTTTCGGGGTCACGGGACTGCCGGAGCCTATCCCGGCCACTTGTGGGCGAAGGCAGGGGATGTCGCAGGGTAGAATGTCCTCAATCACATGTCCATTCACTCTCACAGTCATACCTATGGTCAATTTAGAGTTGCCAGTCAACCTATGAAGCATGTTTTTGGACGGTGGGAGGAAGCCGGAGATCCCGGAGAGAACCCACGCATACATGGGGAGAACATGCAAACTCCACACAGAAAGGTCACCATTGATGTTGTTTTTCATGACTTGAACCAGGGGCCTTCTTGCTGTGAGGCAAGGGCGCTAACCACTGCGCCACCGTGCATCCCCCTGTGATGCTTCACAACCTAAAATCATCGTGAAAATGTGACACACTGATGGTTTTATTCTCTACAGGATCGCAGTTTCAAGCAAACTTGACTTCTTTACTCAAATAGGAAAACATTTGTCCTTTTAGTATTTACTAGTTTCATGTTGTGTCATGAACTGTATGCAAAACTGCAAATGTTTCATTATGTTTACCAGTAACATGAATATATGTGTATTTTTAATCAATTGTTATGACTAATGCTGGTCATATCTTTGCATAGATAAACATTTTGGTTGTTTTGTCTTTGTATATTTTCTGCTTTGATTGCTTGAAATAAACCATTTTTAATCAAATTCAAACCCTAAAATCTAGACCATTTAACCCTTGTGCTATCCTAGGCACTTTAACATTGGGAGTTGGGTCATCTAGACCCACAAGATGCACCACCGTGCAGCACTGCAAGAAACAAAGAGACTCAAAAACCAAAGTCACTGTTAACCCAGGGCCATAAATCCGCTTTGGAGATGCTTGCTCCCCTTCAGACTCAATGAAATGATTTCCAATCATTTATTTTAATACCTTCAAAAAGAAAGATTTAAATGAAAGAAACAGATCAAATCTGATATGTTGTGCTTTTTCAAAGAATGATGGATGACACAAAGTCTTGGTAAAAACAGTATATTGATCATAAACACCATATCATACTCTATATAATCTTACATTTGACTAAAGCTAGTACAAATTTTAATGAAATAGACATAGTTATAGAGAAATATTAAATGTAATTAACAATTGTAATTAACTTCTTTACCTAAAAGATTTTTATTATGTAAAATCTGAGTTGAAGTATCTGCTGTAGTCTTAGTCATCCATCCATCCATCCAGTCATCCATCCAGTCATCCATTCCATCCATCCAGTCATCCATCCAGTCATCCATCCATCCATCCAGTCATCCATCCTGCTGAATCCCTTTCAAGGTGATGGGTTGCTGGAGCCTATCCAAGCAACTGTTGGGTGAAAGGGGGCTACACCCTGAACAGGTCAGCAGTCTGTTGCAGAGTTGGTCTTAATCATAATAGAGATAACTTGATCATTTATGTTTTATGGCAATAATAGAAGCGGATGTGGTGTTCATTATTGATTCAAATGCTCTTGAAGCTTCCGTAGGTGCTCTCTAGAGGATTCTTTGGTTTCTCCGTCTACAGGAGCTCTGATGTTATCTGGTCATTTGGGGGTAAAGAAATAATTAAAAATTAAAAAATGAAATAAAAATGAAATAGAACACTTTGTTCCCTAAATGCTGGACTGCTTGTGGTTCCTAGAATTAGTAAAAGTACGGTTGGAGGTAGAGCGTTTAGCCACCAAGCCCCTGTTTTAATTCTGGCAGTGCTCACTGACCTCTAACTGGTTTTCTGAGGTAAACGGCGCTCAAGAATCTGTCCAAATGTTTTTTACTACGAACCCTCAGGTTGCAGACTCCTGGTTTCAGGAAAATGAAAAACTCCAGAAGAAACGCGTGCTGAGGTCTGGATGCTTCCATCACTGACCTCCTTTAGGCTGTAGTTTAATGACGGAGTCAAGTTCAGACCTTCATGAAGCAGAAAAACCCTTTAAATGTTTGGAAAAAGACTGATAAACGTCTGGAGTCTTTTCTAAGACAGGATTGTTTCTGAGTTGGGCCATTCTGTAAAACAGCGACGAAGACCTCACCAAAGAACACCTCCAGCTGAAGTGTTTCGTCTCCACACAAAGCCCCACTTTTGGAATGACGTGGCCCCGCCCACAGCAGACTTACTTGAGACTCCCCAGGCCCAGCAGGGAGTTGTATGCCACGGCTTCAATCTTGTTCCTCTCCAGGTAGATGTGGGTGAGGTTCTCCATGCCTCTGATGGCTCCTGGGATCCTCCTAAAGTTGTTCTGAAAGCACAGCAGCTCCTTCAGCGCTGTTTGCTCGATGAAGATGCGGTCGGGGATGCTGAACAGGTTGCAGTCTGACAGGTCCAGCCGCAGCAGCTTCTTCAGCCCAGTGAACGTCCGCGTGTGAAGGTAGCTAATGTACTCGTTGTGCGCCATTTTTAGCTCCACCAAGTTGGAGAGACCCTGCAGGACAGAGTTCACAGAGTTCAGTAAACACTTTTACCACTGAGTGGCTCCAAAAGTTGTTTTCCTCCATCCTGTCAAATCAGACAGAAGCTCCACAAACAGGAAACAGCTGATCCTAAATGTTCAGGAGTCAAAATATGAAAGGGGCCAAAATCTCTTTTGGGGATCAACAAAAAAAAAAGTCCAAATACACCAACTAAACCAAAACACACATGTCAAGGTTATCCAAAGGGAGTTTGGAAATTATTATGGGATGGACACAGGACCTACAGCTTGACAGCCATTTTGTAGCTAAATTAGAAGTAATATTTGCCGATGTTTACATTTTTTCCACAAAATGGGATAATAACTTTTTTTGTAGGAGTGAACTTCACAGAATTTCCCACACGCCACCAGGTTAAGTCTATAACCTCAACTGAAGCTTTGCTGACCTTTGACCTTGCGAAAAGGCTTGATATTTCCAAAACATATCACCTTTAGTAGCAGCTACAAATGTAAACTCCTCCTAGGGATTACGGCCATCACCTTCTAACTCCTCAAGCGTCATTAGGAAACTAGTTGGGAAAAAAGTTGGTTTTAAAATTTGTGGATTTTTAACAGTGTTAGTGTGGCAAGCTCACAAATGTGGCGTTCCCCTGTTGTTCACACATTTTTTTTCATCGGAATGTTGTTCAAATTGAATCCTTGGCTCAAGCTGTTCACAGTGATGTAACATACAATATGACTTTATTAAGATTGGAACAAAAAGCCTCTGTTGCCAAGGAACTCCAAAAGTTTACTTTTGCAGATTCTTCTAAAAAGTTCTTACATCGGTTCATCCCTCCCAGGTGACATAGAAATGCTATGAAGATGAAACCAACAGAAAAGCCGCCATTTTGAAAAAAGTGTTGTTTTTTTCATGAATTTGTCCCATGCAGCTCTGACCCGGGTGGCAGAGGCAGATGGGTGGAGGGAGGGCCGTGGAGACGGGTCAAAAGGAGCCCACGAGGGTGGGGGCTGCGGGCCAAAACATGCTGCTTCTGACTTCAATAACTTCAAGAGGGAAACCGTACAGTTAAACATTTCAATGCCTTATCATAAAATGAAATAATCTACCTTTATGGAAAATTAAGACTGACCTAAACATGAAGCATCCTTACTGCTTTTTTTGGATTGCAAAGTATTCCAAACTCAAAAAATGCCCAAGATGCCGAACATTGTAGAGCAGCTTCAGGGGGATGCGAGTGAACCTGGAATATTTTTATTAAAAAAGCATCTCCAAGGACGCCAACCAGGACTGATCTTCCTCTTTATCGTAACTGTTTGTGCCAAAGCAAACCAAAGACCCAGCTGACCTTGAAGGCTCCTGGAGTGATGAAGGAGATGTTGTTGTGGTCCAGAGTGAGGATCTTCAGGGAGGGCAGGGTTCCGAAGGCCCGTTCAGACAGGAACTTCAGCCTGTTCTTCTCCAGGTTAATGGCCGAAGCCTCGCAGGGAAACTCTTTTGGCAGCTCGGCCAGGCCCGAGCGGTCGCAGAGCACGCTGCAGCTCCTCTCTGCGGTGCAGCTGCAGGATGGGGGGCAGGCCCGAACACAGGCCCAGCGGGCCAGAACTGCCTGTGGCAGCAGGCACAGCACAGAGACTGAAAGGAGGACACGATCAAGCTAGAAGACAGTCTCAGGCTGCGGCGCAAAAAGACATGATCCAACAGATTTCATTTTATACTCTATAGTCTAACAGTGGGCACGCAAATGTTATGAGTGTGTTGCCGTGGAAACCTTCAAAGACTGATTACAAAGCAAGCTGCTGGTTCTGAAGCAGATGCGGACTCCAGTAATCTACTGCACTGATAAATCATCAGTTCATCAAATGGATCCAGCTTTCTCTTCCATGTTGGAAGAAGAAGTCTTTGTATCAGAAATGAATCTGATCCTAAGAGAGTCTCAACTATTTTCTCAAATTTTCCTGGACCAAAACAGCAGCTACAGAGCAGACCTGCTGAGGACCTACAGGAGACCTTTGACCTCTGTCGTTGATGACAGAGGTCAAAGAGCTCTGGGGGGTATTCCAGAAAGCAGGTTATGCTAGCTCCCACGGTAAGTTTGAGGCTAAGGAAGTTGATAACCTCAGCTTTCGGTTCCAGAAATGGAGGTATGTCTCAGGGTAGGTCAAGTTGCCATAGCAACTCATGCTCTGAACATAACCTGGTCAGGAGCAGGTTTAGTTGAAGCTTAGTTTGTTTTCAGAGAGGTGAAGCAGCATGGCGTGTCCATTTGAAGATGATTTAGTGGATGAAGAAGCTCAAATAATACTTTTTCATGTATTTCCGTGAGAGGGTGATAAGACCACATATGGATGTTAGAAAGATAAACTTTTTTACATTGTTGATCTAACTTAATTATTTGCTTCAGTGAAGATAAATCACTTTTTGTTAAGTCATCTTAAAAATAGCATGTAGTTATCAGACAGTTATTTTACTTTTATTCAAATTAATTCAATTAAGTAGGTGTAACTTTGGTGCTGCTGTTAGAGCGGCACCGCAAGGGATTGTGGGATACCATTCCCTTTGCCTGTCTGGACAGATTTGGGTTTAAGTGTAGGTTTTTGACCAAATGTGTTTAGTTGTAGCTGTTTTACTGTGTTTTGCTGAGTTATTTTGTCTTACTATGCTTAAGTCTCTGCACCATGAGTGAGAGGGAGGGAGAGGATGATGAGTTTATAGAGCACCCCTACCATGCATTGCTGTAATGATAATGATGGAAAACACCTAAATGAATGCATGCACTCAGTGTATAGTTTTTAGATCTTTTTATTGTTATACAAATGCGTATGTCTGCCGGCTCACACTTAGACATTATAATTAATTACAATGGAAAAAATATTAATTGAATTGGAGTAATATGACATTTAGTTAGATAAATATGTAAATGTGAGTTGTATAAACAATTATTGAGTTTTATAGACGTAAGAAATTAGGTTGAATGAATTTAACTCAATTACTTGTTACCAATAGAAGTGTATTTCATCGTTCAGATTGGCACACGCCATGTGTAATTCCTTGGGCAAGACCTAACCCCACTGTTGGGGGGTTGCTCCATGTTCCACGGAGCCGCCGCATTGTGAATGTTGTGTGATGTGGTGTGATGGTGAATGGGATGTGACTGTAAAGCTGGGCCTGAAGAAAAAGCGTATAAAGATACGCCTTTACCTTTGTCCATTAAGTTCAAATTGATAAGTTATACCACAAGCTGGAAAAGAAAACTGTGCTTTACTTTGTCTTTCTTCTATCTACAAGCAGAAAAGTCTTCTTTTACTGGCAGCGGTGCTATTTGATGGACGTATAATCTCATAACCGTCATTAAAATCTCAGACTCCGTCTCACTAAAGTATAGTGTCTCTTTTTTTCTCCACGCATTTCCATGGTGACTCCGGAAATCGGCGATCCATTGAGAATGTCTTTATGTACTTGCCGTGCACGTGCATTAACCCAGGGTTAGCAAGTCGAGCGTAATTACGCCAACTTATATCCGGTCTTTTGGAACCAACATACCCAGAGTAAGCAATTCAGGCGGATTTCAGCCAGAGTTCAGGGTTAAAGTCAGGGTAGCTTAAACATGCTACTTACCCCCCAGGTGAATTGTTGTTATTTTGTTAGTTTGTTATTTTCTGCATCATTATTTCTAAATAAATCAGTGGGATTCACTGGATTGTCTTTGTCTGTCACAGTTTTTGTCATCATTACAGACCAAACTCATTTAATTAAATTGATCAACTTACAGAATCTGTGACTAAAAAATACTTAATGCCTCACTGTATTTACACCACTGGAATAAAGAAAAACTACAAATGAACAGTTTCAGGGATTTTTTAAAAAAAATCGATATTTTTTGTCCAGCAACCATGAAAAGGCGTCATGATATGAAGGGTCTAAGCTTCATCTTTTTATGTGTACTTTAAATGAATCAGGTTCAACAGTTTACTATCTGTCAGAAATCTTCTGACCCACATCTGCAGCTGCTCTTTGTCTGCAGTCAACTGTCATCCTTTTATTTTGAAAATCCAAAACCTGAGTTTTGTGTCAGGCTTCATCAGATTTTTGATCAATGAGATTTTAGCCATGTTTTTTTGCAGTCATAAATGAAGTTCGTCAGACATTCTCTTCTGAAATCAATCACAAAAAACAAATAACAACAGGCATAAACAACATGCCTCTATGACTATGTTGTTTACTCCCAGCATGCAGGTCTTGGCAGGAACGGGTTCTTTGGACAGTCTAAAGGTTAAACCGCCTGCTGTCAGCTGCTGGTGTACCACGAAGGAGGCCAGCCTACATCTGGCATAAGCCTCACAACAATAGGTTTGTCCATTTGAGCTCAGCCTGATTCACTCAGCTTCACCTGTCCTGTTTAGGCTGATCCGTCACTCTCTGTGCAAAAGGTCAGGTCAAAAAGGTCAAAGTGTCTTCAATTTCTGATGTGCAGAAGCAGCAAACCATAGTGTTTGTGTGTGGGGGGGGGGACTGACCAGTAAACGTGATGACAGTCATTACTGCAGTCTCTCATCTGGGACATGCCAGGATTAAAGGAGATCTGAAACGGCACAAAACAAGCACTTCTGTAAAAAAAAAAACAAAGATCTGAGCACTGTCTGCAAAAATGTTGACATTCAATCACCACAAAGCAGAAACAAATGAAGCTATTTGTCTGGAATAAGAATGCTGCTGAGCAGAAAGACCTTGAATTGTGGTCAGACCTGCACGTTTCACCCTCACATGGTGTCTGGTTTGAAAAGAAAAAGCTTTAAAACGTCAAAAATAAAAATCCATCAATCTTTTCTTCACAGCAATAACTTATCTTAAGCATATTTTTGTCCTTTCTGGTCTAATTCACTCGTATTGTTTTATACCAGACACTGACTGACAACATTTCACTGAGATGGAACCATTTCACGGTGGAAAATGATCTCTAAAGTAAATGTTCACTTTTCCTGCTTCAGGAATTATTTTCTCAAAAACTTTGTGTGATGGTATGGGGCAGCATCACCTAACTGGTGATGTGGAGGCGATCTTAAGCCATTCCCAGTCAGAACGCAAAGATGGTCCCTACAGTGCAGGTTCATCAGAAGAGCCTTCCCCTGTTTGGAAGGGAGAGAATGGAGAGTTCCAGTCCTGATGCCAGCTTCACTCAGCACTTCCTGGACTGGCTTGACCACCTATTTGAGCCAGAGTGACTGAGACGTTAGCTGATAAATTCAGCTCCATTCCGCAGAAGCTGCTCCCCACAGCATACTGGTGGTGACCAGAATGAAGAGTCTCAAGTCAGTCTCATGTCTCTGTTTGTCGCACCGCTGAGGCACCTGTTTGTCAGTAAATAAATAGATAACAATTCATCTTTCTCCAATCGTCAAACCAAATGACGTGAAGCAGTAAAATCCGCCACAAATGTACTTAGGATTTGTGGTTTGGTCAGCGTGTGAACAGCTGCTGCTCAGACATGAAGGTGTATGGAGGCCAGGCGGACGTACCTGCAGGTCTTTCCAAGCATCCATGGATCGTAAAATTGACCTTCCAAATGCACAAGTCCATCATACCCGTCCCGTCTTTCTGCCTGGCATGGCTCTGCTCCGCCCGATGTGTTGGTGTGTTCTCACATTCACCCTACCAGCTTCTCTGTGTGTGTGTTTGTTTCTGGTTGGACACACAAACACATCAAAAGCCATCTCTTAATGGCCCTCAAATCCCCCTGATGGGGCGTTGGAAGGAGTGATGGCCCTGGGCTGGGCGGATGGCGGGATTACGGGAGTGAAACCAGGCTCTCAGAGTGCAGAGGAGGGACTTACACAATGCAGCACACTCACAGAGCATGAAGTTGGATTTAAAATGGTCAGAAATGCAAATGTTGAGGTGGATTAGGGGATCAGCAGACTGTAAGAGGCCTGATCTGGGGACAGAGGCGATCGATACCATTGATTAAATAAGGTTTGGTGTGTGTGAAGCTCCTCCACCTGAGCTGACCCCACTTCATGTTCATTCTCAACACCACACAGGAATGGTACTACAGAGCTGTGGTAGGTGTCACCGGCTTGGTGCTTAACCCTTGTGCTATCCTAGGCACTTTACCATTGAGAGTTAGGTCATCTAGACCCACTAGACAGAGCTCTGAACCTTTTTTCTTCAATGATTTGTGATCTTCACTGGTGTCCATGGATTACATGAAATCCTCTTCACCTTTATCCACCTTTGTCATGGTACGGAGAACACGTGAATGTAAGGGTGGGGTCATAGGATAGCACAAGGGTTAAGCACACAAAGGATCATGTGACCTCTCAACAGTATCATGAAAAATAAAGCGCATTTCTAATGATACAGGAAGGTGAAACCAGCTGAGGTTCTTTCACGTTCTAAAGAGCATCTGCAGATGGTGAAAGCAGAGACCATCTGTTGGGCCAAAAAAAAAAAACAGGAGGTCAGGGTTTCTGTTTTCCAGAGGTTTCTCCTCTCTCCATGCCTTCGGTCTTCCCGTCCATCTGGGTGAGTGGAAAGAGAAGCACAAATCTGGGTCAGACGCACAACACGAACCATTAGAGCTGAAGTGACACAATTTCTGGGTTTTGTTCCAGGAAGACTCAAATCTCATTAAAAGTGACATTTGTAATCAAGCTAAAAGCTAATAGCAGGTCACATTCAGAGAAGCTGTTCATGAAAACAGGCGACGTTTTTTATTTTCTAAATCATTTACACCCTTTTTCTGAAAGCATGCCTCATTCTCAGAACTCTACACACAAATCCCCAAAAACACACCCTCAATTCTCCTGCAAAATGAAACTTTACATTCAAAACAATGTTATGTCCTCTCCAAATGGGATTGTATTTTCAAATGACACACACATACACCATCATATGAATAGATATTTATAAGAACCGGCTGAACACTGATGTGCTCAATGTAAAACACTATGATGAAGGGAAAATAATACTCAGGCCTTTTCTTGGTTCAGTGTTACACTTACAACAGACAGTCGACACATAACTATCCTATGGTGTCAAGATGACCATTGGCGTGTTCTCCCTACCATGACAAAGGTGGAGAAGATTTCATGTAATCCATGGACACCAATGAAAATCACAAATCATTGAAGACAAAAGGTTCAGCGCACTGTCTAGTGGGACTAGATGACCTCACTGTAAGATTCTTTTTTTTTTTTTTTTTTCCATAACGTTTTGTCCCTTTCGGGGTCACGGGGCTGCCGGAGCCTATCCCGGCCACTTGTGTGAAGGCAGGGGATGCCCTGGACAGGTCACCAGTCTGTCACAGGGTAGAATGTCCACAATCACACACCCATTCACTCTCACAGTCATACCTATGGACAATTAAGAGTTACCAATTAACCTATGAAGCATGTTTTTGGACGGTGGGAGGAAGCCGGAGACCCCAGAGAAACCCGCGCATACATGGGGAGAACATGTAAACTCCACACAGAAAGGTCCCCCATTGATGTAGTCTTTTTCATGTCCCCCAGCTGGGACTTGAACTGGGGGCCTTCTTGCTGTGAGGCAAGAGCGCTAACCACTGTGCCACTGTGCAGCCCCTCACTGTAAGAGATTTGATAATATTATTTTTAATTAATTAATAAACAATATTTATTAATATGTCTAATATTATTTTTATACTCTGAACACACAAATACATGGTAGAAGTTTATTTGACTTTTCTCACAAAAACGATGTATACAGTGCACATCCCAGACCCAACCAACACAAAGTTGCACATACATTAGATCAGTGGTCCCCAACCCCCGGGTCGCAGACTGGTACCGATCCGTGGGTCATTTGGTACCGGGCTGCACAGAAAGAATAAATAACTTGCATTACTTACATTTTATTTATTTCAGAA
This sequence comes from Oryzias curvinotus, assembly GCA_023969325.1. Taxonomy (NCBI): domain Eukaryota; kingdom Metazoa; phylum Chordata; class Actinopteri; order Beloniformes; family Adrianichthyidae; genus Oryzias; species Oryzias curvinotus. Next base: position 15,457,660 of record CM043726.1, on the reverse strand, counting down.
TCTGAAAGATATTTTATTCAGAAAAATTGCACAATTCTCATTTTTGACGCATTCCAAGGCGATCTTCTCGGTCACGGGATAGGATTCTGCTAAAATAAAACACAGGAACTAGCAAAATGAGTAAAAACAAATGTCTTTGGAAAGTTTCTTTGCCGAGGGGAAAAGGCCCATCCAGGAGACAGAAGAGGAGCCTTCCACTTCCAAAAAAAAGAAAGCTACATTTAATAGACAGTACTTCTTTTTTGCACCATGAGTGTGGGAAGGGGGGAGGATGATGACACCTGTGCCATGTCAACTGTTAAGCGTGTCAAAATAAAAGCACAGGGTTTGTCTTGTCACGTATTTGATCCTCCATCATCCTAGTAATGCTACAATAATCACCCGCCTGTGTTTGAAAGACCGGTTCGTGAAAGTTTGTGTGACATCATACCGGTCCGTGGCATGAAAAAGGTTGGGGACCACTGCTTTAGAAACAAAACAACAGAAGAATTTACTGGATACAGTTACAGGAAAAAAACTATGCTGCATGTTACGGTCTGGCCACAGCACCTCATCCACATCCCAAGCAATGTTTTCCCTGGCCAAGCAGCGAGGAAAATATCACCTAGCATGACGAATCCAGCAATGAAAAGCATCAGCTGCTAGATCTCCATGTGCATCCTCAGCTTGGAGAAGAGGTATACGCGCTTGTGGATTTTGGTCATACATTTTCCATCTCCAAGTAGAAAAAAATAGGATTGAGGAATGGAGACTATAGAGGGAGATAAACACCTATTCCCACTTTGGAAAGTCTGGATGATGGAAGCTACAGGGTACCTGCTCAGATTTAGCTGTACTCTTCCCGCAGCCTCCCTCATTGTTAGGCCATGGTTGACCTCATGATCAACCAAAGTGGCTCAGATGTCATCAGAGATCACTGTCCTTGGCCTTCCTCGACCTCCTCCTCTTACTCTCACTCCTCTGAAAAGCAACTCTGAACAGTCAATAAACACAATGCTCAATGTACCCTTTGTCCTCATGCTCGTACCATGGACAAGACCATGGTCAATCACAATAGCTGTAATTTCATCAGATGTTCTTTGTCTTTGCTGACCACCTGGAACACCTCCACCTCCTCACATGAACTCTTCCTCTCAGATTTCTATCCATCGTAGGGCCTCACAGACCAATGCTCTCTGAACTGGCTTACTGGATTTGATCTCTCACACCATTAGCCACACGTGTGATTGGTTGGCTTAATTTGTGTTTGACTTTTGTCACCTGGGCACACCATTTATGCAGCACGGGTTCATCACAATGAAAATGTGTTAGCAAGTTGTGTCTACACGGGTGAGAAGTGCTTATGGTTTTGCCAAAGGAATGATTGATTCATTTAGTGGGTCCAGGCAACTGAGCTTTTGGTTCAGAGTTTTAGCGATTGAGAAAAACTGTAATATACTTTATTTTTTACTAAATGTTTAGTAATAACTTATTCTTTACTTTATATTCTCTCAAAGAGTTGTTACTCAACATAGATGACTAAATAAATAAATGAAAAGTCTTTAGTCCTGTGCAGTGTGTAAATATTGGATGCAAAGGTGCAGTTGGAATAGCCTGGTTTGGTTTTCCACTCATCAGACAAATGTGACATGAACGTCATCAGATTTCAAGCCTGACCAAAAAAAGTGACGCAGAATGAGAATGCTTTCTTTCAATTCAATTCAATACAATTCAATTTGTATAGCCCAAATTCACAACAAAAGTCGTCTCAATGGGCTTCGTATCGGTAATTGAAAATGTAAAACATAAAATCAAAAGGATCATGAATACATAGAATTCAATAGAAAAATACTACATTGAACTAACAAGCAGACTAAGCTAAACTGGACATCCCTGCCCTTAGACCAGGGGTCGGGTGACTCGCGAGCCATATATGGCTCTTTTGATGGTCACATGTGGCTCGCAGACAAATCTTTAATTATACTTTTTTTGTTTTGTTAGACCAGTCCTTCTCGGGCGCGATGCAATGCCAGAGGGGCGCAGTAGTAGCGGTGCTTGGAGAGAAAAATCTGCGCCAGCATTATCAATTTACCATTATCTATGGTAAACTGTCGTCTCAGCAGGAGAGATTCAGGAGTTGCTGAATTAGTTGTTTGGCGTTTGTTGCGGTCTGCAGTAACCAGAATAAAGAACCTTAAAAGAGGTTAAGTCTCCGTGGCTCAGTGTGGGAAAGGGACGCTACATTATTGTATGGCTCTTTTGAAATTACATCTATAAATATGTGGCGTTTGTGTGGGCGTATGTGGTGTGGCCCTCTCGGCCAAAAAGGTTCCCGACCTCTGCCGTAGACCCCCCCTTCGCGGTAAGGAAAAACTCCTAGAAAAATGAATTCCAGAATAAACAAAGAAACCTTGGGGGTGTCCATATAAAGGAGGGATCCTCCCCCAGGACGGACAGGCGATGTACCAGAACTCATAGAGAAGAATTAATCAATCTAACTCTACAACTACATATTTAAAGTCCAGCAGACAAGCTTCATCCAGATGGAGTTGGGGGGACGGTCGGGGGCTAGCCGGAGACAGGATCCACAGCCAGGTGTAGGAGCAGGAGCAGAGACGAGGTACACGGTCAGGTACAGGAGCACCGATGAGCCAACTGGAATCTGGAAGCACTCCCACTCCCCAGGAGGGGAGAGGGAAAGAGGGACAGTACATGAATCGTACTGCACCAAACACAGGCATGGAGAACTAAATGATGAATAATGATCAAGAATAGAGAAGAGAAGGAGGATAGAAGAAGATGAGAAAAGAGGACAGAACCCCAGTGCAGCATAGTTACCCCAGCTTCAAAATTACTAGCAGCCTACTGAAAACAAATTGTTATTGTTATAAAGTTTAATTTAAACACATTAATATTAAGTTAAATAATCTCTGAATACTATATAGTCTGACCATAAGCCTGTCCAAAGAGGAATGTTTTCAGTCTAACTTTGAATGTAGAAACTGAATCTGCCTCTCTTACATGAGCTGGGAGTTTATTCCATAAGACAGGGGCTTGGTGGCTAAACGCTCTACCTCCAACTGTACTTTTACTAATTCTAGGAACCACAAGCAGTCCAGCATTTAGGGAACAACGTGTTCTATTTTATTTTTATTTCATTTTTTTTATTTTTAATTATTTCTTTCCCCCCAAATGACCAGATAACATCAGAGCTCCTGTAGACGGAGAAACCAAAGAATCCTCAAGAGAGCACCTACGGAAGCTTCAAGAGCATTTGAATCAATAATGAACACCACATCCGCTTCTATTAATGCCATAAAACATAAAAGATCAAGTTATCTCTATTATGATTAAGACCAACTCTGCAACAGACTGCTGACCTGTTCAGGGTGTAGCCCCCTTTCCCCCAACAGTTGCTTGGATAGGCTCCAGCAACCCATCACCTTGAAAGGGATTCAGCAGGATGGATGACTGGATGGATGGATGGATGGATGGATGGATGACTGGATGGATGACAGGATGGATGGATGGATGACTAAGACTACAGCAGATACTTCAACTCAGATTTTATTTAGTAAAAATCTTTTAGGTAAAGAAGTTAATTACAATTGTTAATTACATTTAATATTTCTCTATAACTATGTCTATTTCATTAAAATTTTTACTAGCTTTAGTCAAATGTAAGATTATATAGAGTATGATATGGTGTTTATGATCAATATACTGTTTTACCAAGACTTTGTGTCATCCGTCATTCTTTGAAAAAGCAGAACATATCAGATTTGATCTGTTTCTTTCATTTAAATCTTTCTTTTTGAAGGTATTAAAATAAATGATTGGAAATCATTTCATTGAGTCTGAAAGGGAGCAAGCATCTCCAAAGGGGATTTATGGCCCTGGGTTAACAGTGACTTTGGTTTTTGAGTCTCTTTGCTTCTTGCAGTGCTGCATGGTGGTGCAGTGGTTAGCGCTCTTGCCTCACACCTTAAGGCCCTGGTTCAAATCCCAGAGCTGTCATGTTCCCCCTGTGCATGTGTGAGCCCTCTCCAGGCACTCCAGCTTTCTCCCACAGTCCAAAAAAACATGTTTAATTGGTTCCTAGGTGGGAACTTGTGCCTGTTGCAGGGCGTGTGGCTGGCAACCCGTCCAGATGTGCCCCGCCTCCATCAGACAGTAGCTGGGATGGATTTGGTGTCTAGGAGGTAAATGTTCTCCCCTCTGGAGGGCTTTTTCTCTTAGTGCTGCCAGAGGACTCTTCAGAGCTCCGAGTCTCAGCTTTCACAGTTCCTTCAGGTCAGGTCTTCCGCTTTCTGAGCTCCCAGGAAGCGAGGAGCGCTCCTCCTACATGGAGTCATCAGCTCCTTTTGTTCTGTGTTCAGGAACAGGCCTGCTGGTGTCTGCTCCACCTGACTTCAGGGGCAGAGCCATTTCCAGCGGGACTGCTCCGTCTGTGGGGCTCTGCTGTGCTCGGGTGGAGCGTGTGAAGCAGAGGGCGGAGCACAGAGAAAAAACAGATTTATTCCACATTTATGTAAACAAAAGCAGCAGAATTAAACCTACTGGGAAAAATACAAACATATAAACACAATATTTGCTTTTTAGAAATCAAAACCGATTTTTGTTACCTAAAATAATAAACCAGATATTTAATCAAACTAGGGCAGCACGATATATTGCGATTTGCGGTATTAGTGATCGATATTGCGAAATAATTTGCGACTCATGAACAAATAGCAAAACAACTAAATATATCATTTCTATTTCACTGCAACAGTTTAAAAAAATGAAAGTCAACATACCTTAAATTACTCTCCAGATGACCCTAGTCTACAAAGGAGGCGGGCATCTAACATGGAGGGGGTCCGTCCGATTGGTCAAAGGCATAAGTAGTCGATTAAATATTTAAAAAAATATGTGTATTGTACTGCTTGATGTTGCAATACTGATAAATTTGCGATTTATTGCGCAGACCTCAAACCATTTGCATTGTTGTTCAAAGCCAAAGAGCCACAATAGAGGGGATAAAGGAGCCGTCAGTGGCTGCAGACCCCTGCTTTAGCCCCATCGAAGTTCATCACTTTATAAGTAATCTTTACAAAACTTCAAGAATCTTTACGTTTTAGACTGTAGTCTCTTTTTAAGACCAAAAAAAGCAGGAATGAAGAAAAAACCAAAGGGGTTCTTTAAATCCAGCTCAGATCATCTGACCTTAGAGCGACCTCCAGCTCAAAGCCTCAGGAAACGTTTTCTCTGTTCTTCAGTTTTACAGCTGGTGGTGTGTGTGTGTGTGGGGGGGGGTGTTAAATGAGACCCTCACTTAAACTGCGGCTACATTTAAATCATTTTTTTAGCAACTGCTCATATATAAACACACACACAAAAGGTCAAATGAACAATAACCGTTGGTTTCCAGGGTTAAATGTCTTCCTCCTAACATGAGCTTCACCAAATGTCTTGATTTTAATTGTTCAGTCTGAACCAAAGAGAAATTAATCATCTTTGAGTTAAAAACACTGATTCCATATGAATGTAATCATGTCAAAAGGCAGACAGAACCCTCAGATTCTGACCGCTCTGCTCTTTCTGGACTGTAGATTTGTTTTGGAGTCATGACAGTCTGTAGTTTGAACTTAACTTTATTGAATTTCACAGAAGGCTCCTGCATTCAGAGGTCAACAACTCAAACCTTTGAAAGCACACCAAAGACACGGATCTGTTTACAAATGAAATCTTTATGCATTTAACCTCTTCAAAAACAACAATCCCATTCAATCCACGCCAAATTGACTTTGGCCGCCTCTTAGCCGCAGCGCCAGAGGCGGCTTGCTACACATTTGTGCACATCTACAGTAAACAGGCCTTCATGAAACATGCTTGACCCCCTCCCCCCTGAAAAACTTTCAAACATTTTATTTGGGTAAAAATCATACATATGCACAGCTGAGTATTTCCCATGCAGTGCAGTAGCCTAGGTGCTAATACAGAAAAGCAAAGTCTACATCTACAGAACTCCTGCGTTCTCCAAAGACGCACGAACACGTCGGCAGGTGTGCAGGGGTGCGCTCCCCCCACGGCTGTGGGGGCAGACCCAGCTGCAGACGTGTTCCACGCTTCAGGAGAACCCACGGCTTATATGCAAAAATACAACAATGAGAACAAACCACATGTTTCTTTAAGGATTGCCATGTGCCAGACATTGACTAGAGAAAAATTAGGTCAAATCAGACTCAACTAAGAATGCACACAGTTGGGCAATCTGAACATTTCTGCAACATTTGTGCTCAGGAAATTTGTTTGCTTTTTGACAGCTTTATTCCAAACCTTGGCATGTTTGTTGAATTCCATTTCAAATTTTGAAAACCAATTGGCAAATTCTATTAGAGACGACTGGCCCTGAAACAGCTGTGGATATTATTTATCGATGAATCTCAACATTAAAAAGCTCACACTACCCCGAAATATATAAATTTCACGCATACAGGTGACATTCAACATTCAAGTGCCAGTGTTTTTTGTACTGTCTTTTGGTCAAGTTTCTCAAACTTTCAAAGAATCACTTTGAGGCTTACAAAAATAAATATTTGTCAAAAATGCTTAATAAATTACACAAAACTAGCAGCAAAAGTTGAATCTAGAAATCTGTGCAAATGGCTAAATTCCCCCCAAACTGCTAAATCCCCTGGTCCCAAATCAATCCTGGTTTTAAACTTTGACGACCCTTCCCCCTTTGTAAACAAGCTGCGTTTTGTTTTTCCACAGACGTCCTCACACACAATATTTGGAAGCATAAGGACACATATCCAAGACATCTATATAAAACTCTAGATGTGCAATAAAACAACTTCTGTAAAACTCCACGGGCAAGACGTACGCGGGCCTACACACCCAACTCAAGTAGCACCATTCGATCTCAAGTTCTCCAGACTGTCAGTGCATCTGCTGTTAGCTCAATTGGTTAAACGAAAGCAGAAGTTTCAAGGCACATCGCACCCCCGGAGAGCAATGGGAGCATTTTTGTGGCAAACCCCCCACCTCTCCGCCCCCCCCTCTACGGCTGCTTCTTTTGGTAAAGAAAAGCCCTCCCACCCCGAACGGCAGGTTTTTCCACCCCCTGATTAGAATAGTCTGAGCAGATGAGGTCTAGGAGGCCTGACAGTACTTGAAGGTTCCATACAGGAGTCTTGGAAACACCCCCCACCCCGCTTCTTTGGCTGCAGCCAAAGCTCGGCTATGCAGCAATAGCCACTTGATGGTGCACTGAAAAGAAAACTAAAAGAATAAACTGCGCCCCCCCCATCCCCTCCTACAAGTCGGGGTGCCGCTAAGCCCCGCCCAGTTTTCCTCCGTTAATTGAAAATTTCAGTGATCAGTCTTTAAGGATGAAGCACGACTCCCACGCAGCTTGAAAAGAGAAAACGTTTGTAATCAAGTTAAGCCAGCGACTCTGTTCACGTCTTTTCTCCTTGACCAAAAAACAAAACACTTGCAAGCGTAAAATACTATGCAGGCTTTCCAGCTGCACGCCCCCATCAACGCCGCGCCCTCCCAATGCTGTGGTCCGAACCAAACGAGGCGGCAGGCGCCGGTTTGATGCTCGTTTTGGGTGAAACTTTCAGATTCACATATGCCTGCACTGAAAATGTCTCGAGTAAAAAACAAAAAACACCGCCCACTTCATGTAGCTAGCACTTGGTAACATACTAGCTGCCGTAACACTGGTTAGTTAGTCAATCAGTAAGAGTGGAGTATCGACTTCCAGCTAGTTTGGTTCATCCGTTTCTACCTCAGTGATGGTTGGCACCGAGCTTAATGACTTGGGTGATTTTCTTTTTTAAGATTACAAGAGGAATGGCTTTTTTATTTTTTTTCCAAAGACGACCATATCCAGAAAAGGAGCCTGTCCAGGATAGAGTGAGCAAACAAAAACAAAAAAGTAACTTTGTCCCTTCCGGTTTAACACAGTTGCTTCACACAGTGGCCTAGTTCCTTAAAATACAGTAATGGCTCCATTAGCTGTCCGACAATAGAAAAGGCTACATGATGTTCCTGCAATAAATTTGAGGTTCAAATGGAATTGCAACTCAGGAGTCACAACACCAAAGTTTTTGCCAAGGTTTGATTAAGATCAAAGCTTTTTTTTTAACCCTTCACTGGATTTTCCAAACAAATAGTAAAAACAAATTTAGAAATCTTGGCCATGTTCATTTGGTGAAATGAAAGCACAGATTTCCTGTTTGAATTCAAAAGGCACAGTACATTAACAAACGAATGATCCTCAGATTACTCAGTCGGGCTTTTAAATCGCCACAAAAAGAAAAAAAAGACTTTGAAACGACAAACGCCCGAGGTTGCTGTCGGACGAAGCATGTCAGCATCCATGCTCACTCTGAGGAGTGCGAATCTCTGCGGTCTCTGGTGCCGTGCACGTGCTGGTGAGTTCCTTCGTGCAGTGCTGCACTTCCTTTATGTGTGAAGCGAATGGCAGAGATCCAGGGCTGGTAATGTACTGTGTGTCAGTGAAGCTACACAGGGAGGATTGTTATGGTCTGGCTTAAGTTAACATGTGGTTTCCATTGGGTTGGCATGACAACCTATTCCTATGCTGACTAGTTCCCCCACCAATCCACACTACCGGCGTGGCTGTAGTTTCCTCCATAGCCATCATTGTTGTAGAAGTTTCCACCGAAGCCACCTGCAAAGAACAGGGCGTCATTATTCATCAGCCTTTAAGAGTAAAAAGAACAGAACTGACCAAAACATGGTCATCATTCCTACCAAAATTTAAAAAAAAATTGCTTCAAAGAAACATTCAGCCAATCCCATTTAACAAAACAAGGTGCTGCTGATGTCATTTAGTCCGGAGTCCAGAAGCATCACACGTACCTCCAAAGCCACGGTTCCCTCCATGGCCTCCAGCGCTGCGCCCTGAGCGGTTGCTGTTGAAGCCTCCAGAGCCACCAGATGTCTGACGGTAATCTCTGGCTCCAAATCCACCAGAGAACCTAAACAAATGTCATTCTCTTAGTACACGTTTCCATCTTCCTGTTTTGACCACACGTCTGAACCATTTACCTCTTCCGGCCTCGGGTGCTGCTCTTGTGCTGGTGCTCGTAGGCCAAGCTTTCAAGCCAGGAGGGAACCTCCTGCTTGGCCTCGACCAAGATGTCCAGCAAATCTTTGGTTATGTTGCTGTTTTTGTCGTTGAAGAACGACGTGGCCAGACCTGAGCAAAACAAATCACGTGTTTTACGCTGCAGAGTCAGACAGATGTTAAAGGTAACACCTTCTTAAAAAAGGACATTTGAGCTTACCAAGGTTGCCCACACGTCCCGTACGGCCAATACGGTGAACGTATTCCTCAATGTCACTGGGCAGGTCAAAGTTGATGACATGTTTCACGTTGCTTATATCCAGACCTCGAGCAGCCACCTACAGAGACAAATATTTAGTTACTTAAAATGGGCTCCAGCACTGAAATGTAACACTTCTTTCAGAATCAAACTCCTGAAAAATGGAATTATTATATTCAACATATTGTTTGAAGCCCCACTGCAGTCATCTTTTGGTGGTCTTTTAAGTATGATTATGTCGTCTTTTGGCCTAATCAAAGAACCTGTGTGGTTTTCTAGGATAAAGAACTAAAACTTACTGAACTCATCTGCTCATGAAAACAATAAGATGAGCTGCAAAAAAAGCCACAAAGTGACCGTGTCATGGACATGATCGAAAGAGCATAGGTTTGATTCCCGCTTTGCCCGCCCATATGTCAGAGTGTCCTTGGGCAAGGCACCGAACCCCCACCATGCCTCTGGTGGAAGGTTGGTGCCGGTGTTGGCCAGCGGAGCAGACATCAGTGTGTGAATGGGACTGTGACTGTAAAGCAGTTCGGGCCTTTGAGGAAGGTAGAAAAGCGCTACACAAGTCTGCCCCATTTACCAGGATCCTTTTTGTTTGTGCTCATCACAATATCTCCATTCTGTTCTTCCTCCTTACATACAGAACAAAACATTGGCTGTAGTTCTATTGACCAGTACACAGTGGATTTTTGTCTGCGGTGATGCAGAAAACGAGTAACAGTTTGCCTTGATGCGAAGCTGCAGAGGCAGACGGGGACCGTCGATAAAATACACAAAAACATCCCAGAAAAACAGTTTCTCAGTGACTTATAATACATAAATAAACTCAAAACAGCTCAAGAACTCATTGTAAACAAACTTCACACACATCACTTAGATCATTCTTCTCTTTCTCTTAGTGAACCAGCATGTTCGATTTAGACGCATCCTTATATTCTTGCGTTAGGACTGCAACTGTTGTCCTAAAAATATCGAAGCAAAGTCTGAAAAAATTAAAGCAAAAATCTGAATTTTTTTCAGCGATGTTGACCACACCCACAACATGAGCATCCAGCAGTTCACCCACAGACTTTCACAGACACTTTGCGGCTTTTCAACAATTGCAGCTCATCTCAGTTTTCATGACAGATGAAGTTTGGAGTTCTTGAAAATATTAGAACAAAAATCCTGCAAATCATTTGTATGAAGATGAAAGCGCCATGCGCTGAACTGACCACAACTCTAACCTGCCACAATTAAAATTCAAATCTCATGTTAAACTACTTTTTTTGCACCCAAAGAATTTAAATTTCATGACTTACAAAGCTTTACAGAAGATTGTTTTTAACAAACATTTCAAGGACATAGAAATTGCCATTTGTTTTTCATGACCCAGAAGAACGGCTGTTAATCAGCAGAAGAAGAAATGCCATCCCTGGTCATTCGACAAAATATGGACCCTTCTTATTTTACTTCACAGCATTATTTATCATTAAAAAAAATGTTTAAAAATACCAAAAATAATAAAATAAATGATCTATCAATTATTGAAAATGGTTAAATTGATTGACTTTTAATATTACTTCACTTGCTCCAAAAAAATAAAAACTAAAAAAAAGATCCATTGATTCATGATTTTTCCTAATGTAGCATAATTTGGCACATATTTTTAACTTTTGATACTTGATCAAATTCTGCTATAAAATTCCTGAAACAGTATTACGTCTATTTTACTGATATAGTATTTTTCAATAGTATTTTTTAATCATATCAATGACTTTTTTAAGTAACATAATCCGCATATATTTTGGATACTTCATTGCCATGTTGATTTCTAAAAGTTATTTTTTACAAAATAATTTAAGGAATTCATCTTTGTCATGTGCTTTATTGATATTTCAGGATTCTTAATTCTGTCTGATAAAAGCTAGGAACTGGATATTGATAAATCATGTTATAAAATGGTTACGGTAGAACAGAGGGGTGGGATTATACAAGTTCGCTTCCTTCCACTCCCTTTGAAGCAATATTATTAATATGTCCAATTATCCAAAGTTCAATTAGTTATTGTACGAATGTATAACTGATGATTGTATTGTTTTTGTGTATTATTCCTATTTGATTGCTTGAAATAAACCATTTCAAATCAAATGACCATACGAACCCTAAATTTTGAGATGAAAATCCCAAAGGGAAAATATTACAAACCCAATTCTATTTAATCAAAGTCTTTAAGGCAACATCATTCAACAGGTTAAATAGCCTTCCTTTATAAAATGCTGTTTTCTAAAAATGTGTTCAACTATCAAACAAAATTTCAAAAACAAGCAGAGGAATGTTAGAGGAAAGTCTGCAGGACTTACGGCTGTAGCCACCAGGATGGGACAGTGTCCAGAGCGGAACTGATGCAGAGCCTCCTCTCTGTCTCGCTGTGATCGATCGCCATGGATGCTGGTGCAGGCATAACCTTCACGGTAAAGGAAGTCCTCCAGAGCATCAGCTCCTTTCTTTGTCTCCACAAAGACCAGAGTCAGCGAGTCTTTGCCTGTGAAACAAGTACAGACAGTTTAAATAAATATATCTTACTGGGGCAGCACCAGGAGCGTTTCCATAGAAACAGTGTAGCAGGAAATTGTTGACTCTTAAATCAAATATAGAAGAGAATAAAAGTAAAAAAAAAAACGTATTTAAAAGAAACTTCAAGACAAAACAAAGTATACCAAAAATGAAAACTTATAAATGGAGACAAGGGAAGCATTAAAAATATTTTCATTCTTCATCTTCAACAATTTAGACTAGAGCATTAGTAAAATGTCCTCATCTCGATTTCTACCAAAAATGGTTAAGAACTGAACAGTTAAACTTTCATTTTAATGTGAACCACTTTAAAAAAGCTGAAGTAGTCAGTAAGGCAATGCACCATAACCTCACTAACTCATGACCTGAGCACAATTTTTACCGGCCGAGCACTAAGTACAGCTCCCATTATCTACATGGATGGTAAACAAGTGCAGCAAAAATCACCGCTCATCCTTCAAACTCTGATGAGGGAGGAAGAAAACAAAAGGAAACTGAGGCAGCATGTCAGCCAGGGAACAGGATGAGCAGTGGGATGTGATGCTTCTGCTTTAGAATACATTTACAGCGTTGTTTACTCACCTATTTTCTCTGTAGACTCTGTGATATTTTCCTGAACCTCACTTGGAATAACTAAGATAAAACCAGACCAGCCAGTAAATGCAAGGCTGCACAGCACACAGTTTTATAACTTTAGATGTTCATGAAAAGAAAACCCCAAAAGCCACCTGTCACTGCGTAACCCTGCACACGTTTACGTTCTGGAACTTTACACCAACTAACAAATTGATCTGTGTCAAGATTAGCTCGGCGTGGGAGGGGGAGGGAGAGAAGACATCGACTTAAAATGAAAATAAAACTAAAAACCCCGTTCACAAAAACAGCTGTTCTGTACCTGTAGCATTGAGCAGATCAAGGAGAAATGAGCGCTTGTCAGTGTCCTCCACCCAAACCACCTTCTGGGTGATGTTTTCTGAAGTGGAACCAACACGACCCACCGCCAGAAAAATGTAATCCTCCAGGAAGTCACGAGCCAGAATCTGCAGGGGAATTATAAATGCCTAAGTATCCCTGCAGACAGCAAATGAGCCTGGTTGTGTGCTTCACAGCTTCTACAGACCTGGATCTCTTTGGGGAAAGTGGCGCTGAACATCATGGTCTGTCGGATGCCTTTAGGTGGCATGGTATCTTGCTCCACAATACGTCTGATTTGTGGCTCAAAACCCATGTCCAACATGCGATCGGCCTCATCCAGAACAAGGTAGCTGGAGATAAATCCATTGAGCAGTTTTAGAATCAGTGTAAGCCAAACACATGATTACCATTTGGTCAGAATGAAGTTTACTGACTTGCAATAGTCCAGGCCGATCTTGCCTCTTTCCATCATGTCAACCAAACGTCCAGGTGTGGCCACTAGTAGGTGGCAGCCCCTCTCCAGGTCCCTGATCTGCTGCCCAATGTCAGCACCACCATAAACCACGCAAGGACGCACACGAGAGCGGTAAGCAAACTAGAGAGAAAAAGAAGAAATTTGGGTTTTCTCCAAAACAAGAACTATGCGAGTTACACACTGAACTCACCTTCCTCGCCTCGTCATAAATCTGTAGAGCCAGTTCCCTGGTTGGAGCCAGAACGAGGGAAAGTGGGTACTGTTTACGGCGTCCATATCGGCCATTGTCCTGAGGGTTTTCAACTCATGCTTAGTCCAAGTGAAACACACAAGAGCAATTTAGTCATTTCAAACTAGGTAGTACCTGTCCATTGTTCTTTGCAGCTTGCAGAGCATCGCCTGGCCCGTCAGTGTAGATCTGACTCAGCACCGGCAACAAGAAAGCAGCCGTCTTTCCAGAACCTGAAACAGCAGGGATTATGCACAGCTGCAGTAGAACAAACGGCAAGTTTCAAACAGTAACCCAAAGCAGCCCAGTTCCACAGAAAGACGTACCGGTCTGAGCGCAGGCCATCAAGTCTCTCTTGGTCTTGATGATTGGGATGGCGTGCTTCTGAACTGGGGTGGGCCGAGTGTAACGGGTCAATGCTATGTTCCCCATGATGATCTCCCCCATGTCCACATCATGGAACTACACAATAATTCATCCAGTTTATAGAGGAGAGCAGCTGAGATCAAACTGTCACCTAAACATGCAGGGAAAACAGGCTTACACTCTCAATGTGGGGCGGGCAGTTGGATCCAGTAGCCTCCACAGGAATATCATCGTATTTCTCAAAGTTTATTCCAGTATTGCTTCCAGAGAAAAGTTCCCTGAAAGATTTTATAAAAATGAGTAAAGTGCAAACACAAAAAGCAGTTCCGTTAGTGGTTTAAGAAAAGAATCAGTCTTACTGTTCCAAACGCTCGTTGGGAGCGGTGGGCTTGGACCAGTCATCTTCTCTGGAGTCTTCCACCCAGCGGCTACTTCCTCCCCCACCGAAGCCCCCACGCTCATATCTGCAAATTCACAAGTATTGCTGTAGGTGATTTACTGTTTGCTAAAGTTCATACAGAATAAACAAGTTTCCTTTACACACCTTCCTCTTGAGCCTGCCCCTCTGTCATTGAAGAAGGATGACTTGGTCCGGTCATTGCGTCCTCCAAAGCTGTTGTAGGAATCTCTGGATGCTCCTCCCCAGCCCCCCTCCTTGTTCTCATAACCACCAAAAGCTAAAACCGAAGAAAGGAAATTGGAAACGTGGATTCTTGTCACTTATGGATTTATGACATTGGACTTGTTTTTTATGTCAGTTTCATATTTGAAATGCTAAACCAAACTTTAAAGAAAACTACATTGTTCTGACTACCAAATGAAACGTGCTGCCAATTTTGTCAGGGAAAAATACCTGACTTAAACAAAAGTGTTTTAACAAGGTGGAGTAGGGTGGAGTCTACATAAGACGTTTTTGGAGAATTCTAATCTACATCTAGAGCTTCGCATCTTGGGGGACCGGTGTGAAGCCCCCCCCCCCTTTTTTTACAAGGTAAACGCCACGCCCACCTCTATCATTGCGAGAGGATCCACGTCCACCAAAGCCCCCGTTTGCACGGTTGTCATGGTAACCATTCACAAATCCATTGGTGCGTCCCCCATCCCATCCTGGTGCATCTTAAGTGGAAGAAAAACAACTGAATGAAAGGCTTATAAGATCAAATTCCAAAGTTGAAAATGTAACAACTTATTTTCTGATAGTTGTTTTTCCAATTGGTCAGTAGTTTAGCATTACGATGACTCGCTCTGCCTCAGTATGGCATGGCTGTCGTTGACATTAAAATCTAAGAATTAAGCTTGTTCTGTGTTTCTTTGGCTTTGCTACAAAGACTTAAAAGTGGAGATCAGCCAATCTGCTTCTAAAGTCTCCTAAACAAGCTTAGGGTTTGAATTTGGTTGTTTTTCCCCCCAAACATTTTTGGTGCCCTTTGGTTAAGTTGTAATGGGTCATTTTGTCAAAGCAGCATTTGTCAAAAATCCTAGCTTTGGAATGAGACAAAAACAAGGCAACCATATAGAAATGTAATGATTATAAACTAGACTTCTGGTGGACCCTAGTTACTCAAGCAAAAGTGCCGCATGTTAAATTGGCAAACACAGCAATGCACACAATGCAGTTAAAGTTGGAGCGTCACTACAAACGGCAAAAAGATTCCAGTCAATTAAGCAAACCAATATAAATTGGTGAAATTCTGGAAAGATCCTGAGGTGTTTAGAAAAGCAAATTTAAGGGAAACTAGAAATTTGCAACTTGCCGGTTTTAATCACTAATGGTGACAAAGCTGAACTACAGCCACAAGGGGGCAGTGCCGTGCCTTGTTACTTGGAAGCTGCTTAAACAAAAACATGGACATCACTACTGCTGGACTCTGGTAAAATCTGTAAAATGTAACTGAAGTGATGATGTAAAAATGTAAACGCAACGACGTATGCCATCCAAATGTAGTCTACAGCAGTGTTTCTCATTCTGGTGCTCAAGTACCTCCATCCTGCATGTTTTACAGCTTTCACTTATCTGGCACTCCTGAGTCAAATTACTGATTCATGGTCCGGTTTCTGATGAGCCGCATCAGGTGTGCTGAGTATAACGTGCAGGGGGGAGGGGGACTGAGGGACCAGGGAAGGGGAAACAGTGCTCCAAACAGCTATTTCATGAAGACATGAGAGACAAACTACACTGCCTGGTACTGTGGAGCTTCATACGCATTAAATGTGCGAGGGAAGCACATGTGAGTAGTGATGTCAAGGCAGTATACAGACACGCAACACACAAGCTTCACAAATAAAAAAATCTAGGTAAGGAAATGTGTTATGTCCTTAAACAGCTTTAAGGCGTGAAAGCAATTCTTGCAGGTGAGGTCAGAACAATAAGAAGTTTTCGTAATTAAAGTAGAAGCTAGGTACAAGGTCTGCTTGAAGGCACCATAAACATGCACCACAAGCAACTTGTCTTTTTTGCAAGCTTTGACTTGATGTGGCATTTCTGATAGAAGCAAGAGCACAACAGTTACGCCACAGTGCTCAGCTGAAAACACTAAAATGTACCCAGAAGTACATAACATGCAGGTAGTGGTCAAAGTATACCACATCAGTTTCTCCACCCACCACTGTAGGCATGGTAAAAGGCAAGCTCCTGAGAGGCCAGTCCTGGGTAACCTGAGCAAAAGTAGGGAAGCAGGCTATAAAGATTCACCCAAGGATACTGGCTCATGCAGTTATCTATCATGTGTTTGACTTTACACAACAGTTACAAATCTAAGTCACTCCATCCTCACAGACAGCCTTTGCTGACTCTCAACCTGCCATGGTAGATTGAGGAAATGTGAGGGATGTGGTGGTCGGCACGAGTCGAGAGCAAACTCTTGCTCATTGGATAACCAAATGTTTGTAAATTAGGATTTCAGAAATCTAGCCTGTAATTCAATTCTGTCTTTTCTAATACATCTAGTTAAATGCAAGCATTTCAAAAGAGTGAAAGATATTGTGACTGTCGAGCACAGAGATCTAAACTAACACTCCCCCTTCGCATTGGCTTTGCTGGTGTGTAAAATGGCTGTTTCATGCATCTGAAAATGCAAGTTGCCCTCAGCGAAAGCAGACAGAAGGGACTTACAGAAATTTACTGGTGCCACTGAATAACCGCACTGTCTACCAGTGGAATAAGCATTTCCTGCTGTGGAATAAGCAGACAGTAAAAACGAGAAAAAAGGTCAAGTGTGTAATCACACAGTACCATGATTCCAAATTTCCCTTTATCAGAGCAGCCAACAGCTAGCACGCTTTTATGTTCACATGTGAGACCCTCCACCAGCCTCCAGAGATAATTACTTCGAATTTTTCTGACCAAATTGTCCCAAATCTCCTCGTTATGAACAGTCTGGGGTGAATTCAAGGGTGAAGCCAATCTGCAATTCACCATGCACAGGAGCAAACCCCCATCTGACATGGCTGCCTTCTGTGCACAAGGAAGATGTGCTGAACTAAAGCCAAGAAGAACTTCCCTCTCTATGTGGACTGGTAAAGACCAATATGTTACAAAACACATTGTGTAAAGCCTCACCAATGTAATAGCTCACTCCCGATTGTGCTTGCTTTTACCATGCTCTGATGTTTTGGTTTTTAATTAATTCATAAGGAGACCCGATGTCAGACCAGAACTGGTGGTCTGACAGGGACTCCGTGGATGAAGGTAAAACTCACCGTTTCTGGCAGCATCTTTGTTCCTTAAATGAGGTGGAATGTAGCGCCCTGCAAGCACAGGACACCAACAGTTAAATGTGTCCATCCAGCTACGGTTAAATGAGAAAACCAAGTAACAAAATAGATAAAAGGAAGATTGCATTATTCAAATGTCAACAAAACTGGACAGCCACTAAAAAAAACCTCTAAAAAGTGTACAAGTCTTATTAATTAAAGGCACTCTTGTTACTTACTGCCAGTTCCGCCGCCTTGTCCGTCAGCTGAGTTTAAGTCTAGGGCAGCAAGCTGAAAAAAAACAAAGGAACAATTTGAGCTAAAATTAAGCCTGGAAAAAGGGCTAAGTGGTCCAACAAAGACGCCACAATAAAAACCTGCTGAAAGATTTTTTTTAACTTGGAAAAAACATTTATTTAAAATTTTTTTACATTTAATAACAGTTAAAGAATGTCAGAACAGTCGAGACATTACATTTTAACATGACATTTATATTTACATACAAACAAATTCTCAACTTTAAAAATCGTAAAGTCGTAAAGTAAACCCAACTTAAAAATAATTCTGTTGGGTCATAATGTGCGTTTATCTAGTTCTTATATTATCCAAGGGGGACAGGCCTTTTAGTTTAGACCATCTTAAAAAAAAAGTTTAATGTCGCATTTTAGAGCATAAATACGTCTAATCTATTTTCATTTGTACCGTGAAAGTAATGGATGAAGTTATTTAAAATGAAAGGCCTGTTAAAGGCAAACCGCAGCCAACATTTTTTCCTGCGCCACGTTTCAGGCAGAGGAGGCCTCACTTTAGCCGACGCGGTGTGCCGGCCGGTCGACGAAACAACAGTTAACCCAGTAGTTTTCCATCAACTTCGACAGGTTTTAGTCGACGAAGGCGAACCCCAAACATCTTTTTGACATTTAACGGTAACCCCCGTTATTAATAGCTTAAAATTCAACTGGTCGGAATTGGTCGCGGAGGTCTTGAACAAAAAAGAACACGAAGTTCCGCCATCACAATCCCCTCCGCAGCGACATGATCACCTCCATTTTGGTAGCTGAGCCAGCGAAACTCTTTTCTTCACCACAACGAAATGTACAGACCAATACCTAGTATAACAATATGTGAATATATATAAAATTTAAAGTGCTTACCTGCTGATCTAGACCGTGTGGATTATCAACGACCACATGACTCATAACTAAAGAAGGTCGAGGGATTACTTCTGAAGAGAAACGATTTTCTTTGTTAGCACTATCGGCAGAGCCTAAACTAAAACTTAGCTTTTCTGTTTTCTGTTCAAATTTAAATTTTGTACCGATGGTAAGCTAAAGTTGACGTTAAATAAATAAAAATGTTTCTTTCAAATAGAAATTTCAATTTTGTTCGTAGATGAAAATATTATTGCGGAGCTACTGTAAGGATACTCCGACCGACAAGACTGACCGTGGCGGAATGAGACTCTCATCGTCCAGGTAGCGCGAGATATTGCCTTCGTAACCCCAGGCACGCGGTGCACTGAGCAGCTCTCGCGATGTTTCCCCACAGGCAAACACACGCTATTAAGGAAAGAAACATTATTGAGGTCAATCAAGAAAATAAGTAAAAAAGTACAGTCGTCGTTGCAATACATATGTGTATGTTATCAAAACAACATTTTTTAAATGATAGCTTTGTTTAAGACAGTTTGCTAATGCATTAACCCACATAAATGCGAGCTCTTTTGTCAAAATGTCGAGTGATTTAAGCTTTTCCTGAAGACTCCAAACCTCCAAAGACCACTCACCCATCACGCATTGTGCTCACATAAAGAAAGGCTATGTATTTTTCTGTTTGTATCGTACTGTTTGTACTTTTATTTAGTATTTCATTGTATGTGTATGTGTGCTTTTCGTTACATAAATGAAAACCAGCATTTGGCTAATTATGGCTTTTTTTTTACTATTTGAAATCATTTGCTTTTTTTATTGAACTGTCCCCTTTAAGATTATTAATAATATTAAAATTTGTCTACTTTATGAGTTTACAAAACCCCAAATGAAAATAGGCATGCACGACAGTCACAAAGCCGTTTATG
Organism: Oryzias curvinotus; assembly: GCA_023969325.1. NCBI lineage: Eukaryota > Metazoa > Chordata > Actinopteri > Beloniformes > Adrianichthyidae > Oryzias > Oryzias curvinotus. Next base: position 15,438,014 of record CM043726.1, on the reverse strand, counting down.
TAAAAAAATAATGAATTAAAATACTCTAAATGAAGCATACCAGCAAATTTAGCCACACTCCATTTTACAAAGTATGTGTATTCACTACAACAATTTAATTAGTAACAGAATCTCGATAACACAGTCAAAAACTGTTTTAAAGTAAAACCTCTTTAATCATGCAGCCTCTGAGAGTTTAGATGTGCAGTAAAAGCTTAGACATGGAAAAATCCACTGCTGATTTTTTTGACCTTTCACCTTTTCAGAGTGCAGTGAGGTTCATGTCTGGTGAGGCGCTGACTTGTCAAGAGCCAGATTTACATTTATAAGAACAGAACAAGACGTTCTATGTATTATTAACAGAATCTTGGTTGTTTTACATTTCCTTTTGGCTTCCCCCATGTTGACACACAAAAAATGTCCAGATCAGGTTGATAGAAGTGCTAATGGCAGTGCCACATCACCAAGACAGTTAACAGAAAACGACAGACGGGTCCTTAGTTGTTGGCCTTGTCGACTTTGTGATTGAAGTCCCTGAACTGACAGGTTTAACCTTGGATGAGATAAATTCTCAGCAGTATCAACCCCAGTCTAACTTACTCTGAGTGTGTGCCCTTGAGCAAAACACCCGCATACTGCCAACAGGTGATTCACTGGTTGCACAAGGCAGCTTGCAGATGATCCGGTGAACAGTTTGTCTGTGTAGAAGGACAGTTTGATCAACAGACCTCCCCTGTATAAATATGGGTTGGAAAAAAGGCTTTTGGGCTGTGGATTGCTGTTGAATGTGCAGACACAATAGATGCAGAAACACCAGGCCCACACTGAAGGTTCTTCTGTATCGTATACTTAAAACATAAACATGCTCTAAAACTTCTAGTTTCTTTAAATATTAAACTGGCCACTTTTTACTGAATGTTATGGACAACACTGCACACCTTCAAACAATGCACAAGGTTTTTGTTTTTGATAATTACACTCTCATGCTATGCCAGGGTCTTTGCAACCTGAGGCTTTTGTCACATATAGCTCTTTTTAAAGAAAAAGTTTCTAAAGAAGGGGCTCCAGGATCCACTGTGGATTCTTGGGGAAGACCCTTCATGCCACTGCCTAACTATGTAGCCACAAGAGGCAACCAATCTGGGTCCCCCCTGTGTCGGTCCCCAGTCCAGATAAAATACAGGGTTGTGTCATGAAGGGCATGCGGCGTGAAAATCTCTGCCAAACCACCTGTGCGAATCACTGAGAGCTGATTCGCTGTGGCAATCCCTGAAGGGATAAAGGTGAACAACAAAGTTCTTAAAAAATTAACAGTAAAGTAAAAACTATGGAAAAAAAGTAAACATTATTCAGCTCATTCACAGAAAGTTGAAGGACAGACCGTATCACTCCATGAGGCTCCTGACTACAGTACCCATAATGCTCTCACAATCCAACAAGTGGTTTGGCTATGTAGTTTACCAAAGTTTAACCCAAAAAATTTTTGACAGAAATGTGCGCGTCGTGTATCACTGAAAATCAGTACGAGGTCAGTAAGATGAATTAAGGCACATGAGATTATAAAGCAGATTTCCAATATTTGAACAAATGGGTTAAACAAAGAGTTTTAAGTCTGACTTATGGCTTGAAAATATGGTAAGGGTCGTTTAATTAGCTCTGTTTCTAGTTAGGTAAGTTAGATTCACAAACTTCTGGCTGAGATGCACCACAAATGGTAAAATAAGCACTGTGTTTTTTGTTACATTGCTGCTGACATCACACTGCTGTATTTGCTGCATTGAGATGATCTTTGTGACACAGGGTGTCTTATTTTGAAAGGACGTCACTTGAAACCCTATCAAAAGTTATATACTACCTTGTATTTTGAAAAAAGGCAATGTTCTCATTATGTGAATATTTTTTATGCCAAAAAGTTCATTTATATTTGTCATAACAGTAACAAATCCATGTTTTATTTTTTTAAAGGGGTGAAATCCGACCTTGTGGCTCCAACTGTTGTCAGTGACAAATCGACCCAAATGGCTCTTTAGGAGTTGGAGGTTACAGAGCCCTGAACTAAACCTTCCATCATTGAGGTTGACAAAAGTGGGGCCAAAAAACAGAAAAAGGGGATTCATGTCCTCCATTCAGTTGTTTCTAGATAATTCTTTAGTATCATAAACCTGACCTGGTTGTTTTCCTACATGACTCAGCAGATATTATATGCAGTCATAGTTCTTTTCCATTCTTCCTTTTTGCTCAAGCTCGTCTAGATTTGGGGGCATTCAGCGATTCTCAGACCTCGCCGTGTTGGCGACTGACCAACCCAATCAAAAAACTGTTGTTTTTGTTTTTACATTTTATTTCGGTCATTCTGACACATATTGGCTTTTGCTCTTTGGGTAATTGTCCCTCAGCTGAAACTAGGTCTTTTGCATGACCCAGTTTTGGCCAAGCTTAAACTGTTGCTTCACAAATGCTGACGGTCGACCTCATTGTTGGCTCATTGGAAGTTGACCAGGCTGCAGTGTAGAACATAATCTCCATTAATCCACTACTGCTATGAAGAGTTAGGTGTCCTTGACAAAACTGCTTAAGTCTTGGTCTCTACAGGTCATTATTATCCGTGTTTTATAAAAGAGTCAAACTTTTGTCTTTTAATCTTCTGATTTGTTTTATTTATAAGCTTTTATTTATAAGCTTGGGCATCCACGTCTGAACGTCTCACCATAACATGCATTGAGATTTAGTATACATATCAGCATTCAGTATTAAGGAAACAAAGGGTTTTGGTGTCATTGATAGACATCCAGACATTTCTTGTACAGTCAGCAGAAGTGAATAGTTATCTCCTCTTTGTCATGCAGTGACACAGACTGGGTTTTTTATAAATACATTAACCCATTCCAGACATGTTGATTACTCTGACAAACGAACCCTGTAATCATATCGTCGTAATGGAGGCAGTCAGGAAGGCTTTGTCTTTCCAACTGTTATTTTTTCTTTAGCAAAATTCAGAAACTCTGACCCAGACGACGTGATACGTGCCTTTTATCTCATAAGGTTCTGTGTTGTTGGATGTTGAGACTCACAGAGATTCTCTGTTCAGTAGATTTATTGCTTTATTCAGAACAAAAAGACTTCACTTGTGACTCTTCAACATCAACTTCATTTCCGTTTGGGGTTTAGTGGAGTGTTTCTGAATTTGGCCTGCAGTTGTTCTTGATGCTGCACAGCTTCTAGCTTGGTGTGACTTCATTTGCTGGACACATTTTCTGGATCCAAACAGCCTTTCCAAGTCCACCCCAAGAAATAAATTACTTTAACAGCAGTCAAAAATAATAATCTGTGTTTTCTTCAGTAATCAGTTTCTTTGTGCAGAAATGACACATTATTTAAAAAGGAAAGTATTTTTTTTTTTTGCAGCTGGCAAAGCCTTTAGTACTAAACATTTGCAAATATTAGAGAAGTGACATCAAGACCCTAAATGATTGTATCATTAATATTTAAAACAACTCAAGATCAAGAATCCAAATCAGTTGATGTAAATAAATGTGATTTGATAACAGTTTTATTTCATAAAACCTCCCCAGACACTATAGCTTTCTCTAAAACCATAGTGGGTGATTGAATATAGGGGTTTTGTTTTTGTGGAAATATTTGTTAATAAGTACTAAGCATACGTAGAGAGAAAACTATTTGTCAGTCATTGATTCTGCTAGTTGTCTCACTTAAAATGATGCGAGTTTTGTCATTTTGAGATAGAATACGCGCCTTGTATGCAAATCCTTTAGTTCTCCAAATGGTCCCACTGTTTAAGTGAGAACATATCCAGGCCTGTTTAAAGTTCTCCAGAGACTGGATGATCCAGAGAAGGATTGGGAGAATGTCATGGGGTCAGATGAAACCAGAATGGATTTTTTTTGGGGTATAAACCCCCCTTGCCATGTTTGGAGGAGACAGACTGCTGAATCCTAAGAAATCCATACCCACTGTGAAGCATGGGGGTGGAAACATCGTGATTTGGAGCTTCTTTTCTGCACATGGGATAGGACAACTGATCTGTATTAAGAAAAGGATGAACGGAGCTGTGTATGATGAGATTTTGGACAATGAGAACGTGAGAAGGAAACTCGTTTGGATCTTCCAACAAAACAATGATCCCAAACACATCGCCAGGACAATGAAGGGGTGGCTATATATATAAAAAAAAAAACATTTCAATGTTCTGGAGTGTTCTAGCCAGTCTCTGGACCTTAATCCAAGAGAGAATCTGTGGAGGAAGTTGAAAATCAGTGTTGTCCTGCAACAGCCCCAAAACATCACAGCTCTCAAGAAGATCTGCATGGAGGAATGGACCAAAACAGCAGCTACAGTACAAACCTGCTGAAGACCTACAAGAAACCTTTGACCTCTGTAGTTGAAGACCAGGGTCACATTATAGAGTACTGAGGTGACCTTTTGCTGCCAGGTCATCGCTGTACATGAGAATTTGTTCTCATCTGATCCTCCTGGTAAAATAAAGGTTAAATTTTAAAAAATACATATTGACCAAATACTTACTTTCTGCACCATTATACTGATACATTCTTAAAATCCATCAATGTGACTTCCTGTTCTATTTCTTTACATTCTGTCTCACAGTTGTAGTGTTAGAATGATGCACATAACAGACCAAACTCATTATTTTAAAAGGGACAATTTGCAGATTGTAACACTTTATTGCCCCATTGCACATTTTACCTGCACAGGTGATGCTTCTTCCTCCTTTCTCTCATAAATTATTTTTTTCTATTTCACAAGCTCTCAGGTTGATCAGGAAATTAAGAAGAACCAGGCCGTAATATTCAAAACATGGAGATGGATAAGTGATAATGAGTGCTACACTTTCATCAAAAATACTCATGTGTAGGATGTAAATCAGCCATAAAATAAACAAACAATCTGGGGCAATAAAGACAGGTTTTATTGGAAAAATTAGATTAAAAACAGAGATTATAAAGGCAGAAAGATCTTTCACTTCGCTCACACACACACACACACATACGCACTGTAGTTAGCTTCTTCAGGCTGCAGGTTTCACCAGCCGAACATGTACTCCATCGCTTTGGAAACAAAACTGTCGTCTTTCCTTGGGGTCTGTCTATCTTCCACCACCTTCAGATGAGAAAAGATTTAGAAGCCAGTCAACATGTGTTGAGAAGGAGAGAATATCTTCACCCCTTTAACACCAGAGCTTTAGCTCCAGTGTTGACATTCTTCTGACTATCATAACTCCTTCACTGTTTATGCAATTACCATAAATTCAATGGATTCTGAAGCGAAGAAAAGCAGCTTCGTGCTGATATGAAACACTTTTAACACTTTTCACATTCTGTAAATGCAGCTTTTGGCAACGCACGTTCAAGCGACCACTTCCAAGGAAAAGTCCGTATGAGCGTTCTGCCTTCAAAACCCTCACGTATACGCATCGCTACGCAAGCTTTAGATGAGTATTTGAACTCTACATCTGAAACAGCCATTGAAAGTTAAACCAGGTGGAACTTTGAACAATCAGGGACTCAGATTTGACAGTGACAGTATGGATGGCTTCCCCTTTTACTTCAAGGAAGTTCTAACCATGTAAAAGTTGATCATGGAGAAGAAATTACTTTCAATTGGTTGAATGCTATGAAGAATTCAATCCATTGTTTTTCTGTTTCTCTGTCTTTATTAAAGTATCTTCTGCCATTTTTTGGCGCTTAACTCTTTCTACAATTTTTCAGCTATTTTAATTATTCAGCTATTAAACTGTTTAGCTCTTTCAGCTTATTCCAGCTATGACTTTTGGTCCTTCAATTCCTTGAACTATTTCAAAATGTTATTTTTCCACTTTATTTATGGTAAACTTTAATTTCTTTATTTTTTTTGGTGCCAATTATTACCCTTTAAGTTTCATTTTCATTCAGCAATATGGCATATAACCCTGCATTTTCTTATGGAAATGCAGCTCCTAGTTGCAGTTTGTGTCCGGCTGGAATTCCATGACACCAAGTCTTTAAAAATTGGAATAGAGCAGTGAAAGAAAAAGCCTAAGAGCTAGATATACCAGATTTGCAGCACTTTGACATTTCACACCAAGCCTCTCCCAACTGTAGGTGGCAGACATGCACTAGTGTCGGGTAACGACATCTCTGCTGTTGACAGGTTAAAGGCAGGTCCAAAAATTACCTGGTAGTCACTTCCTGAGCTCCTGTAGGTGGCGCTGAGTGGTCTGATGGCTGAGCGAGGCGTAGAGGGGAGGACAGACGATGAAAAAGAAGTAGAGCGAGGGGTAGAGACTGTCCTCACTGCTGTCCATTACACTCTGTGGAAAACAGACAGCAATCAAAGCTAAAACACTCATGGTGGAACAGCCAATCTCATGGCAGAGAGTGACGGCAACAGGAAGCCAGCAGCCCGGCTCACCTTGTCTATGCAGGGCTTCACTCCCACCATGATGGAGTCGCCGAACACCTTGCCGTCTTTTGACAGAGCTTTCCTGGCCTGAAGCTTGGACTGGTACTGGAGATGCATCCAATTACCAGGAGACGCCATCTGTAAACACATCATCAGAGCTTCATCTCAAACATCAAACATGGAGAAGTGGGAAAACTTTACAGCTGTAAAAATCTAGAATCCTACATTGTATGGATTTCACCTATTGCGGCTAATTTTTACAACGTAACTACTGCCTTAAACGAGAGAACACTGTAAATGTGACTTCAGTCCAGCCAAAGAGATGCATACTGTCCCACCTTGTGTTTCTGGATGTTTCCATACTGAGCAAACTGCAGCAGGATGTATGAGGCTGAGGCTGGGGGGAAGCTGAAACACACACACACATGTGTACACGCACATGTCAGAGAACCTAACTGGTGCAATGTGCTACCACCAACAAGAAATACCCAAAGACGGTGACCCAGGTCTGGTCCAGCTGGTCGTCAGACGACAGAGACTCTCCCTGGCTGTAGAAGGGATCCACCTGAGCTGGAGACATGCACACCTGCTGCATACCTGGGTGTCAGCAGTGGAAAAACATACCAGACAATTTAAAAGAAGAAACAAAATGAGACATTTGAGAATTGATATGACATTGTACATTTACTACAAGTGCAGCAGCAAAACTATCAAAGTCTTTAATGTGGATAAATGGATGTGGTTCCCCATGAAGTTGAAATCAAATGCATCTTATTTTAAAATGAATGAAGGTTTTGCTTTAGATAAATTCGATGGTTTTTAAAACGTGACCAATCATGTCCTCACAAACTACAGTTCATCTACAGCTGGATGTTCACTTTGGTAACCGGAGGGCCGTGACACAGATCGGTGGGTCAGTACGCTGTGATGTGACGCCCACAACCCTGTGGATGCGGTCAGAGGGCCTGCTGTTCAGGTCAGGCCTGGAATTATTTCTCTATGAAGGTTTGAACTTTGACACTTTAAACAAGAGATACATGTGTGAAAATGTTCATGTCTGTCAGAGAAAAGCGTAGAAAGCATGTAGTTAAGTGAGATCTTTGGTCCTAGTTGCTACTATTTCGCCTATCGCTGGTTATTTATGGAAGACTGAACACTTTCCTTAAAGGTTTAAGGAGGTGACCTTTTTTCTTAAGGGACTGACCTTTCACTATTCCTTTATATCATGCCAAACATGCTTAGTCACAATGAGCTGTTTTATTCAGGCTGTGCTTATTAAAAAGAAGCAAAACGGCTTCAGTGCTCACCTGTTCCTGGAGTGGAAGCTTGGCGTCCAGAAAGGGGGGACTGCATGACAGGAAAAGACTGAAGAGAAGAGAACACTTTCAGAAACGTTCAACTTCTCTGTAGTTGACCTGTGGTTTGAGTCCTTCAGATGAAGCTGCAGTTAAGCTACCTCGTGTGCACATTAAAGCTGTCATCTACTCCTCACCGTGTCTGATTCATGTTTTGCTACCAAAATCGTGGATCATTTGTCTTTGTGCAGCTGAAAATGGTAGCTTATGTAAGGGGTAATGGCAGACGAAGCGTGTATTATCAGAAATTAATGCACTTCGTGGATGCAACTGACATTTTGCTTCTGTGAAGGGCGCCAATTTCTGATAATGCACACTTCGACTGCCATTATCCTGCTTATACTATGGTCACTTACAAAAATAAAATATAAAAAAAAGAAATTCAATCAGTTTTTAGTACTTTATTCTTGTTATTTTATCTGTTTAGATAGTTTTTTTACTTTTTTACAAAAAGCGGACTATTAGCTGGCACAGATCACAACTGCAGCAGCAAAGGAAAGCGATATAAATATGCTGATCGTCAAGATGGGTTAAATAAAGCATCAGTTCAGAGAGAAAGTTCTCCTCTTACCGCTTCTTTTTGTCCCAATGACGAAGCAAAAGTCTGTTTTAAAGAAGCCAGCACAGTGATATAGAACATTTAAGCTATATGACTGGAACTTCTTTTTTTTCACGGTGAATTATCACTTTTTAATGCACACCCAGCAGCCAATCAGAATCAGGTATTCACCCAGACCGTGGTATGAGTTTCTCTAACTTTGTGGTATCAAGTTAACCTAAATGTTCTCAGCTGATGCATCAAATTCATCACATGGAACTCTAACGCTCCAACAATACAGTAGAAATCTTAAGCAGCTATGCTTTTGGTGGATGCTGCAATGCAACAATTACTTTCAAGCATACAAACCTGCCTGTGAGCACCGAGGGGCGTGCCCATTGTTACCAGGTCGTCATGGATACTGCGAACAGGAGGAGCTCCACTCTTGTCTTTAGGTGTTGGGACAACAGGCTGCATGGGTGAACCGACACTGGCTGGTCCTCCTGCAAACACAGTTTCAGGACAAATGACCGTACGGTTATCCCAAATGAGGCAGCGGATGCGTCCTCCCACTTACCTCGGTGGGCACTTTTGCTCTCTGAGATGGGGGTAGACAGGCTAAAGGAGCGAGGCTGTGGGCTGGCAGGAGCCGGAAGGTCCCCCAACAGGAAACCAGGCAGAAACTGAGCTCCAGACGTTGGTTTAGGAGAGGTGGGAGAACCCAGACTCATTGGTTCAGTACCCACTGAAACAGACAATATTTTATGCTCAGGTTGAGAGAAAAAAAACAACAGCCTCACAGCGAAACAACAACTATAAGTGCATTGGTTTCTTTAACAAACCTGAAGGTTGACCAAATGTTTAAGCTAGTTTACAATTCTTGTCAGTGAGAAAAATAAACGTCGATAGAAGCTGCCAGGAAGTACCGGGTCGAGTTAACTGTCTTTAAAGTGTTGGCATATTTTCCCAGAATAATGTTTTTAAAAGTGTACCTTGTAGTTCCATTTGCTTCTTCTTTAGCCGCGATTTTCAAACGTAGGAAGTGACGATGGAGAAAGGCAACTGCTGGCTAGCAGAGCTAATTACCCTCTAAAATTCAGTGTTCGGATTCCTATGTCTGCTTATATTAAATAAATAGTTACAACGAAGGTTCAGTTTCAATCGATTTACTTCTCTGCTTCCACAAACCCAGTTCTTCAGCTGCTTTTAAGTATATCTAGCGTGGTCTGACGCTAAAGCAGCACAGCCGCTCGCTCCAGGCTCTTCTAGATGACGTCATTCACAAGATGCGTTCAGGTCATTTGTATTAAATAGTAATTGCTATTTTCTCTATATGAAAATACGATCTTGTGTGTAGAAAAAACTATTGGGTTGGGGCCTTTGTATGAAAATGCAGACACATATATTAAGCTGGGAGCAAATATTTACATAAATAAATAGATAAAAATCATGGTTCGAATGATTTGCAGTTACAAGATATGAAGATGTTCTTTGAGCAGCATCTGTCGGTATGCAGGTAAGTCATCTATGAACTAATGTAATGGGTCAATTCTAAGAAGCAAACATGTTGTGGAATCAGTCTTTTATGGTAAAATGTCCTTGCTGTCAACCTACCCGTGGTTCTGTTTGAAATTTTGATTTTACAAAACCCAAACGCAACAGAGTACGTCATAAAGACGTGACTGTCTCTTTTCAAGTTAATCAAACACGCCCATCACAAAGTTTCCGGTTTCAATGTAAACGCGCATGTAAACCACAGCTACTGAATTAGACTTCATACATAATTTCTCATAGAATATACACTCCTGATGAAAATTGCCAGTTCATTTACACGCAAAAAATGTTTTATTCGGTGTGGTATCATATAATAGACCAGAAAATACTGTTCTAAATATCCTTATATTGCAAGGAAAGTTTTATATACACAAAAATAAATATTTAAAGACCAAACCACTTTTTTATAACATTTTATAAAGAACTCTGTTTTTACTTTCAATCACTTCATTACATGAAAAAGAAGAATGGCTTGAAATTGCTTAGTTTTGCTCAGAAATACAAACTTCACGAGTACCCCTAACCAGTATTAGACTATATAGATTGGTTGTATGTTCTTTTATTTTATTTTTATTTTACTTATTTGTTTTTATTTATTTGTGTGTTATGTTCACTATCGTTTTGTTTTTATTTCCGTTATTCTTTATTTTCTATGTTAATATGTTATGTTTGGCAATGTTGATTGATCTTCGAGATAATGTTGATTACATGGTTATTGTTTGTATTTAATGTATGTTACCTCAATTGTTAATAAAGTAAAAAAAAAAAAACTCCTGATGAAAATCTAAAGATCAGTTAAAAAAATGCAACAATTTGGATTTATGAAAGGCTCTACAAAATAGAGCTTCAACAAAGCCCATTTCAATTACTGTTTTAAATTAAATGGTTTGTACAGAATGTTTGGTCTGTTGTTCCCATATCTTATTTTTACGTTTTAAAGTTTTACTAAGAACCTTGTTATAATCTAGCCAGAAAAAAATGCAAATGCATGCAATTTCTTAACTGGCCTTCAAATCCCACTTTGATGAAAATTGTGTTTCTGTTGTTCTTGTGGCCTTTTGTATCATGATGAGGACATAAAACAAGAAATTTGAGCTCCAAATTGCATTTCGGAGAATTTCTTTATTTAAATCATTGTGAAACAGGAGCAGACAAAAAACGCTGTTGGAAAAGCTTGTAAGTATGATGTAGAAGCTACACTGCTAAGCCTCAAGCTCCCTGCTCTGCTCCGTTCTCATGCATGCACTTGAAGACAAATAGATCCATGTTTGATGATCAATGTCAGAAGGAGTGTCATAAGGCAGGGATGCCTAGTTTAGCTTAGTCTGTTTAGTTTAGATTAGTTTAGTTTAATTTAGTTTTGCCAGTACTCATTGAATTAAATGACTTCATGTTCATTATGATTTCTTGTTTATGATACAATTATCCGTACAAAGCCCATTGAGATGGCTATGGTTGTATTATTGGGCTATATAAATACAATTAAATGATATTGACTAGAATAGATATAAACATAATAAACATAATAAACATAAACATAATACATAAATAAACATGTTTATTATATTTTATATAGGATGATCATAACAAGTTCTATCGCAGCGTCGCCTCAGTCTGACTCGCCCACAGGTCTTTTATTTTGATAGGCAGGGACGGAACAAGCTGGGTTTGGGTGGAACTTGATGCCGGCGCAAGCCGGACGCTGAAGCGGATCTGCAGACTTCTGGAAGTTGGGATCCCTCTTAGGTAACGGCCCGTCTTCTTGATCTAATTTGAACCTTTTCTGAAGCAATAGGTAAATAGTGACCCACCATTAAAACCCCATTCACATTAAAACATGGAGCCTGTGCTTCCGGCTGATATTTTCCCCAACAGCAAAATGCATCTATTTAATAGATAGAGCTGCAGCTAACCTAGCTAGCCTTAGCTCATTTTCTCCAAGTTATAGTTTAATAGTGAATGAGGACAGTCTAACAATCAGTTTGTTTGTTAAATGTCTTATACAGTCTTATTATCTTTCAAAATTAAATTTTGTTTGAACTTATCTTTAGTATTTAGTAGTTGCAATTTGTGTAAGTGTTGTATAAATGTTTTAGTATTATTTCTTATGTTATTTTCTAAAGAAGAGACTGCAAATGAGTTTCAAGTTTTCTAATTGTTTTTTATGTTTTGGTAAGATAATTGTTAATTGGAGACTTTTATTTTGGTAGTGCTTGTCTAGACAGGCATTAATGAGGTTTGGTGAATTTCTTTGTTAGATCTTTTTTCACTACTGAATTTAAGGAAACTAAAATGTGAATGGATTGGACATTCATTCTTGTTTACTTGTTTGTTTGTACACATATTTCATTTATACTTGATTATCTTGCAAGAAATAGAAGGAATCTGGAAAACTTCTCCTGCACTGTTCAGTACCCAGATTTATCTCTGAGTCACACTGGTTAAAGTTTTAGCTAAAGATGTCCTGGATCCATTTTAGGTCAGTGAATCGGATCGTTCAGAATGAACCAATATTGACTATGAATTGTATTGATTTGGAATCGTTCAAATGAATCGTTACCGCCCTAATTATAACTATCACAAGTTCTGGAAAAGGAGCTTTAACTGCAATCTAAAGGAAATGTGTGTCTCTGCTGCTGTGTGAGGCAGACAAGCCGTGACAAATACAATCACGGTTTAGTATTTTTTAGTAGTTTTCCATAATTAGAAATGTTTTGGAGCTCTTTAAATTCTGCTGTGATTTAATGGGACTTTAGTGGAGATCTAGCAGGTGTTCACATGGAGCTAAACAGCTGCATCATCATATGGTGTTTCCTGCAGGTGACTGGTTGGGTAAAAGGACAGTTTTCAAAGATATCCATATCACTAACAACCATTTAAAAACAATCAAATGAGATAATGATCCCACACCAATCATTCTTATGCATTCTGACATTGACAGGATATGCAGAAGTTCCGGGATGAGGTTCCTGAATGATGTGATGTCACCACTTGTCTCAGAAGGCTGACTTTTTCTGTGATGAGCTGGGATTTGGTTCCTTAACTGCATGATGTGACATGAAGCACCAATATAAATTCAGGAAGAGGACAGTGAAAATGTCATCCTCTGTCAAAGAAGAAAAAGACACATCTACACCTGATAAAACTGACGCCTTAAGAACGTTATCAGTCACCAACATTTTGAAGGGCATCAGGCTCATTCTTGAAGGCTAATACGTAAAAAAAAGAAAAACAGAACTCTTTATTTTATTTATTGCACAACATGATGACATTTGATCGGTTTCATAAAGTTGTATAAAGTTTTTTTTTTATGCTTCAGCACTTGGTGTCTTTTCACAGCTAGTGTACTGAAGAATCTGAACGTGCTTGTCGTTTCGTCTTGCAGGACATTTTCTATGAAGGCTTTGCAGCTCACTGCCAAAATAAAAGTACTGCATAAGTTGTGAAATATAATGAAAATGCAGAAGGTTCCCTCAGGAAGGATTTTTTCTAGCTCAGCTGCAACAAAGAGTGTTACTGTGTTATGATCTCATACTTTGTCTTTAGTTGTTGTTTGGAGGAAGTTTCAGACTATTGCCCACACTCCTCACCTGTTAGCAGGTTCGTAATCAAACAGGCGGTCAGGCTCATAACGTTTTCCTGAGGCAGCAGGATGTGCTTGCTGTCTGTTGAAGTTCACACTCTTGTGAGGTCGTGATGCCTTCAGGGCTGCCGTCTTTAACAGTTTATCAGCGGGTGAACGAGGCTGCCAGCGCGAGTAAGCTTTGAGTGGTTTGTTACAGGTGGAGGCCCGGTGATGGAGAACAGGTCGGCCCTCGGGGCCCTGCGGCCTGTCCGGCTCATGCGGCTCCCGCTGTTGCTCGTCATCCTCCTGCTGGCTGCGGCGCCCGCTGAAGGAGCGTCGGACTACTACGACCTGCTGGGGATCAGCAGAGACGCCACCACCCGAGAGATTCGGCAGGCGTTTAAGAAGCTGGCGCTCACCATGCACCCCGACAAAAACCCGGTAAGCCCCATAGTTCTGACTAGGCCTTCACAGTGAATCCGCTAATTTATCGTCATCGCGATATCCGCCTGTGCGATACACGCATCAGTAAAGACGAAGTACGTTGCGATAGATGGCAACCGTTAATGTTTACCAACCATCTCATGGCATCTTGAAGTATTTAACGAATCAAATAGAGTCCTTTATCCATTTGACCAATCAAGTGGAGCCTTTTTTGTAAGACGAGGATCATTTGTAGTACAAATTAAGTTATGTTGACCTTCATGTCAATGAGACTGTTTCAATGCAATGAAAATGACGTATTAGTATTTTTTGTTTTACTATATGATCATGTATCGCAACACATATTGCTATATTGATCACTAATGTTGAACATCCCAAGCTTTCCTCATATCATGCAGCCCTAGCTCTGAGCCAGGAGTACTGCACAGGGATTATCCCCAAAACACACTTTGTTTTTCAAAATAAAAGCTGCCCTCACTAAGAAAAGCTCTATCAACCTGATCGATTCTTCTCAGGGTGACCCGTCAGCTCATGAAAAGTTCCTGAAGGTGAACCGTGCTTATGAAGTTCTCAAAGATGAAGATATGAGGAAAAAGTACGATAAGTATGGAGAAAAGGGTCTGGATGAGCAGCAGGGAGGACGCTATGAGAGCTGGAACTATTACAGATATGATTTTGGTGAGTTTCCTCTGTTCAGACACTCCAGCAGCACATTACTGTTTGTTCTTTCAACTCTTTGAAATGCTGAGACGTTTGTGTCTTTAGGTTTGTTAAAGTTCTAATCTGTTGACAGGTATCTATGATGATGATTTGGAAATCATCACCCTGGACAGTGGAGACTTTGGTGAGATTATTCTAAATATGACATTTATGTAAGACAAAGGATAATTACAATCATTCAGATGAAATAGAATCAAATCAATTGCAATGACAAGACAGCAGTCTCTTTGAAGGGGGGCGTGAAATAAATCATAAAACAAAGTAACATGGAAAATGCAAAATTGGAAATAGATGAAGGAACCCCTTGACGCCTTAATTTATTTTCAGTTATAAAAAAAATACTTTTTGTTTTCAGGTAGATTCTAAAATAAGGTAGCTAAAGTGGTTTAGTGCACATCAATGGGCGTCAAAGGCTTAAATGCAAAGATACTTTTGGGTTTAAACTATTATTTAATTTCCATGTAGTTTATGGCATGAAAGTATTTGTTCTTTTTTGTGAGTTTTACTCTGTAGTTTTGCTTTGCAAAAATGGCAAATGATGAATACATAAGGCCAAAGTCAATGTTAAAACTGGATTTTATTCTAAACACATTAGTTCTGTTGGTAATTTCTTAGCGACATTTTTCCTATTCCCCTTCATTTTGACAGTTGTAGTGTTTCCTTTTCATGGACTTTAATCACATCTCAGTCATCACTTAAAGTAACAGTTGTTTAATTGATCAGCCGGGAGGAAAATAATAATACAAAAGAAATCGGCTTGGAAAAAGAGCCGGTGGCAGCAGTTTAGTTTGAAGAAATCTTTCCTAATGGATTATTTTCTGTCCAATCATGCTTTAAAGACCCACTTTGATGAAAATGGTGTTTTAACATGTTCTTGGAGCATTTCTCTGATGATGCAGGACAAACATTAAGAAAATTCAGCTTAAAATAGCATTTCTGAGTATGTCTTCTAATTGTTGTAAATCAGTAGCAGACAAAAAAGTGTAGTTTGAAAAAAGGGCGTATTTGTGATGTAGAAAATATACTGGGTGGGCCACAAGTTCCTTAACCCAAACCCTCAGCAATGGGGAGGGGAAGGGGGGGGGGCGGGGTTGCTCTTCGCCAACGATCCCACCCACAACTCTGTAGTCACTATGCCCTTGAAAACGACTGTTTTTTAAATTTCTTTATTTTGTCCAGAAATGGGATAATCATAATTAAAAGACTACTGGAAACACTCGATGAAAAGATGATCGGAGTTAGACTTTAAAAATAAAAACACAACAATGGAGATTAAATTGATTTAAATGACGGAGTAATGTTTTAAGGTCATGGAAGTGCTTTAAGTCTCTGAAAAATATGACTGCTATGAACACAACAGGCATCCTTACTGTTGGTAGTAAGGTGGAGTGTGTCTGTTGCAGAAGCGGCAGTAAACTCTGGAGAACTCTGGTTTGTCAACTTCTACTCTCCACGCTGCTCACACTGTCACCAGCTGGCTCCTACGGTAAAATAACACTCTAATACATAAAAAAAACATTCCTAACATGCAGGAAAATATCCCCATTATTTAGACTCTCATCTTCATTTTATTGCCAATTTTTGTACGACAAGACGAGGGATGGGCCGATATAATTCTTTCTGTCCGATACGATAACAGATATTTCTCCTGC
This sequence comes from Oryzias curvinotus, assembly GCA_023969325.1. NCBI lineage: Eukaryota > Metazoa > Chordata > Actinopteri > Beloniformes > Adrianichthyidae > Oryzias > Oryzias curvinotus. The sequence goes on along the minus strand of CM043726.1, from coordinate 15,421,790 downwards.
AACTGTGGCCGATGGCCAAGATTTGCCGATACCGATACTTAAGTGTCTACAGTCACACAAAGTTTACATTTCCTTTTTGTTTCTTTATTCGAAGTGCACAACTTTTCTTTTACTGGACAATCACATTTGCCTTTTTAACATACTGAGAAAGATCTCATAGGAACAAGAATCACTTTAAAAGTTTCATATAAATATATCTGAAAGCCTTCAGACCCTTTATTTGAATATTGGATATAACTGTAAAACATAAGCTTCCTGTTGCTAGGGATCTATTTGGAGCAAGTATAAGAGAAAGGGTTTCAGAAAACAATCAGAAGAATATCGGTAGATTTTTTAAATATCGGGTAGAAACAGATAAACTCAAATTATGCAAATATCGGTCGATAGTGATACTGACACCGATATATCGCCCATCCCTAGACACAGCAGTTTGGGCCACAAGTGAAGACAGCTGGAGAGAAACAACCATGAAACCAGTCAAAAAGACACTGAGACTGATCTCACACGAACATATGCACACACACAGATACACAGACATGCACATAGAGACATGGATGCAAACCATTGACTGGATATGAGAACTGGACAGAGTGATTGTAACACCACTAATGGAAAATGGCTTTCTTCTGGCTCCAACCAAAAGTCAATAATTCAGTCAGTAAGAAGTGATTGGTCTTAGTCGAGCTACGTACACACCGGCCTTGGCACCTGGCGTTCTAGCGACCACTTTCAATGAAAAGTCTATGGAAATGCCTGTAAACTTTTTGCCTGTAAACTTTTTTCAGTATTGGGCATTCATTGAACACGTGTTGAAAGTTCAACCAGTCCAACTTTTGACTGCTTGAATGTCAAACAGCTGAACTTTGACCAATCAAGGACTGGGATATGGTAGCAACGTTCGGATGGCGTCCTTTTCCAAAACACGGAAGTGTCAACTGTTGATGATGGAGGAGAAATTCAGTCCATTACAGTCAATGATGCAAACAACCACATATACAAAGATGTGCACACAAACGTCTGCACGCATAGGCTTGCGCACAGAGACGTGTGCAGACGTGTGTACAGTAGGAATGCCACAATTCTGGGTTTAAAACTGAACCGTTTGTTACACCATTGAACCAAATATTGGGGAAAGTGAATCTTTGCATTCCTACTGCATACAACAGTTTGTGCTAAATTTAAGAAGAATTTATGTATTGTATTGTTCTATTACATTACACCAGGTTAAATAAAACCAAATAAAAGGCTTTTCTTTGTTGTTATTAGAAAATGCTAATAAAAATGTACGAGTTCTTAGTTCTTTGTTGTTTTGTATTACAAAAATCATAAATTGAACCCATCAAACCTATTTTTTGTGTCACAGTGGAGGGAGTTTGCCAAAGAAATGGATGGAGTGATCCGGATTGGTGCAGTAAACTGCGGAGACAACAACCACCTCTGCAGGAGGCAAGGCGTCACCAGCTACCCAAGCCTGTACATTTACAGAGCAGGACAGGTGGGACCATCCACACAGCAGCGTCAGTGTTTCTAAACTGGGATGGATGGATGTAACAATTCATCAACAGAACATTAAAGTAAAGCTCTGAGAAGGTTCAAAACCATCCACACAGCACTAGCTCTGAGTTAACCTCATTGGAAGTGCTGTATTGCAAGTCTATAAGTTACATACTCGCCAAATGATAAAGCTGTATAATCTTTAGAAACATTTTTTTTTTCATGAATAAACAACAATCATCAGAACAGGGGTGGGAACCTTTTTGGCGAGAGGCTAACGCCACATATTTTAAAGTAATTAGAAGTACATAATGACAGTCCACACTGAGGCACAAGATTAACTCTTAGGTTCTTATTATGGTACGTAGACGCAACAACGCCGTAAAATATCAGCAATACCCCGCGAGCGATAGCCTCCCCACTTTATCATGCTCCGTCAGTCCTCCTATTTCCATATTTAACATACTCGCGCACAAAATGTCTTCTAAAGCTTGTACATTCTTTCATAAAAATGTCAGAAAAACATTGTTTTAATGTTTTCATGAATTTGAATTAAATTAAAATCCTACAATGCATCTGCAGACGTGAGCAAACAACCTATTTCAGGCAGCGGGTAAAACGCCATACACGTCAATAAGACTGAATACGTTTCAAAAGAGCCATATGTGGTAGCCATTTCCCGTGTCAAAACATTGAGTACACTGCAGCTTGTTTGCACTGCTTAGTTGTGAATGGATGAAATAAGTGTTTGGGAATCCTTTGCTGATTTTGTGGGTTTGCCCAATTAAAAAGTAATTGACAGTCTGTCATTTTAATGGTAGGTTCATTTGAACAGTGAGAGCTAGAAAAAAAAAACTTTAAGAGTTTATATACATTTATTTGTATTTCATTGAGGAAAACCTCTTTCCAGATAAACCCCCCCAGACCATAATGTTTCCACCTCCATGCTTGGTTGGGTTGATGGCAAAGAGCTCAGTTTTGGTTTGATCTGACCGTAGCACCTTCTCCCAGTCACTCTCTAAATCATGAAGGTGTTCATGGACAAACTTCAGCCGGGCCTGCACATGTGACTTCTTAAACAGGGGGGGGGGGTTGCAAGGTCTGTAAGATGTTAAACCATTTCAACGTAAAATATCAGGAGTGGTTTCCTTGGTGACTGTGGTTCCAGCTGCTTTGAGATCAACTTCTGCCCTCTTGTTTTTGGCTGATTTCTTACCATTTTCATGATCATGTGAACCCCACCAGGCCGGATCTGGTTTGGAGTCCCTGTAATTCCTGTATTTTGGCACAACAGTTGTCACCTTAACCTCCAGCTTCTGGTGGATGGTGTTGTAGTCCATTCAGATCTTGTGCAGGTCTACAATCTTCTCCCTTAAATCCACTGAAAGCTCTTTAGTCTTTCCATGTTGGAGAGTTTGGAGTCTGACTGATGGACTGATTCTGTGGACAGGCGTCTTTTCTACAGGTGATCAGTTCAAACAGGCGTCTTTAATTCAGGTGACGGGTTGATTAGGAGAGTCTAACTGGTCTGTGTGGACCAGAACTCTTCATGGTTTCTAGGGAATCAAATACCTAATTCCTCCTTTGTATGTAGTTGTCACTGCAGTTTTCCACTATAATCTGTGGCGTAGAATGCGGGTTATTAGCAGAGGATGGTCTTTGTATTCCAAACATTTTTTATAACAGATTGTGTTGCTGTTTTAGCAGAAACACTTGTTTTCCACATCCTTTCTAGTCCGAACAGCCATGATTGGCCTCTTATTTCACTATAAATGTTTTCTTCTGTCTGTTCTTTTTACAATTCCTCTGGTTTTCAAAATCAGAAGTCAGAAGTTAAAAAGCGCAGAGATTCACTGAGTTTTTAGTAACTTTTGTGAGCAGGTAACGTGAGAAGAGCTTGTCTGGTCAGTCATGGAAATCTGTTTGAGTTGATATTATTGTAAGTGACTTTCCACTTAATCATCGGTGTTTGATGCTGAAGACAAAAGTGCTTAAGCCAAACAAGTCCAAATGTTTGCTGCTTTTTCTGACATTTATTGACACTTGAATCTGTCTTGTAGTCTTCAGGTAAACTGCCACCTATGCATGTTTAGTTTGACGTTTTAGTTCTTTTTGAGATTCTTCCACAGAGTATCAATCAAAAATATAATCAAAAACTGTACTTCCTGTCATGCATACGTGGCTCACACAAGCAGGAAATGTAACCACGCCCACTGAGTCAATACAGATGCAAAACAAACAACCTTCATTCCGAACCTTACAGGGCATGCGCCTTTACTCATCTTGTCATTTTAAATGATAGATGGTGAATGGCGTTTACTTGTAAAACACTTTACAGCTTTACAGTTACAGTCCCATTCACCCATACACACACACATTGCACACTGATGGCGGCTCCACTGCTGAACACTGGCGCCAACTTATAACCACCATCAAGGGCACTTCGACACATGGGCAGACAAGACGGGATTCGAACCTGCAATCTTCCAATCGGTGATTGAATACTTTCTTTAAAATGCTACTAACGGTAGTTTGAAAAATTGTGCTGGGCTGTGGAACCTGAGGAGCATAGCTGGATAAATGTGGTTGAGCTGATTCATGAATCTCCTCGTCCTGTGTTTACTCTGTACACAGTGTGTGTGTTTACAGCATTTACCACCAATAATTTTGTTTATCACTCCGTCTCATGAACATTATATGACGTTTCCACCACTAGAAGCTCTATACTTTGAGTTTCTAAGGTGTTCCTGTCTTTCTCCTTGCTGTGACTTAGAAGCTGTTGCCTGTAAAGCATATTTCCCTGAAGTTTTGATCTGGATTCTGCAGCCACAGTTGGATTTTCTGCCTACAGCGATGTTCTGTCATGAATTATCAATAACTATTTTTGCTTCTGCAGAGACCAGAGAAGTTTAATGGAGAGCGCACCAGAGACGACCTGGTTGGTTTTGCCATGCAGTTCATCACCACTACTGTCACTCAGCTGTGGCAGGGTGAGATACGACTGTGACCCTTACAACCTCAGCTCAGATCCACTTTTTAAAAACTTTTCTTTGTAATGAAGTGTTTGTGACTAGATTTGCACCTTTTCAGGAAACGTCTTCACTGAGATTGAGAAGTCGTTTTTGTCAGGGCTGGGCTGGCTGATCACCTTCTGCTCTGACACAGGAGGTAAACATCAGTCTTCCACAAACTCTCTACAGCTCCCAGTGGAAACTTTGGCTTCTATGCTCACCTGGTGTCATGAGACACACGTTTATCATATAGTTGTTGTTGTTTTGGGTTAAAAATACACTACCTAAACCTATTTGTAAAAAAAAAGATTTTTTAATGTCATTTTAATGTTTTAAATGTTTTTTTGTGTTCCTCATGTGTTTGTCTCTCAGATTGTCTGGAACCAAGAACAAGACAGAAGCTGGCTGGAATGCTGGTGAGAATTCTTTCCATCCAGTTTAGATGCAGATGATTCCAGTGCAGCCAAACTATTAGAACTATAATGATGGCCTATGTTAACAACCAACAGATTACATGAAAGCATTTTGGGAGGCCACTGGGCATCTATAAGCAGAAACTCGCTCTAAATGGATAAATAGAGACAAGCCTACAGCAGAACCAGACTCAGTAGAGGAGCCAGTTACTGTGAGGAACCAGTTGAGGTCAAAGAGAAAGAATTGGAATAAAAAACAGAGGCCTTAGAACAACACTTGCCTCATTTTTCTTTTGCTAGTTTACAACATTATGTCAAAGACGGCCTTGATGGGCAGAGAAGCATGTGTCCTCAATCTATGTATTATCTCTAGATAAGTGGGCGAGAGTCTCAAAACATCAGTATTCTTTAGATTGAAACTACAGTGGTTGAAAAACTGATCTTATCTAATTAATTTGATCTATATGTGTCTGCATGAAGGAAGGTCTGGTGAAGGTGGGATGGATAGACTGCACCGTACAGCCACAGCTCTGTGACAGCTTCCAGGTAACTGTCAGAAACTTTCAGGAATATACGATTGTTTAGAGCTCTGTTTATATTCTACTAAAATGTCAAATAAACCACATCATCATCTGCAAACTGCTTCTTTGCTTTGACATTAGATTTCTCTCATTTGTCCCATTAATTGTTCTGCTTGTTGATAAGTTTCATAGTGTGTTGGTGCATTGTGTGGTGCTGGTATTTAACATTAATCCTCCTGCTTGAGGTGGTGGGTGGAGCGACAGCCTTTTTCCCCCCTGGAAGCTCTCTGGATAAAGAAGGCAGTGTATTGGTAAGACCTGAACCAGTGAAGTACTGCAGTAGTGTATTTTCTATCGCTGCAGCTCTGCCTCTGTTTATGTGCTTCAGTGGATCAAGACTCTCGACAGTAAAGAGATTTATAATCAGGTCCTAAACCATCTACCAGATCTGAAGCTGCTGACTGCAGAGAGTTTTGAGGTACTCAAAAAGACCAAACCTCTCAGATTACCACTGCTTTAGCACACATGTGTCTAGGCTATCTTAAAAATACATGTTTAAATATGTTAATGTGCAGGAGAAACTGGCCCATCACCGCTGGCTAATCAGCTTCACATTTAGAGACAGAAGCTCCACCACAAATGAGTACAAGAAGCTCCAAGCGTTTCTGAGAAATGACCACATACAGGTACCTGCAGTCCGTCTGTCCCACTACATGTTTTTGGCTGTTTTCCTGCTAACAGATTGTTTTTCTGTGTCCAGATCGGCAGAGTGGATTGTGTCGCCGACTCAGAGTTGTGTCATTCTCTCTACATCCAAAAACCCTGTGTGGCTGTTTTCAAAGGTCTGGGGATCCACGACTTTGAGATCCACCATGGTCAGTACTGGATCTTCTCTGTCTTGCATCTGTCTACGCTTCACCTGCCGGATCTTTTTATTTCTGTAGCATTAAAGTTCCACTCCGATCATCTTTTGATCTATTTACAAAGCATTCCCAGTGGTATTTTCATAATAGTTATGCCCTATATGGCCAAAATTAAAAAACTGTGTCATTTTCTAGTAGTTTCAGCAGAGCTGCAGTAGTACATTAAAAATTCACGTCTAAGTTGGGGGCGGGAACATTAGAATGGACTAAGCCTACTTCCACTTCCCCTCAGCCCCTCACACCCCCAACCTAACAATAACTCTGCAGCAAAAATGACGAGCAATATTGGAGCTATCTAGTTTTGATCCAGAAACCAGCTCAGACGAGGAAAACAAAGATGTTCATTGATCTGTTTGTCTGCAAGTGGATCCATCAGAATGGAGTGGAGCACGGAGGCCAGCATATATTCTACAATAGTTCAACACTCCTCTGTACCTTTGCCCTCTCTGCCTGTTTTTGTGACGTGTGTATTTTTGTGGCATTGTGTCTTTTTGTAGGTAAAGATGTGTTGTACAACATCGCAGCCTTTGCAAAGGACAGCGTTCGTGCCCATGTGACGACCCTGAGGCCGGACAACTTCCCCTCTGACAGGAAGGAGCCCTGGCTGGTGGACTTCTTTGCTCCGGTTTGTACTTTGTTGGTTCAGCATGGGACTCATTTTATTCTCCTTGCAAAACTGTGCCTTAAATGATTTATTACATTCAAAAAAATGTTCTTATTATGCAAAAACATCCAGTATTTTTAACTATATATGTTTTTTAATTTAAAGAAAAAATATGTCTAAATGTAAAAGGTCTTTAGCTGAAAAAAAAACCAACTTAACTTTAAAGTAGATAACTCCCCTTAATTGAAGCTGTTTGGTAAATGGAAGTGTGCTAAAAATTTTAAAGGAGCATCACAGCTTAAAAATCTAAAATGAAACGAGAAAACAAAGTCACTAATATTTTTTTGTAGCTGCAAAGGGTCAGGGGGAAATTTCTAAATCTGTGAGACTCCAGAAAACCAAATGAAAGGGCTTCATTACCAAAGAAAAAAAGCAAGAACAGTAAGAATAATGGATTTCAAAACAAAATCCATATTTAGAGGTCTGGCAATTTTGTTCAATACATTTTGGAAAATCTGGGGGAAAAACTAGTGTTAGCATGACCAGATCTGATGACCAAACATCAGTTCTGTGCTATGGTTGTTCATTTAAAGATCAACGTGGGTTCCATCTTTGCGCTTTCAAGTGGCTAAAATCTGTTCATTCATTCTTTTGAATGGTTTTGGTTTAACTGTTTGCATTCCCTGTTTGCTTCCACATAAGGTGATAGAGAGCAGGAGAGAGCAAAGGAAGTGAAATCTGCTTTTTAAAGGATACAGAGGGACTATTTGGAATTAAAAAAAAGTTTTCAACACCAGGCTATTTATATGTTTTGTTTTTGCTTTAAAATCTGAATCTTTAAGATGGGAGTCCATGGAGAATTGCTCCTTTCTGACACCAGCCTTCAGTGGTCTGGGGAGGAACTGCAGGATTTGGTCCTTCCTGGTTTGTATCAGATTTGAGAACAAAAGTGGGCGTTTCACTTTGTAATTCCATTTCGATCACCTTTTATCTATTTTCAAAGTGTTCGCCTCACAACCCCACGCTAACATTAGCGGTACAACAAAAAAGGTCAGCAAAATCCGAGCTATCCAGCCGTACAGTTTAGATCCAGATTCCAGCCGAGATGAGGAAAACAAAGACGTTCATGGATCTATTTGTCTGCAAGTGGATGCATCAGAATGGAGGAGAGCAGGAAGCTCCATCAGTCATATTTTCTACAGTATTTTGTCGTCTGCTCCTGATTTACAACAATTTGAATAAAGAATCATTCCAAAATGCAATTTCATGTTTAAATTTCTTTACATATGTCTCATATAATCAGAAAAATGCCACAAGAACATGTTAAAAACACCCAAAACACAATGTTCATCAGAGTGGGTCATTAAGTTGTTTGTGTGTGATTGTGTGTTTTCAAAAATTCTCCCCCCTCTGTGCAGTGGTGTCCCCCATGCCGGGCCCTGCTGCCCGAGCTGAGAAAAGCCTCAATCCAGCTGGCCGGACAGATAAAGTTTGGTACTCTGGACTGCACCATCCACCACAACCTCTGCTCCACGGTAAAGTCAAGAACCTCCTCCATGGTGCGCTCCAGCCTGCATAAAGAACACAACATGATTGTATCTTTTGGTATCTCAGTACAACATCCAGGCTTACCCCACCACAGTCATCTTTAATGGCTCCTCTGTTCACGAGTATGAAGGCCATCATTCTGCTGACGGCATCCTGGAGTTCATACAGGTGCTGCCTCCACTTCTTCCTCATTATGTCCTCCTCTTGACGTGGACTGGTGTTCAGTGAGAGCTTCTGCCTGTTTCTGCAGGACCTGGTCAGCCCATCTGTTCTGGCCCTCGATCCTTCCAGCTTCAAAGAGAGGGTGAAAGGTAAAATTCTGCTTTGAATTCTCTTCTGACAGCGAACCAGCAGCTAGAACTGTTGCTTTCATCCGTAGTGTGTTCTAGTCCTGATTTAGAAAACTGCTAATATGAACCAGAATTTAGACGCCTGTTTTCATAAGCAGCTGTCTGAAGACCTCAAATTGTCTGAAAACTTTATGTAAAATCCCTGAGGGACATTTTGGGGCCCCTACCACCTTCTCATCTTATCAAAACAAAAATTGTAGGTTAGTCTAACTCCACCAAAATAAAAGATAATAAAAGAAAGCTGTGGTGCTGAGTAGCAGACGGAACAAGACCAAAATGAAGAAACCTCTGCAGCAGTAGCAGCAGAGAATTATTCTTTAAGAAATCAAAGTAAACCATTGATGATCACAGAACTTTAAAAAAAAAAGGTGTGGGGGGGGGGGATGTTAAATATGGAGCTGCTAGGTCAGTAAAACTCATTTGTGCCCACAGAACAAAACTATTATGCATGTTTGTATTTTGAGATGTCTTCTCAGCGCCCCACCCGCCAATTTTGACTGCACCTTAGACATTTAGGGGCTCTTGGTGGGAGGGTGTTTGAACATCACTGTGAGAAATCAGGCAATGTCCTCTCAGTGCCCTACCTGCCCATTTTAAGTGCACCCTTTACTACACACACCTTACGCCTCAACCCTATTCACTGCAACACAAATCCTAATTCTGATGTTACCTCCCATGGACTACAGGGTGGTGGAGTGTTTGCCAATGAAAAAGTCTATGGCTGGATAGATTTAATAAAAAAAAAATCCTGACACTGGCCCCCGAGACCTGCAGTCAGACACCCCAGTTTCTCCTCAGAAACAAAAATGAGGTGTTTATTTTGCTGTTGCAGGTCGAGACGAGGGGCAGACCTGGGCGGTGGATTTCTACGCACCCTGGTGCGGTCCCTGTCAAGCCTTGATGCCGGAGTGGAGGCGCATGGCTCGGGTAAAGCTCACAGCCTCTGTACCGACGGAGCACAGAGCAGAAACCAGCACACAAGTCCACAGCAGACAAAGTCTCTGGTGTCTTTGTTGTGCAGCTGGTTGCCGGTCAGATCCTGGTTGGTTCGGTCGACTGCCAGCGCTTTCAGACCTTCTGCCAGAGCCAGGGTGTGAGGGGCTACCCGGAAATCCGCCTGTACCCTGGCAACACTCTGCAGCCAAACCGCTACATGTGAGTCGCACTGACGCTCGTCCTGAATGTCTGTGGTGTTACAGCGTGCATACACAACAAATACACAAACCGCAGAGGTTTTCACAGCACAGTCAGCTGGAAGAAGCTGGACAGAGAAATTATTTGCCATTCTTGAGTTTAGAGGATACTTGGATTGACGACAAATTTCAAATTTCTATCCTAAAATAGAAAAAAGACTTTCCTGAACAAATGGAGTTTCCTTATATAGCACGTTACTGCCTTGTTAGGCCCAAAGCATTTTACACATGCACACAGACTTTCACACACTGATGGCGGCTCTGCTGATGACCACTGGCGCCAATGTGTAACCACCAGGAGCAACATGTGGTTTGGTGTCTAGGTGGACCCTTCTTAACCCTTGTGCTATCCTAGGCACATTAACATTGGGTGTTGGGTCATCTAGACCCACTAGACAGTGCGCTGAACCTTTTTTCTTCAATGATTTGTGATCTTCACTGGTTTCCATGGATTACATGAAATCCTCTCCACCTTTATCCACCTTTGTCATGGTAGGGAGAACACGTAAGGGCGGGGTCATTTTGACCCCACAAGATAACACAAGGGTTAAATGCGATTAGTAATGCTTACAATCAAAACTAACTAAAAGTAGCTTTTTTCCTGCAAAACCATTCAAGAAATGACTTTGCAGGAAAATCCCTAACTGGATTTAATGAATCATATAGGATCTTCTAAGTAGAGATTGATTTGGTTTGGGGTTGAGTCTTCAGGACTCCGAGCCTCAAACACATTTAGGGTTAATTCTATTGTTTGTCTGCAGGTCCTACAATGGTTGGCATAGAGACGCACACTCACTCAGAGCCTGGGCTCTCAGGTGAGACCCGTCATTTCCTCATGTTTTGCTGGGTTTTATGTCATTTTAGTCTGCATTTCTACCTTCTTTAGCTCTGTCCTTGCTAAAAACTTCACATCTTTAACCTTTCTGCCCTGCTTTAGATGAACAAATGCAGTTAGAAAAAGATTGTATTTGTGACGTAGAAAACACGCTGGGCGGGGCTCAGACTCTCTGCTCCTCTCCGTCCTGATGCATTCACTTGCAGACAAATAGATCCGCGCACATCTTTGTTTTCCTCTTTCGAGCTGGTATCTGGATAAAAACTGGATGCCATGTTAAGTTGGGGGTGTGAGGGACTGTAAGTTAGGGGGATTGCTCTGCACCAACGGTCCCACCCACAACGCAGATGTGAACTCCTAATGAACCCATGTTTTTACACTTGATCTAATCCATCTCCTTTTATCTCACCTATTTACTTTACTTATTTCTTTTTTCTCTCTTCTTTCTTTCTCTTAGCTCCTATTTTCATCTCTTCAGTCGTTCCTTTTTGCCCTGACTTTATTTTTAATTTTTCCTGTTACGTTTGCTCTTTTCATCTGTCTTTTGTTCCCTCAGCTTCGATTTTTCCATTTTATTTAAAAAAATAGAGAAACTTATAGTTTTTCATGAGAAATGTTACATGAGGAGAGAAAAACCACACCAGCTTAGATTCATTGCGGTTGTTATGACTGAATTCAGATGAGTCTAATAAGGACAGATTGTTCTACTTTTATTTTGATAATGGTAAATATTAGGGACCAACAAATGAAATTGAAGGAATCTCTGTATTGATCATGCAAAGGGCGACAGTAGAGAGAAAAGTCTGTCAAAATGGAGAATTTAGTATGTAAAATCTCCAGCCGGATGTCAGTCTTTCCTGTTCGGTTTGGGTTCCTTTCTTTCTTTTTTTTAAAGGATTTAAAAAAATGTTTCTGTCATTTCCCTCCATTTCAAACTAGTTTTCTGGTGAAAGTTTTCGTTCAAATGTTTGGAGTTGTTTTTTTCTTCAGTTCTTTACCCAGAGCCTCGGTGGATCTGACTCCAGAAACCTTTAGATCGAAGGTTCTGTCCGGCCAGCACCACTGGGTTCTGGATTTCTACGCTCCGTGGTGTGGACCCTGCCAGCACTTTGCCCCAGAGTTTGAGGTTCTGGCCCGGGTGAGAGACTTCTCTCTTTCTGGTCTGCAGCAGCCGTTCAGATGGCTGCATGATGCATTTACTGACTGGTTTTTAGGTCCTCTGTGTGTGTGTGTGTGTGTGTGCTTGTGTGTGTGTGGGGAGGGCTTTTAAAGGGATGTGCTTCTTTTGATTGACAGATGCTTAAAGGGGAGGTCCGGGCAGGAAAGGTGGACTGTCAGGCTCATTATCAGACCTGCCAATCAGCTGGAATCACAGCTTACCCAACCGTTAAATTCTACCCTTACCTGGGATCACAGAAGGTGAGGATACACACATGTCCCAAAGGACACACTCACTCACACACACACACAGGCAAACCAACATAAAGTGTTAGTCACATATACCCGTAAAGGGGTTGACTCATACAGTTGCTGTGGCACTGCAGGTTTTTTTCCTGCAGGCCCCAAAACAGGTTTGGCCATTTTTCACCCGCAGACAGCCAGTAAGGACAGAAGTGACTGAGGCATTAGAAAAAGGGCCACGAGCCTGAGTGGTCTGTAGTCGGTTTCCTATGACATTCCATTTCTGCTGGTAATCTCAAGCGGGATTGGGCTCTTGCTCCGGAGCAGAAGTCTCCTCTTCCTGATTGGCTGTTACATGTGTTCAGAGGCAGCATCAGCTGAGTGGAGAGCCCATCAACAGCCGGGACGCTAATAGCATTTCTGACATCATCAGACAGCGACTAAAACAGCTGGCCCCACGCTTGCACAGCACACCAAAGGTAAACAGTCTCTTCAAAATAAAAGCCTTTGCTTTACGGGCTGGAATGCAATGTTTTGTTTTGGGGTTCACAGGATGAGCTCTGACAGAGGCGGCGTGATGAGGCTGAACTGCAGTCTGATTGGTCGGAGAGGAGTGCCTGTGATCAGTCAGCGCTCTCATGTCCACAGACAGACTGTTAGCCGCTGTGCTCTTCATCGGGATGAACACTCCTGCCTTGATTTCTTTGGTTTCTTCTGGTCTCCATTGTTTGTATTTACTCCATGAAGTAAAGCTGTGGGACACTGAGGGTTACTGTAGGTTACTGATGCAGACAGATGTGCTTTATTTTTATCATTTATCACAGGATGAAACGGTGTTTCTGTTGAAAACAAATGTTTCACTTTTACTGCTTCTACTGCATTTTTCAAGTCACTTAGAAAACTACAAGATTCTGTCCAAAGAAAGTTTCTAGCAACTATAATTTTATTTCAACTGAGTTCATATTTGGCATTCTAAGCTAACACACCAGACGTTCTAAACATCCATGTTCATTTTGGGGTTTGTTTCGTTAGTATTTATTCTAAAATGCTTTTGGTTTTCATGTTTAATAAATGGCAAAGTTTCTGGGTGCCTATTTTGTTTTAGTGTTCATTTGTAATAAAGCAATCATGAAAAACTTGTGCGATGGTTGAAACTGTTAAAAAAGTTTTTATAGGGAGATGTCTGTGGAATATTGTGTTTTATGAATTTTTTTGTATACCGTTGCTACCTTTTTTTCCCCATCTCTGAAATTTAGACAAACATCTTGTGTATCAGTCAGTTGTCTGTTATAAATTTTCCATAAAGACGTTCAAATTTTAAGCTGTTGACATTTTTACTCTTTTTAAAGATTGACCAGCAGCACTGTTCACTCAGTGGGTGCAGAGGAAGACCCTAACCACAACACACTTCTATTACAACTAATTTGTAAACACAAAATACTAAATTGTGCCACTAAATGCTAATAAAAGTCTATTTTGTGGTCTCAAAAGTGCCAATTTGAGTCCACAAAACCCTAATGAAATGCTAATTTGTGGCTACACAATATTGAACACAAAATGTTTTATTCAGCACACAAAATACTAATTGGTGCCCACAAATGCTAATAACATGCTAATGTGTGGCCGTACAATACTAAATTGTGAGCACCAAATTTAAATTCAGCAAAATACTAATTTGTGGCCACAAAATGCTAATAAAATTCTACGTTGTGGCCATAAAATGCTAATTTGAGCTCACAGAAAACTCATTTGTGGCCACAAATGAATGGTTATCTTAAGGGAACATTTTTCTTTAGAATGTCGTGTGCAGGGCTCTGTAGCATATAGTTCTATACGTACATCTTCCACATTGATTGTTGAAGCAGTTTCTAATTATTGATTTCCTTTTTTTCTTCATTTCTTTATTTCCACACCTCCACTGAACAAGTCCAGTGTCTTTACATAAGTACAAAGTAAAATCCAAATAATTCAGGTAGCTTCAGATGCAAACAGAATACCTGCAGATTTGCAACATGTGGGAGGAGCTATCAGTATTGCAGGTACCGCTCACCCAGGAAATGGAGATGCAGACAAGTGGAAATGAAGATATTAAGAGTATCTAAATAAATATGAATAATTCAGGTTGGAAGGAAATATACAAGAATAAATGTTGAAACAGACAAATATATTTTGACATTTGTTTATTTCCGAGAATAAATTGTTTTCCGTCTTTCTGATGTTACCAAGTTTGAAACTGGACTGTTTATGTGTTTAATTCGAAGATTAATTTATTTCATTTCTTTTTTTCTTTCTCAAATGAAATAATAAAACATAAATCGCAGCCGGAGAAGACTTTGGAAGGTGAAGGTGACAGTGGTGCTCATGGTGATCAGGTTTTTCGGAGCAGTCACCCTCAAACTGGAGGACTGACTACAGAAGACCTCTGGAATTTCAGGAAGCTCAGATGTCTCAGTCCAGAAAAGTGCAGAACTGGGACCTGCAGAGATACAGAGATACTGTGCAGGACTGTCAAGCACCCAGGCCAAATATATTTATGTAAAATTATCAATACTTCTTTATTATTTTTATACAATCGAACAAATGGTCAATAATTCATTCGTTTTCTAATAAAAAAGATTGAAATAAATGGGTAGAGTCCATTTTCAATTGTTTTTTTTTTAAGTTTCTATTCATGAGATAAAACTGTATTTCTTTAAATTGCTTTGTTTTCTCAGAGCTCAAATTTATGCAGAATAAGGAGCTTGTTTCTATGATTTGCAGGCAAGGGGGGGGGGCATACGTTTCTTTTACTCAGTCCTTCAGGCTTTTTTCCATCTTAATGTTGTGGAGTTTGGTGAAAAAAACTCCAGTCAACAGAATATTATCAGACATGTCACAAGGATCCATGGAAGTCAAAGATGATCCACTACTCCCGGACTTGTGAAAGAATATTGGCACAAGGCTGCCATCTGCTGGACAGATAGGGATTTGTGCGCCAGTTGATTGAGAATTGTTCTAAATATTTTCAGAATATTGTCCTTTTGAAAACTGTATTATTATACTTCATAAGAAGGAACCCAATAAATCTTTTATTTAGTGCTGAAACTTATAAGAGAACACCGTTGTGTGTTTACATCATTCTCCTCCACCTCCATGTTGGATGTTCCACAAATCAAATGTGGAACAGATCAGATTTAGAGGCTGGTGGAGAGACTCCTTTTCTCTGCTTTCTCAGCTTTATATTGCCCTAAAGACAAAAGAGACAAAACAGAGATGTCAATTGTTGGTCCTGAAGCTGGGAGGAAGAGGACCTCATTTTACACCAGTCAGCTCTTGGCTTCAATGTGTGCAGTAAAGTCAGTTCAATTCAGTTTTATTTAAAGCAATGAGTCTTATCTGATGAACCTACTTGCAGTTTAAAACCATTGAAACATACTTTATTAATAATATGCAAGTTGTTTTGCAAAATAAAAAGCCAATCCAAAAAGTCTCTACGGGAAATTGGTCTTCAGCTGAGGGAAGGTAAACAAACACAGGAAAATTTGAACAACTGTCATGAATTGTTTTGTAAAGTTTTATACAAAGGAACGGATAAAAATAGACCAAAACAGAACTGCAAAAGCAATAAAGGGATATGTAAAAGTAAACAACCTCACTGGAATAATGAACTGCAGAGTATATGGGGGAAAATTATGTTTAGCAGAGAAAAAGTATTTAAAATGTAAAGAAATGGCTCTGAAAAGAGAGCTTGTTGTTTTGTTTAAAACTGTCTAATTGATTTTGATAAAAATTGAAAATCATATCAAAGATGTTTCAGGAGGGGTAAGGCTCCTCAGCTGCATTTGCAAAATAATAATTCACAGCAATTTTGGAGGCAAAAAATACCAACTTCCACACGAGATTCTAACACTCAGGAGAATCTGTCTGTCTAACAGAGCAGGTGTTAAACAAGTGCGAGTCAGATTATAAGAACTTGTTTGCCTGTAATAGTTGTTTCCACCTGTTTGATGACCAGTTTCTTCTGAATATTTACAAATCTAAAAAAATAGATTGAAGACATTAGTATAAAACATTCTCTGAACTGCTTTGAAAAAAAAAATCAGGATATTACAATTGAGGAGGTTCTAAAGGTCATTGAGAGAACTAAACCTTAATAATAATAATAACAATAATAATACATTTGATTTATGCCCTTTCTGGGCACTCAAGGTCGCCGAAAGCTTTACAAAGCTGCTGGTGTGGAGGAACTATCAAACAAGGTTGTTAAGTGGCCTTAAATGACAAATGACATTATGCCATCAATTTGGTATAAATCGATTATCAAGAAGATTCCAAAATCACCTAAAGCAGACCCAAGAGTCCCTCTGAATTATAGAGGCATTGATCTTCTGAGTACCGTGTATAAGGTGTTCTCTAGCGTTCTAAATAACCGGTTATCTGAATATCTAGAAATAAACCAAGTCCTTATAGAGGAGCAGAATGGTTGGATTCAGGTATAATTGAGCGTGTATTGACTATATTTATGTTTTGTCCTCTGTAGTGAGAGCTAGATTGCAAGAAAGTAAAAATACATTTATTTGTTTTGTGGATTTTAATAAAGAATTTGACTGGATAAATAGAGATCTTCTAGAATATAATTTACTCATTTATGGTATTAATGGTAAGTTTTATGAAGCAATTAAAGCTCTGTACAAGGCTCCATTAGCCTGTGTCCTGGTAAATGACCTAAAAACAGGTTGGATTCCTATGTCATTTGGAGTCAAACAAGGAGATGTTCGTTCACCAACCCTTTATGCCATCTATGTCAATGATTTAGCTCAAGAAATTAAGAAAACTAACTTAGGTACCGATATTAATAATTTTAACTTGAACATATTATTTTATGCTGATGATATTGTTTTGATAACTGAGGTGGAAATAAAACTACAAGGAATGTTAAATACAATGAATGACTGGTGTAACAAATGGAGACTCACTATCAATGGTGATAAAAAACAAATAGTTCACTTTAGAAAAACATGTTTAGTAAATTGTACGATGCCATGGTGGAATCTGTGTTATTTTATGCTGCAGGAGTCTGGGGTTATGAAGACACTCCTGAGTGAGATAAGGTTCAGAGCAATGATATACTTCCTGGGTGTAGACAGGTTCACTACTAAAGCTGCCATAGAGGGGGACATGGGGTGGGAACCTGGTGTGATCAAACAAAGAGCAGAAGTTCTCAGATTATGGAACCGGCTGGTGACTTTACCTGAAGAAAGACTTGCACCTAACAATTTTAATGGGATAGAGCACATATTTATCCCTGGTGCAAAGACGTGTTTAATATTTTGTCCTTCATAAACTTACAATGATTATTTTTTTTAAAGTTAAAAATTTAAGATAGTTAATGTTAGGAAAATTTTTTTTTTTTTTAAACTTGTCCTGTCCAACAGCTGGGCAAACAGATGAGAGCTGAAGGCCTCTTGTGTTGGACATATTTTGCTTTAACAACAGGGGTTATTAATCTTCAGACAAACCAGAGGAATGTCTGAGTAAACCCCTTTTGTAATTGAGGCCAAACTTTATTAAATTCCATCATGTTTGAAAATCTTTGGTGCTGGACCGGACGGAAAAGGAAAGGAGGGAAGAAGAGAGAGGGATGTTAGAGAGGAGGTGGGATAGGAGGGTGATAATAGGAGGGGGGGGGGGGGGGGTAGAACCATGAAGCAGCCTAAAGCAACAACTTTACTGGATGTTTATCATTACGGTAAGGTTCAAGTGTAATACAAATCTCAAAGGGCGGGGCCTGTCCACACACACATTCAGATGTTATAAACACACCTGTTAACTGTAAAGATGTCCACATGTCAACATGAACACAAAACATGCACACAATACAGATATTGTTCACACACGCATACTTATGCCTTTAAACCAACTAGTGTGAAATATTTCGTTCATTCAATCATGCAAATTATTAGTGTAAAGGTGAGCTAACACCTGTGCTCAGGTGAGTGTTTATGTTCTTCTAAATGAATGGTGGAATGTGAAAAGAAGGAGGGAGGGTGACCAGCCACCCCCACACCAAGACCCCCGCCGCAGCAGCAGCGGCAGCCAGAACTCCTGGCGCCACCCGGCAGCAGGTAGAGAACAACCACCCCCCGGGCGATCACATCCGCAACCCAGGCCAGGGCCAGCAGGACCACCACGAGGCCCCCAGAGCCAGAGAGCAGGGAGGCATGGGGGGAACAACCAGCCCAACCAGGGGAGCAGCCCCCCCACCGCGCCGGGAGGGCCCAACGCAGGGCCCCACCCGAGAAGAGCGCCCATGTTAGTAAAAATTTAATTATTTATTATATAAATGACTGGAAAGTGAAACTGCTTCAAAAACCTAAATTATGAATTTATATGCAAATTAAGGACAATTTCTCTAATGAGCCATATGTTAGGTGCTCAACAGCATAGAAGGAGCAAGAGGGCTCCCCCTACAGGTGAAAGGGGGGCGTTTCAAATGCGTTCCATAGAAGGAAAGACAGTGAGGTCTGTGAGCTGCATGAATTTCCTTTTTATTGTCCTTTGTATGAAAAACAGACTTTTTTGTGTGAGGTAATAGAAAAGAAATGTCCTGATTTGTTTTGGTAATCTGAAAATAACATTTTACGTTGGTTTTTTGAAAATAACATTTTCTGTTTGGCAACATTTTTGGCCAAAGCCCGGACAACAAGAATGGACACTTTGTATTCTGTTAGACTGTGATTGGGTGGATTATTATATATTGTTTTGTAGTTATGTGATGGGCATTTTCTGTATTCTGTCTTCCAGTGTCAGCTGGGCACATGAGTGCATGACACTTAAACAAAATCAATCTCAAACTATTTATACAGCCCAATATTACAACACAGTTGTCCCAACGGGCTTCACTAATTGTACAAAACATAAAATCAAATCAAACTTTATTTATAAAAAAGCGCTTCTCATACCTGGCGCAACTCAAATCGCCTTTAACAGTTACAACAACAAAAAATAAAAAAACACTCAATATTAAAATAAAAAACCCAACCCACCCTTTACCCTTCCCACTCCCCTCTGTTACCACATGTGACCCATACCCCAACACACATCGAATACTTATAAAAGTAACTTCTAAAAGAAATGTAAGGCTTGGCTCTGCAGTGGGGAAACAGTATTTGAGAATCTCTTCATACCAGGAAACAGCTCAGCCGTAGGAACATCTCCAAAGTGCCCACCCAGACCGGGACAGCAACGGGGTCCACTTCACAGCCGTGCGGCTGCAATGTTAAAGTCCAACCGCCCCAGCAAGGGCGACATCCGCGGCAATAACTACCTACCAAGCCGGCAAGCCCTGGTAGAAAAGATCCCCACAAGAAACACTGGGGCTAAAATCATAATAACATGCAAAATTAAAGACATAAGATGTATATAAAAAAATAAAATTGAGAATAAAAGTAAGAGCATAAAATTAAAAATTAAATACATAAAACTAATAGAATAAATAAGCAGATAAGAACAACCAAAAGTGAAAATCACTGTCATAAAATACAAAAGGTAATTGCTTGGGTGTCCCTGCCCTTAGATGGAGGTCTTACCTTTGAAGCACCCACAAAGCATGTTCAGACTGCATTTTTCATCTTCGAAATATTGCCCGAGTGAGACCCTTTCTCTCCAGAAACAGTGCTGAAATATTAATACATACTTTTCATAACTTCTAGAACAGATTATTGTTATGTCCTTCTTTCTGGTGTTAATAAAAACACTATGAGTTGGCTGACGCTCGTTCAAAACTTGGCTGCACGCCTTTTAACCAGGACCAGAAAGAAGGAGCACAATAATACAATTTTGAAATTTTTGCACTGGCTCCCAGTCAGCTTTAGGATTGATTTTGAGGCTCTTTGATTTGTTTTTTTGATTTCCGAGGCCACGTTTCAGTACTGTGGACCTCTCCTGTGGAACAGCCTACCTGAGGATGTGGAGCCATGGACACCGGGCATGTGATGCCGCGTCAGGCCATACAAAGGGACACATGGAGAAGACTGATCAGAATTTCCTCCATGTTGGTTTTGGACTCCATCTGCTGATCATGTCACCAAAGCTGAGTCCCCGATTGATTGGTTGCCATTAATATAGTAGTATTAACAATATTAAACGGTATCTACGTACATTATGTCGTTGGCATCTTCAACCACCACGGTGGTTTGACTCATCCCCAAGTATCAGCCCTTGTATCTCTGAAATGAAGTCAGTGATTAAATATAATATATCTTCTTGTTACACATCTTGACTCAATGATTTTTTTTCTAAATTCATCATGCACAGCAGACTACTTAAACTCCTGTGTCTGTAACCTTCTTTTACTGCAGCTTTATCAGCTAAAAGCAATAGAACAAATGTTAAATTGACCAAAATGATATTTTAAAGTATGTTTTTGATATATTTGAATCTTAGTGCTGGATTGGAATCTTACACATAAAACGGGTTCATCTGGCAGGTCTGTCTGTTCTAAGTATCCCCATAGAAAATGAATAAGAAAGTCAAACAGAGCCATCCCACTATTTAAAGCCCTTTTTAAGCATAGACAAATGTAGGTATTTCACATTTTGGGATGAGACTGGGTTGCTGTCTGCAGCCTGGTATTCTACCACAAATGGATCAAAGCTGC
The DNA here is from genome assembly GCA_023969325.1 of Oryzias curvinotus. NCBI lineage: Eukaryota > Metazoa > Chordata > Actinopteri > Beloniformes > Adrianichthyidae > Oryzias > Oryzias curvinotus. The sequence continues at coordinate 15,400,859 of CM043726.1, read as the reverse complement.
TTGTTAAAGCTGCATTTCTTTATTTATTTCCAATTGCAGCTGTTTTCATTGAGATCAGTCATTAAAAACCCACGCTGAGGAAAACTGGGTTTTTGGTGTTTTTAACATGTTCTTGTAGCACTTGAAAGGCGCCTAACAAATAACATTTATTATTATTATTATTATTTGTTTTCTGATGATGGAGGACAAATAGAAAGAAAATTGAGCTTAAAACTGCATTTCTGTGTATTCTTTTATTCAAATTGCTGTGAATCAGGAGCAAACACAAAATTGCTGTTGAAAAAGCTTGTAGGTGTGACGTAGGACACAACGGTACACCACAAGTCCCTGCTCCATTCGGATGCATCCACTTGCAGACAAATAGATCCATGGACTCTGTTTTCCTCATCTGAGTTGGATTTTGGATCTAAACTGTACGGCTGGATTGCTCTGTTATGGCTTGCCTTTTTTTTTGCAGCTGTACTATTAGGATAGGGGTGTGAGGGGCTGTAAGTGTTTATTTCAGAAAATGCAGTTGTAATCAAGATTTTAAAGATGATGTGCAACCTAGATTGAGTAAATATTGGTTCCATTTTCAATGACTTAAAATAGTAAAGCTTTGCCCAAAAAGTGTCCCATGGTGTTTTCCTGTCCTTAGAACTTTAGGGACTGTCCCTAAAGTTTCCTTCTTAGTTTAAGATCAGTTTGTTATTTTTGCTCATTTGGGTTTACCAGAGCGGGTCCCGCTCTGGTAAACCCAAATGAGCAAAAATAACAAGATTTCTCCGGCCTCGGCCAAATGCGGGTAATTTTGGCCTATGCAGCGAGCTAAGCATAAATGGCTTCAAAAATCTCAACAAAAAAAACTTTCCTTTCTTGTGCCAGTCTTTAATTTCTAAAAAGAGTTTCTTCTAACAGGGCTGCAGACACTATCTCAGGGCTTTTACCATCAGACCATGTGCGGTTTCCCTAAACCAAGCTCCCCCACATTCAAGATGTTACCCCTAGAGGGCAATGTGAAACACAAAACATCCTATTTTCACAATGAAATTAAGCCTTATTTCCTCAAACAAGAAAAACAAACAAACAATTAAACTGATATTAAACCAATAAGAAACCTTTGGGGACAGAATAGGAACATTTCTGTGAAGACTCCCATTCATCCAGGATGGTTCTACAGCAGGAACATTTTGAAGAAGAGTAATCTGGATTTAGTTTTTTCACTGAAATAAATCCAGATTAATTTTTTGAGAGGTGAATGCTGAGTATTAAAGGTGAAAGTTGGTGCGAGGAAGCCTAACCTACACCACTTTGACATTTCGCACCGTGAGTATGCTAGTAAAGAGTAAAAAAAGAAAAAGAAGTCCCTCCCTACTTGTCTAGTGTGAACACCGTGAGTTTAGTGCACGTTGAGCACATTTAGCCCGTTCTGCATTTGAAGCACAAATCATATTTAATGCGAACACAGCTTATCACGTCCTCTGTCATTTGTGCAAATTTGTCAGGAAAATTAAAAGAAACAGACAACAGAGACGGATGGACTTTCTGTCTGCATGCTGTTGTAACAGTATTTACATAACTAGAATTCCCTTTGAAATATCACAGTGGTACATTCATGTTGTGACTGCAGTTTGGGATTTTGGTGTTTCACTGGAGTCAAAATCCAATTTAAAACAATCTACAGTATGTTCAATCTAAAGTAAAAAAAAAAAGTAAAAATCAAACATTAAAAATGTTTGATTCACCCTCTTATTCTGAAGGGTAAAAAATAAAAATGTGATGAAACATATTCAGGAATCAAAAGATCAGGAGCACACAAGTCATATATATAATCACTTCCACCTTATTATACTGACATAATCAGTACATATATGATTTCCATCAAATGCAATTAACTTTTATCTCTGAATGAACTGATTGTGGTTTAAGAGTTGATGTGTGTACTATGGGGAAACAAATGGTCTAAGCTCAAGTAATAGTCACCAGTACGACAATTAGGGGTGTTAAATTATTCTTTTTTAATTTTGAATATGTAACTATTATCCAATAGTTTTGGTTTTTCTGTTTTATCGTCCCACCTATCACTATCTGAGAAGTGAATTGTTCTCTGGTTTATTTTTGTTTGATATGTCAGATGAAGACAGATTGAAACATGTGTTTAAGTTTAATGTGTTTAAAACAGCATATTTTTTTATTCAAAGCCTGGGAACGCAGTAAGACCTTTTATTTAAAATAATGGAAAACCTGTGTTTGTGTCTTTGTAAATCTTTCACGTGGTCTGGGCACCATTGGTACTTGACACTAAAATAAATAAAAATTTTAAATCAAAATCAATCTAGGATGTAATGGATAAAGCCCGATGAGGTGTCCATTATCAGAATGACTGGATAACGCGGAGGCCTGATTGCGTCAGACGGTTGCTTCCACGAATTTGTTTCTGATAATACCCACCTCGACGAGCATTATCATGCTTGTGCATTGGTCACCTACAAACTCTCACAACTTTTGTCGTTATTTTTTTAGGTTTAAATAGTTTTTGACAAAAAGTGGACCATTTGATTTGCGGTGCATTGCATTGTCTTGGTAGCGGCTACAGAACCTGCAATGATCTTGCTTTGCAGCGGTAGAGGAAAATGGTATGTATGCTGATGGTCCAAGCATCCTTTTTAGAGGAAAAAGTTCACCTGTTAGCTCTTGTTTTTTGTCCGGATGATGAAGCAACCATAGTTTAATTACATCAATTCCTCCTGTGTCTCCTCCTCGTGATTCATCTCCTCTCTTCTACTGCATCCCAGTCTTCAGAATGATCAAATTCATCATACAGGTTAAAGGAAACTATAAAAACAGTGATGTATTTTCTATTGTGTGCTGTTTTGATAGACCATGTCAATCAGTTTGTGGTCAAAATTTTTTGGATTTCTTAAAAACCATGTTTTTATGTGATAAATTAGGCCCTTCTGTACAAGACCTTTACCATTCATCCAGCTTCCTCCGCTTATCAGGGACCGGGTTGCGGGGGCAGCAGTCTAAGCAGAGATGCCAAGACTCGCCCCAGCCACTTCCTCCAGCTCCTCTGGGGGGTCCCCGGGGTGTTCCCAGGCCGCTGAGAGACCTCTCTCCAGCGTGTCCTGGATCGTCCCCGGGGCCTCCGCCCAGCGGGACATGCCCGAACACCCCTCCAGGGAGGCGTCCAGGAGGCATCCGGACTAGATGCCCTAGATGCCGTTAATAAGCCTCTGATGACCAGAAAGACCAAGGACCCGATTATGTCGCCTGGATTGTAAGTAAGTAAGTAAGTAATTTTTATTTACATAGCACCTTTCACAGAGAGCGACTCGCAAAGTGCTTCACAATGTTAAAACAATATAAAATCAGAAGCGATACCCAATATAACGCACACAGGCATATAAACAAACAAACAGGCAGAAGTGAACGCAAGTAAAAGTCAGCTAAAAGCTAAAAGCTTTGGCGTCACCGGGGCCCCACTCTGAAGCCAGGCATGGGGTTGGGGCTCACAGGCAAGTGCCTGGTGACTGGGGCTCTTCCCACGGGCCCGGGTCGGGCTCAGCCCAAAGGAGCGAGGTGGGATCACTCTCCCATGGGCCCACCACCTGTAGGAGACCTCAAAAGGGGCCGGTGCAATGTGGTTTGGGTGGCAGTCGAAGGCGGGTGCCTCGGCGGGCCAAACCCCGGTCATGGAATTTGGCTTTTGGGACGTTAATTTACTTTTTTCTTAATTGTTTGAGAATAAAAATAATACCCCTTGGTGGTGTAAAAGTAAAGGTTGGAATTTGGTTATAATAAAAAAGCTCATAAAGCATTTTACTGTACCCCAATGTCACTGATTTTTATGAAAAAACCTCAAATGATGCTTTTCACAGCAATTATAAGTTAGATTGAAATATTTAATATACCGGTAATTATATACATATAATATAGATTTTTGATTGCAGCAAAATGTGATGTTTGTTTAAATTGTGCATGTTTACTGATGCAGTATCGTCATACTGAAGATTAATTTACATGAATAGTGATAATAAAAGGCCACATAGTTTAAATGACAATAAGGACTTGTATTTTTAACATTTCCAAGGTTAGGTATTTGGATAAATACCTTCATATTTCTTTTTATGCTTAATTTTTGTGCGTTAACTCTTATTTGTTTTGGTATAAAGCTGTATTATACTCTGCTGCCGTTGCACACTTTGACAGAAGCGATTCCTCTTTTGACCAACACATTTTCTCAAAACGAGCTTACGTAATCATGACGCAATCCGATGAACCAATCGGAGGCTGGTGGGAGGGACTTAGAAGCACATTTTTAGTGTCAATGCGCGCTCCTGTGCGCGTGTTCGTTGGTTATTCGTCACGTGACCGTAGAGAGGAGCCGGTGATTGGTCAGGAGAGGCAGAAGGCGTGCCAACGGTGGCGGCGTGCTTTTGCCAGTGTGACACAATTACAACAACTTTTAGCCGCTGGTTGGGGAAGTTTGCTTTATTCACAAATAACACTTTGTCCTACAACCCAACATTATACCAACTTCACGCAAACATGGAACTGGAATACACACGGTCTTTTGATGTATAACAGGGAGTCTGGGAGAGAACTTGAAAGGATCATTTCCTTGAGGATTTGGCAAGAATTACGTTACGCCCCGTTTTAATCCTGGATAGGTGTGCAGCGGTGTCCGTGTTCCTGCTTTCTGTTGGAATCCATCAGCCCCGCTGGTCGTCCTGTTTGCGCTCCATGAAATCGTGCGGAGTTTCGCTCCCCGCCGCTGCCTCTGCTGCTACCCGGAGTATCGGCGTTGCTGGTAATGACGACGAGAAAATGGCGTCGGCAAAAGCGACTGAAATCGAAAAGGACTTTCCGAAGCTAACAGCACAAGAGAAAGACTGCTTGGCCGGAATAGACAGGTTAGATGTCTGCTTTGGTGTCTATAGTCTCTCTGGCCCGTTGTTGGAATTAATATTTGTTTTGCACGCTCAAATACGGAAAAACATAAAAAACAAAAGCGATTGTGCCCCCCGCCTCCCCCAAGTAACCGCCTGTGCGTTGTTGTTTGTCCTTTACTTGCAGTTCACTGTTTGGATTTCATGGGCTTCAAGAAGATGGCGCCAGAACGAAGGCCTTGTTGTTGAAGGTATGCCACTGAAGGACCAAATCCACGTCTGCCCGTTATCTCCTGTGATGAGCACATAGCCCGCCTGAAATGAGTGGTCGCGACCTCCCGACTAGCCTAGCCGCCGCCCCCCCACCCACCTCACCTATGGCTGTGCAGCTGTGGGCTTCCAATGAAGCCGCCATCGCTCATTAAAACTGTCGACACAAGGGAACTTGTAAGAACAAAACAAAACGAGCCGCTTCCTCCTGCCATTTTTATGGGAGTCCAGCACTCCTGGAATTGTCGGCACAGAACTTTGTGAAATTGCACGCCTCTCCGCCCAGAGAGAGAGGTGTTACTGAAGGGATCATGCAAACCGCATACAGACACACTGATGCGTTTAAGTGCTTTTCCCACCCTGTAAAGTTTACCTGTAGGCTTAGTGGCATAAAAGCGGCTTGGGCTATTTTCTAAAGCAACTATTGTATAAAGTTAGACATTATGAGAAATGTTTTGACTTTAACGCATGTCCTGCAAACTTACGACATGCCGAATACAGACTCCGTGTTCTACTAAACCTACTGACAGCTAAGCACACAAACTGACCGAATAAAGCAAAGCTTCAGTGAGAATCGGTCCCATCTGCCAGAAGCTGGAGTTGCTCGTGCGTCAGCTCGTCCGGCTAGCACGTAGCGGCTAAGTGTCCAGCGATGGATACCCCCCTTTGCTAGCACCTAGACTGGACCCCCCAGGCCATTAGGGGTCAGATTATATGTAAGACGAAGGCTTAGCATAAAGGAACACTTCAACTATAACCAAATGGTAAATAAAAATGTGTTTGGTTTGGCCCAGTATGGTGGAGTCGAAGCGAAACCCATCCTAAGAAGGTTCGTTAGCTAACTCGTAACAGGCTAGGCTAGCCTCTAATAAACGAAAACGGGAGTTCTCGTCAGTGTTTTTGAGAAACGTGTACCGTACGAAGGACCTTACTGTCCTTGGTGTCCAGACACTAACCGTGCGTATGCGCTGAAGTTGCTGCTTTAGGACTGGTTTTCAGGACTTCAACATGTGGCTCTGGGTTTGGGGGTTCTTCAACCCCCGAGTCCCCAGTTTTCCCCCTTAACTTAAGTTTAACTTACAACCCCACTGTCTTCTCCACACGGAATAAGTATTTGAGCCTTTGCTGCATTTGTAGCTGTCATCCTAATGGGAGGTTCATTTGAACAGTGGGAGATGGAAAATCAAAACACTGACTTTAAAGTCCCACTCCAATCATATTTTGATCTGTTTAAGTGTTCCCAGTGGTCTTTTAATTACGATTGTGCCGTTTTAGTAGGGCTGGGTATCACCAATAATTTCCATGATCGATTAGATTCAACAGAGCCTGGATCGGTTCATTCACGTTTTTTCGATTCACTGTATTCGATTCTGAATTTACCTGGTTCATACATACGGATATATTTGTAAAGAAATACGTTAATAATATATATTGAAGATATTCATATTGATCTGTTGATACAGTTCACATACTTTAAATTTGTTAGTGTAATAATAAACCAATGCGATTGTTAACACCATTCAGTGTTACAGGATTTCTCAAAAGGAGAATAAAAATGTGCAGATCATTAACATCGTAACGGCTCTAAACTGGCTCACAAAACAAATGTTCTCTTGAAAGGCATTTCAGTTTAGCCACTAGGTGGAGCTCATGCTACAGAATTACACTTCATACCAGAAGATTTGAGCTAAAAACTGACCTTTAGACCACAAAATTTTTCCTTACAAGAGTTTGGAAAATTCCTGCCTGTAAGGATATGAATCTTTTCTTTTAAGTCAGCAATGTCTGTTTAGCGTTAGCCTTAGCCGTCCTATGGGAAATTCTATTATATGTTAGCATTCTGCTAGCAGACTTAAGTTTTACTGCTGTTATGCGTTAGGTCATCGTATGTCACTGAATCGATCTCTACTGTATGGATTGATTATTGATCTATTAAGTTTGGATCAATTCAGATCGATTAATTGTTTTCTAGGACAAGAGTTCATTAGAAATTCGCTTTTAAGTTGTGACTGTTGGCATAGAGTAAGCCTCCCCTCATTTCCCATCATCCCTTTGTATACACTCTCTTTTGCTAACTTACAGCCCCTCACACCCCAACCTAATGTTAGCAGTGCAACACAAAGGTCAAGCAATATTGAAGCTATCCAGCTATGTAGTTTTGAGCCAGATACCAGATCAGACGAGAGGAAAACAAAGATGTACATGGATCTTGTCATCTGCCAGTGGACGCATCACAATGGAGTGGAGCAGGAAGCTTGTGACCCGCTGACTATAGCACCTGTCACTGCTACAGGCTTTTTCCAGTGGCATTTATTTCATCATTTAGTTGCTCCAGATTTACAATGATATGAAAAAATATACTCAGAAATGCAATTCAAAGTTAAATTTTCTTTCTATATGTTCTCCATGATCAGAAAAATGCTGTAAGAACATGTTAAAAACACCAGAAAAGCTATTTACATTGGAGTGGGTCTTTAAATAATTAATACACACATGCTTGCATGTCATAGAGAGAAAACTTACTACTTCAGAATCTTTCATCCTGACTTTTCTCTTGATGTAATTTTTTTCTGTCATCAAACACTGTGGGTTGTAATTCTCCATTGCTGCCATCAATATATGACTGCTGCAATTTAGGTTTAGGTGGGAAACCATGACTAGAAACACTGATGGATTCTGGGTAATGTAGGTTCATTTTAAGTGAATTACGTTGTATGCATACTATCAGAAAACTATAAAATGTATTTGTCTTTCCAGCAGATCTAGTATAATTGTTACAGCTTAAAAGAATAACTGATCCAAATCAGTGCTTGTATCCCCCCTTTTTTCACCCTTCTTCCCTTTACTCTCTTCCACCACCCCCCCCCCCCCCCGACACACATTTTCCCTCTTCCTCCCCACACACACTAAATGTAACAAATAAAGAAATAAATAATTAAACAAAAAGGGGTTAATTCAGATCTACACTCTGGCTTCTAAAGTTCTATAACCTCTTTTTGTGATAGTAAAACCTGTCCAACACAAAAGGCCTGCAGCTCTAATCTGTTTGCTAAGTTGTTGGACAGAACAGGGAAAAAAAAAAAAAAAAAAAAAAAAAAAAAAAAAAAAAAAAAAAAGAAAACTATAAAATGGCTCTCCTTTTCCTTTTTTCGTCGTCCCAATTGGTTGTAGGGATTGGATTTTTGGGTCTTTTTAGAGATCAGGCTCTTTTGGATCGGCTCACAAAAAGAACTGGCTCTCTCGGCTACCAAACGACTCTTTAGGTTGTTTTGTTTAATTTATTATCAACAACTTTAATAAAAAAAACTTTAACAATGCGAAAAATGATTAACTAATGTAAAACATTCGTTTTTAATTAATTTGTGTAATATGTATATGCTGCTCTTTATTAAAATGTACAAAATAAGGTATACAAACAAAACCTGCTATTTAAAATTCAACTTTTAACTTTCTTTTTAAATGAATTTAAAGCAAAGCAACACAAAAAAAAAACAACCCCCCCCCCCCCCCCCACCACCAAATCAGATCTGGTTTGGAGCCCCAGACCTAAAGGTGGATTGATGGACATGTTGTAATTCATGTATTTTGGCACAATTACTAACAACAGTTGTCACGTTAACCCCCAGTTTCTGGCTGATGGTTTTGTCGTCCGTTCTGGTCTTGTGCAGGTCTACTATCTTCTCCCTTAAATCCACCCTTTAGTCTTTCCATGTTGGAGAGTTTGGAGTCTGACTGATGGACTGATTCTGTGGACAGGTGACTTTTCTACAGGTGATCAGTTCAAACAGGCGTCTTTAATTCAAGTGATGGGTTGATTAGGAGAATCTAACTGGTCTGTGTGGATCAGAACTCTTCGTGGTTACATAGGGATCAAATACTTATTTCCCTCAATGAAATGCAAACAAATGTATATAGATTCTTTAAAGTCTGTACTTTGATTTTCAATTGCTCATTGTTCAAATGAACAATGAACAACAAAAAATGTATTTTTTTATTGATTTTAAAATTACAAAATCAGCAAAGGATCAAATACGTATTATTCTGCTACCGTAAAACATTCATAACATTTTTTCTTTTAGGGTTAAATAATTCAAATCAACTACAATCAGTAAACATAGGATGGTATGAGTGTTTTGGCTACCACAAGCCATCTTTTGATCCTAATTCTGTCTGTACTTTAAGTTTTTGCTAACAATCTTAATTGGCCTTTTGACGTGTCAACAGGGTGATTACAATAACAAAGCCCTTCATCTCCAACCTACAAGATCAGAAATATCAATTCGTCTCATTTATTTAAAATGGCTTCCAAATGCTAGAGACTTTGTCCTCAATTTTTAAAATCTTTGGATTTTGGTGGCTTCCTTTAGGGCGATGAAACATCCCCCTTCCTCTATCCTTAGTATCCGCTTACTTGCATCAACTAATCTCAATGTCCTCCTCTAAATCCATGAACCTCTTCTCTGGTCTTCCTCTTTCCCTGAGGTAGCTCCAACCTCTGCATCAATTTTACCAACATCGTCACTGTTACTTCTCTCAACATGTCCAAACCATCTCAATCTGCTTCCCTGCATTTATCTCCAAAACATTGACCCTGATCTGTTCCTGTGATGGATTAATTTCTGATTCTATCCATCCTTGTCACTCCCAAAGGGAACCTCAACATCTTCATCTCTGATACCTCCAGCTCCGCCTCCTGTCTCTTTCTCGACAACATGGCTGCTCTCACCACAGTCTTCTACACCTTTCCTTTCATTCTTGATGAAACTCTTTGGTCACACATCACAGCTGAAACCTTCCTCCACCCATTCCAACCTGCTTACACCCACCTTTTCACCTCTTTCCCACTTCACTCTCTGTCGACTCTAAAGTCCTGTACACACCGGGACGAATTTCGCCAGCGAAATTCGCCTCGTGACTAAACAAAGGGCACCAATGAGACTGTGCACACCGACGCGAAAAAACGCCACGCGTCAAAGCGTCAAAAAAAAAAAAAACGCCTCGGGTTCGTTTTTTTTTTTTTGACGCCTCGCGTCGAAATCTATTCGACCAATGAGAATGGCGCTTTCGCACACGTGTCTGGAGCTTCTGAAGTTACAGTAAAACACAACTTGGGGGCGCTCAAACACAAAACTGCCTTTCTGAGCACACATACCAGCAAAGAAGATAGACGCCAAGTAGCGGCTACACTGCCGCAAAGAAATAATGACGGACATTCTAAAATATCCCCGAAAACGCTCATGATACATTTTCAGCTCTTGTACCAGTCGATAAAACTCACCATGTTCTTCTCTTCTCGCAACTATGGGATGTACCCAAAATCGGCGTCTTTTCCGGCGTCTTTGATCATTCAACAGAACAATAATTTCTTCATCATTGGAACTGGAGCTGGAGCTACTGGTGCTTGAAATATTCATGTTTTCTTTGTTTGTTTCTGACGAACGAGTAAATACTGGCTCTCTTCTTCTAAGTGAAAAGCGACCACCTTGTGTACAGGAGTATTTCTGTTTGACATTAAGCGCCATCTAATGTCAGGGAATGAAATTGCATGTTGGCTCAGCTCATCGTCAGCGAAAATCGCCTGGGTGTGAACACAAAAGATGTGGCGAAAAACGCTGGCGAATAACGCCCGGCGAATAGTCGTCCCGGTGTGTACGGGCCTTAAGAACTTCAAGTCCTCCATTTTCTCCACCTCTGCTCTCTGTAACCTTAAGTTCCTCTCATTTACACACAGATTCTCTGTCTTGGTGCAGTTGACCTTCGTTTCTCTACCTTCTGGAGCAAACCTCCACCATCTCTAGATTTTCCTCCACCATCTCCCTGCGTTCACTAAAGATCACCAAACTTATCCATCACTTCCTCATCTCCTCTGATTCCTGCACTCCCATGTCCAGTAAAATCTGCTCCTCTCCAAGGATACCCTGGATTACATGATCTACATCTCTCTGGAACTTCTCCTCTAGCTCACGTCCTACCTGGGTGCCATAGCAACTGATGACATTCAACATCACACCTTTAGCTTCCAGCTTCAGACTCATTATCCTATCTGACCCTCTGTACCGCCAGAACGTTTTTGGCAAACTCCTCCTTGCTGCTCTCTCCTCTGTTCTTCTTTGCATCCACACCATGATGAAACAGCTTGAACCCGCTATCAATCTATAAACCTTGATTTCTTTCCATCTTCTCTCTCATGAACACACAGGATATCCAACCTTCTTCTTTCCATTAAGTCAACAAATTATCTAGACTTTCCTGTCAAAATCCATACACTCAAAGTTCCAACTGAAAGTCCTACAATCCTGTCTTTCCTTTTCTTACTTTGCAAACAAACACACCGTCCTCTTCTTTCTTTCACCAACAGTAAACCAATTTCCATCAGTACCCTGTAGGTCAACAGCACCAGTGATGCTCATAGTTAAACCAAAACCCCCCCACTGATCCCTTCCTGACAAAACCCTCTGCATTTATTTGCATGCAGAAGCCCTGGACGGTGCCCCCTTTGCTCGCGTGAATTTATGATTTCATAGATACTGCAATTTTATCATCTTGTTTCCATTTGCTGTTAGAACACTGTCACTTTGTTTGATGTCACAATGCTCTTGAAGAAACAACTACTTGATGACCTTATCCGGATAGTCCTCTCCCTCACTTTGTGTTGCTGCTCCAGCAAACATGGATAATCCAACTGTAGTGTCATAGATGGCTGAGCACCTAAATACTCATTTACAGATAAATCATGTACATTATTATTTGCGCGTTGAAATGCTACAAATGGGAAATTTGAACAGAAGTAGTTTATTTTTGTGCTCAATTGTTTCGGCCTTTGTTTAAAGATCCACATCCAGATCCATATTTGGGCATAACGCTAGTCAGTGCAATATGGCTAAAAATTAATCAAACAAAAAACATCTCTTTGGTAGTATGAGTCAGCTGTCAGTTCATCACATTTCACAAGCCTCAGTTGCTGAATGTAACATAGTTGGAAGTAATAAACCATTTTGGTTACATGGATTCACAGATGTTTTCCATATTTATATTTCCATATTGTCTTATTTTTAATTCGATACTGCTGCTGTTTTTTTCAGGCTGTTAGCTGCTTTGAAGCCCTCATTCTGAAAGCAGAGGGGAAAGTAGACCCTGGTGTTTTCTGCCAGCTCGGCCACTTCAATCTTCTGCTTGAGGACTATCAAAAAGGTTGGTACCACTTTTCTTAACTCTTCACTTTACTTTGTTCTTTCTTAGAATTTAAACAAAATTAAATGTTTTTATTTATTATTATTATTATTATTTTTTAATGTGACATTTTTTTGGTTGCAACACTCTTTGTATGTTTTTACCACTTTGGGAATTTCAGTCTCATTCACGGTCAGAGTTAGGAGTAACCTACTACAAAAGTAATGTATTACAGTCACAAGTTACTTTTTCACTGTGACAAAGTATTGTAAGAAATCACTAAAGATGTTTTTGAACTAATTACTTCTTTAGAAGTTCAGTAACTTTTGTTTTAGAACAGACGGATCAAAACCTGAATGATATTAAACAAGTTAGACAAAAAACAGTTAATGCTGCAAGCAAAATATTTTGCTTATGGTCAGTTACAATGAGTTATATCACTAGAGGAGACATCACGTGGTTCCTCATGGGAGGAGAGCACCGCCATCTTGGTGAGGTCAAGTTACTGGCTGCAGGGATGCATGTGAAACACAGTTTTTGCATAATGCCAGTTCATTGTGCGGGTTTCAACTGCCAAAATCAGAAAAATGAGTCCATGATGGAGGAAGGTATATCATTTCACAGGTAAGTATTTAATTTTTTTTCTTTTAAGGCTGCAGGGGCTTCATTAATAGAACATATGTTGACATGCATGATGCTGCAGGGCTATTATCAACATGCTGCATGATATACATTTATTTTGCTGTCAATATAAATGTACATTTTATTTTGCTAAACCTGTATATAGCATACTAGGCTATTTATACAGATTTATACATTTCTGACTCAGTGACTGGGTTAGGTTTCCAATGGACTCAGACTTCAGGAAAAAGTGGATCTTGGCTATCAAAAGAGTTAACCCAGATGGATCACTGTGGTACCAACTAGTAATACAGTCTGGCTGTTCAAAACTTTTGTGGAAACAGATTTAGATTAGAGGCCAGGGTAAATCTATTGTTCACTTTTGGACTTCTTTTGATTATTATTATTATTATTATTATTATTATTAATAATAATAATAATACTATTATTATTGTTAATAATAATATAATTATTATTTATTAACTTATTATTTATTTATTATTTATTGTTTGTATTGACTTACTATTGATTTATTATTATTATTATTATTGTTATTATTATTATTATTATTGACTTATTGTTGTTTTTTTTAAATAATTTAAATTACATGTCAAAGAGGTCTAAAACTTCTAAATGTTTAGAAATTAATTTTATAAATTCTTTCTAATAATTTTTTTATTTGTAAGAAGTCCTGCAACAATGCATTTTCATTCAAGTTTGAGCTTTTAAGGCTGACTCTTTCTCTTCTTTAACAACAACAAATGATGTATCTATATATACATTATATACATAAAATATAATATATTTATATATATGTATAAATATATTTGAATCTAAAAATATATACAGTTTATAAAAGCTACTTAGACACCACTAAAATCAATGGAAATCAATGACATGTGGGCGTCGTCGACCTCACCAAGATGGCGTCGCGCTCCGCCACCGTCGGCCAGGCTTCTAAAGCGGGCGTGTCTCCTCTAGTGATATAACTCATTGGTCAGTTAGTTTAGTGTTTTTCAAACAGTGTGCCGCGGGAAATTACTCATTCACTGATCTAAAAACATTTACCATCTCCAGGATTTCAGCTCTTTGTTCATCCAAACAGGCCCTGATAAAACACTGAGTAGTTAGGAATATGAACGATCATTAAATACTTTTTTCTTTGTGTTTATTTGATTCTATTAAAGACATTTTCATAAGAATGACGGTACAGCAATTTAGCTGCAGCTTCAGCTGTTTTCGGAAAAGTCCCGCCCCTTTAACTGTCTCCACCAATCATTCTTGGAGGCTTAATCACATGTCATCAGTCTGACCAATCAGAAGTGGTTAAAGTCTTCACTTCCTTGTTCTGATTTAGCTCATAAAGTCTCTCAGTTCTAACAAAAATAGCAGCTAAAGCTCGTCTTTAGCGGTGTAGCTTTCCGCGGGATCGGGTGTCAGACCGTGGAACAAGTGAACAAAACAATGAAGTTAAGAGAAGCGAGTCTGTCTGCCATCTGCGGCAGTTTTGAGCACTACATCTCCCATGATGCATTGGGTTAAAGTGACAGCGTCTCAGCGTAAAATGAGTCTCTCCTCTTAAACGTCTTTAAACCACAACGAATACTCATCAAACAGTTTTGAAATCTTCTAACTTAACTTTTATTACATCTTTTAGAAAAAAAAGCTGCAGCTTCCAGCTTTTTCTGCCACAATTATCACAGAAATGCATGTGAGATTGCAGAGGGGCTGTAGATCAATACAGACTGAGTTTCTCCTTTTTTTAAAATGTTTGGATGCTGGTGTGCCGCGGGATTTTTGTCAAGGTTAAAGTGTGCCGTGGCTAGAAAAAAGGTTGAAAAACACTGAGTTAGTTGACATCCTTAACTTTAATTATGAATGAAAGAACCATGATGCTCTGTTCCTGCTCTTACAGAGCCAACAGTTGGCTGTCTGCAATGCATCACAGTTTGGAAGGAATTTGCACTTTTATCTGTTTTATCATTTCTACACATTTCCATTCATTTCCAGCATTATCTGCATACCAGAGATACTTCAGTTTACAGTCGGACTACTGGAAGGTGAGTTCACATGACAGGAATCTTGTACCCCTGTCAGAAAAACATGTTGTTCTTTAACAATAATTGTTCTGAAGCTCATGTCTCTCACAACACTTCCAGTTTAGTTAGACTCACTGTATAAAACACAATTTTCCATCATCATAACAAACATTTAGTTTTTAAAGACCCACTCTCATATTTTGGGTGTTTTTAACGTGTTCTTGTTGCTTTTTTCTGATAATGGAGGACATATGTAAAAGGAAAAAAAAAAGCTTAAAATTGTGTTTTTGAGTATTTTTTCATTCAAACCGTTGTGAATCAGTAGTATACAAAAAAAATGCTGTTTTAAAAAGCTTGTATTTGTGATGGAGAAAATATACTCCCTGCTCCGCTCCATTCTCATGCATTCACCTGTAGACGACTAGAATCATGTACTTCTTTGTTTTTCTTATTATTAGAGCTGGCATCTGGCTCCAAACTGTGTACAGCTGGGTAGTTCCAATGTTGCTCAGTATTTTTTTTTGCACCGTTGGGGGTGTGAGGGCTGGAAGCTAGTTGGAGTGCGTGTATAATAGGAAGTGGGGGTGGTGTAAATCTGTGCCAACTCACAAAACACTGAGGGGAATTTTTAATCAACTACTGGCGTTCTGCAGAAACTATGTCCTAGAAAACACTACATAGGTTTTTTGATTTTGGCTAAAAATTGCAAAATCACAATTAGACCATTGGGAATGCTTTTACAATAGATCAGAGTGGGACTTTAACAATATTCTGAAAGATTTTCAACAATCTCATATTAAGTTCCTAACTAACAATAATGAATTATTTTAATGTTGGTCTCAGGAATCTTGGTTTAAAGAGATAATGCTGTGGAATGACTAAAATAAAGAAGAATTTTGTTTCTGCATGCTGGGTCTCCACTTGGCCCGAGTTGATCAATTTCTGACCTTGATAATGTGACTAAGAGGAATTGTGTGAAGTTGTTAGTTTGTGGTGGAACAGTGGTGTTTCATTTCTGGAGCAAAAAGAGATTTTCTGTAAAATCCTAGTAAAAATGACTGATTCATAAAGTCAGTTTTTAATGTTTTTTTATTTCTTTTTCTTCAACTGTCATAACCAGTAACAAGGATAAAAAGTTAACGATGTTAAAATGGGAATTGGAAATGTCATTCAATTTCATAGACAGCTACTGATCTGTCACTGGGTCAGTGACAGATCAGTAGCTGCGTTTGCATTGACTAAGAAATTGCGCTAATTGGATTTGCGATAATAAATTCAGCCAATCGAAACACGACAATAAAAAAAAACTTGCATTGATCGAAACAAATGTTTTAGGTGATTTTTGAGGTGTGTTGACATGGACTGCATTGAGTTTTGACACAGGATGGAGATTATTCATTCAAATCTTAATATGATAACAAAATAACTCTTGGAATCTCTTCCTCTTATTATTGAAGCAAACTGACGTCTTTGTCCAAATGAAATGGGACCAAGCACAGGGCCCTGTGGTACACCATGACTGTTGTAAATCTTGAAAGACACATGTGAAAAAACTGGAATCAGTCAGAAAAAAAAATGTTTGAAATATTATGCCATGATTTAACTTAAAGACCACATGACTTGAATGAATGCGAACCTTCATCAAAGTCATTATCAACTTATTAAAATGGTAATATTTTCCTTTTGTTCCCAGAATGCTGCCTTTTTATACGGCCTTGGAATGGTTTATTTCCATTACAACGCGTTTCAGTGGTAAGTGTTTTTTCTACTCTGTGAAAATTCGACCTCAAAACATCTGCTGTGTGACTCGGGCTTCACATTTCTTCAGATCCCCAAAAAAATCCTTCTGGGAAAAAAATCTAATGGACTTTCTGTAGCCACTTTCTGTTCAGAGCAATAGTGCTAATAACATTTTATTTAGCTTACCGTTTTTGAATCAAAGTATTGAGAATTGAAAGAGTCAACTCAAAGGTAAGGACATTTCATTTTTGACCCATTTAAAGACAGTCTGTTAGTTTTCATTAGATTACCTTAGCAAATATTAGGGGTACCTATTATTTAAAATTGTGCACTTGTACAGCCTTTTAAATATTCATTTTAATCATCTTGAACATTATTGTATGTCTGTCTATTTTGAGAACCTCGGATTTCAAAATCAATATTTTCCAAAGTAGCTTTGTTTATATTTCATGTTGCTGTTTTTCAGAATGACTTATTTATTTCATAATGGGACCCATTGTATTTGTGATGTCACAATTACATTGTTTTTTGAATGACATTTTCTGTCAGCTCTTGATTCACAATCATTTGAATAAATGGTCGAAACTGTATTTTGTTTAAGAAATACTCAAAAAACGGAATTTGAGCTGAATTTTCTTAAAACATGTCCTCCATTTTTAGAAAATTGCCACAAAACATGTTGACCGAATTCATTCCTACCCCTCTGGCTCCTCCCATTGCTCTTTTTGTCGGGGCATTTGGAGCTGAAGTGGCGTCCAAACTTGTTTTTTTTTAAGGGAAAGCCGTAGTGAGTTGGGGCTGGGTATCCCTCCGCCGGTAGGGTGATCCGCGCTCCGCTTGTGACGCGGAGAAGAAATGCATTTCGTCATGTGGGTGTGCTCTGGAGCACAGATGTTTACACTTAAACATAAGTAACTTTTTGTTCTTGCGTTACTTTTTAATGTGATAAAACCGATGTTATGTATTTTCAGAGGGCTGGTAGCTATGTGCTAAAGTAGCTCATCGGCGACTATTGATGACATCATCGAGTGGTAGTACGTCCAAATTTGAAGACACTATTTTTCCCTATCGCTTCCACTTGGAGGACTAAATGTAGGGGTTGGGATAAGCTGCAGGTGTAGGGAAGCAATTTGTATTCAGAGGTTAAAAATTGCGTTTAAAGAAAAGCACAATTTTCATCAGAGCGAGTCTTTACATAACTTTCATTTTATTAAAAATATTACATAACTAGTGCAGCAGATCCATTAAAAGTTCACATTTTAATTTTAAAATACATCACCATCATTAAAGATATCCTATTTAACTGAAATGCTGTTATACGCTGGGAAAAAGAGTCAGCTGATGGAAAAAGCCATGAAATCATCGTTGAATATAGCAAATACAGAAATTTCGTTTCAGTGTACAGTGTATTTCTTACAAGATAATCAAGTGTAAATTAAATGTGTACAAACAAGTGCTATTTTCCGATATCAACACTTGATTTATTTCATTTTGAGATGATTTCTTAATGGTATGGTTTGATTCAACTAAACACCTTTCTCAAACAGATCACTCTGGTTACATCATAGGAATAGAAATTGATTCATCGATTAAGTTGGTTAATTGTTACACACCTAGCTTAAAATGCCTTGGAACATGTCAGGAAAAGCTGTTTGTCACAGTGTCATCAGCGGAAAAGAGCTGTCTGAGCTCTGCTCGGGAAAGGCAGACGTTAAATACAGCGTATTTGCTGAGGAGCTTCAGTTTGGCTGTTGAGGGAGGAGAGAATGAATGCAGAGCGGGGAGAAAGCAGCAGAGGGGTGATGGAGTTCATTCCACTCTGGGTGTGTTTGCGTGTCCTGCAGAGAGCTTTGTTGGCTCATACAGGATGAGAGCTTCATGCTGACACGCAATAGCTCTTGTTGTCATGGCGACACAGTGAGCGCCTTCCATTAGAAACTCCTCTGTTTTGTGGTGTTTAAACATGTTTAACCCTGAAGACGCAATCATTCCAGGTTGTATACTAAACGCACCTGTGTGTAAAACAGAGAATAGGTGTGTGTGTCGGTGTGAGGACCCGCGAAGGGGGGTCTAAGGGCAGGGATGTCCAGTTTAGCTTAGTCAGTTTGTTAGTTCAATTTAGTATTTTTCTATTGAATTCTATGTATTCATGATCCTTTTGATTCTATGTTTTACTTTTTCAATTACCGATACGAAGCCCATCGAGACGACTGTTGTTGTGAATTTGGGCTATACAAATAAAACTGTATTGAATTGAATTACAGCTCGTGCATTTGGGAGCAAACGTAGCCCTCAAACACCTGCTGGGTTTTTCTGTTCGTCTGTTGGTTTCTGCCTGGGCTAATGGAGTCACTTCAACAACTACAAGATGGTTCCAACGGAAATGCTTATATGCGGTAGTATATTGGAGGAAGCTGTATGTTTGTTCCAAAAAGCTAAAGAAAAACTTCTTTATTTATCTCATTACAGGAAAGAAACTGAGCTCAGGCTTTTTCTATACCTTTCGTGTGGTTTTAAAAAAGCTCTTGATTAAAATGAAGCAAATATCAAAGCTAATAAATGATGTACTCTGTCACTATTTGCTCCTTATTGCAGTGAAACTCCCAGCTCTATGATGTTCTTCAGCAAACTGTCCACAAGTGTTTAAGTGCTTTTTAAAATCTTTAAGGTTTTGATCGTTTTACTTTCATTTTATTTTATTTTTTACAACTTTTCACCAACCATCAAACAGGTTTCTAAAGAGGTTGGTTCTATGCTGTTCTATTGAACGTTCAGTCATAGGGAACTTTTTTTTCCCCGTAGATGTTTGTCAAGGATGCACAGGCAAACATTAATGATGATGGACATATAAACTAAATAAGTTGATGAAAAGTTAGAAAAAGAAGTGGTAAACTGCATGTATGCTGATAAATGTAAGTAGGATGGAGGGATTTAAAGAACACAGATTTGGCTTAAGCCAAAGATGATTTCACCTTAAACCATCATTTCCAGAAAGGGGAGAAGAGCCAATGATTTGCCTCATTAGTCCAAAAACGAAGATGCTCCCTCCCGATTCCAGCCCCATCAGAAGATGTTACTCCTCGGGCTGTCACAGCTTTCTCCATGTCCTCTCTGAACAACAGTGTGCAGAATCTGGGCCCACCGCATACGGTATGGGCCATTTACTTTAAAAGAGAACTGGACTGAGTTGACACCCACCCACCCTGGCGTTCCAAACAGGAAATACCTGCTGGCTCCAAGAAGCCAAAACCCCATTGACTTCTATTGAGAAATAAAGAGCTGTTACTCTGTCATATTTGCCAGAATAACCATTCTTGCTCTGCATCCTTTTTTAACATCATTCTTGCTAATAACATGTTCTTACCAACATTTATTCTGTAGTGCAAGTCATTCAAGTTATAAACTGGCCAATCAGATGTGTCATTAAAAGTAGTTGTTGTCTGTATGCCCCAGTGTCTATCATTTCAAATGTTTAACAGATTTCATGTAGCCCGCTTTCGGGTGTTTGGGGTGTGGACTTCAAACAGACTCACTCCTGATTGGCGAAAGTGGTTGCCATATAAAACGTGGATTCAGACTGATCTGGACCAATCACTGCTCACTGACGTTGTCTGACTTCAACATGGCGGCATTCAAATCACAAAAAAATGGCGACTAAATAGACTTCATTTCATTGAAGTCAGATGGAAGTCATTTTCAAATGGTGACATCACACTCCCAGTCCATGGACTGTGCTCACTGGAGCCCACAATTTTGTGCCAGTCTGTTTCCTGGGGATCTACATAACTGAAATGAAATGAGAGCCAACGGCAGCATCAAAAATAGATTTTACTGTTCTTTGAGCAGCAGCTTCCCATTTGGAGAGAAAGGAGCAGCTTTCGTGGAGTTATGCAATGTATCGCCAAGAAGCAGAAACAAAATTTCTCCTTAGTTTATGATTTTCAACACATTTAACTGATGTTATTAAAATGCAAAGCAGCTCATTTTAGCCTAATCAGCATCTGCCAACTTGGATTTAGATTCTGAACATTTTCATTTCGAAGCACTTATGTGTTTTTATTATTTCAAGACTGTCTTTGTAATAATGATGGCCATTAAGTAGAAATCCCACATGCCTCCTAAAAGCAGGGAGATTTGTGGTGAATGTAAATGGAAAAACATTGTCTTCATGTGATCGCTCCAAACATTGACGACTTTATTATTGCTTTGATGCATCAACTGAACAGCAGAAGAAAATCAATAGATAACCCAGACACAAAAGTCAAAAGGGTTTAACCCTTTGTGCTATCCTAGATGACCCCACCCTTACTTTGACGTGTTCTCCCTACCATGACAAAGGTGGATGAAGGTGGAAAAATTGTATGTAATCCATTGAACCAGTGAAGATCACAAATCATTGAAAAAAAGAGGTTCAGCGCACTCTCTAGTGGGTCTAGATGACCCAACTCCCAACAGTAAAGTGCCTAGGATAGCACAAGGGTTAAAGACTTTGTTGAACTTTTAAGTTTATAAATGTTTTTTTCCAAAATAAAGTAGAGAATTCACTGAAACCCGTCTCTGATCATTTTGCATGAATTATATGTACATTTTTAAATGATCCTCAACGTCTCAAGTATGTGAATTGAATTTCTGGTGGAACCGGCTGCTTTGCCAGGAATAATACTATCTTGACTTGATAAATCATTGCTTCTGTCAACGAACCTGGTTCACATAATGCAGGAGATGCCTGTAAACGGGGGACTTGAGGTGCATAATCAGAAGATAGAGTTTAAACTCTACTTTTATATGGTGCTGTGCCTGAAAAGAAAAACAGGCATCCTATTAATACTTCACCTTTCACAAAATGACCCGAGCAAACTTGGAGATTTCTCAGAATTATTTGAGTCACGTCCTTCCTACCAGTTTAGACTCCCCAGCCATTCCTCCCGTCAGTCAATCCACAAGTTGTCGTTTTTTCCCTCCCTGATGACGATCTATAATATACACGATCTGATTCACATTTTTTGTGTTGCAACCATAAACACCACATGCATCGACCATTTTTCTACCTCAAATGTCAAAGATTGAACCCACTGAACAGTGTGCTGATGTGTTCCTGGCGGTTGTGAAAGTTTACTTGTCCTTTGGCATGGTGGACAGGAAGTGGCGTGACGTCTATGATTGCACGTCTGAAATGGAACCCATTTCGTCAAAAGGCCACGGCGATAAGCTGACTGTAAATGTTTTTTTGTTTTCTGTAGGGCCATCAAAGCCTTCCAGGAGGTGCTTTACATTGACCCCGGTTTCTCAAGAGCTAAAGAGATTCACCTGAGACTGGGGCTTATGTTTAAAGTCATCACGGACTACGAGTCAAGCTTGAAGGTATGTATGATGGCTTGGTTTGATGAGGGAAATACAACAGCTGTTAACCACCATCACTGCAGCTGCTCAGAGCCTGCTGTTAGCTTGTAGAAATGCTGTTGGAAAATGTAAAGCTGCAAACAATGCTTTGGTTGTGGTTGCAGAGGCTTTGTGGCCTGCATGTAATGATGGATCAAAATGGGATTTAATTAGGCGTTTAGCGATTCATTTTAACGATTCGATTAATATCACAATTTGTGGCTGACCATCCAATTCATATTGGACATTTTGAATGATCCGACCAGATCTGATTCACTGACTTGAAGTCGATCCAGTACATCTTCACTCAAAAATTCAACCAGTGAGACGGAGATAAATACCAAATGGTGTTTTCCAATATTGATATTTGGGATTTATTTCATTTTGAAACGATTGTATAAGGCTATAGTTCGATTTGAGTAACGCCTATTTCAGACACATCTGATGGGATCATAGGAATATAAATCGACTGATCTTTACAGCCCTAGATTTGATGCATGTTTTATTGTTTGGGATGCTTCCGAAAAAAACGGATATTCTCCCCTGGATCATGCATTCTTGGTTTGGCTGCACTCTCACATGCAGGAAGTGCTTACACATTCCCTCAGGTTTGCAGGGGGTGGAGTGTGCACTCATCCAGAATGAGACAGAGAGAAATGTGAAAGAAAACACAAAGAAGAGCAGCTCTCTGCAGACTGAAGCCTCTCTAGAGCTTCAACTTCCTTCCCATTTACACATTCTGCTTTGAACAAGCCTCCAGCAATTAGACAGATGCTTATGAACATAAAGACTCCACTCCATTAGTGGTTACTACTCCAGCCATGAGGATAGGAGGAGGAGGACTGAGATGATGCTCCGATCTGCAGCCACACAGGAGCGTTGGACGGTGAGAAACGGGAGAGGAGGCGCGCACCTCCTCCTTCCTGCTCGCTGGGATGGCATGTCATCTTTGCACTCTCCACTGCAGCCGTCGGCCGAATAGTAATCAGTGACACCAGGATGGAGGAAGGAGGGGCGGCGAGGGAGAGTTAAAGAGACTGCTGAGAGACTGTTGAAGGGAGTGAGGAGACGGCGACATGACGAGAGAGGTGGAAAGCCAAAATGATGGCGCTGCTGCGTTATTGTGGCAGGGAAAGAGTGAGAAGGGAAAAGAGGGATAGAAAAGACATGCTGGGATGTTGAAGTCAAGGTAATGGATTTAAGGAGTGTTTGAATTGTGTCATGTGGCTCTGCTTTTTAGGCTGGTTTATTCTTAGCAGTGCTGTATGTGTGTGCGTGCTCTGGGTGAAGCCTCCACTGATGGACCCCCCCTCCCTTTAGTCAGTGAACATCTATGTCACTGCTGTTGGGTTCCTGTGGACTCCTATTTATAGCTTTTGTGTTGCTGGTTGTCTTTGTCAGACAGTTGTGCTGTAGGGAAATGTTCCACAGACCGGTGGCTGTTTGTGTGTGTGTGTGTGTGTGTGTGTGTGTGTGTGTGTGTGTGTGTGTGTGTGTGTGTGTGTGTGTGTGTGTGTGTGTGTGTGTGTGTGTGTGTGTGTGTGTGTGTGTTTGTGTGCTGCATTCCTGCTGCTGTGGGTCTAGTCTAAGCAGGCTTCTGCGCTCCATACTGAGTGGGATGAGAGAGATCCCTCAGTCAGGAAGAAAGCAGCACAGTCAAACCTGTGAAGGTGCAGGATTGCAGGGTTAGTCCCCTTAAACTGGTGTCTGGTCTTGGGTTTGCCTCTTTGTTTATTTAAACTGTTCAAAGTACTTTATTTTATAATAGACATTAAATGTTCGACATGTTTGCAACTTTTCTTTTTTCCCCCTAAATGTGAGAAATCCCTCAGCGCTCTGTCTCGGCAGCTGTGTGTGGGATGGGGCTATTGATCGGTTGTTTGCTCCACCTTGCTCCAAGGTTAAGGCAATCCTGACTCTCACTGGGATGCTGGGATAAAACAGCATGGATGCTGGTGGACATGTGGTTTCAGTTTTCAACCTTGGATCCCTGCGCTTCATTTAAAGACCCACTCCAATGCAAATAGTGTTTTTAACATGTTCTTGTGGCATTTTTCTAATGGAGGGAAATTAAGATGAAAATTGAGTACCGGTAGTTCTTTATTCAATCAAGAACAGAGAAAAAAGTGCCGCTTGAAAATATTTGTTGTATAAAAAATACAACGGGCAAGCCACAAGCAGACAAATAGATCCATTAACATCTTAGTTGACTTCGTCTGAGCCGGCATCTGGCTCAAACTGTACGTCTGGACAGCTCCAAAATTGCTCGCCGTTTTTGTTGGCGATAATGTTAGATTGGGCTGTGATGGGCTGTAAGCTAACAGCGGAGTGTGTAAACTTGGAGCTCTCAGCATCTTTGCACAAATGGTCCCATTCACAACTAAGAGGCGATTTTCTGATAAACTCCTGCCGCTCTGCAGAATCTTTGTCCTAGAAAAGGACAGAAGTAGTACTGAATTAGACTGAAACCGGCATAATCCTGATTAAAAGACCACTGTGGACTAGGGATGCATCAGCACGCGGTTCAGTTTGGACTTAGATTTTTGGGTCACGGTTTTGTTTTGGTTTGTTGTACGATTTATGTATGACAAAACGACGACTCAATAATTTGCCAGTAATAAAACACAATGAAGAGGACCCTTTCAAGTCGGCTTGTACTAAGTCTTGAATAATGTCATTAAACAATAAATAATACATTCTTAAATTTAGCACAAAATGTGTTTGACACCTTCAATGTAAACATTCGGGTCTGCTCTAGGGAAGCAACAACTCGCAGTCACTCACATGATTTGGTTTAATGATGTAGCACGCCTCGGTTGGAGTTTGGAAATGTGGCGTCTCTACTGGGAACGCCTTTAAAACGGCTCCAAAGATGGTTGGAGTGGGTCTTTAAAGCCACGCCTCCTTCTGTGATCACTGTGTGGGAGGTGTGGTCTGCAGACGGAAACTCCAGACGTTTCTATTGTAGCTTGAAGGTCAGTTTTCTGCTATGTTAATTAATTTAGATAGATTTTTGAGCAGCAGTGGAAAACCTTAAGCTGACTGTCGTCTCAATGGTTTTGACATTAACAAAGGAACTGTGTACATCTGACAGATGCAACTAATAATAGGAATGTCTCTGTTTTTAACCCCTGCAGCATTTTCAGCTGGGATTGATTGACTCCAATCTCTGCACTTTGTCCAAAGCTGAAAGTAAGTAGAGCACACCGTCAGCTCTATAGCTATGGGGGTACACAGCCATGTCAGTGCATTTCTGGGGGGTGGGGGATATTTCTGAAGAGTCATTTTCTCTTTTGCTGTTGTTTCCTTGCTGACTGCCCAAGATTGGTGTTGCCATGGAAACTGAAAAAGGGGTGGGAGCTGCAAGGGCTTGGTTTAAAATTATGTTTAAGCTGTGAAAAAGGTTGACCCACTTCAAAAGCCATCTGTGCTGCATCATTTCAGCAATCTGCATCAGAGGAGGATTGTGGGTTGGATTTTTAGGTTTGTTAGATCTTTTTTTTCTCTCGTCTTGAAAGCTAATTCTGTTTTTGTGTGCTTGTTCTCTGCTCTCTCCTCACAGTTCAGTTCCATATCGCTCATTTGTATGAAATTCAGGTAAGCTGGTGGTTTGCAAAAAATATTAACATTATGACTGAAAATAATTGCATTCTAATTTCATATGGCCTTATCCATCTGTTCAGCGGATCCCTGAATCTTGAAGTCTTCCTGCTGAAGTAGTTATTTGTCATTTTATTTTTCTGATTTTGCTCATTTTTGTGGACTTGCATGTCATATATTTCTTTTTCTTTTGGGTTTTGAAAGCTGCTTTCCTGCTTCTTTTCCAAAACAGCCCGGTTCTTGTTGGTTCTTGTTGGAGAAATCTACCTGATCCTAGAGATCAGCAGCTGGTAGAACAGGAATATCTGCAAAACAAGCAGAAGTGAATTTAGGGTGCCCCAATTTAAAGGAACAAATGGAGAGCCAAAAAAAATGGCATTTATTAGCTGCACTCACCGGTCACTTTATTAGTTACTACTGGTAGCAGGTTTTGCCTTCAGAACTGTCTGATTTCTTGGTGGCATAGATTCCACAAGGTACTGGAAACATTCCTGAGACTTTGGTCCATATTGACACGATAGAATCACGCAGTTGCTGCAGATTTGTCAGCCGAATATCCATGATGCCAATCTCCCGTTCCACCACATTCCAAAGGTTCTCCATTGGGTTGAGATCTGGTGACTGTGGAGGTCATCTGAGTCCAGTGAACTCATTGTCATGTTCAAGAAACCAGTCTGAGATGATTCCAGCTTTGTAACATGGCGCTGTTTACTGCAGCAGATCATCTTGACCACGTCTACATGTCTAAATGCATTGAGTTGCTGCCATATGATTGGCTGATTAGAAATTTAACGACAGATTGACAGGCGTGCCTAATAAAGTGGCCAGTGAGTGTATGTTTCATGAAGAAGTTTGCTTTCAGCTTTAAAGTGATCTTTGTAGCTTCAAAAGCTTCAGAGCTCTGCATTACTATGGATAAACTGAGCTGCGTTTATTTTGGCTGAGGGGTTTCGATGAGAGTTCATCAAGGACACAGACTGAGGAGTCTGGCAGCTCAGGTAAAGGAAAAAAAGACAAAGCATGCGCAGCAGTCGGCACCTACACCATTCAAGTGCAGACACACGTGGAGCTAGCTCCCAGACAGGTGGAGTCTGACTCGTCCTCCACCCCCACTCCATGTCTGTGTGTTTATCTGACCTGTCATTAAGTCAGGAGGTCTTCAGAGCTGTTGTGTCTGTATGAGGAAAGCCATCAAGCTCCGTGGTTACAACAGCATCCACGGTTTAATTTTCTGTGTATTTCTTTTTTTTTAATATCTGCAGAAGAAGTACAGAGCAGCAAAAGAGGCTTATGAGAGTCTGTTGCAGACAGAAAATCTTCCTGCTCAGGTGAAGGCAACCACTCTACAACAACTAGGTACGTGTCTCTGCTCTAAAGCCCCACATACTGAATACCAGATGAACTGAAACTGGTTTCAGTTATTTTGATCTCTTTTAGTAAATGGTTGTAGAGAAGTGTTGCAGTGGCTTCTTTTGGAGAATATGGAATATAATTCGTGTCATTAGACTTGTTGTCACTTGTGTGTCTGTAGTTCCTTTATGCTTCTCAACTTCTGTTGCTTGAAAGATGTTGATTCATTTTTGAAAGTTCCATTTCTGATGGTAAAAGCACAGCCGTGTGTTAAATGGCGTTTTTCTATACAGCGTTTTCCACCTTGTTGCAAACACTCTCACATAGTCACACACCAATGAGGATAACGAAAGACACTGGCATGCGTGGGCAGGAAGAGCGGGAATCGAACATGTGATCTTACAGTTTAAAAGGCCGACTGCTCTACCCCGGCACTACAGCCATCCAGACAGTTGCAGTACAAAGCTCTGGTCTTAGAATTATTTCAAATACAGGAGTTGATATTGAGATGTCGACTTAGGAGAAACATGAGGTGTTTGGCACATGCACCTGTACGGGTGCTGCAGGGTTTGGGGTCCGTGGAGGGTCGTAGACCGGACCTGCCGCATCTTAAGTGGAGCGCAGGTGTCTCTTGTAGTTCCCCTTGAGGCCTGTGCAACCACCTAAAGGGACCTAAAGAAAATGGAACATGCTGTTATCATGCATGTGGTAAATGAATGTGCAGAATTTGTAAGTTACACACACCACTGACATCCGGGTGATGCGGTTGTATTGTGCCCTAATGCCACACTTAGTTGTTAGTAAGCTGCACGCACTGGTTCCTTACTGACCACACACAGATGCAGCACGTAGGGGGTGTGCAGGTGTTATATAAGTGGGACTCCTGTAGGACGCTCACACAAACTACACTCCGCCTAATTTCCACATTTCTTACAGTCAGGCTGCACACAAGGAGCACCTACTTATCTTCTGAACAGCACTAATGGGCTCCTTGCACAGTTCACAGGGTTTGTGGGGGTTATTAAAAGAAAACCTCCATACAACACACCTGCCTTTCACCTTCATGTTGCGTAAGTGTTTGCTACGACCTGTCCCCTGTCCCCTGTCCCTGGCCCCTGGCCCCTGTCCCTGGCCCCTGGTCCCTGCCCTGAGAAAAAAATGTAAATGAAATTTCTTTCATGGTTTCACTGAGCAATCTAATCTTCAAACTTTGTGCGGTCCACCTGCTTGCAACTTATTGCAAGACTCTCGCTGTCCACTGATGAGTCCTTCAAAGACCCCATCTGAGCTGAACTTTCCCCTTTGTGCTGTAAAACTTTCAGAAATGTCAGGAACACAGAAATGAATACACAGCTTTTTGTGAGGTTATTGTTATTAATATTTATAGCTTTTTGCATTGTTTTTGTGCTATGATGTGAGTGAATTGTTTTGTTTCCTCTATACTTTTGGCATTTGGAGCAGACAGCAAAGAAAGAATTTCATTGTGCAGGGAAACCCGTTTCTTTACTGTGCACATGACATTAAACCCCTTTGAATCTTTGAATAATTAATCCTGTCCATTAGATATTTATAAATTGCTTGTATGGGATTAATAAATATATTAACATTTGAACATTTTTCTAGTTTATAAATTGCTTGTGGACAGTTGCTGCCCCTTGGAAAGGGCAGATTCTGAGTGCAAACATTTGGAAGTTTATTAAAATCTGTTTGGTTTGAAATGCTATAAGGCACTATAGCACAATCTGTACAGGGCTGTACGTGGAGGACTCGTATTATAAAGTGTTGCCAAGTTATTGCTGTATTATTGCCGGCTGAGGAACTAAATACTTTTAAGATGCAGTAAGTGAGTTATTAACTTAATTGCTTTTTGGACAATGTAACTACTAACTATAACCAATTACTTTTTTTAAGGTAAGATTCCCAACACTGGTAATCATCCATCATTGTTTGCGTGGACTGATTTGATGTGTTTGTGGAATTGGTCATGATGCGGGGGTTTGTTTTGGAAACTGCTTCTGGAACACGCCATGCTGGCTGCTCGCTGAACTGGAATATCTGTTTGATCACATTTGGTTCTGCTCGTCAGGCTGGATGCATCACACAGTGGAACAGCTTGGAGACAAAGGCACCAAGGACAGCTACGCCATCCAGTGTCTGCAGAAGTCTCTGGAAGCAGACCCAAACTCTGGCCAGTCCTGGTACCTCCTTGGCAGGTAGGAGAGATGACGACAGTACATCAGTGCTAAAGAATTTTTTCTGGATGCTGATTAGGTTTTTACATTGAAGCACTCTCCCTGTTTTGACATCTTTATCTGTAAGAAAATCTCATTCTAGGTAAAAAATGAAAAACTATAATTATAGTTATGAACTTTGAACCCATATAAATATTTAAACCATCTCCTAGGACAGTTTCTTAGCTTCCTTTTAGTTTTTGTTCATAAAATACTTCAATCTACTTCAGTGTTTGGTGAGATTGGGGGCCACATTTCTTTTTCCAACAATACAAAATTGGGATGTCCCGTTCCAATCACGTGGTTGATGACTCGAAATTGGATGTTTTCTCCTGATCAGTGATCAGATATTTAATTTATTCTTATCATGATCAGCTCTTTATAGTTCAAGCTTATTGTTCTGGATAAATACTCTTCTACACATGTTATTGCCGTAAAGCACAGCTGGATACAGCAGCAGTTCAAGCTGGAGGCCAACAAAAGTAGTTCAGTCAAGCTAATGAGATGTTCATAGATTCAGACTTTCAGCATCAATAAATCAAAAATAACAAAAACAACTAGCAGAAAGTGTCTGTTGGTTTGTCTTAACACAAACAACAACCTACAAAGACATGGAGTCAAAGCAAGGCCATAAAGATTTGAAATCCAAACCAAACAACTTGAAAAATTCCAGCTGAAATATTGGTGTTAAGCTAAAAAGATTCAAGTGTTAGAAACTTGCTGCAATTTGAATGTAAACTTCATTATTTTCAGCCGCAAATTCACCAGGACGTTCATATGCATCCACACACCAGTGGAGCCTCACTGGAGGCAGGCAAGTGTCAGTGTTGGCTGGGGGGAGCGGGGATCAAACCGCCAACCCTTCCATCATTGGCAGACCTGCTCAACCACATGAGCCACTCAATGCCTCTGCAACTGCACAAACTTCACGTCAATGGAGATTTTAAAAGTTTACGTTTGCCTTATATCAAGAAAATCAATGAACATTTGTCACATCAAAATAACTGACTCTTTTAAAAGTTAGATCAACTTTACTATGTACTATATGCCCATGGACTGACACTCGAACCAAGCTTAAGTGCGTTAGGTTGGACTCAACTCAGGCTTCTGTACAGAATTTGAGAACTTGAATCTTGTGATTTGAACTCACTTGATCGTTTCTTTTGAAACCCAGATGAGAAAAGTTCCTAACAAGCAGAAAGCCAACTGTTCTGTTTTCAGCGCCTGTTAGAGACATGTCTGTTAATCTACGCATGTGACAGACTATTGGAGACAACATGGTTCCAGTATTTACAGTCAGTTGATGAAGTTTCAATGTCATCAAAGAGTTATCATCAAGAATGAAAGGAAAGGTGGAGAGGCAGGAGGCGGAGCTGGAGGCGGAGCTGGAGGCAGCAGAGATGAAGATGGTGAGGTTCTATTTAAGAGTGATGAGGATCAGGAATGAATTCAGGAGGAACAGATCATGGTGGATGTTCTGGAGATAAATGCAGGGCAGCAGATTGAGATGGTTTGGAAACATTAAGAGGAGGAACAGTGATGATGTTGGTAACAGGATGCTGAGGTTGGAGCTACGGGAAAGAGGAGGACCAAAGAGGGGGTCATGGATGTAGAAAAGGAGGAGGTGAGGGTGGGAGGTGAGAGCAAGTGGGATACAGAGGACTGGGGAGGTGGATGGATGATTGACTGTGGCGCCCCCTGAAGGGAGCAGCAGAAAGTTGAAGTTCAGTTAACCAAACATGAAGAAAACGGAGCATTTAAGTGGTGTCAGTAAAACTGTATAAATAAATATTGTTTCCAAAAATCACGAGAGAAAAATTCCATAGGAACAAAAAGAAGCATTATTTATCGTGGCTTAATCTGTAATTAGTTTAAATCTGGTACATTTGGGAATGAGTTAAATAAATGTGGATGTTGTAACGATGTTAATGTTTGTCATTCATTTTATTTTAATTCTTTAGAAACACCTCCTCACATTTGCTTTGACTGGGTCACATGTTCCAAACAGACTTTGATGATTTTAACATCAGAAAACTGAATTCCAGGTTATGTTTTCAAAGAGTCCAATGTTAGCCACACAATGACCAACAACTGTACCGTATCATCTACAATAACTGCCAGCAGATTGCAATGCAAGTCCTGTGAATCCACATTTTAGTGTCTGTTTCACAATATCAAGTTACTATTGAATTAAATGTAAAGAAAGAAGGATGAAGCCTTGGCAAAGAAGCAACCTAAAAGCTGTAATTTCCAATAAATTCTTCTTAACTTCT
This sequence comes from Oryzias curvinotus, assembly GCA_023969325.1. Taxonomy (NCBI): domain Eukaryota; kingdom Metazoa; phylum Chordata; class Actinopteri; order Beloniformes; family Adrianichthyidae; genus Oryzias; species Oryzias curvinotus. The sequence goes on along the minus strand of CM043726.1, from coordinate 15,369,315 downwards.
GTAAGTGACTAGATGTAACGTTTGACTTTCAGGTGCTACTCCAGTATTGGGAAGGTGCAGGATGCCTTCATCTCATACCGTCAGTCCATTGACAAGTCAGAGGCCAGTGCTGATACCTGGTGCTCCATAGGGTAAGAGGAAGCTCTCCTGATTCATTTTTGCAAGGATTCGCTTTTGTTTTGTCTGTGCAGGAGCCAGATGTTGTTTTTTTGGTTCCTGCTGTGGCCTAAAAGCCTGAGGGTTATACCAAAGTGGAAATGTTTCTGTTTTGATCCCTAAAGCAAACAGACCAGACAGAGTTCTGCTGCATTAGCAGTCAGTCTGCTTCTGTCGCCCGGCTGCTCGTCCCATCTGCAGCTCTTTTTGTTTTGATCTAGGTTTTTGTTGTCTCACAGGTTTCTCTGTGTAGTGGTGTGATAATGATGAAGCTTTTAAAGACCCACTCTGATCCTCTTTTGATCGATTTGAAAGTGTTCCCGGTGGTCTTTTACTTTCGATGATGCCGTTTTTACCCGAAACCAAAAAACGTATGTTGTGTCATTTTCTTAGACCGTTTCTGCAGAGCAGGAGTTTATTAGAAAAACATGTCTGAGTTGTGGGCGTACCAGCCCACCCCCTACTTCCAATCATTCATCTGTTTACGCGCTTTCTCACTAGTCTGCAGCCTCTTGACAGCAAAAATGGCGAGTAATAGCCCAGTGTATGTTGTACTGCGTCACTCAACGTCACACTGCAGCTCACTGAGCTCCATCTGCAGGCGGTCTGGAATGTCATCACGGCTCACGGAGAAACTGTGCACTCCTGTCAAAGACACGAGCGGCGTCGGACACGTCTGAGCTTTCATCACAAGCTAATGACAAAAGCTCCAGCTCTGTTCCTTTTGCCTCCAACTCTAATATCAGATGAGATGTCTTCAATTCTCCAGACCTCAGTGTTCTGAGCAAACATTAGCAAACTCCTGCTTCTTCTAAAGAAAAGTGTTCTCCACCATTTTCATCACACAGTCTTTCATAAATGCCTCATCAGTAAAAGGTTTGCAGTGTTTTGCATTCAGAGTTTCCACATCCTAGCTTGCTTTTGAGGTACTTTCATTTGACTTGCACGTTCTTGTTAAAATTGCTGCTGTGCCGTAAAACACTTTCCAGCTGCTTGAATTTTTCGCACCATAGTTTGTCAAAATTAGCCTGTCTCGTCTGGTAACGCCTCTTGATATTAAACTCCTTAAAAACAATAACGCTCTTGGCAAAAAAAACAAAAATGCCAATTTCCACTTATCCTGGAAGTGACGGCTTGCCTTACTCATACTGATTCATATGACTGACACAGTGAATGGGCTTCTGCAGAAGGTCTTGCAATACCAGAGTTTTTTGGGTTTCAGAAGAAGGAAAACTCTCATGAAATCCGACTGGCATAGAGGTGGGATTCAGAAAGATCTGTGCTGTTTTTACCTGCAGCGTGCTGTACCAGCAGCAGAACCAGCCTATGGACGCTCTTCAGGCCTACATCTGCGCCGTTCAACTCGATCATAACCACTCCGCCGCCTGGATGGACCTGGGCACCCTTTACGAGTCCTGTGGCCAGCTGCACGACGCCATGAAGTGTTACATCAATGCCACACGCAGCAAGGCCTGTCTGAACACCGCTGCACTGACTCAACGCATCAAACTCCTGCAGGTGGGACTGCTGCCGCTGCCGCCGCCGCCACATCCATCACTCAGCCACTGTGTTTGCTGTTGTGGTGGATTCCTTGCCAAGATTTGCTAAATAATTAGCTTTTGAAATTCAGATTGTGCTTGTTGTGATTTGTTTTGTGACCCCAGAAAAAGAATTCATTTAGGCGTTTTCTTTTTGTCTTCATGCTTCAGGCTCAGTTGTGTAACCTGCATCCAGGTAGTCTGCAAAATAAGAGCAAAATGCTTCCTAGTATTGAGGAGGCATGGAGCCTTCCCATCCCCGCCGAGCTCACGTCCAGGCAGGGGACCCTGAACGCCGCACAGGCACAGCAGGTGAGATCCAGGGATCGGCTTTGTGGACGGATGGGCTGGAATCAAGCGGGTGTGTCGAGAAAACTGCTAGAATTATAGTTACATTTACATATTTAAGTCTTATCTGCTTTACCAATAAGGGTAGGGCTTAGCTGATCTATCGTTTTTAAAGTAAAAATGAGTTGACTGTAACTCGTGAATCACATATTATTAGCTTTTGCCACACATTGATATTCAAGAAACAAAGAAGTTGCTTTAAGTTTATTTCTCTGCTCTTTGAATCAGTTGTGGTCATTATGAGTGAGACTGGACCACCAAAAGAGAATCTTGATTGTTAGCTGTGAAATTTTAGCTTTTATCTATTTATTTCATTCCTACAAAGCAAAACAATCCAACACACCAACCTTTTTTTCCCCTTGTGACAATGGAAGGAGAACAAAAAGCAATAACCAAAAAGAATCAATCTTAGTTTAAACACAAAGTATAACTATAAAATATAGACAAAACAATTCTTATTGTTCATATTTTTAGAATATTATCTTTGTATATATTTTAAGCATGTTTATTGATTTAGCCTCTCTGATTTGTGGTTAAAGATTATAGCATGACCTGAAATCTCTCTTTAACTTTAGTTCAACATTTAACTGTGATTATTCTTAGGGGAACTGAATTCATACACCGTTTCTTTCCCTAAATTTACATACAATAGAGCAGGGATGGAATAATGAATGAATTGTATAACAAATACAATTCATTGGTGTCTAATGTCCATTTAACTTTCAGCAGAATAGGAAGTGTTTTGCGATTTAAGTTTCAATATAGTTAACATGAGATTTCATCAAACAACAAGACTTTTAGCTTTAGTTAAATGTTTCTAGATGTCAAGCCTGAACTCTCATGTTCCACCCACATTATCAAAGTTCGTGTATCAAAACTGTTGACTTGCTTCCTGTCAGCATCAGGTGCAGGTGAGGAGTAGATGTTGAGAAAGCGAAACAAGGTGCACGTCCTATTTGAGCTCTTTTGCTTACATCACTATTGTTGTAAAGTTACCGTCAGCCTCTTAACGTGTTTTTCATTTTTCATCCTAACCCCAACATGTTTAATTTCAACACTTTCATTTTAACAGCAGCTTTCTAGATCATCACGTCTGTTAGATTGTCGCGTCACGGTGATTCATTTACATGCTCAAAACCTGGACTTTTAAATCTGTTGCATTAATTCACAGCATTTCTGTTGACATTGATGCTGTGTTTAGGATCAACAAGAGTGGTGACCAAGTGTGGATGAATGATGTATATTATTTTTACATGCACAACCCTTAAAGTCCATCTGCCTGGCATATGCATGTTTGTGCAGACTCCATGATGACCAGTATTTGCATCCATGTTTGACCCTTTTGGACTCTCTTGTAACTATGGCCATAGAACCAGTCTCACCTCAGCCTCTCTGATGGATTTCCAGGCCTGTAAAGCTGGGGAGACCCCACCTGCCAGTAATCACTCAGACCCACAAGCTAGTCCGGCCAAGAAGAAACGAACTGCCAGCCCAGAGAAGGTACGGCACAGAGCTTTGGCTTTCACCATCGCTGAAAGTTGGGAGTTGAAGAGCTCTCTAAGAGCTTCTTGGTGCTTTGATCTCATTGACAGAATGCTAGAGACTCCATCAGCTCCAATCAACTGCAGATGTCCAGCTGCTATTTACCACCGCACAAGCTTAAGGTAATAAGAACTTGATGCTGATGTCATCACAATGCAAAGGATGTGACAAACTCATGATAGAACCACAATTCTATAGAAATGTAAAAACAAGTGAGTCCAACCATGTACAGGGCTCCAGACTGCGACCAATTGGTCGCATTTTGCGACCAAAATTTGAGAGTGTGCGACTGAATTTTACATCCAGTCGCACATGCGCGACCAGTAAATTTGCCTCCCCCACCCTCCGTATTTTTTATACATTAAACGTGGAAGGGAAACGTCAATGATCAATCAAATAATCAATGAGACGTGAGCGCACACGCAGGCAGACAGACACACACACACACTCGCGCACATACTCATGAAACGCGAGCACACACTCGCGTGATGCACGTCTGTGAGGCGGCCACTGCGTGTGAGAAGAATATGGAAAGCCACTTTAAGTGGCTAAAATGCGTGGAGGGGGAGGGGCCTACAGACAATCGAGCGCACGTAAACATCTGTGGGAAGGAAACGGAGACAAATATCATCACAACCTGATATGTGCGTCTGAGCTATGAGTAAGTGAACTATTGATTCGTTCTTCCAACCTGCGGCTAGTGTACCAGTGACAGAACTACAGCAGGGGTCTCAAACTCGCGGCTATTTGCAGCCCCCAAGATGATATTTTGCGGCCCCCGCCTTAATATGAAAGTTTAATGTTACTGCAGCCCGTCAGTTTGTATGAATGACACTTTTTCATTGTGGTGCACGGAGCTGACCAACCAATCACAGTGGGGTAAATGACTCTTGGGGGTGGGACAATGACGGGGCTTGAAAGCAGGAAATCTGACAGCCCCCTCCCACCCCGGACCACATTAAGGAGTTCCTTACTTTCCTTTTTAGAACGTATCTATTCGCTCGTAATTTTCTAAATATATGCAGTCCGTGCTGAACTTTTCTCTGGGTCACACAGAACCGGAGGAAGGCTAAGTTTTGGTTACGGTTACGGCGGCGCATCAAACGGTTTATGCACGACTGTTACGGCAGCACACCGCTCCCGCGGGAGTCGGGTCAGCTGGGGAGAATAAATGTCCCACACCTACATGCGTGACAGCTAAGGGAGCTTGGACATTAAACACACTCGAGCAAAAACAACATTAGATTTAGACACACTGAAAATACGTGGGGAAAATGCAACGATAGACGTGCTTGAGATGAACCGGCACCTCGCCTGGATCGTTGGTGGAGACCGGCCGGGGGTGGGTGTATCTGCAGCGAGACTGAAGGACAACAGGAAGTTGGAGTTGTCCTTAAAGTGTGGATGCCATGCTTTGAACAACTTTGTCAAATAAAAAAGCCCTTTAAACGCTGATTCTATTGATACCAATAGTTCGCGTCGAAAAAAATCCGAAGCATATGAATAATAGACATCTTTCGAAGGAATCAGAGATTTGAATTTGCCGCTAAGAGCGCAGGCTGGAAGTGACCCAGATATGACCTGTGACGTCACGAAAGGCATTGACTTCCGTAGTTCCGCTTCGGACAGCATGTAAACAAAGCAGGTAGTCTTCGTTTCTCTCGTTAATCATCGTTAATTCTCGTTAATTCTCTGTTAATCATCAACATGCCAAGTCGTTGTGTGGCAGCTGGATGTAGCAATACATCTAGTGAAAGTGTATCTGTGTATAAATTCCCAAACCAAGAAACGCTGCTGAAACAATGGACAAAACAAGTTCAGCGCACGTCCGAAAAACAGAAACGCCCAGTACCAGCACTGGCAGGAGCCAGTACAAAAAGAGAAAATCTGTGACCGAAAAGCTGGCACAAAAGAGAGTGAGTTTAACGTTTATTACATAATGTATTTATTACAAAAGAGAGTGAGTTTAATGTTCAGTGATGAAAGTCTTCCGGGAATTCCCGGAAATCCGGGTTTTTGAGCAAACCGAACGTACTTTCCTGGAAATAAAGACCTGATCTCTATGGACAAATCGCTTTCCGGATGAAAAAATTGTCTGAAATCGGCGAATTTTAGCTTTATTTTCTATATTTCTCTGCGGATCACTTCCTCTATGGTCGCGGCTATCTCTCGTCTACCCGGCCTAATTGACCAATGACGGGACGTTTTAGTTGCTTTCGGATGCGTCGACGGCTCTGATTGGCTCTGTCTGTACCACGTGGTCAGCGTGACGGATCCCCTAGACCCCAAAACTGGGGACACACGCTAAACTTTCACAAACAAATCTGAAGAGTTTGCGATCAATAATGCGGGCATCGTCATTATTGAGCGTGGTCACGACCTCAGTTGTGAGAAGACGATTAAAAAAAAACAAATTTAAGTGGTCTTGGCTGGAAGACGGTAGCATCACTCTGTGCTTCGCTATCGGTGCTAGCCATGTTGTCTGCCTTTCGTTACGTCACAAACAGGGCGGCGCGAATTCGGCGGAATGCGTGAAGCCGGCGGCCGTCCTCGTTGTTTATATCGCGTTTTTCGTTATTTATTCTTTTTCGAAAAATATTAAAAACAATCGCAACATGAAATAGAGACTATTTACTATATATTGGCTGATTAAAATAGGCCATGTCACCCACACTTTAACATTCAATTTAGTTTTAATATTCCTCTCCCCCTTGATGTGATCTGTGTTATTATATATTTTATGACTATTTTAATATTTTGTGATGTATGTAGCCTTTTTTAATGAATTGGTATTTTAAATTATTTTAATTGATCACTCAACTACAAAAACCATCAGGACACATGTCCCATAATGCATTGTTTTGTAGTCCTCAGGGCAGCTTTCAGTCAGTCAGTCAAATTTCCAGCTGCGTTCGCTCAGGTTTGCCCCTTGCTCCCACCCCTTTTTCCTGATATTTTTGTGATGATTGACAGGTGATGTTGGAGCAAAAACAAAAATTTATTTCACACACCAGGTGATCTGCGCAGCGTTGAGTTCACCTGAGTGATTATGCATCTTGGCTGCACCTATTTGGTGTCACAAAGATAAATTTCCATCTGTTTTCTTTACTATTTGTATTGTCATGACAGTGATGGTTCTGTCAGTTTACCTTGTTGTTGCATCTTTAAAAGTGCAGGATAAAATGTGACACTGAATTTGAAACAGCACATTGTAATTTCTGCATCTATTATTAAAGTATTTATTAGTAATACAGTGGAAATTAGTAGATTTGGTTTGCATGTTGATTTACGGTATGCGCCCCTAAATTTTCTGGTTGTGCCCCTAAAATTTTCAGTTAGGGGCCACAGTGCTCCTAGTGAAAAATGTTAGTCTGGAGCCCTGATGTATATCATTGTTGTGTATACATATATAACCAGACGAAGGCACAGAGGGGAAGCACAAATGCCATGTTGTTTCCTGCACCTGTTTTTTCAGTTGCACACTTGTCAGAAAAACATTACTGTCTACAAATGTGTGTAAAGTAGTTAGTTGTCCTCACTGCACATTAATTTCATTCCGTGGGTTATTTGTTGAAGTTCCACTTTGATTTGCTTTTGATCTTCCTTCAAATTGTTCCCACTGGTCTTTTAGTTATAATAAGGTAGTTTAGGCAAAATAAAAAAACCTGTAGTTTTCATGGACATAGTTTCTCCAGAACAGCAGGAGTTCATGAGAAATTCACCTCTGGGTTGTGGGCGGGACCATTGGCATAGAGCAACCCCGCCCCTCTTCCTGCCAGCCATAACTGAGCTCTCTGTTTACCTGCTTTTGGGCTAGCTTACAGCCCATCACAGCCTCAAATTAACATTCGCGGTGCAACAAATATGGCAAGCAATATTACAGCTATCCAACCGTGCAGTTTTGAGCCAGAAACCAGGTCAGGCGAGTAAAACAAAGACATTCATGAATCTATTTGTCTACAAGTGGATGCATCAGAATGGAATGGAGTAGGGAGCTTGTGAGAGTATTTTCTACGCCTCAAAGAAGCTCTTTGTCTGACAGCATTTTTTCACAGCAATTCAAATAAAGAAATACTCAGAAATGCAATTTTAAGCTTTATTTTCATCATCAAAAACATGGCACAACAACACACTTATTTTCATTGGTATGGGTCTTTAAATCTGTTTTTATGTTGTCTGCGATGTATTCAGGGTTACTTTTAAAGTATTTGATTACTTTATCTCCGCTGACTTACAGCACCTGGATCACTTGCGGGCCCACCGAGTGAACCTGAAGCCTCCGGAGCTGCAGATGCTTCAACAGCTGGAGAGGCAGTTCTCCTCCATGCAGCAGCAGCAGCAGCATCAGCAGCAGGTACGCCTGCAGCCCCCCGTCTGAATGCTTGGATAGAGACGTTCCTGACCAGTGGAAACCTGAGCTGCTCTGTGTTTCAGATGAGGCAGTCTGCAGCAGAGGGAGACCAACCACGGCCTGGCCTCTCCAACGGCCCATCAGGTCACCCGTCTCCCCACCACACGGGTCTCCTCCACTCTTCCCCCTTGGATCACACAGGCGCCCGCCCCCCTTCTGCCAACGGGGCCTGTTCGATGAGCCCTTCGGCAGGACTCCAGGGGCACCTGGACAAAAGTCCCAGCTTGTGGTTGGGAGGCGGCCGCACGGTCAATGGAAATGTGCCTTACTCTCAGAAAACCTCTCTACCTCACACCTGTGAAGCCGCCACCCATCCCAGCTCTGCCACCAGCAGCAGTACCATCCATCCAGATGAGACCTGGAAGAGCCAGCAGCGCAACACTACCACTCAGGTGTGCTTTCCAGCAAACCTGCATCTTTTCACTTCAGTTACATTTTAACGTTTGGTGAACTTTGACTTCTTTCCTGTTCAGGAGCTTCAGAAAGATCCAGGTTCACATTTGGCAGGTCCTAATGAAGAACCCTCTTCCTCCTCTTCCTCCTCCCCCCTTCAGACATCCCTCTCCTCCACCGGCATACTGAATCAGGTTGGACATGGTTCTGGGCCCTGCACTGTCTCTTCCTCAGCCTCCTCTTTATCCCCCACCTCTCCCCAGACGACCCCCAACCACTTGTCCTCGCCTCCTCACTTTGCTACTATCTCAGGTGTCCACGCCAAAGACAACGCCCCTTCTGGGGGCAAAAATGGAAGCACCAATGGAGCTTCAACCTTAGCGTCAGGTTCAGAGGCCACCATCAGGCCTTCTGAAGAAGCTCCACACAGTCCTAGCACCACCCCCATGGAGGGATTAGCTAATCACATCCAGCCGGGGGGGTCCACTAGCTTGCCTCAGCCGAACTCTTCTTCTCCCAGTATGCTAAGTTCAGACAATCCTCAACTCTCAGCCTTGCTAAAGGGAAAAGCCAGTACAACAAGTAATGACAACACTGACTGCAGTACCCACAGAGGGTCTTCCTCAGAGAAAATCAACAACATCCACTCGGGTCTCCATACCGCCACGGGGCCGCCCCCAGAGCACGCCAGCGCCTCATCCTCTCTGTGTTCTGCCACAACCGTGGCCTCCCCACCGCCAGCGGACCCTCACACTCTAGACGGGCTGTCCAGCCTGAACAGCTCGCCCAGCATCAACAGTCAGGGACCTGCTCTCAACGGGAGAGGGCTGGAGGACTCTCGGAGCCCACTGAAGATGGAACCGGTGTGGGGAGCTCACAGACAGTCGTCTGGGTTGAGTCCCTGGTCTTCGGTTTCCATTTATCCCAGCTCCAGTGAAGTTCTCAAAGCGTGCAGGTAAGAAGCTCTGGTGTGGTTTTCAGCAGGTGTTTCCATTTGTGACCTTGCATACCATTAGAAAAAAGACAAACTTGGTCTTTTGAATTGTGTCCCAGAATCGCTTGTTTTTGGTAATTTTTTTCCATCCTCATTCCTGCATAATATATCTGTAAAAAATGCCTTTATGCTGTAAGGTGTGCAGGCTGCTGCAGGATGATGTGAAGTTTGGGGAAGTTAGGTTTGTTCTCCAGCAGGTAACTGTACTTCTCTGTAAAGTTCTGCATTGCACATTTGCAAAACATGTAGATGTTTTCCTTTTTCTAGCCATAGCCACAAATCCAAACCTAACCAGCTCAGCATAAACATTCAATTCTCTTGAATTCAGCCCATTGAAAGCCATCTGGCAGCATCTCGACTAGACTCAGGTCAATACTTTGGCTCCGAAGCTTCGGTTTTGTTGTTATGTTGTTCTGAGGTGGACCAGCTGCTGTGTTTATGGATCCCGCTCTGCTGCAGAGGCCTAGAGACTTCAGCTGATGGACTTTCAACATGATGTGGTTCAAAGCCAAAATTCATAGTTAACTGTTCTAAAGTGAATTTTCCAGATCCTGAAGAATCGAAAACAGTCCCAGACAATCACACTGCCACCCCCTTATTCTAAGAGTGTTGGCATGTTGCTCTCTTTCGGAGGCCGTGTGTGACTGTCTGATAACTGGACTGACGTCCTCCATAGAAAATGACTTCCAGCTCCAACCAGATGTTGGAGCTGCTGTCATGTTGGACCATTGACTGTTCACTGACGTTGTCCTGCTCCAAGTCTGAGTCAACGTTGCTATGGCAACCACTTTCGCCACTTAGGAAAGAGCCTGTTTGAAGTCCAAAGCTCTAAAGCTACGGACACCGGAAATGTGATGCATGTTCACGAATGCGCTAAACATGTTTTCTTTTTCTTTTTTAATAAGTTTTATTTTTTCATTTGAATTTTTTCAATTTTTTTAATACATGTTTTCTTGAATGTGCATTTAGCCCGTGATGTTCAGGAAGGGGCTTCTTTTTATAGGATTTACGAGCACATATCCACTACATACAGTTAGAAGAGGCTTGGTGTGGAATGTCAAAGTGATGAAGATGTGATGAATCTTGCTCCAGGCTTTTTCTTTCACATCTCTGTTGCGATTTATGAAAGAATTGGTGTCATAGAATTCCAGACAGACACAAACTGCAATTATTAATTTCTCCTTCATGATCAATTGTACACAGTTGGCATTTCTGCGACATAAAAAGGGACGCACGCCATCCATGTGTCACTGCCAAATCAGAGTCCCTGATTGGTCAAAGTTCAGCTGGTTTAACTCTCAACACGCGTTCCATGACTGCAAGCTTTGTACGTAGAACCCAAACATGGTTGTGGAAACTTGCATATGTACGTGTGAATGCAAGAGTTTTGAACGCGGAAGTCAGAATAATTATTCTGACCAATAGAATGATTGAATAACAGCTGTTCATTTCTCTATAGAAGTCTATGGGATTTTAGCTTCTTGGCACCAGCATGTACTTCCTGTTTGGAATGCCAAGGGGGAGGGGGCCACTCAGTCCAGTTCTCAGATACAGTTGATGGTTACTCCTGACACACACCTAAACAACACAACTCCCAAAAGCCTCTCTGCCAATCCAGATGTGTTAGGTGGAACTGAAAAAAAGCTCTGCTGTTTCAGAGATGGATGTTATCTTCAGGTGGAGTCCTGACCTCTGACCTTAAGTGATGCAACTGAGGTGCAAATCTTTGGATACTATAGGATCCTCTATGAACTCTCCCAAAACATTAAAAATGTGAACGCTTTTCAATCTAAACTGTTTCCCATTGTGGATTGCAGCTTGTTGTCTAGTGTTTGAGGATCTTTCAGTTTGCTTCACGTACTTCGTCTCGTTTACTGAGGCAGGTCAAGATAGAAAAAAAATGTGATTACAGTAGGCACGAATGTTTAACATTTAAATGAGAATTTCCTCACATTTTGTCTTTAGAGCTGAACACAGCAAACCACAGCTGGTTTGATTTGCTGCAGCTCTTCAGAGTAAAGAGTGAAGATGAAAAAGCCCAATATTTGGTTTGTGATGGTGTTGAGGAGATCCATCGTCATGGCAAAGGAAACTCGTACTTCTGTTGTGCTGTCACCTTTTGTTGTTGTGGGAAACGGGAAACCGTTGAAATGGTTTGTTCACAAACGTCTGACAGGACTGTGGAGTCTGAGACGTAGAAATATTTGATCTCTGACTCTTGTAAAGTGGTTTCCTCTGTCCACACTTACAGTGGTGGACAATGTTGTTGGTACCCCTCAGTTAAAGAAAGTCCACAATGCTCACTGAAATGACTTGAAACGTTCAAAAGTAACAATGAATTAAAATGTATTGAAAATTAAATCATCAAAATCAGCCATTACTTTTGAGTTGTTGATTAACAGAATTATTTAAAAAAACAAACTAATGAAACAGGGCTGGACATAAATGATGGTACTCATAATTTAATATTTTGTTGCACAACCTTTTGAGGCAATCACTGCAATTAAACGATTTCTGTATTTGTCAATGAGCCTTCTGCACCTGTCTACAGGTATTCTGGCCCCCTCCTCATGAGCAAACTGCTCCAGATGTCTCAGGTTTGACGGGTGTCTTCTCCAAATGGCATGTTTCAGCTCCTTCCACAGATGTTCAATGGGATTCAGATCTGGGCTCATAGAAGGCCACTTCAGAATAGTCCAACGCTTTTCTCTGAGCCATTCTTGGGTGTTTTTGGCTGTGTGTTTTGGATGGTTGTCCTGTTGGAAGACCCATGACCTGTGACTGAGACCAAGCTTGCTGACACTAGGCAGCACATTTCTATCCATAATTCCTTGATAATCTAGAGATTTCATTTGACCCTGCACAACTTCAAGACACCCTGTGTCAGATACAGCAAAGCAGCCCCAAAACAGAACTGAGCCTCCTCCATGTTTCATAGGGACAGTGTTCTTTTCATTGTATGCTTCATTTTTGAGTCTACGAACATAGAGCTGATGTGCCTTACCAAAAAGCTCCAGTTTTGTCTCATCTGTCCAAAGGACATTTTCCCAGAAGCTTTGTGGCTTGTCAACATGCATTTTTGCAAATTCCAGTCTCGCTTTTTTATGATTTCCTTTCAACAGTGATGTCCTCCTTGGTCGTCTCCCATGAAGTCCACTCCTGCTCAAACAACGACGAATGGTGCGATCTGACACTGATGTACCTTGATCTAGGAGTTCACCTTTAATGTCTTTGGAGGTTGTTCTGGGCTCTTTGGATACAGTTCCAACTATCCGTCTCCTCAATTTGTCCTCAATGTTCCTCTTCCGGCCACGTCCAAGTGTTGGCTACTGTCCCGTGGGTCTTAAACTTCTGAATAATATGTGCCTCTGTCGTCACAGGAACTTCAAGCTGCTTAGAGATGGTTTTATAGCCTTTACCTTTATGATGTTTGTCTATCATTCTGTTTCTAATGTCCTGGGACAATTCTCTCCTTGGCTTTCTGTTGTCCATGTTCAGTGTGGTTCACACCTTTTCACCAAACAGTAACATGACTATTTGTCTCCCTTTAAATAGGCAGACTGACTGATTATGGGTTTGAAAACAGCTATGATGTCAATTAAAGGACATACCTGAGTTCATCATGACCCTCTGGACAATTAGTTCTCAGTCTTTTATGGAGGTACCATCATTTTTGTCCAGCCCTGTTTCATTAGTTTTTTTTTTTTTTTTAAATAATTCTGTTAATTAGCAACTCAAAAGTAATGGCTGATTTTGATTCTTTAATTTTCAATCAATTTTAACTTATTGTTACTATTGAACGTTTCAATTCATTTCAGTGAGAATTGTGGACTTTCTTTCTTTAACTGAGGGGAACCAACAATTTTGTCCACATACTTGGTGTACTGAGGGAAAAGGTGGAGCTGTGGGAATGTCCCACTCAGGAGAGTAATGTCGTGTTTACGCTCCTACAGGAATCTGGGAAAGAACGGCTTGTCCACCAGCAGCATCCTCCTGGACAGGTGCCCCCCACCTCGGCCCCCTGCTCCTCCCTCTCCTCCGCTCCCAAAAGACAAACTCAACCCCCCCACACCCAGTGTTTATGTAAGTGCGGCATAGATGTGTCCATGACTGTGGGGTTTTCCAGTCTCTGCCTTACTGATGCCCATCTGTCTCCTACTTGACATGCAGCTGGAAAACAAAAGGGATGCCTTCTTCCCCCCACTCCACCAGTTCTGCACCAACCCGGCCAACCCGGTCACGGTCATCAGGGGGCTGGCTGGAGCGCTCAAGCTAGGTAAGACGCCATCAGCATCTCACATGTTATGCCGCCGGTCTCCCATGGCATTCTGGGAGTTGCTGTGTGAGGTAGACTCACAGGAGTCTACACCCTCCATCCAGCATGACTTCTTACACTTGTGACATGAGCACCACTCACTGGTGAGAAGTGTTACTGCACTCCACAGGTCTGTGGTTCCTTTCATCTTCTCCTTGAAGTTTTTTGGAACAGATTTGTTAATAATAAATTATAATTATGTTGTAATGGTCATGACATGCTTTTATTATTTGTAATAATACCTAATCTTCGTAATGTGCTGTAGTTCATTATCCCCTAAATGTTCTGATGGGAAACAGTTTGTCTTTAGCTCAACATAAAGTCCACAACTGACTTTTTTGACAATCCAGGAAAGACTATGTCCAGAAGCATCATTCACTGTGAAACCTTTACTACTGATCCCAGTTTTAACCTGAGGAGTAAAATCCGAGTTCTTAATCTGCTTGTTTGTTTCTTGGGGCTTCATGCGGCTCCTTAGAAATATGACAATAGAGCATCTGTAAACTGGAGATTGAGCTGCTACATAAATTTTCCTTCCAGCTCTATAAACTGTGCAAACATTTCTCCACACCACATAACTTGGCATAAAAACTGGTAAAATTTGGAAAATATTCTTGGAAGGAAGACGGGAGGAAAAAAAACGTTAACGTCCGCAGGACAGCATTGGGCTTCATCTGAGCAGAAAACCCCGAAGAAATGATGAGGAAAAAACAATTTAAACCAAACAACTTTTTCTACGAATCACACAAATTTTAAATTTGTGATTATTTTAGTGACGGATGTCATATTTTAGATTTCAGGACACGACCACGTTCCTGCAGTGAGTTTGTGTCTGCTGTCTCTGTTTAGACATGCGTCAAATTTGCCGCTGGATGCTTGTAGAAAAACGTGGCGCTCTCGCTGTGTGTGGGAGGAGCTACCTTTCAGAGCTTTCAGCCTCGTCGCTACATGGAGGCATTGACTGCATTTCTGTAGATTTCATGTTCAGTCAATGCATGGAAGACACGGATGATGTTGAGAGATCACAAAAGCATCAGTAATCACGTTTCCATGTCTGGATTCAGGACGCCGTTCAGAGATCCTCCCAGTACGGCGAGCTTCACCATCTACTGCAGGAGGCGCATCTGAATGACGTCGCTTTCAGCGCTACTTCCGTCAGTTTTCAAAAGAATACATAACAAAGCACAACATTCTCAGTTTCTCTTTTGCTTAGAATAAGAGGATGATGTCCCTAAAAGGCCCAGTCTGATGAAAAATTGTTCTTTTTCTGATGATGGAGGACATATGTAAAGAAAAATAAGCAAATTCAAAATTGAAAAAAGATCAAAAGATGATCAAAGTGGGTCTTTAAAGTTTGTGAACCTCATCTATAACCCTTTATACTAATGTAATGTGTGTTTTAGTCGAAGGGGTTTTTGAGCCATCCTGTCATCTTCCTCCCCGTTTCTTTGCCCCACAAACACAGATTTAGGGCTGTTCTCCACAAAGACTCTGGTGGAGGCCAACCCAGAACATCTGGTGGAGGTGCGGACCCAGCTCGCTCAGCCTGCTGACGAAAACTGGGACCCCAGCGGCGCCAAGAAGATGTGGCGCTGCGAGAGCAGCCGCTCCCACACCACCGTCCTCAAATACGCCCAGTACCAGGCCTCGTCCTTCCAGGAGTCCCTGCGGGTCTGAACGCTTTCCAGTACTTTCAGCCCGAGTTCCTCCACATCCAAAGGAGTTTGCTAAGTCATAACCAGTTCCTCTGTATCTTTTAGGAGGAGAATGAGAAAAAGAAAGAGGTGGAAGCAGAAGCAGGCTCCACAGAGAGGTGCTTTGTTGTCTGTTTACTTGCAGATTTCCATTGTATGTTTGCGTCAACCTTTCCATGCCTTTGCTTTCTTTCAGTTTGATGCGCAGAAGAAAAGGTCTATTCAAACACATCAAGTTTGGAACCAACATCGACCTGTCAGACGAGAAGAAGTGAGTTCAGCAAGTTCCACAGCTTTTTGCCCTCAACGTCTTCCTGTTACTTTCATTCTAATGAGTGTCTTTCCAGGTGGAAGCAGCAGCTGCAGGAGCTGACCAAGCTGCCTGCTTTTGCCAGGGTGGTTTCGGCCGGTAACCTGCTCAGTCACGTGGGACACACCATCCTGGGCATGAACACCGTCCAGCTTTACATGAAGGTGCCGGGCTGCAGGACGCCAGGTAGTCCCTTTTCTTTCCCCGCCTCTCATCCTTTACTCCTTTCATTCTGATCTGCTCGTCTGCGTTTTTGTAGGCCACCAAGAGAACAACAACTTCTGCTCAGTCAACATCAACATTGGACCTGGCGACTGCGAATGGTTCGCTGTCCCCGAGGCATACTGGGGCGTCATCAACAGCTTCTGTGAAAAGTATGGCAGCAGATAGTACTCTGCGGTGTGCTGATCGGTCCTTGGTGACTGATGTTTCTCGAAACCTTTTCGCAGGAACAATATCAATTTTCTGATGGGCTCCTGGTGGCCCAACCTGGAGGACCTGTACGAGACCGACGTGCCCGTTTACCGCTTCATCCAGCGGCCCGGGGATTTGGTGTGGCTCAACACCGGCGCCATTCACTGGGTTCAGGCCATCGGCTGGTGCAACAACATCGCGTGGAACGTGGGACCCCTCACAGGTGAGAGCAGCAGATCCAGAAGGGGATGCAGAACCGGAAGTTGACATTGATTTTTTACAATTTTTCTTCATCCTCAGCACATCAATACAAGCTGGCAGTTGAGCGCTATGAGTGGAACAAGCTGCAAAGTGTCAAATCCATTGTCCCTATGATCCATCTCTCCTGGAACATGGCGAGGAACATCAAAGTATCGGACCACAAGCTTTTTGAGATGATCAAGTGAGGACTTTGTGGTTTTTAGGCCTGTTGGCAATCTCTGCGCAGTCCTGAGCTCAAAGGTCCCGTCTGTTTGTCAGGTATTGCTTGTTGCGGACTCTGAAGCAGTGTCAGATGCAGAGGGAGATGCTGCTGGCTGCAGGGAAGGAGCTGGTGTGGCACTGCAGGACGCAGAGCGAGCCGGCGCATTACTGCAGCGTTTGTGAAGTAAGCACACTTGTGTAGAAGCTCAGCTGCGGCGCTCACACTGCGGCGCTCACACTGCTCCTGTGTTTCAGGTGGAAGTGTTTGACCTGCTCTTTGTGACCAGCGAGAGCAACAGCAGGAAAACGTACGTTGTTCACTGCCAGGACTGTGCGCGGAGGGCCAGCGCCAACCTGGACAACTTTGTGGTGCTAGAGCAGTATAAGATCAGCGACCTCATGCAAGTTTATGACCAGTTCACACTAGTAAGTATCTAACAGAACCACACCCAGCCACTGGTTGAATTTAATAGGAGTTATATACACTAGTCCCTGACATTTTAAGGATGTAAAACCCCTCACTGGGTACTTTCTCCACTTTTCTCAGAAAGACATACACATTTTCAGTTTTCTCTTTCTTAAACTCTCAAAGTTTAAACCTTCATAGAAAATAAGTAGAATTATAGAATGAAAACCAAAAATCTGATCATGTTTGACGCTTTATGTAAATGCAGCGAACTGAACAAGTTCCGTACGGGAGATACTGCATGAAGGAGAATGATCGAAAAGGTCTACAGCCAATCAGGACGCAGAACACAGTACAATGTTAAAAAAGCATTAAAAGTTGCTCTGAAAAAAAAATCCACAAAGCTGCGAAATGTCATCTGTGATTTAGCGAGGGACGCCTGTAATGCCAGAGCACAACACCTATAACCTCACAGAGACCTTAAAAGCTTCCCCCCTACTGAGCATGTGCAAGCAGGAAGAAACCAGACCCGTTATCTCTCTTTACGAAAACACTGGACCAGCAGCCAAGTCTATGAAAGCAGCGATACAATTTACTCACAGTTTGATTCAAACCTCAACACACGGTTTGACATGTATAGCACCCCTAAAAACAAAAAGAAAGTTCCATTTCACAAATTATGTTTTTCTATTTAGCTAAGAGGCAAAATAAACCAAAAGATTCAGAGAAGATCAAGTGCACAGCTCTAATTCAACACTCACTATCTGTGGTTTCATGTGCAAAATGTCTTTGTTAAAAAAAAATCTGCATTGGATATGGGTTCAAGGATAGAGACCATAAAGATGAGTGTCCTGCCTCAACTCTTGTACTTATTCCAATCCCTGACTGTTGAAATACCAGAGAAGCAATACAGATTGTGGGACACCATATATTTCCAGATATATTTGGAGTGGGCGTAGACCAAGAATTAAATTTGATACTTTACAACTAAGTAAAGACAAAGGAGGCATGGCACTATGCTGCACAGCTTAGACCTGTGATCTGTTGTTGTGATGACAAGTTTGTATCAAAATGGAAAAATGTGGAGCAATTTATACAGGACAGGAAAATTCATAGTTTTTTTGGAGATAGACAAGAAGCCCTAAATATAATTAGCCAAATGGGAAAGGTTACAGAATTTATGATAAAATTATGGTACAAAGTTGTGAGAAAATGCAAACTAGAGAAAGAGCTTAGGATTCTCCGGTGGATAACTTATGATAAGGACTTCATTCCAGGTTCGCACGACAAACATTTTTTAGAATGGAACCGAAAGGGCATAACAGTGATGCACACTGATAAAAAATAAAAAATTCCTAAATTTTGAATGGTAAATGGCGTATACTTATATAGCGTTTTCTACCTTCTTACGAAGGCCCAAAGCACTTTACAGTCACAGTCCCATGCACCCATGCACACACATCACACACACATTCACACACTGGCGGCGACTTTGCCAGTGTGTGAATGTGTGTGTGAAACTTTGAAACAAAAATTTAACTTGACTAATCATGACCAATTCAGATTTTTACAGATAAAAGATTACTTTGACAAGGAAATTAGAAATAATATAAATTTAGATGAAGATGGAATAATTAGAACTATTATTGAAACCTAGAATTCTAAAAAACACAGAATTATATCAATACTCTACAAAAATCTAATGGAAAAAAAAAAGAGAAAAACACCACGTATATTAAACAGAAATGGGAAAGGGAACTGGATATAAAAATGACTGGCTCCAAACTTGGAAAACACAGAATACATCCACTTCATCACGGAGACTGCATTGTTGGAAAAACACAATTAGATACTTTATAATACCAAAAATCACAAACAAGCACACTTCGGTGCCCCAGCCATGTTGGAGAAAAGCCAGTCCCTTTTGGAAGACTATTCACCAGATTATAACCAAGGTCCTGGGCTACAATATACCAAACACATGCTTATTTCTGTATCTGGGCAATATATTAGAAAATGTACTAAAAAGTGACAAATATTTAGTCAAAATTTTTGTAGCGGCAGGCAAGAAAACAATCACAAGACAATGGTACAAGACAGATTCACCAACACAACAGAAATGGGAAAAAATTGTGGAAGAAATACATGTGATGGAATTGTTGAACCATAGGATAAGAACTCAACAAGATCTTTGTCCAAAAAGATGGGAGAAATGGACTAACTACAAAACGACATTATAAGGACTTGTACATGGACAATGTCATTGAAAACTAGAGCCAAGGCAACCCAGGACATTTCTTTTTTTGTTGTTGTTTTACTTTGTAAACCGATTTTTACTGTTCCTTCTGCTTTTTGTTGTATGTTTTAACTGTGTTTGAAAAGCAATAAAAAGAAAGTTGAAAAAAAAAAATCTGCAAAAAGTGAACCATGAGTTATTGAGGGAACACTCTAGACATTTACTGAGGAAGAAAAGTGGAACATCCAACTTTAAACTCCTTGAATCTGTTTCTCTGAGAGTGTGAACACATTTTTGGCAAAATATGATTACAACTAAAAGTGGAAGTGTTTGTTTTCAGATATTATTTTTATATCAGTGAAGTGGCGCTCCAAACCAAACCAGGGACTTCTTCATGAATTTGCCTATCACGTGTGTCATGTGTGTTCTCTGCCTCCTCTCTACAGGCGACCCCTCTGCCCTCTTCCTCTTGACGCTGACGTTGTCTTCTTCAGAAATCGTCTGATCCGCCATGAAGAAGATCAGATGTTCCTGAAAAACTGTAAAACATTTCCTGATATTCAGGAAGTGAGGTGACGGTCCTCCAACTGTGTCCTGTAGCCATGCCAGAAAGGCAGCTGTGTGAAAGCTGTTCGTCTATGCAACCCGCCCTAAGCGCTACGCCTCCCCCTGGTGGACCAGAGGGAGATCTCACCTCCTGTCGTCATGACTGTTCTACTGCTGGGCCAGCTGGACTTCCCCAAACTACTCGTAAAAGCATAACGGAAACA
The DNA here is from genome assembly GCA_023969325.1 of Oryzias curvinotus. Classification (NCBI taxonomy): domain Eukaryota; kingdom Metazoa; phylum Chordata; class Actinopteri; order Beloniformes; family Adrianichthyidae; genus Oryzias; species Oryzias curvinotus. The sequence goes on along the minus strand of CM043726.1, from coordinate 15,349,326 downwards.
ACGGACTGAAGTTTTGTACATAAGATAACAGAGACTACTGATTGGACCGTCTGTCACGTTCAGATGCTGACACCAGAGCTGTGCTCCATGAAATGACTGATCAGCCCAGCAGGTCCTCTGTATGTTAGACACCTCAGTCCAGATAAAGATGTGAACCATGAGCGATGTCTCCTTTAACCCCCCCCCCCCCCCCCCCCCCCCAAGTCAATAAAGACTTTATTTTGTTTGCTAAAAAGTCTGTATTTTGTTACCTTAAGGAAGGCGAAAACAGAAGTCACAGAGAATGGAGTTGCACATGGACAAACAGGGGAATTTAGTTAGTTTCTTTTCATTCTGATGTACATTTACAATATTTATAAATGCATATTTATTGCTTGAAATATTTGTTAATTGAATGCTGTCATTTTTTTTCCCTCCAAAGTGTCTGCCATGAAATTTTTAAGGAGCCATGTGACATTAGCACGCCATCCCCAGTATGTTTTCTTTGACCTTACCTGGAAATGAGTTTATTGTTTGAAGGATGTCATCTGCATCAATAAACAAAAAGGTCTTTATTGACTGCTGCTGCTCTTTAACGCTGGTCAGGAACCACTTGATGTTGACCGGTGCTAGGTTCTGGTTGTCGACAACATGAAGGACTTTGAGAAGTGTTTGATCACGGACGTCTGAGCTAATAAATCAAAGAGCCAAATATCATTTCAAGAAATATGGCACCTGGGATCTATGCTATCTCTACAAAGAAAACAATGGCCCTGACTTTTAGCGCAGAGTTCTGACCTGCAGACAACTTGACCTCAACTTTCAGCTGCGCTGATAACAGCTGCTGAAGGTCTCGGACCTCAACAATGTCTGCAGACATAACATCGAAGAGAACTTATGAACTCTGTTAAATTGGCTGTCAATCATGCCACAAAAGATGGAATTACTAACCTTGGACAACTGACAGAATATGGACCTTTTTATATCACAACATTACCTTATAATAATCATAATAAAATGGCTTAATCAATTATTGAAGATGGTTAAAGTGATTGATCTCTTGAACACTCAGCCCACTGCTCTGGCAGGTTTGTCCTGCAGAACTCAGAGCTCTGCTGGCTTGGTGCTTGCTAAATGTTCATCTGATAGGGTGCCACCCATCACATTAAAAAACAAATATCAGCTTACAATATTCTATCAGCCAGTGAAGAAAGTACACAGGAGTGACATGCATGAACATAATGGTGATCTGGCAGAAGCATTCCAGATAAACTGGAAGCAATGAAGGTCATCCTAATGTATTTATGAAATAGATTTTTTATGTAATTTTTACACTTAACTTTGACTTAAAGACAATGTTAGAAAAAAAAGTGCTATGAGCTAGAGGAAGTGGGTGGGGAGCATGAAGTCTGGGTATCTTTGCTTAGGCTGCTGTGCCCCCAACCTGGTCCCGGATAAGAGGAAGAATACGGATGGATTTTTTTTGACTAATTTTTAAAAAGAAACTTTGTCGACTTTGGGTGGGACGTAGACCACTCCGTATCACCCTACTGGAAATGTGCGAGTTGAGAGGATTAATAAGACCTTGCTCTGTATGCTTTGCACTCTCAAGAAGTACCTTCAAGGGGTACAATAACACCAGTGCCACAGGTTGTGCCCCATCTTATTAAATGTTTGGGCCGCCAGTTTGTTTCCCAGTAGATATTGGGATGGGGTTGAACATGGGGTTGAGTACCGTGAATCAACCAGTGGACTGATGGCTTGGGTTGGGTCCACGATCACCACTGGAAGTTGTGTTATGCAAACAGTGTGGCTCATGAAAGGATGACTGGAGCAGCTCATCGTACAAAATATATATATATAAAAACTTGCCCCTTTCACCCTTCCGTGGGTGGTTTCTCACTCAAGCTCAGGTCCTCTACCAGAGTGTCATGGTGCCTCTGTCAGTTTTCCTACCCCTCTCTGCTCATCTCATCATGCCGCCAGACCTTCATAAGGAGTTCCAGGACCAGTATTCATTGCCAGTTCGTTGCCCCTGATGGTGCTTAGTCTGGTCTTCATAGTGTCATGTTCCATGCAATTTGCTCTCATCTTAACTTACCTTTGCCTTGTCTTCAGGATCACCAAAACCATGAGTGGACGCCAGAGTTTCCAAGCAGTCCAAGCTACTTCACGGAAGCTACTTACCTCGCCACAAAGCTTCGCCGAACCACCAGCCACGTCACGAGCCATCGTCGAACCTCCAACTTCGCCACCTTTCTGCTACACCTTAAACCTAACCACATTGGAGAAAATAAAACTCCTTTTCTTACCACTCCACTTACCTATTGTCTTCCTTCCGGGTTCCAGCATCTGGGTCTGTCTAGCCAAGGGGTGCTCACACTTTTTTGGTGTGTGAGCTACTTTTGAATCGACAATGTCTTGAAGATCTACCTATTAAAAAATATATATATATATATATATATGAATATATATAAACTATTAGTAAATGTTTGTTAGTTATGTTTATTAGTAACATTATTGTTTATGTACTGATGATTAAAAACTACAGAGTGAGATTACATAAAGATACTTTAGTATTAACAGATGAGGCGTTTTATTACAAAGACGGAAAGCAGCGACCATCGTATGTCATGCTCTGCTGTAAACCGTGCAATGGGGGGAGCATCATGGCATCTCAAAGGCGCTGCTGGCTTCATACAAAGCGCGTGCCACGGGAACAAACAGCTTCCTTATGAGCTTGTATTTATCGGGCGAGAACTGCAGAGCTGATAGCGGGAGGAGACACACGGGGCAGCTTCAATAAACACTCTGCTTGTGCGGAGCGGTCTTCTGCCGGGAACTTGACGTGCCGCGGGGCGGAATACGACTTTTTGATGACAGAGTTTGCGCTGAGTGAATTTAAACACGCGTCTGCAGTGACGTATGCATCAGAGGATGTCCGATTGGCCGTTCTGCATGTCAATCAAGTCCCTGTACTTCTCGGTGATGATTTTGATTGGCTGGTGGATTTTTAAGAAGTACTTTTTTTCTTTTTTTTTTCTTTTTTAATCTTCTCTGTCCCGCGATCTACCCTCATGTCCATGAAGATCGACCGGTAGATCGGGATCGACGTAATGAGCACCCCTGCCCTAGAGGATTTCATCTAATCCATGGACACCAGTGAAGAGTCCAAATCATTAAAGAAAAAAAAGGTTCAGCACACTGTTTAGTGGGGTCTAGAGGACCTGTAGTGTTGTCCAAATAAACATTACTTTAGTTTAGTTTTATCTTGTTTTATTTGACACACCTTTCATTCAATCTTCCAGCTTCCTCGTCTCCTGTCCTTCTCTCCTTTAACGCCCTCTCTGTCTGTCTTTCTCGCAATACATCAGAAATTTAACTATACTACAATTTCCTCCCTTGTTTAGTATAAAACTTCCTACCACATAAATCTCTTTTTTTATAATAAACAAATCACATTGTTCTCAAACTAAATCAAATTCTTTTCAAATACAGTTGTAACAAAACATGTCTACAAGTGAGAACATATACATGTTATTGTTTTTTATTTTTATTTTATTTAAGTCTCTCTGTATCTGATGGGCTTTCTGATAACCCGGGCCTTCCTGGTAGTGATGACATCAGATGAAAAGGGGTCACGTTCTGGTGGACTTTCAACTGCTGGAGAAGTCTCTGCAGTTGACGCATCCTTTGCCTCATGATAGTTTGGTTCACTGCAGGCTGATGAAGCCTCTGGGATGTCAAAGTCAACCTCCAGTGGTGTTTTACGAAGATGTTTGACATTCCTGATCACTTTAGATCCATCCTCTGTGTTGACCAGTTCAAAGGAGTTGTCAGAGGTGTTCTTCAGCAATACATAGCGAGTCTCTCTGAATTGTAGTAGGTTTAGGGGATGTCATCTGGACTTGGTTTTTTTTAAAGTTAGAAGACATTTCGCCTCTTATCCAAGAGGCTTTGTCAATTCTGAATTAGCTGGTCTAAGAGCTGGTATATATCATATATCATGGGGGAGGAGTCAGACCTGAAACTGGAGGTATTGTCCACTTAGCCTACATGGTTTCGGGTCGTTAATAGTCCTTTGTCCTCAGCTGGGGGTTGGGGAGCCAGTGACTCACTCTCCAATTTGGTCATCTCTTTCAGCGGTCAACGACTCAGGTGGAGCTGGTTTGGTTTGTTTAGGTTTCAAAACACTGCCGTAGATGGATGGAAGAATAAACCTGAGACCACCATTCTTATTAAGAGAAGGTTTATCCTTCTTGACAAAGATGGCTTCTTTCACTTCTCGCTCAAACCATCCTTTCTCTCTGGCTAGAATTCAGTCTTCACTGTCCTCGAAAGAGTGGTTTGTGGCCTTCAGGTGGAGATGTACTGCAGACTCAGGTCCACTTGGGTTGGCTCTGCGATGTTGGTAAAGCCGCTTGTGTAGAGGTTGTTCGGTTTTTCCTATATACTGTTCATTGCAGTTCTCTTTGCAGTGGATAGAGTACACAACATTACTCTGTTTGTAGCTGGGAATTTTGTCCTTTGGATGAACCAGTTTTTGTCTGAGGGTATTGACTGGTTTGAGATGAACTGGGATGTTATGTTGTTTGAAAATCCTTTTAAGTTTTTCAGACAGGCCTGAGATAAACGGAATTCAAATACTGTTCCGTTTCGGCTCTTGTTCCTTCTTGTCTTGTTTTCCTGTATGTTGGGATCTGGTGAATGCCCACTTGGGATATCCACAGGTTTGGAGGGCTTGGTGGATATGTTGCTCTTCCTTCTTCTTTCCGTCAGAGCTTGTGGGCACCTCCTGGGCTCTGTGTTGTAATGTCCCGATGATGCCTAGTTTGTGCTGTAAAGGGTGGTTTGAGTCAAATAAAAGGTACTGATCTGTGTGAGTAGGCTTCCTGTACACTTCAACCTGGAGCTGTCTGTCCTCTCCAATGATCACAGCACAGTCTAGAAAGGCTAAGGACCTTTACTGTCCATTTTGTCTCCACTTGAAGGTTGTTTTTCTGATGCAACAGGTGTGGACGTTTCACCTGAAGGTTTGGTAGCGTCACCTGGCTGAACTTTCCTTTGTGTCTTCCCTGGTGAACTTGATGTTCTTGTCGACTGTGTTGATATGATCTGTGAAAGTCTCCACTTCCTGGCTTTTGATCTTGTTCCAAGTGTCGTCCACATATTTGAACCAGTGGCTTGGAGTAGTACCTGGGAAAGAGTCCAGGGCTCTTCTCTCGACTTCTTCCATGTACAAATTGGCCACAATGGGTGAGATTGGAGAGCCCATAGCACAGCCGTGCCTCTGCCTGTAGAAGTTTCCCCTGAATTGAAAATATGTGGAGTTGAGGCACACTTCCAGCAGTTTGCAGATGTGGTCTGGTGTCAGATTTGTTCTGTCTTGTAGCTGAGAATCCTGCAGTAATCTCTTCCTCACTGAAATCACTGCCTCCGTGGTGGGAATGCAGGTGAAGAGGGAAGTTACGTCGTAAGACACCATCGTCTTGTGAGAATCCAGCTGAAGATGTTTGACTTTGTTTGCAAAATCTTGTGAATTCCTAACATGATGCTCTGTGTTGCCAACTAGAGGGGCCAAAATAGTAGCCAGGTGTTTAGCCATGTTGTAAGTTATTGAGTCAATGCTGCTGACAATGGGTCTCAGTGGTATTCCTTCCTTGTGGATTTTTGGGAGGCCATAAATGCATGGTCTGTTATTACAGTCTGTAATAAAGAGGCTTGTTGATGACTTGATCTCTCTCCAGTCTTTGTAGGCAGTCTATAACCTTTTTCTTGCCGCTGGTTGGGTCCCTTCTCAGTGCTTCAAAAAAAAAAAATTTAAACCATTAGAGCAAATCGGAGCAGAAGAGACTGGTCGATGAGTTCATAGTGTCCGTCTTCATATGTAATCTGACCAAGTCCTTTAAAGACTAGTGGGTATTCTTTAACAAACTCGCTGAATCATTGCGTTTGCTGTACTGTGTTAACTTTTCCCCCTGTGTTGAATATTTTTAACTCAAAAATTGCTTTTTTTCCTAGCAGTGCTTCTACATTACCTTCAATTACATATATCTTGTCCATGATGATGTTCTTCCATCTCATTTCTGCCACACAATTAAGTGGAGTTGTCTGAGCATAAGCATAAAATTTCTTTTTGGTTGGTTTCAGTTCTGTTTCAGTGGACATTATTCTCCTATAAAGATTCTCTCCAATGAAATTTCTGCCACTTCCTGTGTATATGACCATTTTCAGCCATTGTCCATTCACCTTAATTGTCTCAGTGCCTTCAGAATTCACAGCATTTACAAACTCATCTGAATCAGTCAGAAGCTTTCTGTACTACTGCTCTCACAGGTTTCCTGGATTTTATCTTTATCTCTATTCCTGTCTTTCGTTGTGGCGTGCACGTTCTTTTTCTTTTTAAAACACATTCGCGTGTAATGTCCTGTTTTCTGACAGAAAAGACACGTCGCTGTCTTTGCACCGCATTCATCTGCTGTGTGAGTGTTCATTCCACATCTGTGACTCTGGGTGTCGCTGTCGGCTCGCTCTTGGCTGCCTTTTGTGTCACGCGCCGCTCCGGCTGCACATCCGCCATTTGCGTGTGCACTTTTCTTGGTGAAATTCACTTGATTATCCCTTGTTCTGTGACCAGAACTCTCAGTGAAAAGTTTAGATTCTGCCTGCGCTGCTTCAAAAGCTCGTGCGATTGACAGTGCTTTGTCTAAACTCAGTCCATCTTCCTGTAATAATTTGTCGCGTAGCCGTTTCATCGTACATTTCTCCACTATCTGATCCCGTAGCATGTCATTATCCAGTGCGCCAAAGTCACATGACTTTGCCAGCTCTCGTAATGCATTTACGAACGCATCAACCGTTTCATCCGGGTACTGAGCTCGGAGCTGAAACTTGTGTCGCTCCAGAACTATATTCCTCCGCGGAGTAAAAGACGCATCTAGCGCAGCAACAGTCTGAGCATGCGTACCTTTGTCTCCAGGAAGATTGGCGAAAAACCTGAGTTGGCGCTCCTATGCAATGCAACAGTGTGGCTCTTCTTACCGAATCTTGTGCATTAATCGTACCACTGGCAACTTTTAAAAATCTATAGGAGTTAATCCATAGGTTATATTCCGTGAATAAATCAGATGCGCTAAGGTTCAGCAGAACCGGCTAGCTGGGCATTACTTGGTCCTGGTGCATCTCGTGCAGATTCTTGGCGCTGCTCGTCAGACAACATTGCTGAATTCTCTTTTCTTTCTTCATTGGCTGGGACGTAAAATCCTAATCGTTCTTCTTCATAGGGTCCTTTGAAAAATAATCCTCGTCGCCAAAAATGTTGTGTTGTTCAAATAAACAGTCCTTTAATTTAGTTTTCTTGTTTTATTTGACACACCTTTCATTCAATCTTCCAGCTTCCTCGTCTCCTGTCCTTCTCTCCTTTCCCGCCCTCTGTCTATCTCGCGATAATTCAGAAACTTAACTATACTACAGGACCCAACTTCCAATGTTAAAGTGCCTAGGATAGCACAAGGGTTAAAGGGTGCATGAATATGGGACCAAGGTACCACCAGTGCAGAGTGGAGCCACCAAAAAAAACGGCTGACACAATAAAAGCGTATAAAATTTTTATTTTAGTTGAATTAAAATGTCGTTGCAGTTTTACTCGGATTAGCTGGACACATAAAAACAATTAAAAGGAGATGCAGGAATAAAACAGGAAAGCCGAGCCGACCGCCCATGCAGGAGGGGAGGGAAAGAGAGGGGCCGTGGACTAAGCCAGTACGAGGCAGCGCACCTCACTCCACTCCGTGCTGAAACCAAACAAAACAAACCTACACACAATGAGAAAAAAAAAACATGCCAATGAAACTTCCACTACACACCAAGAAGGGAAATAAACAAATGCAGTGAGGGAACTGGAGTGAGGAAGATGCTGCCACCAGCCCCCCCACCGACACCGCACGCACCAGCGCGCGACCTCAGACCTCTACAACACTAAAATAAATCAGAATCAACCACACAGTAAATACAACATTGCTCTAAAAACGCATTAAATGTATAGAAAGGGTGGGTACAGAACACGCAGTGGCTCAATCAATCAACATCTGCAACACCCCCAGCCGCTTACAGTATCTAGTTAAAAGAGCAGAATATAAATGAGTAAAAGGTGCTCTACATCCTCCCAACAAGAGGCGCTTCACCCATACATACCTGCAGGCAGCCACTGTCTATCTACTCACTCCCTGTTCCTTATATAGGGGCAAACGCAGCTAAACCAAATCCAAACCCAATCAAACAGGCATGTACCTGTCACAGGCAGACCTGCCGGTTACAAATAGGATTAGGGGTTCTGTAAGTAAGTAAGTAAGTAATTTTTATTTCTATAGCACCTTTCACAGAGAGCGACTCACAAAGTGCTTCACAATGTTAAAACAATATAAAATCAGTAGCGATACCCAATAAAACGCACACAGGCATATAAACAAACAAACAGGCAAAAGTGACCACAAGTAAAAGTCAACTAAAAGCTCTCCTAAATAAAAAAGTCTTAACTTGAGCTTTAAAACACTTGACTGAGTCAATCTGGCGCAGAGACAGGGGGAGGTCGTTCCAAAGTCGGGGAGCGACTGCCTGAAAGGCGAAGTCTCCCCTGGTTTTAAAATGAGTTTTAGGAACACAAAAAAGATTTTCATCAGTGGACCTCATAGAACGTGCAGGAGTGTAGGGAGTTAAAAGGTCAGAAATATAGATCGGGGTTTGTGTGGGTTGGGGGTAGGGATGGGGATAGGGGCTTCATTTTATTTCATATATTTTTGTGTGCTTGTTTTATGTTTTTGTTCTGGTGTTACGCACTTTGTGTTTTGTTCTATATAAAAGGTGCTATGTAAATTAAGATTGATATGATGTGATTTGACAATGGCTGGATTTGCTGTGTTGAGAGCGCTTGGCTGTGCAGTGTCTGAAGCTCGCTCATCCTTTTATCAAGGTGCTCCAACAAAGGTGAAGGGGTTTCTTCCTGCTCCCTTTCATCACAAACTGGATGCGGGGGTGCTTGCCAATTTCTTCTTTATTGTTCTTCAACTTTTCTGGCGGGTCGGCATATGTTTACCAGGAACTGGGTCATCTCACTCATCCCACATTCTCTTATAGTTTTTCCTCAAATGCTAAAACACAAAAGCCAATCCCCTAAACCAAATGACCAGTTGTCTAAACACATTTACTAAATCTAGCCCCCTTTTTCAATATCATAAACACATTTCACTTGAAGACACACTTCACAAACGCAAGCCTCCGTTCTCATAAATTTTAACACATTTTGCTTTGCTAAAACACAAGTTGCAAAAGAACTCTGCTCATAATCTCAAATGAAAGCACATGTGATACAAAATACTTGCTACAGTCAGCAATATTTGAACACAATGAACACACCTGGCGTCATTCATTACACACAATAACTCAAAATTTAAGACACATGTTGCTAATGCTGTGACCACGTGTATAAAAGCAAGTTCAGAGAGCTCAGATTGCTGAAGAAAAACACAATGGATGAAGGAAAAGTCAGGGGAAGAGGAATTCGAGTCAGAGGAGGAAGAAGAGCTGGCCATGGAGGAAGAAGAGCTGGCCATGGAGGAAGAGGAGTTGGCCATGGAGGAAGAGGAGTTCAAATCAGAGGCGGAATACAGGAGGAGGCCAACAAGGGAGAGGACGAGGTCCAGGAGGCAGAGCAAGACAACCTCGCTCCATCATTACGAACGAGATGCGAACAACAGTCATTGACCATGTCATTGTCGTTTGCATGACAATGGCTGACTAAGAGTCCTTCCCAGGGATCGGCAACCTTTTTTACTCAGAGCCATTTGGGACCGCCCCTAATGAAAAAAAAGCCCCTGGAGCCACAACCCGTTTTGACATCATTATATATATTGTAACGATCCAGCCAGACCGTCACTTGAGCGGGGTAGCTAAAGCCAAACTGCTCATGGAGAGGCTTCTTTGGAGAACTGACCGTGCTCCATACACCGCACGACCCCGGTCAGTCTCAGGCAGGAATAATCAGAAAGGCAGGCAGTATTTCTGTTTGGGTCACTTCAGCTTCCAGCCCTCTGACTCAAGGTTTCACCCTAAGCTCCCCACTTCCCATGAGCCTTAGGGGCTGAAGGCGGGGCTAACCCCCAGGTCGCTACACTGCCCCCACCTAAGAGGGTTAGTGTCCCCACAACCCTCACATAACTGCATAACTGAATAACACAACACAATTAGCAAAACACAGGAACACACTGGCTGAAGACTCCGTCGCACAATCCTGGGTTCCAACCACCACCACGTACAGTCCTCCTCTTAACTAGCCGGGTTAGCACATCCGTCACTGACACAGTCCCATGCCAGTATGTGCCCAGCCAGGAGAATCAGTCCCCGCCTCCGTGGAAGCACCGCCATCAGGGTGCACGTCACCATGGGGGAGCAGACTCTCTCTGAGAAGACCTGCACCTCAGCAGCGTAGGTCCCCAGGCATTCCCAGGCATTCGTCTGAAGAGGAGGTGGGAGGTCCAGCAGTGTAGCGCCCTCTAACGCCAGGCCTGGGTGTGTGACGAGTCTCCCTCGGCGTCCAGCCTGCATGGCCGGTCGCCAGGTTGACCTGAGCCAGGTGTGGTTCCGGCAGTGTTACGCCATTGCGTCGTGAAATTCAGCTGGGCTGCGCACCATCTTCACAGTCTGGTCCAGATGTTCTAGCGCTGGCGTCAGGCAGGGCCAGGCTGCGGACAATGGTGGGTGATCAAACCATCACGGAGATAACTTCACCCTTGCTCCTCCGTTGTCCCGAACCGCCTCCGGGATCTGTTGCTCCATCTTAGCATCCACCACACAGCTCTCCATGGTGTAACAGCGGCCTAGCATCCCACTTCTGACACCAATGTAACGATCCAGCCAGACCGTCACTTGAGCGGGGTAGCTAAAGCCAAACTGCTCATGGAGAGGCTTCTTTGGAGAACTGACCGTGCCCCATACACCGCACGACCCCGGTCAGTCTCAGGCAGGAATAATCAGAAAGGCAGGCAGTATTTCTGTTTGAGCCAATTGCCCGTTTAGTCCAAGCACCCATACAGCCCAAACAGCAAGGATGGTCACTTCAGCTTCCAGCCCTCTGACTCAAGGTTTCACCCTAAGCTCCCCACTTCCCATGAGCCTTAGGGGCTGAAGGCGGGGCTAACCCCCAGGTCGCTACAATATTATGCATGTATATATTCTATCAAGGGTGCTCATTACGTCGATCGCGATCGATTTTCAAGGACATGAGTGTAGATTGCGGGCCAGAAAAGATAAAAGAAAGTACTTCTTTCTTTTCATCGTCACGTTTTTTAGTTACATGTTTATTTGAACATTATTGTTTATGTACTGATGATTAAAAACTACACAGTGAGTTTACATAAAGATACTTTAGTATTAACAGATGAAGCGTTTTATTACAAAGACAGAAAGCAGCGACCATCGTATTTATGCTCTGCTGTAAACGGTGCAATGCGGGGAGCATGGCATATTATGAGGCATTTGGCGCTGCTGGCACCGTATTGTTGAACCTTTCGCTGCGCGATGACTTCTCTTTTTCTCTCGTCTTTCCGACCGTGGTCAGAAGCGCAGGGCAGACTTCCTCGAGGGCCGAAGGCAATTCTGCTTCGAGGTTCACTTCCCTGTTCGAACCCTCAACCTTCAGAGCGGATTAAAAATGACTCCAAAACAGTTATTCTGGGAACGACGACTACTCTTTATTTAGTGCTCCGTCCTCCGAACACACAATATATTTCACGCACACACCTCCGCTCCGTGCTCACACCCCCATCTCCACCTGCACGCGCCCCTCCCCTTCTCTCTCCTGGCACGCGCGCCGCTCAGCACACACACACTCCGCAACAGTATAAAGCGCGTGCCTCGAAGCTTCCTTGATGAGCTCATATTTATCGGGCGAGAACTGCAGAGCTGATAGCAGGAGGAGACACGCGGGGCGGCTTCAATAAACACTTGGGTTGATGGTCTTCTACCGGGGACATGATGTGCTGCGGGGGAGAAAAAGACGTTCTGAAGACAGAGTTTGCGCTGAGTGAATTTAAACCCGCTTCTGCAGTGACGTATGTGTCAGAGGATGTCCGATTGGCCGTTCTGCATGTCAATCAAGTCCCGTACTTTTCGGTGAGGATTTTTGATTGGCTGGTGGATTTTTGAGAAGTACTTTTTTTTTAATCTTTTCTGTCCCCGGATCTACACTCATGTCCTTAAAGAAACCTACATCACTGCACATGCGTGTTTAAAAACATGAAGCGCAACTTCTCTGTCATCAGAGAGTTGCTCTCTGCTCCACGGCACGTCAAGTTCCCGGCAGAAAGCACTCCGGGCCCGGAGTGCTTATTGAAGCCGCCCTGCGTGTCCTCCTGCTATCAGCTCTGCAGTTCTCGCCCGATAAATACAAGCTCATTCATTAAGGACGCTGTTTTTTTACGTGGCACGCGCTTCGTATGGAGCCAGCAGTGCCTTTGAAATGCCATGAAAAATGAACAAACTAAAATAAAATTGAATTTTTATAAAATACTCATTATTTTCCAAAGTCACAGGGAGCCACAACAGAAGGATGAAAGAGCCACATGTGGCTCTGGAGCCATGGGTTGCCGACCCCTGGTCCATCCAAACCTGAGTAGGTTCATCGTGGCCCCCACTATCAGGACATTCAACCTTCAGAAATGGAGGTAAAGAGGCCGTAACATCATTGGCCAAAGAGCCATCACTGAGGTTCCTGGCCAACTGGGGGGTAATATTACTCTTTGTGCATCCATGGGTTTGGAGGGGCTTGTCCACCGCCATGCTGTCCTTGGGTCTTACAACACCCAACGTCTCCTCACCTTTCTAGGGCATTTAAAAGACATCCTCCTGGACCGCCAGCAACACCATCCTGGGTCATCACATCACATTTATGTGATCATTTGGGACAATGTAAGAATCCACAGAACAAACCAAATCAGAGAGTGGTTCACCACCAGCAGTAACCACTTTGTAAAAGTCTGTCAGCCACCCTACTCCCCTTTCTTGAACCCTATAGAGGAGTTCAGGTTTATGACAGACTCCCACACACTAAATGATGTGATTGTGATGTGTGTGTGTGTGGTGTAAATAAAGTAAATAAAATAACTTCACACTCTGATTATGTTTTCAAGAGTATAGTGTGCAATAGATTCTGTTTTTGCACTGACATGTGTTACAGTAGTGTACATGCAGAACTTACTATAGATGTATACTCTTCATATGAAACTCACAAATCTAAATGCCTAATCCTCTTCAGAGATCTAAGAACATCCATTACTGTAAAGTTTCTAAAAAGATGCATCGGCAGTTGTGAAAAAAAAAAACACCTTTTCACAAATTGAGCATTGTGTTTTCAATGGTTTTGCTGTAGTGTGTAATGATGTGTGTAGTGTTTACAGTTTTGAAAGCTTCCGAGCTGCTCTTTTGCTGTGAAAGTTTGAGTTTTGAAGTGAGAAGGTGTGGTTGTGTTTATGTAGCTTTAGAAAAGGGTGTTGTGTTTATATATTGGGGAACATGGAGGACACATTTGCGAAATGTGTTTTAGCATTTGAGGAAAAACTGTAATAGCATTGCTGGAGTCCATATCTAATGCTACTGGATCTCTGTCTGGCATCTTGCTGGCTGCTTCAGGTGAATGGGTCAAACGTGCTCCTGACTCATGTCCATGGAAAGATGGATTATTGAAAATCACCACATATTCTTCAAATCAAAAAGGGGGACAAACAGATTATAAATGCAGTGGCATTGGGCTGGAAGGACCATTAATGTGAGTGAGGTTTGGGATTTTTATGCTATTCCTGATTGACACCACTCTCAACCCAGGAGGGCCGGCCAGCCGGCTGGTGCGGGCTATCTTGCAAAGCCGTGCAGATGTCTCAGAAATATGTCATCTTTCTAACTGGCACTCCGCAGAGCGGGTGTCTAGGAATACGAGTCAATTTCAAGGGATCAGCCAATGTGCATTTAGATCCCACCCACTTTCACTGATTGACAGACAGATTCTGCTGAAAAGCTCATTATGAAATAAATAAGTCATTCTGAAAAACAGAAATGTGAAATAAAAACAAGGCTACTTTGGAAAATATTGATTTTGAAATCTGAGTTTCTGAAAAAAAAAAAAAAAGCCATAGAATTATAATAATATTCAATGTGATTAAAAAAGAATGATTTAAAATGCTGTTTTAAAATGAACAGACTATTAAGACAAAATGAAATTTATTTAATAATAAAATGGCTAATTTAAAATTGGTGCACAGGTTTTTCACAATTTCATGATCTTTTTATATAATTATGAGAGATTTATTGGTTGATTGTGTGATTGCACAAGGTCAAATTCGTTTTTTTAATTATGAACAATTTGGGGCTCCATATCTCAGCACTGAATATTGTTGCATGGTCTCCTGGATTTTAAACAACTATCAAGGTAGTGTGTCATTACCATCATAAAGTCCTTTCTGGAATAAATTTGTGCTACATAAATAATGTGAACAAACAGGTAAAAAGGCAGTAAAGTAAAAAGCACAAAAAACAAACCAGAAATTTGGTTCCAGTTTCTGCTTTTCAACGAGCACTTCAATGAAATATACCCGAGTGAAGGAGAATTATGAGTGTTTTTTTCTATAAACATCTTTTTACATTTTATCTGAGATTAAAACTGCACCTCATTTGAATGACTCACATGTATGCATCAAATCACACACAAACAAACAGAAATAAGTTGAAAACAATGGATCAGAAATGAACAACTTCAGTTCAGTTCAGCCATTCTCTAGCTTTTTGCATTTAGTGTATTATTATTATTAACAATGTCAGGATTGTAAATATACCGGGGGGGTGGGGGGGTGTCATTCCAAATATTAATCTCCAGTGGTGTCTCTGGGAAAAAGTTTCAATTATTGATCAGATGTGCTGGGCCTTGTGAGGCTTGGAAGGAAGAAGGCACAGGAAACAGGAGCAGGCAGCGGCAGCAGCTGGCAGCATGGAGCAGAGAGCGGTGGTAGGAACAGCGGCTCAGCAGATGAGCTGGAAGTCAGGCTGAGTGGCAAGCAGACAGGCTGACAAGCTGGCAGCATACCCAGGGCAGGTGAGTTAACTGTAGCAGAGGCAGAGATTTAGAGGAGCAGGGAATCAGAACTGATTAGCAGCAGCCGGGTAGCTGCTGCCATGACAGGTGTATTTTAGTCCTGATCTGCCGCTGGAGGAGACGCAGCAAAATGACTTGTGTTTCAAATCCTTTCATCACTCAGCAAAAAGGAGTTTGGGCTCACAGACTTTCCTGATTTTTAACTGGTGGTCTAAATCTAGTGTGACCTTTAGGAGGATACTGAGGAGTCTTTTTTCTCACTCTGTCTCCTGGCAGTAAAGAAGCCATGCACATACTGTGTTTTGCATCCGTATAGTGCTGCACACTGACTTGGTGATTCTGGACAGAATAACAAGCAGAAGTTTCCAGATGACAATTGGTAGAACGTGAAAAAATCCAGTTTAGTGCACATCTGTCTTCCATATAGGTGTTCATGAGGTGAGTGTGAGGTGTTGCACGGCGTTGCACAATATACCTGAATCCATTTCCTCACAGCCCTGCCCCCATGGGGTTGTAGCTGCTGGATGACAGTTTGAATGCAGTTTAATAAGAGCACAATGAAATCTTCCAATTGTTCCATCACTGCAGGGCAGCAGACAGAGGTTCTATGTGAAATGCCTCTCCGTTCAGATAATGTTCAAATAATTGATGACACAGCAGGTAAATGAAGGAATGAGTCCCGCTATTGTCTTTACTCGTGGTGGTGCAATAGCACAGCCCATTTAACAGCCATCCTCAGGTTCACTGACTGCATATGTGGCACCTTAAAAATATGTTACCTCCTGGATTTTTATATAGCTGTAAGGCAAATGCGGTTTTCTGTCATTCTGAGCTATTAGTGTAGACGTCCTCACAGTACTGACCTGAGAAAAACTGAATTAAATCTGTTGTCGTTGTTCTGTTCGACTCTAGATCAGGGCTGCTCAGTCCAGTTATCCCTGCTGCCGGTCACCTGTGTTCCACCAAAAAGAAGCTGGCATGGCAGAGATGTTTAATTAAGGACAGAATGGTGACTGTGTTAAGCCAGTGTGACCAGCAGATGGCACTGAAACCCACAGTTACAGTGGTGTTCTGTTCTGTTCTGTCTGAATACTTTAGAGGAGTGTCAGCAGCAGTTCAGTCCTAAAGGTGTATTCCTCCTGTCTTAGTCACACATGTGACTCAGCTTGTCTTTTTTTTCTTTCACATTTGTTTTTTGTCTTAAACAGAGTGATTCACTTCAAAGTTGGCAGAGAAAACACATTTTCAAACAGGAAATGGAAGTAGAGAAGGGCAGGATTTGTGTTTGTGTGCATCAAGTGCTTTCAGCTGCCAAGAGGGAATCATAGTCATTAGTGGAAGTGCTGGTTTGTGTGAAATATGTGTGAGAGGAGTGCAGGCTAGCATCAAATCAGCAAACAGAATATCTGTGGTCTGATGACTCAGGGGCTGCAGTTAACATGCTTTCTGACAGATAATTTTTTTACGACAACGCTTGATCTGTTATTTGTTAGAGGGGTCTGGGCTTAGCTTTCTTTGAGGCTTCATCATTGATTTGCGTAAAATTGATTGGTTTCATCGCCACCCTTTCAGCTGAAAAATTCAGTGGCACTTAAAGGCCCACTCCAATGAGAAGGGTGTTTTGGGTGTTTTTAACATGTTCTTGTGAACACGAGAGCTTGTAAGAGCTTGTCAGAGATCTCTCAGCAAGGCGAAGGGCAAGGAGGGGGCAGGGTTGCTCTGTACCGATGTTTCCGCCCACAAATCAGAGGCAAATCACTAATGAACTAGTTTCTGTAGAAACGATGTCCTAAAAAATGAATCTTTTTGTGTTGTTGTTGATAAAAACGGAATAATCATAAGAAAAAGACCACTGGGAACGCTTTCACAACAGATCAGAGAAGATCAGAGTTGGACTTGGAGGCTAACATTCATTTAAATTTCCAAGCTGAATGCCACAATTCCAGTGTTTAGGAAATCTGCTATGTTGAAATAATGACTTGGACAAAGTTAATGAACCGTTCCATTCCATTTCCCTGTTGGAATCTGCCTCAATATTTATTCATGAAACATCATCAAATGTTTATGACAATTCCTAAATTTTTGAGTTGGCACATTGCTCTAGAGTTTCTGGGTTTTTGACTGCTCTAAAAATGTTAGAACCTGTAAAACAGAATTATTGCAGGCCCCTCAAACAATTATTGATTTGGTTTCAGCCAGTCAAACACTGTGAAAAATGTAAGACTACGGTACTTTGTGAGTGGCTGGAGGCAAATTTCAATGTGTTTTAGACATACATTTCCAGAAGAAGATGAACCCAGAGGAAGATGACCTGTTGGCTTGCATGGAGTTCATTTGAAGTAAGTTTTTTTTAACTTCACACTTGTTGCCATTTTTAGGCTGGATATTGTCCATCAAATCATTGACTGTATAAGAGAACTGTACTGAGTGACTATGACATCACCCGTAGAAAATGGTTTTCTTCCAGCTCCAACCAAATGAAGTCAATTCAGCCGCTATTTTTTCATAATACGGCTGCCATGTTGGAACCAGAAATAGTCAGTCAGATGTGATTGTTCTGAGTCTGTCTGAGTCAACTTTTCTATGACAACCACTCTCACCAATCAGGAGTGAGCTCGTTAAAAGTCCACAGCCCTTCCACTTGGATGGTAGGGGTGTGGACTATACAAAGCGGGCTACACAAAATCATCAAATGTTTTGAACATTTTATGTGAGATCCCAAACTTTAATTGAGGGTCTGATTGGTCAGTTGCTCATAGCATAAATAACTTGCAGTAAAGAAAAAAAATATTAAAACAATTATGATTAGCAAGAACATGTACAAAAAAAAAAGATATCTGAGCAAGAATAGTTATTCTGATATGATGACCGAGTACCAGCTGTTTCATTTCTTAATAGAAATGAAACAGCTCAGTCCACTTCTGATAGACACTCAATGCATCTAACCGACCCCTACGTTTACTAAAAAAGGGGTAATATTAATTGACTGTTAGTTGTTGTAACTATTGATTTGATGGGCACATGTGAATTAAAAGGTGGACTGGGGTGCAATTTGAATTTCAAAGATAGAGTAAAAGGATAAAGTTTATAAAATGTGCTCTTAGGATAATTGTCTGAACATTAGTTCTAACTACAGATGTGTAATAAAGTGTCAAAGCCTAAGTTTTTATTCCTGTATTTTTGGCTGTTTTACATCAAATTGAATAGGTTGCTGAGGCCTTATTTATAGAGGTATTTGGAGTTTGCACAAAACAGTTAATTGACCCTGGTGGAAATAAGGTTATACTAAACACAAATGTAAGTATATAAACCTATAACTTAAAACTTTAAAAATGTCTATTGAAATTTTAAATGAACATAAAACCGTGCGTGATACATCTCAAGGTTTTCCCACAACACAACTGGAGACACTGGATTACATAACATTCAAGAATTTTGTGCACTGGTGTTCATTTTTGTATTCATGAAGGAAGTTATTTTATTTGGTAGAAAAGGAATGAAGGCATTTCTTATATATAAAATAATTCAACATCTTAGTTCAAATCAGTTAATCTGAAGTACTTACAGTAAGCAGTGCTGTAAAGGGCGAATTTGAATGAGCAAATTTATATTAAACAGTATAATATGTATTACAAAATATTATTATTATTATTCTATTACATGCTTTAGCATAGTTTCTGTAAAGTGTCACACTGCAAAAAAAAAAAAATAATAATAATAATAATATAAAAAATATACTGCAATAACTTCATGTAGAATATCCCATATCTGCTGTTAATTAGTTACCAGCCTCTGTGGCCTGATGGCGCACCGATCACTCTGCTCCCTGAAGCTGAAGATGGAGCGCTTCATCCCTCCAGCCGCACTCCTCTGTAGCCACAAGGAGACACAGTGTTGAAAGACTCAAAATAAAGAACTCAGATCTATTTTTCCTTGAATTATAACAAAAAAGAGGAGGATAATGTGAAATGTTTCTTGTTCTGTGGTAACTGTGTCACCCTTGGTTTCTGGGATTTCAGACTAAAGTTGTGGCTCAAATGGCAACACACTGTGGAGAAATGGCAATGAAACATCTGAGCAAAGATTCGCTAAGAAAACCTTTCTGTGTCTCTATCATCTGTTTCCTGATGGGTTCATGAATGTTTACACGTATATTTCTCATTCACATTTGTCCACAGCTGCTTTTTTCAACGAGCCTGCCTCTTTAGAAATTGGAGCCTTTTCTTGTGTCTATACCTTTGTGTATGTGGGCATGCTCCATGCTCACATCCATGCACGGTGTTAGAAGGGTGGCCCAGTTACATTACCCGGACAGAGAAGCTGTTCAAACACAGCTCAAACAGAATTATTTTGCATTAAAGCATCAGTTTAAAAAAAACAATTAGTAATCATCTGTGTATATGTTACAAAAGGGTCTATTACAACAATTCACTGGGCTAAATACAGTGAACTATTGTAATAGTTTTTATTTATTTATTTATTATTATTTATTGGGTTTTTCTTTATTCTGACATCATTATGACATGCTGACAGTGTTCAAACAGATGATGATAATATCCATATATTGTGTTTTTTTGTTTGTAGTTTTGTTGTTTAAATTGAATCGGTAGGGAGTAAACTTAAATAAGCTTGATCTTAAATAATCAGTCAAATAGAGACTCTTTTGAATGAGTGACTAGAGTTATAAATGTATCTATTGTTATTTTATAATGTATTTAAAATAAAAATAAACAAAGGATTGAAGTTTATTGCCATTAATGAGTAAAATTACATCATTGCTGTTCTCAGTTTCTGCTGATAAGCTGACTACCTGCCTGTTCAAAGGGTGAAACTGGAAATAACTCATGAAAATACATTTTCTTTGGGTTATTATTAATGAAGAACTAAACTGGAACTGGAAAGCACCTTTTAGCAAACTAAATTGTTCAGAAACATCTCCATTTTAAATAAAGCTTAACTGATTCTAAACCACAAATCTCTCCAGACTTTATACTGTGCTGTATTTTACCACATTTTTCTCATTGCAAAGGGCAAAGGGCAAAGGGCAAATAAATATAAATCCCCCCAATATTAACTTTGAATACTTCAAGTAAGAGCAAAAGGAATTATTTACAAACTTAGTTGAATTGATTACAAAAACATCCTTTTTTTTACAATCAAAAGACATCAAACTTTAGGATTAGGGAGAATACCATACACCTCTAATAATATTTAAAGCAAAAAAAGATTTTTTACCAAAAAATATACAAAAGTCATTATCCAAAAGATTGAAGAAATATAATTTCAGGGAAAAGGTACATTTATCATGCACAAGTAACATATGTGTATCCATATGTAGAGCTAGGATGTAGAACAGAACCAATTCACCCTTGAAACAATGTCCAAACATGACATAGTCTAGGAGACAAATAAATAAATATGATTATTAATAAATATGTAAATGTACCCTGCGACAGACTGGCGACCTGTCCAGGGCATCCCCTGCCTTCGCCCAAGTGGCCGGGATAGGCTCCGGCAGCCCCGTGACCCCGAAAGGGACAAAACGGTATAGAAAATGAATGAATGAATGTAAATGTACATAACATAAATAAACAATGACATCTGTAAATATCTGAATATAAATTTGAATTATGTGTTAATAGGATCTAAATATAACTTAATGAGTTTTTTGTGTATCAAATGTTCCATTTGTTTGTTTTTATATGGATTTTTATCTATAAGTGTGTGTATATGGGTATCTGAAACTGAATTGCTGCTCATTATACGCAATGGGTGCACTGGATGTAGTAATAAGGTTGGTCTAGGGCAGGGGAGTTAGAATTTATAAGGCTTTTCCTTCGTCTCACTCCCTGTCAGTTTTTCTTGCCTTTCAAATTTTTTTAACTTGTCCTTCCATTATTTGCCCAAAATAAAACATTATCAGATCAGATCAAGGCATTTATACGTAGTTATCAACTCATAAAACACATTTATTTCCTTAGCAAAAAATAGTCTATTTAAGTGTACTACAAGTGTACTGGCCCAATTCCTCCCCTACCTCCAAACCTACCCCTAGAGTGATTTGGAGGGGTAGGGGTGTCAGACAGACTTTTTTGAAGTGGAAACCCTTGCAGCGGAGGGCTCTGTATCCATCCGCCGAGAGGGTGTTCCGTGTCGGGCTGTGCCGCAGAATTTTGAAGCACAGAAATTTACATGTAAATGTAAGTTATTTCTTTTTGTTTAGCATGACTTATTTAGTACACTTGCCATACATGTAATAACACTCAAGAACACGTCATGAAATAAGCTTCTGCTGTACTTTTTTTTTTTTTTGCTGAGGGTCCACAGTCTATCCTTTTGTGTTTCCAGTATCACCACAGACAGAGACGGCACACTTCCACAGGAAAGGAGAAAACACCAAGAATCAGCTGGAAATGAGCAGAAAAAGCCAAAGCTCAAAATGGATTCAAAGCTGAAGATTTGCTGTCAGACTGAAGGGAGAGAATGCAGGTTTTTATTAGACAGGTAAAGGTGAGTGGAATTGTTAGGCAGGGGAGGAACCAACTCTTTATGAATTTATTTCTCAAACTTAGAAATGTGTTTCATTTATTTGTGTGTGCATGTTTTATGGCATCAAATTGATTTTGTCTCTTGGTGTGAAGCACCTTGAATGACCATTTTTAAATATTATATAAATAAAGCAGCAAATAGCGCTACTTCACTGTCCAAGTTAAAAAGAAAAACTGGACATAAAACACACTTTTACTCTTCCTCACATATTTTCTGTATACGTATAGATATCTATAGATTTCTATAAACAGCTGATTGTTCATGGCTCTGAGGAGTTTTGATGAATTTAGGTGTTTAGAAACTTTTTTTCCACTTTTGCTTCCTCTCATCTGATTCTGGAATTTTCAGCTTTATATTTTGCCACTCTCACCTTCACTTCCTGTTTCAGGCGGCTGATGAATCACAGGGTGGGTGTTGCCCCCCCCAAACCCTTGCTCATTTTTTTTTAAAGCAGAAACTGAACATTGGAGCGCGTGGCGAGGAGCAGCCGACCGCTGTCCACTCGTGAGGCCACAGAGAGGGAAAAAAATCCCCCAGGATACTAAAATCATGACTAACTTCCTGTGGAAGTTTTGAGTTCTATGTGTAGACTAAGAGATTAATGTGAGGATGGAAGTCACACACTCATACACACTGCCCCCCAAAGTAAGACTTCTTTGGCTTTCTGTCGTGAAAGACAAACGTCAGCAGAATTTCTTTTATTTTATCCAAAGTATGTTGATCTATTTGTTGCTTAAATAAAAAAAAGGTGAAACGTTTATGCTGAGGAAGTAATTTGACTGTCAATTTGAAAATTTCCACAGGTAAATACATTTAAAGAAAAAGAAAAACATTGTGACCTGAGTTTCTCCTCCTCAAATTAAAATTGTTTTCCTAAAAGAATAATGTAATGTATTTTTTTTTTCAGAGATTCATTTGTTTAACAAAATACCATCTTTGAAATGTATTTAAAATTGATTCTGATTTATTGGTTGGGCAGGTTTGGAAGTGCAGCCTGCCATCTGCTATTAGGCCACCATTGATACATAAACAAATTCAGGATAATAAAGTTGTAACATTTTGAGAAAAAAGTAAAACTTTTTCAAGTCAAACAGTGAGAAAAAGTCGTAAAATGGAGTTGTAAAATGTCTGCTTCAAATCTCATAATTTCACATGCAGAAAAAGTCATGCTTTTTGAAAATGAACTGTTTCAACAAAGACAATCAAACATTTGGTCATTTATGTTGCAGACAGTTCAGAGACACTATATGGAGAGATTTTCAATGAATATGCTTTACTTCTTTTGAAAATATACAACTTTATTTTCATGAAATTACAACGATATTTTTACAAAAGCAAATATTTTTTCCTTTTAAAAATTACAATTTTTTCTACCATAAAGTTACTTTTATTATTCTTCCAAAATGTTGCCTTTTTAAATTAGTTGTACAGCTTTATTCTTATGTGTTTAATTTCATTTTTTATTTAATGTAATTCAACTTAATTTTTTATTTCTTTTTATTTTATGTTATTTTACTTTGGATTATTTCATTTAATTTTTATTTTATTCAATGTTATATTTTTAGATTTTCATTTAATGTTATGTTATTTTATTTTTTCATTTCTTGCTGGATCTCGATTGTACTAGCTTTGAATAGGACTGAGAGAATACGTTTCAGCATGGCAATTCAGGTCAGAACCATCCAGTAAGAAACAGGGGGCTGTGAAGGGATAAACCAACAGGGGAGTCAAATGCAAAGAGCCACTAGATGATTTTTACTACTAATAACCATTGGGTTTTAAGTAGACTTGGTTTGGTTTTTTGGAGTATCTGTCCTCAAACGCCGTTTCAGGTTAGTCAAAAATTATCTCCATCAATGCGAAAAGGCACATTTTAAAGTCTCGTGTTCTGCTCTCAGAACAACATCTTTCTGTCATTCTCACACTAATGCAAACTAGAAAGGAAACCTTAAAAAAAAAAGAAGAAAGGAGATTTTAAATTTGTGCGTCCTTTTCAGAAAAATAGTTTTCAGTAGAGAAATAAAATACTTAATACTTAAGCATTTTCAAATTTGTATGATTCAGTTATAAATGGTGGTCTGGTTTTCATTCCAAACAGTAGCAGCAAATACTGAACAGTGAGACAGTTTGCCTTTAAGACCTTTAAGAATTTACACATAAAAAATGGTCTAACAATGTTTTTATTGATTAGATTCCAAAATACAAGTTGAGTAACACATTTTCTGTTATTCTATTTTTACTTCTCATCAGCAGTTTTTTCTTATTCCTCCCAAAATCTAATTTTTAGGTAATTTCAAGATTAAAATGACTGTAAAATCTGGTCAAACTAACTAGAAGTTCAGAATGCTGCAGAGTTGAATGAAACAGCTCTCCTCTGTGGTAAGACAGCAACAAGTTCCTCGTGTGGTTGAAGTCCCACAGATTCCTCTAGAATGAGTCTGAGGCTGTTGGAGATGTGAGTCATAGGAAGCTTTGGTTTAAGTTTACGAGTCTCTGGTGATTTTGTGCACACTTACTCTGTGTGATAAGTGTGTGGAGTAGAAGTCTCTATGGGGCAACGTGGCGGGTCCAGGCAGAGCCAGCACACGCTCTTCAGTGCCGCGTCCTGTGCTGCACATGTGCTCATCACAGCCATGTCTGTGGATTGTTTCACATTTATTTTAGGATCTCCGTCCGAAAGCTTTTAAAGGCATTCTTAGAGAAATAGACATATTCAGAGCTTTGTTTCTCATCAGTGGTTTTGGTTGTTTACTTATGGTCATTATCTGTTTGGGTTTGGTTGCAAAAGGCGATATAATGTAGTTGCTGGTCATTTAGGATGAGTTTTTTCACCTTCCTTAAGGTAAACATTTCCTGAGCCTATCATCTGTGAAGGATCACAGCATCCAAGGAGGAGGTGCAAGAAGCTTAACAGTCTAGTATTCTGAGGTATTTGGTTGTTCTGCTTATCACCAAGCTTCTGCTTTAGGAAAATAACTTGAATAATGTTGCTTTAGCTTCATGTTCTATAGATTAGATCACAGATCCACTCCAAGGAAAATGGTGTTTTTAGCAAAAGCATAAAACCAAAAGCTAAAAACTGCAGAATCATAATTAAAAGCCCACTGGGAACGGTTTTCCAATAGATCAAAAGGTGATCAGAGTGAAACTTTGAATTTTGATCGTCATAGTTCAGGTAGGTGTTCTGTTGTCACAAAGTGGCAATAGTTGATTTAAAAGCATTAATTCACTCTAAAATGTGGTGCAGGGCAGAATGCAGAAAAAAACAGCGAAAAAACGGTCTTTGTCAGGTTTCACAATGATGTCCTGAAGAGAGAAAACAAGTGGCGTAAATGGCATAAACTAATATAGCGCTTTTCTACCTACAAGGCCCAAAGTGCTTTACAGTAGAGGGCTGCATTGGGATCGGGTCCCGCCGGGTCCCGCGGGACCCAACCCAAATCTCGCGGGATTGGGCGGTTTGGATTGTGCTGCGGGCGGGAGCGGGCGGCAAAAAATAAACCCCGCGGGATCAGTGCTGGCATGAATATCGGATGAATATATAATAGCGGACTACGTTAGGCTGTGCGGCTGTTGGAGTCTTACGTACTGAAGCTCCGTGAAGCACCAGGTAGAGATGCCCAATGGCCTCTGTCATCAAACCTAAAGTTTAAAGTCCTCCAGGTCGAGTCTAAAGTCTCCACCTCTCAGGATTCCCTTTACTCAAATTTATAAGAAGAACTAGAAATCGTAAAAGGTTTTCTGTTTCTGGCCAAACATGGATTAAACATAATTAAAAGAGCACTGGGAACAATTTTAATAAAGACCAAAAGAGGACTGGAGTGGGACTTTAGTGAGTCACAAAAGTAACCTGAAGATCAGTCTTTTGCACGTATTATAATGCAATTAGCATTGAAGGTTAAGGTGAGTCAGGAGTATGTCAAGGAGAGGATTACATAGAGGAGGATGAACTACTGTGGCGCCCCCTAAAGGAAGGTCTAGAAGGACAAAGAAGAAAGATTAACATGAGGGGAAGCTTTAAAGAGGAACTGCAGAGAACCGAACTGAGAACCCTCATGAGCCTCCAGGGTCCTCTTTTGATTCCTCCTGCCTCAAGTTAAGACCAGAAACCATCTCTGTCTTTTACACTGGAAACTGTCCACCAGTTCTGACTGGATTTTCATGTTTGGGATCACATCCTTCATCCTCCATCTTTTCTTATGCAGCAGCTCCCTTTTTCATTTCCATTACATTTGTGTGGCTATATGAGAGAAAGCTTGTGAAAGAATAGAAGCTACACACTTAAGATTGAAGGCACATAGGCTGAGTGCACCTCCAGAACAGTTTATCCATGAGTCTCTTTGACAAATCGAACCAAAAAAGGATCAGAAAATTCATCACCAACTTTCTGGCATTTCGTCAGGCCCGTCTTGGTTTTTTTAAAAGCCCCTTGTTAGCAGATCAAAGTCCTAAACTTTCAGTTTGTGTTGTGTTTGTGTCATCAGAACGACCGACTGATGCAGGTTTGGTTTATCTGATTGATAACATAACAGCTTTCGTGGTCCTGAGAGCAGTCCTGACTCTGAAGAGGAAACGTCTTCAAAATGACAGCTCTCCTTCCAACCCAAGTCATTCCAGTTCAAACACGTCGCTTTGTCATTGTGTCTGCGCTCACTATTGCTTCACTGTGTAAACCGTACAGGCATGAAGGCAGCTTTGTCACATTTGGTTCAATTCCAGTCCTGCCTTTTGACTTTCACTGATTTGGAACCAAAACACACGGAGGACTACGCCTGACTCTGCTACATTTGGACACAACATGGCCGTCTTTTGTCGAGACACTGGAAAACAGCACGCAACATTTGTTTGAATGGATTTTCCTGTTAGAAATGATCAACTAAAGAATGCGAGATGGAATCAATGGGTGTGGACCTCAGCCCTGAATCATGCAGGGAAAATGCATCGAAGGAAAATATCTGCTTTCAAAGGTTTCTGGTTGAAGAGGAGACGAAGACCTCAACGCAAAAACACAACAGCAGACTGGAAACAATGAAGAAGTCTTAAAAACACCAAAAACAGCCAGATTTCAAAATAGAAAGTGTGAAATTCACAAAATCACCAGCTCACAAGGACAAAAGCGAGGGAGGAAAACATTTGAGTAAAAAAAACATATTTTCTTTGAAATGTTGTGATTTCTAACTTTTCTTCTTAATTTGTTTGTTTTACCCTAATTGGACTGCTGATGGGAGCTGAAGTTCATTGCATTTATCTTCATAGGTATTTAAACAATGACCTGAATTTTCTGAAGCAAACATTTCATGTATATATTTTCAATCATGATCTTAATCACAGACAGAGATTTAATTTAAACGATTAAGTCATTTACAATACCTTAAAACACATTTTTTTCCTTTGGAACTCACAACAAACTGATTGGAAAAAATATACAAATATCCTTCAGTTTAAGAAAAATATAAGAGAGATCAAATTTGAGAGTTTTGATAAACTGTTACTTCATTTGTCTTTTCACTTCACTGCTTCACTTTCCTTCTTTATTATGGGTTGTGACGAGCTAACTCAAATTCTCTCCCATCTTTTGTAAAATTGTAAAGTTGTAAAATGTTTGTTGTATTTAGTCCATGTCTTTGTATTTGTGATGCTTCATCATAGGGAAAAAATAAAGAAAGAAAAGGAGAGCGAAAGAAAAGTGGATTAAAGCTAAAGTACAGATTAAAGTTGTAAACAGAGACGTACCTCAGAAAACTACATTTCTAGGAGTAAACATTGATGATACAATCATTTAGAAACTTCATATCAAGCACATTAGTTCAGATATTTCTCCAACTATTTATGAAATAAAAAAGACAAATATTTCCTGCGTATAAAATTATTACATCATTCGTACTACTCTCTGGTATGTCAATATATTTTAATATTGTACTGAAGTTTGACTAATCATCTTCTGTTCTACAAAGAAAGGGCTATCAGAACAATTCATTTAGCTAAATAAGGTTAACACAACCATCCTCTATTTTTCAGGCCTAAAATATTAAAATGGTTGGACTTCATAGCCTTTACGATGGTGCAATTTCTGTACAAAATAAGATACAACTTACTTCCAACTCACTTACAAAAATTTTTTGATGAATGGGGACATTAAACTTCAAAGCAGTTGCATTTCTAAAGATATTGCATCACAGAAACAGTAAAACTGTGGACTGATCTACATTCAGAACTAAAACAATGTCCAAACTGGAGTCGGTTTAACAACAAATACAAATAAATGTTTTCAGTCTTTACACCAAAGCTCAATAGATAATGGTTTTGTGGTCACAGGTTGTTGTTAATGTCTGAGCCCCATGATGATTGCAATGAATGCAATGAATGCCTGTATTTATAATGGGATAAATGCGATTCATATTTTGTGCCAAAGTTGAATAAGTATGATGGAGTAGGCTTTAATAAGCTACAGCTTCTTTTTGAATATATTTTCTTAGGTTCTGTCCAATGAGACTCTTTTTTTTTACCCTTTTTAATTTTTTTTTTTTACCCTTTTTACCTTTTAACTGAAAAAGAATAAACAACTGAATGAATGAATGATTATTATTATTAGTATGAAAGGTATTGATTTGTCTGTTGTTGCTTATATGTTTGAAATAAACATGATAAACTGAAACAAAAACAATCTGTCAGTTTTGCTTAAATAATTCAGCAGAAATCTGTTTTTAATGCATTTTTTTGTGCAGTGTTTTTTTCTTTCATGTGGAGTTTTGTTTCAGTGTGAGTGTAGCTAAAGGCCACACGGTGGCAGTGTGCACAGATGCTGTCAGCTGACCCTGTCCTACCCTCAAAGTCTTTGCTGTGACACATCTCACCACAGAAAATCTGACAAATCTAACAGGACTTTTTCCAAATAGTCTTGATCATTTTTTGTTTTTTTTTGTTGAGTCGCCATGACGGTTCTGACTACATTTACAGCACAGAGGTCAGTGATGATGGTCGCTTGGATCAAATTCTTCCGCAGTGGCACCTGTTAGTCATTTCTCCCACATTTTGGGGCCCTGTGTGTGGAACAGTCAAACGACATGTCTGCACATCATGACTCGCCTCTGAACAACGATTCACTAAAAAAGGCGTAACAATATTTTGATAAGAGCAGGAGGAAATGTCCAAACGGTGTTTGTGTTGCTCATAAAGTTCCGACAGGTGCGCTGCTACCTGGGCAGCGAGGGAAACTCCACTGCACAAGCGGATGTCAGCCCTTTTTATAAACAAATCTAAACCGTCGGAGGCTCAGGCTGGGGCTTTGGGCTCCCGTTGGGTTCCTGAGTGACTCAGAGGCCTGAATGAACCATAGCACAAACATTGGTTTCAGATGGGTCTGAACTGATCACTGTCTTTGTAGGACAAGCGTGGGGGCAGACGTGGGAGCTCTGTTACTCACTTTTAACATTCTACCACAATGCTAGACTATGTGAAGTGCACAGCATCAGACTTTGCTGGGTAGTTTGGTGCTTTCCATGTCTTACCACAGTATAAATCACTGGACCCTGATTAACCTCAGCCCCTGCGCTCACATATGACAGATGTTGCTTAGAGGCTGATCCACCGGCTGCCGGCTTCGACGAGCTGTTGTCCTGGTGCAGAATGACGCAGGTATTACACAACATTTTCCCCAGTTATGACTGTGTGACATCACTAGCCCCTCCGAACGCTCACTGTTCTCCCAGTTGACGTGTGACACGCCAGCGATTGTCCGGTTGTGTGTAAACACGGCAAACAAACTGGCGGGCATGTATCCACACGCACTTCCACCGCCTGAAGTTCTGCTGTGCTCATGGAGGTACCTGCCACTGTGTGACATCACACACAAGTGTGTGTGCAGGTTCCTGCTGGCTGTGGGATGTTTGTGTGACCAGCATGGCGGCCCGTCTTGATCACAACGTAAGCCTAGGAAAAAACACCTTTGTTTCAGGACAGCAGTGAGGAAGCAGCCAGCACCAACAGGTGCAGCTGGCACAGCAAACACACCTGTCCAGGTCCTGCGGCATAAACAGTTTATGCAGGGAAAGTGGAACTTCCCTGGTGGCATCACAGGTAAAAAAATGGATTCCTGATGGGTTTAAATATATTTGTCATGAACCATTTATTCAAACATCAAAGTTTGGACCCCTAAAGAAAAAAGACCTTTTTGAATTTTTTGAAACTTTTAGATTCAAGACAGGAAAACTTATGAGCTGTGAGATGAAAAAGGAACTGAATCATGTTTCTAAATAATTTCTGTAAGGTGTTTTATTACACAC
The DNA here is from genome assembly GCA_023969325.1 of Oryzias curvinotus. Classification (NCBI taxonomy): domain Eukaryota; kingdom Metazoa; phylum Chordata; class Actinopteri; order Beloniformes; family Adrianichthyidae; genus Oryzias; species Oryzias curvinotus. The sequence goes on along the minus strand of CM043726.1, from coordinate 15,319,383 downwards.
ATGCAAAATAATCACAAATTTTAAAGAAGACAAACCCAAAAGTTATGCTTTAATTACAGAAATGTGACTCTAAGGTCAGTTTTGTAAGGGTTGAGGTTTTCAAACACTAGTTTTTAATAGACTGATCATTTACAAAACTGCTGGATGTTCATCAAAATAAGATTAGTGAGGAAGAAAGAGCAGGGAGGAGCAAGTTAATGGCATTAAGACAGTCATGGCTGCAGGGATATTCTCTCACTGCTGTAGCCGTTTCTTGAGATGTGGACAGGAGGAAAGAAAGACAGTTGTCTGAAGGTCCACTTTCCTGCTTGTGCTGGATCAAAGGTTGTGTTGCAGTGTGGACTGGGGGCCGGCAGTCCAGACTCAGGCCTGACGACGCATCACCAGGTGTGACACGGACACTGAAATTTGGGTGGGCTACTGGGAAATCCTCAACTTTTGCAGAATTGGTGTGATAAGGTCGTCAGGTTTTCCAGTGGAGGACAATGATGGCCGGTTAAAAATGACGCACTGTGGGGCTGCATTCCACAGCATGCCTGGTCAAAAGTTATAACACAGTCAAACTATGACCCAACTGCACTTACCCCCCATCTGGGTTACCTATAACCCAACATTTTTAGGGTGTGATTAATAAATCAGCATCATGATTCTTTTTTTTTTTTTTTTTTACTGAAAACATTGAAATGACAAGGATTTATCATGCAGTTGTATTTAAAAAAAGGAACTATTTATATAGCACTTTTCCTGCTACAGAGCACCTCAAAGTGCTTTACATAATTAAATAGCAATCATAAAATATATAAACAAATAAATTAAGACCCAACACATACACATCCCACAGAGACAGTCAACAAAAAGCAAAATAATACATGTGGAAATGTAAATGTTATGCTTGAAAGAGGAGTCTTGAGTTTTTATGTTCAAAACCTCCACGGTGGATGAGGTTTGACAGAGCTGAGATGAGAGCTCCCGCTGCTGCCGTCGGCGTCTAGCATCCACCTGTGGAACAGCATCAGTAACAGACGAGGTGCAGGATCCAGGATGCAGGACTCCAGCAGGCTTGGTGACAGAAACGTAAACATTTAATAACTAAACTCAGACATGACAAACCATGGAGAAACAAAAAGAGTGACAAAGCAGATGACCTGACCATGAAGAAGCGAAAACCAGAGACTTAAACACACTGAGGATCATGAACTGAAATGGAGACTGAAAGAAGGAAAACATGACCAAAAACCAAACCAAAACACGGTCCTCACAGTTTTTCAAAGTATTGGTATTATAGACCCTTCTATAGACAGGGATTCATCCGTCATTTAAAAACAAAGATGTCAGAGTCAAACCTCAAAGTGGGCGAGAAGAACTTTCACCCCCCCCTTCATGTTCAGATTCCAGAAACTGGACTTTAGAGTCTGACTCATTCAGAAAAAGGAAACAGTTATCTGTGGAAGCAGTGTCAGGCTGTGGATGGCTACTCATTCACTGGAAAAAGAATGTTTAGAACTATGAACAGCAACCTCAACGGATTGTAAGGTGAGATATTGGAGGTAGTAGCTGTCCCACAGTCTGGGACCATCTGTCCTCCGCCTCCACAGAGTCAGGTTGTCAGATAACTGTTCCACGGATCCTGCTGATGATCCCACTGAGCACTTGTGGGGTCAGGTTGGCTGTGCTACTCTGTTCCACAGTGACCAACACAACCAAAATGGTCTTGGTTAACCACACCCACTGCAGTCTGCATTTTGTTTCTGGCTTCATTGTTTTTCACAGGCGCCTTACTGTTAGATGATTTAATTGTGAAATTGGCTTTAGATATCATTTTTCCGGCTTCAATTGTCTATCCCCCAAACAACAGTCAATACCAGAAAAGTCTGTTTGGCATCAGAAGAGAAGATTTGGCAGATTTTGGTTCGCACAGCCCACAGACCCAGCTCTGCTGCTCATCCCACAAATTCATCGTCCTTTACAAATGCTGGGAAAAAAGATAAAACAGAGATTAATAAAGAGAGAAGTGTAGTGCCAAGAAGGAGAACATCTTCTACCAAACACAACTTTTCTCATTTTTTTCTTCTACATTTCTAATTTGGAACCGTTTCCACTCAAATCCTTCAGTTTAGTTTTAGTCTGAACACATGATCTTGCTGCCATGTTGTGCAGGTCAGACGCACAGGGACTAAAGGAATTTTGTTCAAACCCTGGAGAACTGCAGAGAAGATCAAGTTCTCCCTTCAATTTGTACAAACATGTGGTTGGTCGCACAAAATACTGTTAACCCTTTAACACCAGAGTTGTCATACATAACACACACTCTTTGATATACCATAACTCCTCAACCTTTCATCAGAAACACTTGCATGTCAGCGCAAAACTTTTTTTCTTCGCATCAGAATTTCGTTTATTGCATAAACATTTGAGGAGTTACGATAGTTGGAAGAATATAAGCTGCGGTGTTACAAGGTGAGAAGTCAGTTTAAAGTCTGACTGGTCAGAAAATTCTAGATTTTGTCTGAGCTGGAATCTGGATCTACACTGTATGGCTGCATAGCTCCAATATTGCTCAACATTCTTATTAGGTTGTGAGGGGCTGAAAGGTAGCAAGAGATAGTGTAAGCAGAGTAATGAGGGGAAGTGGGGGCGGGATTGCTCCGGGCCAACAGTCCCGCCCACAACTCAGAAGCAAATTGCCAATTAAATACTGCTGCTCTGCAGAAACTAAGTCCTAGAAAACAACACTGTTTTTTAGATTTTCACTAAAAATTGTATCATCATAATTATAAGACCACTGGAATACTTTGAATACATATGTCTAACATTTGTAAAAATGTCCAAAAGTCCTGCATGAAACAGAACTAAATCCCCTTTGAAACAGCAGAAAAACTCCAGCAAAGGTATTGTTAGATTTCATAATGATGTCCTGCAGAGAGACAACAAAGATGAACAGAGTCCCAAAGCTCAAGTTCTTTAGGTCGAGTCTAATGTCTATATAACTTCATTTTACAAGAAAAACTAGAAATCATAAGCACACCTAAAACAAAACCTTTCTCATTCTATTTTAAATAAAAACCATGTTCAGTTACAAACTGTGGTGAAAAGTAAAGCCTCAAAACTGATGCTAACCTGTTGATAACAGATCCACATACCACACTGGTTAATTGTGTTAATAAGTGGTGAACTGCAGTTCACCTGCTCAGGAGACATTAATGGACCTGTTGTTAGTCTGCCCCGTGCAACAGAGACCCATCTGTTTGCCTCCTGTAAATGATCATAAGGCCAGCAGCAAGTAACTAAATATAGACAGGACAAATTAAATTCAAATGACTCAGATGCTTAATGACCAAGGCGGTTGAGCTACCCCCTCCTTGGTGCCCCGCTCCAGCTGATCTGCCTTTGAGCAAACACAAATGCCGCACCAAGGACTCACATATTCCACTGGAGGTTGTCACTCAAACCCCAAACTGTCAGAAGAAGTAGACTGGGTGGCGTTGGGTGAGTAAAAAAGGAAGGATGGTGGAGGGAGGACAGAAAGGCTAATTTGGTTGGCAGAGGAAAGGAAGCTCTGTCATATCCAGGAGGAAGTGTGAGTCAGAGCTTGTACATTCCTGGAAGCTGATTCAGCTCTGGACAGGAAGCAGGAAACGCTTACTGCTGAGCTTTAACACGGGGAGGGAACGGATACTGTCTGGACCAGTGTAACTGTAAAAGGAGTCCCCCGGCAAAAAGGAAAATTAAAATGCATAGGAGGCTCATTTTGTTTTAGCTGCGATACAGGCGGCCAAGAGGAGATGCAAGAAAAGAAAATCCAGTGAGAAGCAGAAGAAAAGAGAGGTGGGGAAGGGCCGAGGGTTCTGCTCTGGGTCTTCCTCTTTTCTGTGAAATCCTCCCGTCTCTCTCTTGTGGAGCTCAATTCTCAGGTTTCACTCTGTCAGGCGCAGCAGCACAAACCAGCAGATCACAGCCCCACAGTCTCAGCTGAGGTGAAGTAAGCCCCACAGAAGAAGGAGAGGAGAGGTGCCTGCAGCACCATCTAGAGCAGGGGTGTCAAACTCATTTTAGTCGTCTAGTGACTAGTCTAGTCAGTGACTGTCTCCAAAGGGCCAGATATAACTTCTACATGTTACTAAATGTAATGAAAAATAAATGTAACTACTATTTAATGTTAAATACCTCATTATGTATTCATTATAACTTATTAAAATAACAATTACAGTTGCATAGAAAACATATGTTTGCTTGTTGATTCTGTCAGGTTAGGTTATATTGACATTGTTTAAGTCCTAATGTACAGTTGCCCAGTCCGATATTTCAAGTCTGATTCCCCCTAGATATGAATAAATACACACCAATTTTTATTTTTTATTTTAAGAAATTAAAAACCTTTATGCTCTCGCGGGCCACATAAAATGACATGGAGGGCCAAATGTGGCCCTCCATGGCCTTGAGTTTGATACATGTGATCTAGAGCATGGGTGCTCATTACGTCGATAGCGATCAACCGGTCGATGTTCAAGGACATGAAGGTGGATCGCAGGCCAGCAAAGATAAATAACCAAAAAAAAAAAAAATTATTGTTCTAAAAAATCTGCCTACAATACAGTGAGCGCAAATTCTGTCTGTTAACAGAAAGTCGCTACTTGCCCCACGGTACGTCAAGTCCACATGCCAAAGACATGCCAAAAACAGTGTGGAAACCCCTGATCAAGAGTTATGCATCAAATCCTCGTTGAAAATGAATGGTTACACCCCTAGTCTGCAAAGCAAACTATGTGATTAAAACTGTAATTTTTAGAAATTCAAGATATTTTACCAGGTTTTCAGTTGTGTTAACTTCTCTTCGCTCTACAGCTATTCTAAGCTTTTCTTAAAACCAGCAGTCAAGATTTTTTTTGTCTCATTAAGAGCTAGGATCTAGAAATAAGGAAATTATTATAAATTCTTTTGCTTCATACTTTTGACAATAGAGCACTTGATGCAAGACTTTAAAACAAACTAAAATGATACCTTAATTTTTGGTCCAATTTTAAGAATGTCATTTTAAGGTTTCTGTAAATGTTGACATTGGAAGCAAAAATGTAGATTCATGTTCTATTTATATAAACTGGTTTTAGATTTTATGAGGATTTATTAAGATGGGCCAACTTAACTACTAAGATGGTATTATAATTTTCTTCACATTTACTTTAAAATGTGTAATCAGAAGGACCTACAATTAGACTCATAATACTGAAAAAATTTGGGCTGTATGTATAACATTCGGTTTGAATTTAAGCTTTTTAATCGTTTTTTGAAAGCTTTTTGAAAGCTTGTGTGGAAATCCTTGTTTCTAGATTTTGGTAGCTTATGATAAGATTTCTTATTAAATAAAATAATTAATTGCTGCATGGACATAATTTATCTACTTTCTAGTGATTTTCTTCTTAACATTAGTGTCCCTGGTCACTGCCTCTTTTTGCAGTGAGGTTGAGACTGGATTCTGGTCTCATTGGTGGAGATCTCCACGTAACTTAAAGCCAAAGTTGGTGACATCATGACTGTCATGTGGGTGACGACAGAGCCCCCCCCTCCAAATTCTCATGAACAGTGAGTGAGACTCGGACTCTCATGGTCACTGCCTCTGGCCTTGCGATTAAACAGCAGTATGTTACCAGTTTCCATCAGGCTTCTCATGTACTTTGGCAGAGGAAGGAAGTGTCGTTGGCTGTTAATGAAGAATGTGTCTGGTGGTGTGACGACACAACAGGAACACAACAAAGAACAGCCACATGCACAACACTGTAAAAGCCACGCTCAGCCGGTTAGAGCGCTAGTACCACATGCACACTGGGTCCTTGTCTCACCCAAACGTTGTATTTTATTTTGCTATGAAACAAATTCCAAACCTCTTAAAACAGACAGACTTACTCCTTCTTTCAAAGCTGGGTTATCAGAATGGAAAGACAGCAGTGAAGGAAAGGGACCTGAACAGATGAGAGTGATAATCTCCCACGCACAAAAACTTTCAAGGTGAGGAGCAGACAGTCTGAGGCACCTCAGTGTCTTTGTTCAACGTCCTCCTTGTTTCTCAGAAGCAACTGCGGCAGAAATGTCTTCTCAGGTGGGACTTTCTACTTTGTAAGATGCAACATTGAGAGGGGAAATATCAGTGTTTCACACTTTTACTATTTTAAAAACAAAATCCATTTTGATCAGTTATTTGGGAACTTTTATGAGCTCTCAGATTTAAAGTTAGACATTTAAATTACTCTCATTACTCCCAAATGAAGCTAAAATCTTGTAAGACAACCACAAGGGGGCAAAATTCAACGCTTTCATCTTCCGGTCCCAATAGGTAACTGCAGAGGTGTGATGTTAAATGTTGTCAGTGGACTACAGGGAAGGAAAAATTCCTGGAGGGAGATGGTATCTCTGATGGGGGGAAAGTGGTGATTAGAGCAAACTAAAATATGCATATGGATGAAAGAAACAGAGGAGATGAGGAAGTGATGGAAAGGTTCAGTGTTCAGGACAGAAATGCAGAAAGACAGATGGCGGTGGACTTTGTTAAAAGAATGGAAAATCATAGGAATAGAAACAGTTTTTTAGAATATGGAGAAACACAGAATGGAGAGAGTGGCTCACAAATTGAGTACATTTTGTAGAGACTAGGGGTGTAGAGAAAAATCTATTTGATCATATATTGCAATATCTCATTTGGTGATATTTGCATCAATGTTAATGGTGGCTGCCTGGAGCATGGGGCGGGGCCCTTTGGGGGGTCCTGGCTCGTACCTGGGGTTGGGGCTGGGGGATGCCCAGAACTCCTGGATGGTGATGAGGTGCTCGGCTTGTCGTCCCCCTCCTTCTTTTCACATTCCATCATCCATTTTAGAAGAACATAAACACTCACCTGAGCACAGGTGTTAGCTCACCTTTGCACAAATAGTTTGCGTGATTGATTGAATGAAATATTTCACACTAGTTGGTTTGAAGGCATAAGTATGCGCGTGTGAATGATATTTGTATGGTGTACATGTTGACATGTGAACATTTTTGGAGCCAACAGGTATGTTTCTAAGATTATCAGATAGGCCCCGCCCATTCTATAATTGTATTACATCTGAACCTTACCGTAATGATAAACATCCAGCAACTTGTTGCTTTATGCTGCTTCATGGTTTAACCCCCCCCCCCCCCCCCTCTATAATCACCCTCCTATCCCCCCTCTCTGACATCCCTCTCTCTTCTTCTCTCCTTTCCTTTTCTGTCCGGTCCAACACAAAAGATTTTCAAATATGATTAAAATGAATAAAGTTTGGCCTCGATTACAAAAGGGGTTTATTCAGTCATTCCTCTGGTTTGTCAGAAGATTCATAACTCCTGTTGTTAAACTAAAATATGTCCAACACAAGAGGTCTTCAGCTCTCATCTGTCTGCCCAGCTGTTGGACAGGACAAGTTAGAAAAAAAAAAAATTCAAGATGAGTTTTTGTTTCAAAGTCATACTCCTTAAAAATAGAATTGTAACATTGTTCCGGTACAGTCCTGTGATGTGTCGCAATGAACTCTGATAAGGAGATAAGGAGCTTCCAAAGCAAAGTCATTGAAATTTTTCTCCAGAAGGAGAAAGTCAGTACTCCACCAGCCACACACCTCACTGCATGTCAATGATAGGATGGTGGTGTGAGGATGACTCTGGTAGTGAGGAAGATTAAAAGAACAAAAGCAGAGCAGAGGATGAAGAAGTGTTGTGTTGTTTTGAAGGGGGGAGTTGAAACAGGCTTTGGCAGATCAGGAGGTTACCAGTTCTTCCTTCACACCAAATGTGATTTCCGCGACCAATTCACATTGAATGCATGTCCAGAAATGGACATGGAAACACTGACTGTATATTTCATTCACAATGCATGGAACACACGAATGATGTTAAAAGATCAGATTTATTTATTTTAAAACGGATCTACAAAAGCATCAATAATCATGTCTCAGAGTCTGGGTTTATGAGATCATTCAGATACTCTCCCAGTACGGAGCTGAATCTGAAAAACGGTTACCTTCTGCCGTGTTACCGTCTCTCTGTGACCAAATTTGATGACTTGCTGTCCCACATTAGTCACAAAAGGGAAAAAATAAAATGAGAGTATCTTTTTCTTATCATGCATATTATCATATAATAAAGAAGAAAAACAACCGGCTTCTCCTCCATGTTGGTTTTGGAATCCACCTGCTGATCATGTCATTGAATACGTCACATGATAAAGCTGAGTCCCTGATTGGTTGACACAATGCGTCTTCTTTGCAAAAGTTCACATTTTTTAACTGTCATCACACTGCGATGACGAAATCGCGCTGCTGCCTGACCGAGGCGTTGCCCCCGACGCTTAACCCTTGTGCTATCTTAGATGACTTTGACATGTTCTCCCTACCATGACAAAGGTGGATAAAGGTGGAAAAATTTCATGTAATCCATGGACACCAGTGAAGATCACAAATCATTGAAAAAAAAAATGGTTCAATGCACTGTCTAGAGCAGGGGTGGGCAATTCCAGGCCTCGAGGGCCGGTGTGTCTTCATGACTTCCAGACATTGTTGCCCTACTCATGGCTGATTACCTGGTTCAGGTGTGTCCAGCCAGTCAGAACATCCCAGAGCAGTGTATGTTGGAAAACATGCAGGAATGCGGCCCTCAGTGTCCACCTCTGGTCTAGTGGGTCTAGATGACCCAACTCCCAACAGTAAAGTGCCTAGGATAGCACAAAGGTTAAACGCACCACATTAGCTCTGATTGTATCCTTTACGACATTGAAACTTTGAAACTGGACGCCCATGACGCCCATTCACTGCAAACGCAGCTTAAGATGACTGGAGAGCTACAGCTAAAGGAATCACAAGGACTGGGAGGTATTTTGTATTTTGTGTTTCATCTGAAATAACAGGATTTTTTTTAGATCAGGACTTGACTTTTTCAGGCACATATTCTAAATTTGGTTTGTAATTTAAGGGTGAAGGTGGAATTCTATTTCAGAAAAAAAATCCAGCTCTTCCTTTAGAGCTCATAAACTGCTGGTATCTGCAAGCTTTTACTATCATCAGATCATGGTGGTGTTTTGTACATGAATGCCTCAACAAAAGGCCTTTAGTCTCTGAACCACATGTACCACTGTGCATTGAGAATATAAATCCTCTCACTCATCACTAGAATGGCCTTCTTTGGGAATACATAGCTATTGTCACTGGATGACTCTAATCTACACAACTCTTCTTGGGTAGTTTTCCAAGTTTTTAAAGTTCTTCCTTACAAAGGTCAAGGTTTATTCTTTTTGGACTGGGTTAAGCCTTTAGTTCTGCTGCATCTTCTGCCTGCAGCGCGGTACAAATTGAGATGAAGCTGTCGTATTTTATTCCTCTTAGTTCCTTCTGCATTATCGTAAAAAAGGGAAAGTCCTTTGAACACTGCTTATGTTTCTAATTTGTTCCTCTTCTGCTTCTTAACTATTCTACTCCCAAATGTCTGTTTTATGTACAATTTTGACTTTCTTTTATGGTTTTTCTTTTTAATTGTCTTTTTATTTGTCTTTGCTCTATTGTTAAACTGTTTTGTTTTACGATGTGTCCTGCTGACCTCTTGGTCATGTCGCCCTTGAAAAAGAGATCTGAATGGGTCTTTTATCTGCTTGAAGAAATGTAAAAAAAATGAGAAAAGCAGACAATGTGACTAGAACAAAGAGACAGGAAGATCCTGCACATTTTAGCAGGATAAGATTTTGTAATAAATTGGTTTATAATAGTTACAGTTTAGCTTTTGCTTGGTTTGGTGTTTTTCTACGATTCTTCGTGTTTTAATTTGAGATGATCAAAGTTGTGAAATGGCCCTTTATAAATGAATAACATTAATTTTCAAAGGAATCAAAGGGAATCTGTGCGTTTTTGCAAGCGAGCTGTTGTCAATGTGTTGTTTAAGAACAAAAATGACATAGATAGTCCAAACTGACTATTTCCTCTTTCTGTTTTAGACCTTTATAAATGGTAATTCATAATAAATTTCATTTCTGCATTTTTCTCAATAAATGTAAACGTATTTTGTCTCTGTTTATCAAAACCACAAAATGTTCCCAAATAGTCAGATGTCTGAAGGCTACAGAGAGAAGCAAAAAAGGATCAATTGAAGCTCATTGTGAGATTTCACCACTGATGATATAATAATTCATCTTTTTATCAGTCGTTCAACCCCTCTTTTCTCATTTACCATCTTACACCTCATGCAACGTTACCATGCAAAATCTTCAGCTAAATTTAAACAGGTCTTGTTTGAGCCACTTATTTAATTAACCAGTGTGGGAATGTGTGTGAAAGTATTGGTGAATGGGACTGTGACTGTAAAGCATCTGGACCATAATCAAGTAGAGGAGTGCAGTTGTAAGTATACAGTATTTACCAGCCAGTTATTAATGTGGAAAACCCTGATGGAAAGGAAGAAAGGAGAGACGCAACTGCACTTCTTAAAATAAAACTTTGTAAAACATTTTTCTGCATCTTCTGACATGATACCCCACTTTATTGATGAAAACCCACAGCCCCGTCTCACTTCAAACATATATAACAACTGCAGTGTCTGTAACAAATGACATAAGCAATGTCTTGAATAGAAAACTGCATTGTGCTACTCTCTTTGTTTATCTATCAATGGCCTTTGACTCTGTTGATCTTCAGTTACTACTAAACAGACTAAGTAAGATTAATGTTGGTGGTTCTGCCACTGAGTGGTTTAGGGACTATCTCTCAGAGAGAACCCAATGTGTGTTTGTTGAGTCGATTTAGGTCCCTGTACTTTTATGGGGTTTCATGGCTGCCATCTATATGTGGATGACACTATCATCTGTGAATGAGCTCCAGTGTGCTTTCCAGGAGTTTCAGTTTTCTCTTTATCAGCTGAAGGTGGCCCTTAATGCAAAAAAGACCAAATTTAGGGCGTTCTCCAGAGATCGTTCACAAACAGGCTGGTATTCAAACTCTGGAAGGAGTGGTAATTGAAAAGGTCTGCCTACAGGACCCATCACTGTGAACCGTACTCTCTGCTTTCATGGCCTTCACTCAACCTCAGACGACAATGACACTAGCTATATTTCATGTACAAGGCGAATTGTGGAAAACTACTATCATACTTATTCCGTCTCCTGTCTTCTGCTAACAGTGGATACAACTCCCGCTCCTCACACTGGCTTCTCCTCTTTGCTTCCAGGATCCACACATAGCTGGAGAAAACTGCCTTTTCCTCTGCTGCTCCTCTCTCGTGGAATAGTGCTCAGAACTCTCTGTGACTGCAGGAACACATTTCCCTAGGTTGCTTTAAAACAAAGCTTTCTGAATGTGTGACCGAAGATTCTGCATGTTATTCTTGAGCTTATTTTAAATTGAATTGATGTTGTATGCCGATGCCTTTTGGCCAGGTTTCTCAAAAAAGAGAATTTATCTTAAGGGACTTCCTGGGAAAATAAAAGGTTAACTAAAATTAAAAAAATACATATAATAAATAAGGAGATGCATCAGTAAAAGATATAGAATTATACTAGACAAGATAGAATTATTTATTGTCTAATATAATAAACAATATACTGGTTAAAATGAATCATATCATAATATATTATTATTTGAAAAGTATGCATTTATTAGTCTGTCCCCAACTGCCTAATGCCTTAGTCCCTACTCCCCTTATGGGTGGATAAACTGGCAAGGCAAAAAACTGGCCAACCTGCGCAGGACACAAAGGTGGTCCGCATGAAATATCAAGGTCTTAAGTCGCTCAATAAAAACGGAGTGAAAATGTTCATACACACCTTTTTTTCTATGGACATGCAACACGCTGTGGTCAACACTGGTTGAATTTTTGGCTTAAGATGTCCTGAATTGATTTTAGGACAGTGAGTCGGGTCAAATTTTGGATTGTTTAAAAATAAACCAATATCAAACATCAATCCTATCGTCAAGCACTAATTATGAAAGGAATCAAATTATTGTTAAAATGAGTTGTTAAACCCATAACTACTCTGTCAAAGGACAAGAAAACCAGGGAGGAAAAGAGAACCTTTTCCATTTAAGCTATACTAATTAAAGAGCGAGATTAGAAGCCTAAGAATAAAAACACAAGAAGAGGGTGTTTTATGTTCAAACTTTGTCTCCAACAGTTAACTTGAATAGCAATAGAGGACGCTTACAAAAAGCAGCTCCAGAGTGTCTATTACTTCATTTTGATGGATTTGTAAAAACCTCCCAAGTAAAACTGTCAAAAGGATGCAGAAAAGGCTCAATGTTATGAACTGTAAACCCAGTCAGAAATGCTGTGTTACAGAGAAGACCCGTAAAGATGGTAGATGTGAAGATGAGAGGCCGTGAGAAGCCTTATAGATCCTTATGACGTGAACTCAAGATGCAGGTTTGGAAGTCAGGGATGTCAATTAAATCATTAATGTCTGTTAATGTCTGAGAGTAACTTTTCTAAGTCTGAGAAAGCTTCTAAGTTTTTTTTCTCTAATAAATATGCTGTCAAGCTAAAGAAGACTGTATTTATTTGGAGTTCATCGCTGGTGAAGCTGCAAAGCTCAACAGAAAACATGAAGCAAACCTGCTTTTGTCATTTCAGTGTGAGCCATCAACTGGAAATTTTGACAATTTTAAAGCCATATCTATCTTTAAGCGTTTTTATTTAATTATCAGATGGATGTAGATGCTATGTAGGTTAGGTTTAAACCTGCGTGATGAGCTCCAAACCAAACCAAAAATAATGTGAAATGGCAAAGCATCTTCAGAGAAGAGAGTAGGATGTGCACTCTGTAAAGTCCTTCAATAAAAGTCAGGTAGCTGAGGTTTACAGTAATGTATTTATTTTCTTAGTTATTCATCTTTTAAGACCATTAAACACATTTTGTTCCAGTATTAGAGCAAACATAAAGCATGGATTCATTTTTGATGTTGAGAAAATAAAGTTTACAACGTGTAGAGCTTTATTTCTCAGAATAGTTTCTGACCTCTGTCACTTACAGCATGTAAATCCCCTGCAGGTCTTTTTTGCATGTATAGGCCTCCTTCATGGGGAAAGTCCTGAGGTAGAGGTCACCGTGTGATTCTCAAATGACTAATTACAGCTGTGACGCAGACTTGACAGGGACTGTGTGTTTGTTCCCAGGGAGGCAGAACAGGGCCTCAGCGTTTTGCATCATCACCGTCACCTCTGAACAGCAGCACCTTCACCTTGAGCCCCGTCCACTTTAAAAAAGTGTGTCTGTATGTTTGGTAGAAGGCAGTTCTCCCTCTTATTTGGTTGTGGCACAAAATGTTTCAGCGTCTTCTTCACAGGTTTCTGTGGCGCACACGTCCTCACACCACGCACATCATAAACGGCTTATCAAAGCAACAATAAACCGCCCACACATCCCTCACATTACAGTCCATTAGCAACCATTTGCATTGTTGGGATTCTCATAGAGATGGATTTGGTCGCCTCCTGTAATATTCTCACATGGATTAGAGGGTTTGAATAGATCCAGACAAGACTTTTATTTCTGATCCTAATTTTGCAACGATTGGTCAATGTAATAATATGCTGTTTCTATAAAGAATAACTATGGGACCATGTGCAACACCTTTCAACCTTATACTGTACAGATAATATGAATAATATTGGTCAACAGCTTTTAATTTTTTTTAGAATTTATTAGTGGTGTGACGATTCATTTAAGCAACAATTCGATTCATATCATAATCAGTGGTTGCCAATCTGATTTATTGTCGATTTTGGTTCATTTTGAATGATCTGATTTACTGACCTAAAATGGATCCAGGACATCTTTAGTCAAAACTTCCACCAGTGTGACTCAGAGAGAAATACCTGCAGGTACTGAACAGTGAAGGTGAAAGTTTTCCAGATTCCTTAATTTCTTGGTTCCTTAACAATCAAGTGTAAATTAAATATTTGTATGAACAAGTTAACAAGAATTAATGGAAAATCCATTCACATTTTAATGTCCTAAAGTTCAACCCACTGTTGTTTTTCCACATCTAAATAATCCAAAGGGAACATTAGCAGAACATTCTAGCACACTGTATGGTCACACATCTTTGCTAAATTCAAAGTGTTTCCACATGATGGACGAGCATGATGGACTGATTATTTTTTGTTGTCATCACATGCTTGTCGTCTGTTATGATGGTCATTTTTACATTGTAGAAAAATAAACCCACCGTACCTGAATCCCAATGCTGTTTACCAATATCGCTATTATCGATTTATGTCAATTTGAAATGATTCTAATACTGGTATAGGTCGATTTGATTAATAACTCGCCTCAGACAGAACAGTCTGGTTGGATCATAGGAATAGAAATCGATTCATTGATTAATCGTTACACCCCTAGAATTTACCGATTTATCCTGAACCGCTTTTTTCCCCCTAGTTTTTGTTTTTGTTCTTACACGTAAACCCTTTGTGTAAATTTTTTTTAAACAAATAAAAAACATCCTCATTATGAGTAATGTTGGCTTTTTTAACTGCTTTTGCCATTTAAAACCTCTCGCATCGAGCATTACTTAACATTTTGCTTCATGAGAAAGCACTCACATCAGCATGCAGGCGAAAAAAGCTGTAATTATCCTTCCTAATGGTGTTTCGAGGGGAAAATTAGCTCTTTGTATTTTTATCCACTAGGAGCTGCTGAGCTACAAGCAACAATCCATACTTCTACTTAGATCTCCATTGAATGATGGGTCCTGATAGTGTTCTCTCCGATCAGTTGAGAGGCAGCCCCTACAACCTATTGGCACAAACATGTGTTATAGAAAAATACATGATATTTTAGGCTTTTTAAAATAGTGCTATAGAGTGCAACCACCTGAAAGCTCCATGTTTCATCTAACAGCTTTATCAACAAATAGAAATGAAGAAAAACCAAACGATTTAGGATTCAAAATTGTTTTTTTTAGTTTTCCACATGCAGATGTGGACATTATGTGGATTAATTTGGTTGTCATTGATGTCATAATCTTTCTGTTTAGATTATGTATATCCATTTTTACACTTTCCATTGTTTTCATATTTTCGACTCTAAACATTTTAGTCATTCATTCATTCATTTTCGTAACCGTTTTTCCCTTTCGGGGTCACAGGGCTGCTGGAGCCTATCCCGGCCACTTGTGCAAAGGCAGGGGATGCCCTTGACAGGTCGCCAGTCTGTCGCAGGGTAGAATGTCCACAATCACACACCCATTCACTCTCACACTCACACCTATGGACAATTTAGAGTTACCAATTAACCTGAATTGAAGCATGTTTTTGGATGGTGGGAGGAAGCCGGAGATCCCGGAGAGAACCCACGCATACACGGGGAGAACATGCAAACTCCACACAGAAAGGTCCCCATTTAAACATTTTATTTTTCCATTATTTTAAAGTCACTAAAGGTACTTCATTTAAAATTTAAGCACTTTGATTCTAACTTAAAAACAACAAAACATTATTATTTGAGCTATTTAGTCTGAACAGGTTAAGACAGAACCTGTAATTTAGTTTTAGCTTTATTTTTAACCGTTTTGTGTTATTGAGATTGTGAATTTGTCTCCTTTCAAAGAAAGAAATCCAGAGAGTCATGTTCATGTAAAAGATCTGAATCACTTAAATAATAAACCATAGCAAAAAACTGTACCTTTTCTCTTTCAATATCCTTAATACTTTATATTTTTGTTTATCATTTATTTCTGCTCATTTGAACCATATTGTGACCTTGTTTAACCCCTAAGGTGTCACATCTGCTGTAAATCTGTCTTTGATAAAGACAATCATTAAAAACCAACATCTTTTAGAATATAAAGACTTAGACTTGTTGGACATAATTTCTGCAGTGTGGCAGTAGTTCATTAAAAATTCTTGGCAGGACTGTTGGCGTAGAGCAAAACTCTCCCCCACTAGCTAACATCCTTTCACAAACCCAGCCTAACATTAGCAAAGCAACAAAGATAGTGAGCCATATTGGAGCTATCCAGCCGTACAGTTTTGAGCCAGATACCAGCTTGGATAAGAACAATGAAGATGCCCAGCAAATTTTCTGTCACAAATATGTTTTTCAAACTGCATTTTTTTCATCTGCTCCTGATTCACAATGATCGGACTAAAGAAATACTCAGAAATGCAATTTCAAGCTAATATGCGCCCTCCGTTATCAGAAAAAGACCACAAGAACATGTTAAAAACACCAAAAACAGCCTTTTCATCAGAATGGCTCTAAGGCTTTTCAAGCCACTTGGCTCCAGATTAATTCATGTTTATGTTCATATATATATATATATATATATATATATATATATATAAAACTAATTACCGGTATGTGTGTCATTTAAATTTCCCTTCCAACAGCGTGTAGAACAACAACTCATGGATGTAACTGTTGGTTTCGGGGCTTGGGGTGAAATGTAGTTTGTGATTTTCAGAGATGCTCGCCCAGGCAGAGATGCAGAGAGTGTCTTGTGGAGACATTGTGAAGCGCACAGTCCCAGGTGTGTTTGTATGCCGGCTGCAGGGAAGACACTGCTGTCCCGCTAATAAGGAGCCAGTCTGACAATAGTCTGACAGCCTCCTGACAGACAACAGCCTCGCTTTGTGCTGACTTACTAGAATATTCCTGGCTTTTTTTTTGCTTAGGGTTAACTCCCGGGACACTGAGGCAAGAATAAATCAATTTAGATTCTGCAGACTATGAGATTTCCGCCCCCCCCAAATATGATTTTCAGTCTCACAGAGGACAGCACAAGTCATTCAGCTGTTTTAATTTGAAATATTTCCTTTTTATTGAATTGTCAGGGTCAAACACTTGAGTTGCACTGACAGAATAAATGAATTCTTACCTTTGTGAACAACTGTGGGTTATAGCAGCTGTTTTATATTGCTAGCCAGAAACCCAGCAGACAATGTAGCTGTAGAATTGAAACACAGAAATCTACATTGTATGCCAGGTTCAGGACAAAGCAAAGGTCTCTTCAGGAGGGCACATGTTATCTTTGGCACAACTTCTTTACATTTTACAGTTTTTAATACAAGTAAACACAAAATAAACCAATGGCAGATGAAGGAGTGGAGAAAAAACCTTGACAAGGGCCTCTTGTGAAATTGTAACACAGAACATCCTGTGAGGGAGGGGAGGGGAGGGGGGCACAGGATGGACACCCCCCTTTAAACCTCAGCTGCCAGTCGTTGGGCTAGTTTGTACTGTTGGCCAATGAAGTAGTGTTCATGCTCAATCAGGAAGTAGGCATCGCCGTCAGAGACCCAGTAGCCAGATGTAGCTGCTGATCACTACACAGGATCTACACTGCCTACTGAGCAGCCGACGGCAGCCAAGAGGAAGAGGACGGCCTGCGGAGAGAACAGACAGTTCCACATGAATGCTTGAGAACGGGCGACCGATAAAAGAGTCGTGTTGTTCAAAAAGAGGAAAATCATGGGAAAGGTCAGGGGTGAGGATGGAATGAAGGGGAAAGTGGGGTGTGAAGGGTTGAGATCAAGCAGAGAGACGAAGAAGAGCCTCAGGGAGGGGAAGGATATGAGAGATTATGTGCTGACGAACATCTCCATGCCTGGCATTATCTGTCTCAGATTCCTGTCATTCTTTCCCATTAGCCCCCGAGGCATGACAGGCAGAAGCCACCACCATGCCGGCTCCACCGTCCAGCCTGGTCCTAACTGAGCATGCTCAGTCCGTCCTAATAAACCTCATTCAGGTGAAGAAAAAGGACAGCAAACAGAAAGAGCATCTTTTCTCTTTTTTATACCCTTGTGGTTGTTCTGATCAAACATACTTGGCTGACGACCACTTCAGTCGAATTTCTTTTTATTAAAGAAATGAAATCCAGCCTTTCTTCCTCTGTCATTACATTCCAGCATGGTTGCCTTTTTATTTGTCCTTTTCAAAATCTAACTGTCTATGCTACAGAAACAACACTGGCTTGAGCCGAGTTTTATTTATTCATCTGCTCCTGTCAGCTGGTAAACTATAAAAAAAATAGAAATAAGTTACAGATTCTTACCAAATTGGCAGTTATTAAATAAGCAAAAAAATGTGTCAATGGGGTAAAAATAAAGTTCCTATTCAGTAATACATGTTTTCAAAACAAAGATTATTTTTTTATTGAAAAACTTTCTTAATAGGATTATTTTTGACTTTTTTTCTGAAAACAAGGGTCTTTTTAATGTAAGATTCAATTTTTAAATTATGCAAAAGGATGTACAGTGATGTTAAAGGATGTAGCCTCAGACTCAGAGGAAATAAAGCTTCATTTAAAAAAAGAAAAGTCAGGAAGATGAAGTGAAAAAAAACCTTATGATGAGTGAGGAAATAAATGCTTACCTTTCTGAGAAACAGCTTCAGATCACGTGACTGTAAATTCCTGGAAGTTGTGCAGCAGAGGCGGCCAACCTGTAAGTACAGTACAGAAGCGTTTGAGAATCTTAAAAAGCTTCACATGGTATTCTCAGCATATAACAGGGAGAGCTGCGTGCTAAAGTTGCCAGCAGCACTGAATGGGCAGAGTGCAACGTTAGCAGGTCCAGACCAGTGAACTTGAGTAAGCTTACAAGGCTGGAAATAAGTTGATAAGGTCCTCTGTTTCTTATCACTGTCTTTTTCCACACTTTGGTGATGCTGCCACCACTGTGAGGCAAAGAGCTTGAATGTACATAAACCAATCAGTACTTTTTTCCACTGAAAACCTTTGATTGCTGAGACAAGATGGGAGTCTGAGCCAAACCGGCAGATGAGAGAATGAGAACAGTTTTCTGTGCAGGGCATGGCGGGTTGTAATGGTTACAGCTAACTAGTTGGGGTGTGTGTGTGTGTGTAACGGTTTGCAGTGGCAAGCTGAAAGGAAGAGGATGCACTCTCTGAGGAAGAGGTGAGGGCTGGGATGAGTGGGGAGGGGTGAGGCGAGGCGTGCCATTCCATTCCAGCTTTGCACGGGCCATGTCTATTCCTAGAGCGTGGCGGATGGCAGTTGATGTGGTTTCCTCTTAGCTGACTCGAAGATGACTGGCCTGACCACATCCACATTCTCCCACACACACATGCACAACACATACTCACAAAGTGACAATTGTGCGCATGTGTGCAATAAACACAAAGTCACAGAGGTAAAGAGGAACTGAAGCGTTACCTAGCTCCAGACTAAAAGTATATGCATCTGAGCAAACTTCAGTTGGACCTCTACCGCCAGTGACATGGGTTTATTGGGCATGTGTGCTATGTGTTGCTTAATTATGCATGGGCATGTGTGTGTGTGGGTGGGTGTGTAGGATGTGTGAGCTGGGCGTGGATGCTGCATTCCCTCGCTCTTTGCAACTCTATCTTTAAGGCTTCCTGCTCAAAGTCCGAACTCACCCAACACTCTCCAAAACAAAACAAAAAAGACTTTAGGGGTTCAATGAGGAAAGTAGGATCCAGTTATAAGCTTTCAAGATTATATTGATTTTAGAAAAACAAAACTTAGAATGATTGTTTTGTACAGTTTCACGTGCTTTTCACCAATCGAACTGTCATTCAAAATTCCAATAGCCAATCACATTTCAGATGTCAGCTTCACAGGTTCCAAACATTGACTGTATGAGTGAACTGGACTGAGTGATACCTTCCACCTCGCGTTCCAAACAGGAAGTACCTGCTGGCTCCACAAAGCTTAAATTTCATGGACTTCTAAATGGAGAAATAAACAGTTATTACTCAGTCAGAGGTTGTGCCCATATCCCCTTCATTACTCATTACTTAGTAGATTATATCGAGCGTTTGCCATTTTGTAGAGCTGTCTGAACCTACAATGTGAATCTGAAATCTGAAAATTTCCTATGAGTCTCTGAAAAACCAGTGTACATCAATGGTCACTGCATTGTAAATATATAGACCACAATGTGTTTGAACAATTTTTCACGTGAAAAGTTTTCGTAATCAAAATACAGCGGATTCACAAAATGTTCATATTTATTAGATTTTTACTGTATTTTGCGAAATTCGTGGCATCTTTTTTTGGCATAAATCAAATGGTTTGGTGTATGTGTCCAAATTTCTTTTAAAATCCGGGGCACTAGATAGTTCTAGATAGCACTATATCCTCGCTACTCCCTCACTACGATGGTTCTTTAGTAGTCAGGGAGTAGGAAGGGAATTCAGACACAACCATTCTATTTGTCAGAATAACAATTCTTGTTCTGCTACCTTTTTTAACATGTTCTTGATAATCAATTTTTTAAAGTTTTAAACTGACCTATCAGATGCCTCCATAAAAGTATGTGGTCTAGTATAAAACGTTCAAAGTGTTTGATTGACAGATTATCCTGGGCCCGCCTTCAAGTGGTAAAAGTGTGGACTTCCAACAAACTCACTCCTGACTGGTGAGAGTGGTTGCCATAGAAATGTTGACCCAGATGGACTCTGACCAAACACTGCTCACTGACGTCATCTGGATCCAACATGGAGATTACCATGAGGTGAAAAAATGGCAAGGGAGTTGACTTTATTTTGTTGAAGCCAGAAGTAAGTAATCCAGTTCTATCATACAGTCAATGGTTCTAAAAGACCTCTGTCTAAAGGTTTTGAAGGTCAACCAAAGCATCCAACAAAAGCTGAGTGTCTCCGTTGATCGTCTTTTCCAGATAGACTTCCATTACCCCTCCTTCACTGTTCCTCTTATGGAAGGACTGGACCTGGTCTTTGGTACAATGCCTCGTTTTAACGTTTAGAGCCTTTCTGTGAAGCCCCCTCCTCGTCTATGGACGAAAGGTAAAGGTTTTTTTTTACGGTAGAAAAGGAAGTTAACTCACTTTAAAGGTGGACTGATGGTGTCAACACTAACTTTATGTGAGCCTGACATACTGTATATGTAGACAACAAAGAGAGTGCGGTGTATGTAAGACAGGGACAGTTCTAAAGAATGAAAGGTGTCACTTTGATGAGTCATGGAAAGTCCTACACCTGGCTTTACATCTGCTGTCTTAGATTCAGTCCAACACAGAGTATATAATGTTGCAACGTCAGCTCTATTTGACCTGATATCTTAACTGCCTCCGCCCTCAACACCAACAAACTCATTGATAAAAAGCTTAAAGAAGATAAGTTGGCGGCACTCTTGATGACCCAAACATGGTTCCGTATTTGAGCTTCTGACTTTTGCTTTCAGGACCAAAACTCAAGCTGCTTGATGATCTTTTTGATCAGCAGGGATTTTGTTCTTCTTGCTTCAGTATTTAACTGAACTGAGACAGTTCCTCCTGCAGCAGCCGCTTTGAATAATCAGCCAGAGTGAGTCATTGTTACCTGATTACCTTCAGAAAACAAAAGGAACACCTTAAAAACGCCGCTCTGCGGGCCGTGCCCATTGATCCTGGTTTTCCATGACGTGCATCCGTCTCCACTACCTCTTTCTTAGACGCATGCACGCACACACACACACTGCCACTTATTGGAATTCAGAGTGAGGCCCAGGTAGGGGAAGTAATGTCCATATATGAGCAAAGGAAGAAAACAGGCCAGGTGTGTGCTCTTTGTACACTATTGGAGCGAATGTTCGTGAGCACACACTCACACAAAAACACACACAACCGTCAGTGGTGTGACGTCAAACTAATGCCACAATACTTTAAACGGTACAGTCTGTAATCAGATGTGTGCGACTGACTTGTTGTTGTATCAACAAAGACAAGTCATGCAAAAAAAAAAGAAAAGTGGAGAAATGGGAGAGGAAGTGAGTCAAGTCCCAGTTAAGCTTGTTCTTAACCCAGTTCTTGTTGCGTAACTCTGCCGGATGGTATGTCACCATGTCTTTCAACCTAAGACTGGTAGCGTTCCCCCCTTTCTGAAACTACGTGCATGAACTACCTCTCAACGTGGCTCAAGTAAGACTTGGAAAAGACCTTACTCTCATCATCACACCTCAGAGAAATCCTACTGCCAGTGCAAAGGTGCTTTTAAGGGAAATTTCTACCATAATCTCCTGACGTGGAAATAGGGATTCTGACTGGAAATGGTAATTAGGACTTCACTTTAAAATTCAAATCAGACATGAAAACCCTTCTGAAACTAACTAAACTAAAGCCAAATTATTAAAAAAAAACATACTTTTAGAGGAAATATCTTATTTTAATATTGTGATAAAATATTGGTTGTTTCAGTCTGTGTGTATGTTTAACTGTACACACAGCATGACATGAAAATCCAGAATTCAAACAATTAAGTTCAATATTGTTTTTACAATAACTAAATTACCTTTAAAGTCTCATGTATTCACATTCCTCCAGTTATCAAAGGAGATAAATGATTGAAAATTCTATAGAATATTTAAATATTCCATGAAATTAATTTATAGCAGGTGTTTTTATTGACTTGATTCTTTTTCAGAAAATAAAAACATTTACCAAAGAGTTGAAATATGTGGATAGAAAACATACCTTTAAAGGAATGAGAGTATCTAAAGAACATGACAGCTGTAACACAAGTTAAGGTTTGCTAAGTTGTTCCCGACATGAGGACTTGTGCAATCATCTCTCTACTGTTTAGCAAAAGGAAGTTTTTATTGCATAAATGCAAAACTACCTCGAGCAAGTGTCTTGTTTATGACAACGTTTAGGGTTCTCTTGTTCTTCTGTCTCTCATTTTTGCTTTCCTTTTTATAATGGTTTAAAAAAATCTTGAGCAAAAATTCTTTCTGAAAAATGTCTGAAGCATTTATCATTCTAATCTTTCTACCAATCAGAAAAGACGTAGCTCTGATCTTAAAGCATATTTAGTATTTTTACCCCTTGTGCTATCCTAGGCACTTTAACATTGGGAGTTGGGTCATCTAGACCCACTAGACAGTGCGTTGAACCTTTTTTCTTCAATGATTTGTGATCTTCACTGGTTTCCATGGATTACATGAAATCCTCTCCACCTTTATCCACCTTTGTCATGGTGGGGAGAACACGTCAGTGGTCATCTTGACCCCATAGGATAGCACAAGGGTTAAATAAACATCCTTCAGAAAACTGTACAAAAACCACACAAGCCTCAATGAGAGAACATCAAAAGAATAAAGAAATACATAACTCAGAAGCTTTCAGAGACCTCTGATTCTAAACTGGGACAAAGCATTTCTTGGAAGCAGAAATCGAAATTAGAGATGGATTCAGATATTTACAAAGAGCTATAAGTCACTGAGTCACATGTCCATTTGAAGTAAAATGTGTAATATTTAGATCCATTAGAATGGAATAAGTACCTCTCTTCATTCTGTCAGGATCCATATCCGAACAACTGCAAAACAAACTTCAAAACTCAAAATTCACAACGTTTCATCTAAAATTTTGCACGACTGATTATCTTAAGACAAAGTTTCAGCAAAGTGACGTCACAGTAAAACTGAAGTAACATTAACATTAAAGACAACGTAGTTTGCTGTGATTCTCTTTCAGCGGGGCTCTAACTTACTGCTTAGCCCTGTAAAGCCTACAAACGACATCAAAGAATTGACAGAAAATTCAAATATATTGGAAGCAATTTGTTGAGCAAAAACATGTTTTTATGAGATTTAGTTAGTGTCATTATTATCTATTGGGTGATCTGGTGAGTTCATTTCTCATAACAATGTTAGTTTAAGATGTAAAAATATTGACATGAGTGTTCAGGAAAAAAAAATCACCAATTTACCCACTGTCTCACATTTGATCCACATATTTTTAACATGATGTTTAATAAAGAATTATCAACAAATGTTTTTTTCTTTTAATACTCCAAGTAGTTATTTAAACTAAAAAACAAAAAACAAAAAACAATAGATGAGTTATTCTCACAATATAGTTTTTGATAACTTGCTAAACTTTTCCTGCCAAAAGATTCAGATTTCATTGAGGCAGCCATTTTGAAATGAGGAGGAAAAGCCCTTTTACTGCCTCTAGTGGAAAGATGACGAATAACAGGGCAGAAAATATGAACCAAGTTAAAAACAATGGATTTATAAGGAAAGTTTGGCTCATGCTAATGAGATGGGGGGGTCTCACACATGCCTGTATCATATATGATATGAATAGATTTACAGGGTTAGAAAAACTCAGGATAAGTGGAGGGTATTTCCTCTTCCAGAATGGCACGAGGTTTTACTTATAGTAATCACAATGCAACCTGAAACGTCTGTTTCGTCATGTTGACACAACATAGAAAAATGGAATGGAAGCAATGAAAAGAATGCTCTGCTTGATTCATGCCGTGTGATTTGCTGACCCGGGGGACCAACGTGCATGATCAGACTTTTCAGCTTTCATCATGGCTGCTGTAATCTGAAACCAAACTCAGGGTTACATTCAAGATTATTGAACCATATATTTATATGTATAAAGAAAAAAGGGCTAAACCTGCTACTTAGCTGCTTGACTTATATTTAAAACAGTCGATGTACATTTCCAATAGTTTGAGCTAGGCAACAACACATGCACATACATTTAAGTACCAGTGAAGGTCAAAGGGCTACACTGGACCCCTATGCAGTACCACTTATCTGACTTTGGGATCTCTTAGCTCAGTATCTGTGGGGTTTTTATTCCTGTTTTGGCAGCAGTTAGCAGTGAATCATTGTTTTGAGCCAGCAACTACAAAAAGTAAAAAGATTGAAATGGAGGATCTGGAAATTTGCTGTTGCAAAATTTTGCCCCGGAAGCTGCACAGTCGCCCGGTTGAATTGGTTCCTGCCAAGTTGTAAGGGTGATAAGACAAAAGGGCAGATTCCACGCTAATCTCTGCTCAGGAATTTTATCTTCTTCATCAAGATACCTGCCACGCATCTTGCCGCCAATCTTCTCGCCAATCTTCTCTCTATGACATGCTCACACCGGAAAAGCCGTGAACAGATAAGCTTGTGGATCCATGTGCTTGGATGTGACAACTTCTTATCACCTTTTACTCTCACTCATTCTTACTTTCTGAAGACCGTCACATTCTTCTGAAAACATAAACAACTACTGGGCCGACTCTTGAGGGAGTAGAAACGGACGGCAGTAATCTTTAATGAAGGAGTGGCTGTCATTGTGTTGCAGTAAAAGAAGAAGTTTTGGGATGGGCTGCTGGCAGGCGCCAGCATGGTTACGGCGCCGCACTTCAAAACCACACAGCAGTTCTTCAAGTTCCAGTTCCAACAAGTGAGTCGTGAAATTTGAAAAGAACGTTTTACAGACATACTATGAACAGAAACAGCAGTGCTCTGTCATTCAAACAACTCCCACAACTCCACTGCCCTGCGTTTTTGAGAGGCGGTAACTGGAGAGAGACAGCCAATCACAGCAGCTGTCTGCAGTGTCCATTCATAAAGAACGGCATCGTCCACGCTGGATGACATTCCCTACGCGCTCCGTTCATTCATGCCCTCTGACGGGCAGAACGGATCTGTGCTCTGTGTCAAACCAGCATCAGAGAGAAAATGTAGAATCTTTGAATTAAGGAACAAAAATGTGACTTTATTTTTCATGTTACGCCATAGTATTGTTTTGTAATTATATTTGAAGCAAAACTCATTCACAAACTTTAAAAGTAAGGCAACCCTAACGTCAGAGCATAGTCAGGCATTTGCTCTATTTTTTAAATATATTTTTAAAGGAGTCTGCTAACAAAAACATACTAAAACAAATGCTCCTTCCTGGATCTACAACAGTTTCAGAGCCCTAAACTCTAACGTCTAACATAACAAACAGCTCCAACTCCTTGGTTTTTTCGAAAACTTACCCGTCTGAGTGAGTTTCCTCTTGGCGTTGGAGTGAGGGGAACCCCCTTCTCCTCTTCCTCTTTCAGAGTCCCCGGCTTCACTTTACAGCCATTTGTTCCAACAGAGAGGAGAAGGAAACTTCTGAGCTGCTTCTCTCCCACGTTACTCTCCACAACTGTGACGCTTGCTGTAACGCTCAAGAAGACTTCATCCTCATCCCTTTTATCTTTTCCTCCTCCCCGCTGCATTCTTCTGAGTGTAATCAGTAACAGACTCAAAATGACAGCAGCAGCAACCGCCTCTTTCCCTAACACACTTTCTCACATGCACAGATAGTTTGTGAGGCTCCCTCTGGGCTAAAGGTGCTTTCCCAGAGCAGCCGTTAAACTCCCTACGAGCCCCCACCACACAGACGGAGTCGGGCAATCACATGTTTCTCAGCGGTCTCCTTTAGCTCTTCCTGTCACACTCCCCTCCTCTCCTCCTTGGCGCTCTGACACTGACCGGCTTTCACACACTGGCAGGTCCTCGCTCTTATAGATGCCGCTTGGGGGGGCTGAGCCTGCAGCAGCAGAGGGCAGTGTCCTGTTACAGCTCTCCATTGAGGTTAGGGAGAGGACATCCATTGAGAAAAAAGGAGAGGAGGGAAGTCTTTGGCTGAATGTGTATGTGTGTTTGGGGGGAGTTTAGGGTCTTTAAAAGCAGGAAACTCCTCCTGCCGGGGCGTTGCGAGAAAAAAAGGGAACCCATGTCTGAGTGAGGAAAAAGGAGGACCCACATAAACAAATATTTCAGCTGCTGCTCAGTTTACATCAAGTTTAGAAAGAGAAAGTATCAGACCATAAACCAGCCCAGGACATCTCGGGGACGCCCCCCGTCCCCCCAAAAGGTCACAATCGCCGCTCCTACTGACATGTAGATCCCGTCATTTTACCCCACACCTATGGATGCCATGCCTGCCAACCACACCCATGAGCAGCCCCTCCCTGCCCCACCCCCCCCTTCCTTACTCCTCCTTAACAGCCCGTACGCACCCCGGGCTGGGCGGGCCGGGTTAGGGTCTCGAACTTTACTAATCACGTTTCTGGTTTCTTACTCACAGCAGGCCCTGTGACTCACACAGTACACACACAGAATATGGTGCACAAACACAAAATTACGCACATAAAACCAGGCCCTAAAGTGGAGTGAAACTGCTCCTTTTTGTCGAGCTCCATTCAGAACTATTTTAATACCTCTCAGTGAGTCATGTAATAGGCAGAGTTGAGCAATGTTTGACCTACTTGTACAGATTTCTTTTCTGCCTTGTCACTCTTAAAAGCTGTCTCTGAGGTCAAAGGTTGCCTTTAAACATTGCGCTTGAAGATATTTAGAAACAAAATCCAAACTGCATTTTCCAAAATCAATATAACCGATTAATTTATCTAGAGCTGAATGCATATTGGTAAACCTTTTGTCCAATTTTTTTAAAATAACATTAGTAACTGCTTCATCCTGTTGATAAACTTCAGCAGAACAAAGCTGTCATGTGAAAATGGAGGCTGAGTGGGCGCGTGTAAATCTGTGCCTGAATCACAGCGACTATGGGTTTCTGCGGGTGCAACAGCAGGCTGGATGAGTCAGGGTGAGACGCAGAAGCTGAATCCAGACCTGCCAGCAAAGCTCTCTGCGGGGACCACGGAGAGGCTCTCTCCTCCAACTGGACACACCTGCACCCCTAAACTCAGCCTCGCTGATGCAAACCACTGTCACACACAGCTTTTTATCCAAAATATTTGTGAAAGTTTAGTCAAAACTGCCACAATTATAATATCACATCAAGAGAGTGCTAAAATGCCTTTTTATGTTTTAAATGTTCATGTAATAGCACTATGTAAAAGTCACCTCCCTACAAGCTTAAATGGTTCAGAGATCTTCAATTTACATAATGATGAAGAAATGCTTTTATAAATAAAGATGAGGGTCCTAGTAAAGCCTAAAAGAGAAGGATTATTTCTGATATTCTGCAAGCGGTGTCCAATCTACTACCCCAGTTTAAGTTCAAAATAGTTTATCAAACTATGACCCTAAAAGCATCATCACCCTTTGGGAAAGATGGGAAAGAGAAAAAAGAAAGATCCTGAGATAAAATTGAGACGTTTTTCATAATGAGAGGAATTTCACTTCAACAGTTTTAATTTTCACTAAAACCTTCATTTAACTTTTGGTTTTAAATGAAGTATCATGAGGACTTTTATCCAAAAAAGCAAGAAAAATGTGAGTCAGTCTATTGTGGGCCAAAACCGAGCACTGCCTGCTCGCTTTTTTTGGGTGGATACAAGGGTGGAGATGAGTTTCAACACACATGCTCGACAGGCGGGGGCCCCTTTCGTCTTGTCACACACACAGACACACACACACATACACAATGGAGATTGCAGGGGAAAGGAAGCTGGGGATTCCTGAGATTCCTGTGGACAAAAAGGTGTGAACGAAAAGCAGCCGAACAGCCTGGGAATTCTAGGCTGCTCTGAGTTTAATGGTGGACCACAGTCGCTGGCGACACACAAACCAAGATGAGAGTTGAAAGAGCAACAGTCAAAGAGTTTAAGCAGCAAAGGCAGCTGGGGAGAGCAGGAGAAATGAGTGAACTGTCAAAACATGACGAGGACAGATGCGTTTTTCATTTCTCAGACTGTGGAATCTGTCGCTTGTGCTTTCAGATTTGCCGAGAACAAATGTCCTCAACATTTCTCAGGCTCAATTTATTGTTTTAGCTGAACTAATATTTCAGGAGTATTTCAGGAGTAATGCTCCACGTAATAGTTGGTGAAAATAGTGGACAGTGAGGGAGGGGGAAGGTTCCTCAAGGAAAAAGCATTACAAGCAGAATGGATCTGCACAGAAGAGCAGGTTTCAGTGATGATTCAAAAGACAGAAGTGACACAAAGAATAATCCCCTGCTTTTGATCAGGCTCAAAAAAGGATAAATTAAATGACAATATAGATGATAAAATAAAAAGGATCATAGAGTGATACCATGTTTGAGATCTTAACAGACATTTTCCACATGTCTTCAAGACCAAACAAATATTAATTTAAATTATTAAAAACACCTCAAAAGTGGTAAAACATATATTACTAAATGTTGCTGGCAGGATTAAAAATAGGAGCATAATCTATAGATGTCATCTTACAGGAAAGCCTCCAGCTCCATACTATTTCTGTCTCCTTTTTTTAAAGTCTTGAGATCAGAGAAGAAACACCAAAACCTCTTCACATTGAAGGCCATCCTTCAATGCGGAATATTTGGATATTTGGAAAAAAAAACACCTTACTGATTAACATGTTTATACAGTCACAGGACTACATTGGATCGACATATTTTTTTTGTCCTAAAAACACAGCTTATTAGCGATCATATTTCCTGAAGGATTGTGCCACTTGGGTTTCTTCTGTTCTGCATAAAAGTAAACATTTCACCTTCCAATGTTGGGTTTGCTTTCACAAACCTCAGATTCAGGTACCAACAAACCAACAGTAACATCTTCAGAGAGCAACATAAAGAACAAATATGATAAAAGTCAAAAGTCCATTACTCCTCTAAGAATATTTAGTTACTGAGTGTGTGCTCCTCCAAACTTAACTGCATCTTCAGCTCTTTCATGACATTTTTTTTTTTTTTTAAGATTTTTAATGTGGGCTTTTTTTCTGCCCCCATCACTGAGATTATTTCACTCATCTGTTTGGTTAACTTTTGCAGTTAGTCCACAGAAGATCTGTTTGCATACACACTAAAGTGAACTGCATCAGAGTTCATTTGCAAGTGAGCTTGCACATCTACTTGGACCAAGCTTTTCTTTTTTGAGGGGATAAAAGATGAATGACTTCTGTCAAACTTCAGTTAAAGTGAGGTATCTTAGAATTAACCAAACGAGGAGTAAAAAGCTGGTGTGAATTCACCTGTTTTCTATGAATTACAACTAAAGGAAAGGTGTATTTACATAAACAACGATAATGAAAAGATATTTTAACGAAGCATACCATATTTTCCACAATGTAAGGCGCACTTAAAAGATTAAAGAATGACAATGCGTTTTTTCCGGAGGACTTTATAGATGGATTAATTTTATTTGTGCTTACTGATGTAGAAGTGATTTTGAGAGGTAAATGGTTCTCTGTCAAAATGTCAGTCTGTTTTTTTTAAAGTTTGGCTGTTATTATTAATGTGCTAACACAGCCAACGACTGTGTTCATTTTTATGTATTGCTAACAAGATTGGGAGTTAGCTTAGGGACAGTGACATTCATTTTAACGGTTCCAGCCAGTTTTTCTGTGTGTTGAAAACAAGGTTGAGAGTTAACCTACAGATATTGTAAATACGCCAATGCGTCTAACGTGCAGCATGTCACAGACAAGTTCTAGAATTACTGTGAACCCAGTTAATAAAGTGACTGACTGACGGACTTATCTCTGACTCTTGACTCGGTTAATGCACCTTTTAGCTCATAGGGGCTTAAATCTTCTTCCAATTTTATATATTTATATTTTTATATTTATATAAATAAATATTATATTATTATTATTAATATTAATAAATATTATATTTTTATATTTATATATATATATTTTTTTAAAGTTGTAAAAAACTTAAAAAGCATAAAATGTCCTTAATTTTGGTGCATTTGCAACCTAAAGCATTTTTCAGTGCTGTTGTTACTCCTTTAAATGTGAGGTGGGAATTTTTAAATAGAGTTTATACAAAATCCAATGCAACAAATAATAAAAGTGTAATATTTGTCACAAAGATAAAATAAATGGCCGCCTAACAGTGTCAGTAAGATCTTGTTTCTAATGTTCTGTGGTCCGCTCAATTTAAAGCATTTAAAACGTGAGGCTTTTTTTTATATTTAAGCTAAGTTGGCACAAGAAGTTTAAAGGATTGATTGAAAAAAAGAGCTAAGACTTAAAACTGTCTAAATGTAAACCTGTACGACTCTCAGTTTCTTCAGATGACACTCACACACGTACACACATGCACACAAAAGGGTTTGTCATGCATGCACCTGTCTCTGTCAAACTGAGGCTCTGACAGACAAGAACAGACGTAGCACCGACGTCATTTCATTCATCAAAATGAAACCCACACCCACACACAGCTGAGGGAGGGTTGTCTGCCATATTTCTTTCTTCTGTCCTTGGTTGGTAAGATGTGTGTGCGTGTGCAGGCTTGACACTGACTAGATCAGGCCACCCCTGTTTGTTGCATGCAGACACAACTATGACGTCACAGTCACGCTAGAGAGGCATGACTCCAAGTCTTATCTCGATCCTCTTTGCTTGTTTTGCACACTCTGGGCTGCCCCGCTGTGACGTGAGCGCTTGCGTTCGTCACCCTGTGATAACCCTCGAGTTTAATGACACGCAGGGAAACCTCAGCAGCCATCCAACACACACACACCTCGGAGCGCACAAGAGCGTGCACGGAGGCTTGATCTCTGATGCATGTTGGTGATGCTTGAATTTTCCATTACTTGTGCAAGAGGCTCAGATGACGTTACACACAAATGCTTCCATTGTGATGCAACGCTCAGCTACGGGGTTAAGCTATATTAGGCTTAGCTGCCATAGCAAAGACATTTAAAGCATTTCAGGAGAGTCTTTTAGCTGCTGCTATTTCTGGCCAGTATTTGGCTGAGCTACAATAAATTTTGAGTGAATTTTGAAGCAAAATTTTAAACTCACAAATGAATATTTTTGGTGTTTATAACATGTTTAACATGGCATTTTTCTCATGATGGAGGACATATATAAAGGAAATCTGGCTTAAAATAGCTTTTCTTGGTTTTTTCTTTATTCAAATCCTTTGTAAAAGATTGTAGTTGGGACATAGAGGCTACAAAGGAAAGGTTACAAGCTTCTAGCTCCGCTCCATTCTGATGCATCCACTTGTAGATGACTAGATCCACAGGAAAGGGGCAGACTGACTCCACGCCAACAGTCCCGCCCACAACTCAGTGGTGAATTTTTAATGAACTACTGCCGCTCTGCAGAAATTATGTCCTAGAAAACAACGCAGGTTTTTTTTAGATTTTGGTTAATGACAGCATAATCATAATTAAAAGACAACTGGAAACACTTTTACAATAGTGACGTTTAAGACATTTTAAAGGTACAGGTAAGAAAGGATGAACTAGAACAACCTAAATGCCACTTCCATACAGTTGTGAGACATAATTGTAGAGCTGTCTTTTTGTTTTTTTGCCACAAGAGAAAAACTATCATGTAAAATTGTAAAAGCTTTTAACAAATCCAAGTGGCTCATTTACTTTTACTCTCTGCATGGAGCAGCTCTTCTGTTTAGGTGCACCAGAATCAAATAAACCGATAGATCTTGTTTTTAATTAGACGTATAAGCCATTTTTTGCAACTTTACTGATTTGCTGAACTCATAAATGAACTAGGGGAAACCTTAAACTAAACATTTTATAGATGTAATGTTTGTAAAAGTCAGTGAGGGTAAATGATCCTCTTTTTTTTCTGTGACCAGACTCCTCACTTCCTCTGTCCTTGTTTAGTGGCGTCAGACAGGGAGACAGCCTTTCCTCCACGCACTGTGGACCACATGACGGTGGGGACTCTGGCCCACTCGCACCATCTCAAAGCCGAAGGCCCTGCCAAGGCGGTGAGGGGTCACACTGAAAGGAGAGTGTGGCTTTTTCTTTTTTTTGTCTGAGTGTCACACATGAGCTCCCCTGCTGGCTGGTGGCTGTCACTGACAGCAGACACCCTTATCCAGACGCTAAGAGCAGGATAGGAGTTAAGCAAAAGAATTCCACTCTCCTCTTTCGCTGCCTTTCCTGCTCTCACTTCCTCCTCTTTCCCTCCCATTCCTCACCCACCTTCCTTTTTCACTCTTACACCCTCCAAACATTTCCCGCCTACGCCCCCATGTACTGCTGCTCCACACCTCTGGGCCAGTACCGCCTCAGCCCACTCTCAGCTCCTACGCCCTGAGACTGGTGGACTCCCTGTGGTCTTCCTGGAGAACCACCTTCCATTATGAGCAGAACTGGTCCAGCCCAGAATTGCTGCTGCAGAGCTTATTGTCTCGAAACCTGTTAAATGGAGCTAAAATAACCTCAGACGTGTGTCGCAGTGAAAAGAAGGAAAAGAAGGTAGGCACCCTGTTATCTTTGAAGTCAAATCAGTTTTATACATCATTTGCCAATACAAAGAAGATGTTGAGGTTTAGCAGTGAAAGCTGCTTCATCTACAGATGGAAATACAACTAAAGAAATCGATCATATCATTGAAAAATGCCTCCCTTCAATAAGCTCCAAACTGCACCTGATTAATTTAATAACTGATCATCGTGTTGATGGCTTCCTGACATTTTACAGACCTCAGAATTCCCGTTTATTTCTTTGCTCATCTACCAGCTCTGCACAAAGTTGCATGAAATGCAACATAGTATTTTGTATATTTGTCATGAAAACCTGTTCAGTTTCTCTTAGTACTGAACGCCTTTTCTGGCATTTCTCATTTACAAAAGACTCTAAAATGACAGATTTCACTATTTTGACCTAAAGAGCTAAATATATTAGCTGATCAACGAATAGTTGCTCCACGAAGCCACATGGGAAAAAGGGAAAATATATATATTTTTTTGTTTTAGTCTGTGTTGCACAGACACAGAACAGCTGGACGGCTACAAAAAGCCAACTCAGGGCAGTTTCAGAAAGAGAAAAAAAGCCCATCAGGTCAAAGTTGTCCACTAAGGAATTGTGAAACTTGGTGGACTTTGCTATCTGAGTTGTGTCTTGGCTGACTGTGAGCCATCTGTTACAGCAGTGTTGCTCTGAACCATGACAACTGGGAAACGACGCACCATGCAACGGACGGCTTTCTTTGGTCTGCTCTTATCAACATAAGATATAGCAAACTGTTTTATTGTATTTTTCTGTTCTGTCTGTTAAGTAGAATTCTAATAAAGGTTATTATTTTTACCTATTATCTACACTGCAAAAACGGAATCTTAAGAAAGTGAAAAGACCCTTGTTTCAAGAAAAATTGTCTTGTTTTCTGTCTTGCAAGACAAAAACTCTTATCAAGAAAGTGCTTGAAAAG
Source organism: Oryzias curvinotus (assembly GCA_023969325.1). Lineage (NCBI taxonomy): Eukaryota > Metazoa > Chordata > Actinopteri > Beloniformes > Adrianichthyidae > Oryzias > Oryzias curvinotus. The sequence goes on along the minus strand of CM043726.1, from coordinate 15,285,556 downwards.
CAAATTTAGTTTGAGAAAACATCTTATAGTGACAATTTTTTCTTAAAATAAGAATTCTTGGTATGTCCATTTTTCTTACCCCATTGGCAAGTTTCTTTGCAAATTTAAATAAAATTGTTTACAGTTTAAGAATATTTTTACTAATCTCTAGGGCCCTGTTTTTGCAGTGTAGTCTTTTATTTTGATGCCCACTTTCTGTTTTTTTCCATAATGCCATTCCGAATTTGTACTCTGCTTGAGTGTTTTATTACATCCAGCAGCCTGAAGTCCATGAGGATTTCTCTCGTCTACCAAGTGTCTTTGAGCCACTTCTATTTCTGACCATGTCTGCTGCCCGCTAAGTTAGGGAGCCACTGCTATAAGATCGACAACATCACCCTACTCAACCCAAATATCTGAGTCTGTCTCCAAATATCCGGATGAGGTTTTGCATCTGAAAACTGGACTTTCTTTCCATCGATTGTGTCTAACCAGATCTTGCCCAGCTATCCGGTTCTGTCCTTGCCTTCCATGTTTGTTATCTTTGGATTGTTCAAGTGAATTCCTTGCAATAAATGATCAACAAATGTTAATTATATGCAAATAAATGAGTGAATTTTCTGCACTAGAAGGTGTACTAAAAAGCCTTCATTTTGTTGAAAAAAACCACAGTGCACCTAATTCTGGTTCTGCTTACTAATAAAGTGTGACGGATGAAATTATCTATGATTCTTTTTCACTCTTAATATGTTTTAATGTTTGGTGCACCTTATAGTGTGGAAAATACAGTAAACATTCACACAAGTAGTTGTAGTATTGTCAGGAGAAATGGATGCTGGCCTTGATGTGCAAATCACACCAACAAAACATATAAAATATCACAAAGACCATTAAAAAAGCAAAACATTCATTCATTCATTCATTCATCTTCTTCGGTTTGTTCCTTTCGGGGTCATGGGGCTTCTGGAGCCTATCCCGGCCACTTATGGGTGAAGGCAGGGGACACCCTGGACAAGTCGCAAGTCTGTCGCAGGGTTGCAACCACACACCCATTCACACTCACATTCACACCAAAAGCAAAACAAACAATAACACAAAACAATATCAAATTTAAGAAGTGAAAACATAATTCCAGAAACCAAAAACACAATTTCAAAAAAATGGAATGAAATAAAACTGAAACGTTTTAGAAAACCAAAGTAATTTCTAGACATTATAAGGATATGTCAAAAAATGAAACAAAAGAAGAAACCAGGAGACAGATACTATGGGAAATCACTTCTTGGAATCATGACGTTTTTTGTTTTTTTTTCAAATGTGTCTTTAATGTCTGCATACAAACAGTTTTATGATTATTACAGGGCAGATCCAGTGTCACTTCATGCCAAATATTTTCATTTGAAATGATGGACAAACGGTCTCATCCAATCAGTGATGCCCTATAGTCCATAAACTTTCCTGTTTCTATTTGTTTCATTCTTTAACATTTCATTTTGATTACTGGAAATTACCTTTGTTTTCTGTACATTTCATTTTTATTTCATATCATTTTTTGGAAATTGTGTTTTACTTTCAGTAATTTTGTTTTGATCTCATAAATGCTTTATTATTATTTTTTTTGCTTTGCTTTTTTATTTCTCATTGTGATCTTTAATATTTTTTTGCTTCGAGTGATTATTTGGTACGATTTGCACTTCAGGGCCACCGTAGAAATGCTGTCCTTTTATAACTTTTGTTGTGAAAACTAACTCACAGGAGCCAAGAACAACTTCATGGTGATCTTAACATTTTGTGAGCTGAGTCTGTCTCTTGTTCAACATCAAGCATGTTGGTTACTTAGCCAAAAAATGGCAACCTTTCCACAGCAATAAATCCTACTTGTTCAAGTGTCACTTAAGGAAATGTGTTTATTAATGCTGCAAACTCAGCTGAACTCTCCAGCTGCCATGACTAATGTCATCTCTGCAAGCGTGGAATGTGAGCGTGTTGCGCACAGACGATGAAATGGACATGCAGCATGGAGCTGATTTCTCAGAGTGAGAACAGTTTCAGCAGATGGGTCTGATGTCGCCATCTGGCTCATGAGAAAACCAGGTTATGACAGGTTTACACAGTTTAGGAGTAACACACAAACACTGTGGAGACAAACACATCAGTGTGTGTCCTGTTGAGTGCGCACCTCAGATGAAATTTTCTTCAGACGCTGGCAGGGAGCGGACCTGCGCAGCGTGCCGTGTCCCTCAGCCGTCTCTTGTCTGGGGGCTCAGCGGCAGGACTGACTCAAAGCTCCCGGCCCATTCTTCCCTCCCACTCCTCCCTCCCACTCAGCCCCAGCCGAACCCCAGCGTGGGAGGCGGCACAGCCCAGGACCAGAGCCTCTGGCTGGGCACACACAGGCAGCCCGGGCCCACGACTCTGAAGCTTTGGCTTTCATTCTCCACACCCACGCAGAAACAAAAACACACACTTCCACACACATGCTGCCTACGCGCACGCTGAACACCTCTTTAATGATGTCATGTGCCTTACATCTGAAGGGAGCAGAGGCAGGGGAAACATGTGGGAGTGTGTGGGCTGTGCGTGCAGCATGTGTGGGTGTGAATCATGCTGTCATTTACAATACATACATATATATATATATATATATTTATATATATATATATATATATATATACATAATAGACTCAAATGCTTAACATTGACATGAACTTTTAGGCTACTGTAAGAAAAGGCTTTCAGCACATCAGAGGTCAGCATATTATTTATGAAGATTGACTAACGACAGCAAACTGAGCTGGCGGAGCCACAGTACTGCTGTGTACAAAAAGGCCGGCTTCCTAAGGAAGCTGAGGTCCTTTTACGTGTGCAGCAAGATGCTGGAGATCTTCTACCAGTCTGTGGTGGCCAGCACCTTGTTCTCCTCTGTGGTCTGCTGGGGAAGCAGCATTGCAGTCAGTGACGCCAACAGACTGAACAAGCTGATCAGAAAGGCAGGTTCTGTCATTGGCTACAATGGAAACGCTTGAAGCAGTAATGGAGAGGAGGTCACTGAACAAGATCGTATCCATAATTGACAACCCAGACCATCCTCTCCACCCTGTTCTGGACAAACAGCTGAGCTCCTTCTCTGGGAGGCTCAGACAGCTCCGCTCCAAAACTGCCAGATACCGGAAATTCTTCATACCAAACACAATTCAATTCATAACTCACAGTGTAGCAGATGACTTTTGCACATTTTTGCACATTTTGCACATTGTTACCTGTTTACCTGTTTGTAAATAGTCTTTAAATTATACTGCCTTATTTGTTTATATTTATGCTACATTTTTTATATAATTGTTTTTTTTTTTAACATATTCTATATTCTCTTATGTTTACTAATATGGCAATGCACAAATTTCCCACATGTGGGATCATTAAAGTACTTCTGATTCTGATTCTGATGAGCTCCCAAAGAGGATTTTCTTGTGATAAAAGGCAACCTGTATGGTTTTGGAAGGATTCCTTTGAGCTTTGGGACAAAACTGACTGCTGCACCCCTGTCTCTGCTGCAACTTTCCCGGTTCATAGACGAGTTTCAGACGCTTCAGCACAAGTGCAAATCACAGGAAATGTGTGAATCTTACCAGCAGGACAGTAGGTCTCCATCTCCAGTCCTCCTTTCCCACAGATGCGCCAAAGCTGTGAAAAACAGGTGACAGAGGAGAGCGTCACTTACATCCCATCTTAACACCTTTACAAAACTGACATTCTAACAAATAAATCTGAAGAAACATTGACACAGTGTGGCAGGTTGTGGGGTGCACGCGCTGCGAAGAATATTCAAAAAGGGCCAGATTGCTCATTAGAATATCTCACATTTGTGTGTGGGCGAGTTTTCAGCAGTCCTTCTCCTTCTAGTTCCCTGTGCTGTTCCAGAAACGCTGTTCTCTGTCCAAAACCAACTGAGGATCTTAACCCCAGTCTGTCCATTAGAAACTCAACCAATGTACCAACTCCTGTCCATGTTCTGGCTCCAGACTGAGACAAATAGTGTCCAGGAAACATAAACCTTTTTAGCAACCTAACATCCTACAAACTTGGTCCAAAAATTGAGATTCAAATCAAGAATAAAAGAAAGCAAACTGATGGGATTTTACTCAGAGTGTATATGCTTTTTCCAAGATTTTTTGCGCATTCTGGATAAAAAAATGTCAGCAATTTGCAGTTCAATTAGTAGTTATTTCAAATATTCTATGCATGACTGCAAAGTTATCCAAACATTTACATTTGTCAAAAAACTGGTGGCCCAGCTCGTTAGTGGAACTGACTCGCAGTTAGATGTCGCACAAGTGCCCCCTGTTGGACGCAGAAGCACTGCCGTAAACGGGAAGAAGCGTGCTTTTAAATAACACCCAAATAATCACAATAGATCTCAATTCTGTTCAACTAAAGTTCCAGTCGAACTGTTTGTCCACAGCGCGGAAGCATCTCTCACCACCATCAGCAGCACCTGCGCTCTGCAGCCATCAACTGATTCTTAGAGAGCGTTTAACAGGTTGGTCACTGCGCTCCACGATCTTCACGCACCGCTGCACCTTTTCTGTCCCGCAGGCCCGCGCTCTCCCGCGGGGTAAATGCATTCCAAGACCACAAGCCTTTTCTTCAGCACTAAAACTCACACTCACTCACGCATTCAGCACGCACAGACGGTCACAATGGCCCCGCCGGAGCCAGAGGACCACACACTCACGGAGTACCATGCTCCAAAAGATTCAACTCTTTAGTAACGCACAGTTTTCAGAGCGACAACTTTTTCTAAACCTGTTTGATGCGCATAAATAAAGCCCCAGTGAGAATATTAAAGTCGTCCAGTTCGTACCTGAAATCAGGGAGGCGGGCGCGCGGCAGCGGAGCTCTTCCTCGACAGCGCGCCCTCCGATCAGTGCGACAACACTGAGAAGCTGCACGAAGATAAGCGAGGAGGAGGTGGATGAAGTCATCCCCTGCTACACTTCTGTCCCATCACTCGTAAATGTCGTTTGAAAATGCCAGCAATTACAACTGAGGGTCTGACTTCGCCGCTCCCCCTCCCCAAACCCTCCGGCCGACAGTCCACCCGAGCCAGCAAAAAATCCCCACGAACCCCTGCAGGCTGCGGGGACGGTCCCTCCGGTCAGCTTAGACTAATATGTGCAGAGTGATGCCACACTCAACTTAGTGACAGCAACAAAACATACATTATAAAAAGGTTCACGCGCGGATCAGCTGGAGGTAAAGGAATTATCACGAAAATAAAAATAGGAAACAGGTCAAAGTACCGCATGCGAGAGCAAAAAACAAACATTCATTTTAAACAACTTGCGGTCTTTTCTCTCTGTATGTGCGCAAAATGTGCACCAAAAATGTAAAAAGAAAAGTTTGCAACTAAAAAGAACCACCGACTAAAGGAAATAAAGGGGGAACACTGGAAAATTGGGCGCAGGATCATCATGTCCTCTGTCGGAGTTTTCGTCCCACATGATTAGAATCGATTGTATTGGTGAACCATCTAAAGTTCTCCCACTAAAGCATCACGCAGAAAGCACCTCAGCTGCGCCTCAGCGAGTCGAGAAAAAACACAGCAAAAAATGTTAAAAAAGCAACTTTGCCCTCATAAAAAAAATAATAATAATAATTTGATCAAACATAAAAATAGAAGTTCCCATTTTAAGAACATGAGAATATTTTTCTCCTGTGAATAATTCAACACCAACAGTCTACAGGGAAATCCACCTATCTAAATCTATGCAGATGCTTTGTCTGACTTTCGTGTCCGGAATAGTGAGTCTTTGCGCGCGCGCGCGCGCGAGGGGATCTGGGAAATGAAGCAGTGTTTTCTCTGCTGCCTGATGGCACATGCAGGTGGAGGACGCCCTGGCGACGCGACACAGACAATATTACCAGCAGTATTTCATATTGTGAAATTCCCTGAATAAATTACTGTGCCCACTCTTTCTCCTATCTGCTTATGAGTACAGTTCTGACCTCAGTTTCTGGTATCTGGGATGGGTAATTTTTCTTGTCATTTCCCAGAATTATTTTCTCTTTTCTGTTTTTTTCTCTCTGTCTAAATGAACTCTTTTGGCGACGGGGGGTAAAAAAAAAAAAAGATCCAATCAAGATTTCACTTTAACTCACTAATGAAGTGGCAACATTTTCCACCACAGAAAAGAAAGCTTTTTGACGCGAAGTGAGAGCAGATAAAGTCATGAAATAAAACAAAACACACTCATACTTTTCTAAGTTCCCTTCAGCTTGTACTGCTCACGCGGGTGCTTTTGCTGAAGATGTTTCATGCAAATGAAGCCTTTACGCAGCGACAGAAACTTGATAGTGCGCGCAGTCTTCTTAAAGAGTCTGCTGGTGCGGGACATGCAAACACGACCGTGACCGGGGAGAATCCCGCACTTTCCCCGCCGTGTTTCTCATCAGGGTTCAGAGAGGATGGGGCTCTTTTCGGTGCAGCTACTGATCTGAGTCACTACGAGCGATATTGATTCAACCCCGCGCTGCTTCCCTCTCATCCCCGCTGCCATACATGTCACGCGCACTGGGACAACAGAAAGAGTGAGTTGACAGTGCGTGAACTCCGGCGCGTCATCCCCCTTTCACCTGATGGATTCTCAAACTTTGGTGTTTGCGGTGTGACACCGGAACCAGCGTGCGTCAACTGCGGATTGATGTTGGAGGAAGCGTCTTATCTTGACCGCTCGGTCCAGTCAGATCTCTTGAAAATCCTTTGAACTCGCCGCAGGAGTGAATGATTTACAACTGAGGCGCGCATGAGTGGCAGCAGCTCCACCGGCGCGCGCGGCACCGCCGTGCTGCTCCCCGATCCCATGTGTATGTATGTAAAGAGCATAGAGGTGTGCGTTTGTGCCGTCACCTCCCTGGGAATTCCCCTCTGTTCCATGCTCCAACAGCCTGCTGGAGCCGCAGCTGTACGCATGTGTATGTGCGCGCGCACAAAGGCATGCGTTAATGCGATCGCGCGCGTTTGTGTGCGTGTTTCCTCTCTGATTCCCAGGCTTCTGCTGTTAAACCCTCTTAATGTCCCCCTGGCTTTTGTCCTCACGTTTCAGCTGAATTTCCCCGCATTCATCCCACCATTCAGACTCCGCGTGTTCGCGCGCTCAGGAATGCGTTCGGTTTGACAGGCGCCCCAACTGTGCGTGAGCGCACGCGGGCACGTGCCTGCATGTGCGAAAAAACGGCGACGTTTTGGAAAAACTTAAGAGGAAAAAGCCTCTGCTGTGGCCAGCGAGAAGGTGAATCGGAAACACGCCGTCACCTTACCTCTACGCACACCTTTTCTGACACACGATCAGCACCCACGTGCACGCTCCGAGTCACATGTGCTGTGTGCACCCACTCACCCTGACACCCACACAACCACCCACACACTCACGTGCACAGCCAAATAGCTCTCACTCTTTACCCTCCCACCGCCCTTTCCTCCCTCTCCACCCACCCACCATCACCGCACAAAGTACTGTGCTAGCGGGCGCGCGCACACGCACGGCTCCGCACTAAGTGCCGAGCATGCGCCTGATCTGGTTTCCTCTTTTGCTTTGCGAAAAGCTCGCAGTGATAAAATAAACACAAATACGTGATAATCACATTCCTGACATTCTCTCCTGCCGGTGAGAAGTTTCAACTGGTTTTCTGAGAGAGCTGATGTGCGTGCATGTGTGTGCGTGCATTTGCGTGTGTGTGCGTAAAACCAGAGGAAAAAAAGGGGAGAAAGAAAAAGAGAGAAATGGAACAAAGAGATCTGGGGCGAAGTCTCACACATTCCTCAGTCCTGCCAATGCCCTGCCAGCACTAACGCGCGCGCACGCACACACACACATACACGAACATTAAGAAACAGCATGAACAGAACCGAATCTCATCATTTGCACTGCATCTGTGGTGTCCGTATCATTTCACATTGAATTTGCAAATCAGAGCATGCAACAAACGGACGACCCTCACAGCAGACGCATGTTCAAGTGGACTCAGAAAGGCTGCACGAGGCATAAAACTGGACAAAAAAGGGTCAAATAATATTTAGTGATGCAACTCCAAGCCTACCTGGTTCTGCTGCAGACCTTCTGGATTTTGCGCGTGAAGACAGGAGCGACGTGAAGACGGGAGCTGCAGAGGTGAGAGTTTGAGGCGCAGCGCAGAGGCAGACGGGACCTACCTGAGCACATGGCCCGCTCGGCATACACACTTCCTCAGTCAACACGCTTTGTTTCTCCTCCTCCTTCTCCTCCTCCTCTTCGCTTCTACACGCTTCTTCTCCATCTGTCCGTCTGTCTGTGCCCCCCCCCCCCCACCCGTGCTCTCAAACACGTCCTCTCCTCTTCTGGAAAAACTTCACCACTCTTTCTCTCACACCACAGCAGCAATCCGAGCCTCACTCTCACCGTTTCTCCTCCACAGCTCTGCGCACTAAGCGCAGCCTCTTTATATTTGCGGTGCGCGTTTATCCAGAAAGGCCGTCTTAACCGCAACGACCGCCCCCCCCCGCGCCTCCCTCTCTTAATGCCCGCCATCACTGTGCGCTCTGCGTCCATGCCAGTCATTCACTTCCACGCATCTCTTTGTCAGCTTTCTCAGCTTCCATCCATGTGTCACTTTTCCTTCTCCCTAAACAAGGAAATCCATAGAGTATTTTTCTTCTTATAAGAACAACCAGAAGAAGTAAAAATAACAGTGATTGCAATAAAAGCTGCCTCAGGGTGGAATAATAATAATAAAAGCAATAAACTGACATGCATAAAACTTGTTTTTTGACAGCTTTGAGACAAAGTGAAAACATTAGTCAGCATAAAAATAAGTTAAATAAAATAACAGCATGAAAGAGAAAAATGAAATGTTAAAGACATCCAAAGAAAACAAGTGAATACATTATCAAAAATAAACAAACTAAAAGTCTAAATACAAACATGAGCAGAAAGAAACATTAATTTCCAAAAGAAAAAAACAAGAACAGAAATAAACAAAAAGGAAATGTGTTTGGATTAATCTTATGTTAAATGAGTTTGACTTATTTTTAAAGTTTTTCTAACCTTTATTTATCCAGGCATAATAGATTAAGAACAATATTGTTATTTTTCACCTGTGGCCTGGCAGAAGGCAAAACCTTTTCATAACGGATAGAATAGGAGAAAAGGAAAGAAATGGGGATGATAGGAGACAAACAAAAAACATCAGCCATAAAAATATAAAAACCATGAAACTATATTACAGCAGCTTTTACAAAAAAAGATTGCTAAAATTAAAATTCAAAAACAGTTTTTACAATAATCTGAGTGTCTGCCAATGTCATTCCAATCTCTGGCTGCAGCAAAATAAAAGATGAGGAATTTGATTTAGTGACTGTTAACAAGATCAGCTTTGCAGAGCTGATGTTGTACATGGATGCTGAAGTGAGGAGAAGCTGACTCAGATAAGGAGGCGAAAGACCGAAGAGATGCCTATAAATTAGAAGTAACCAGTGAATTTTTGTTGAGTGCCTAATGGCATAAAATTTAAGGACCCACTCTGATAAAAATTCTGGTTTTGGTGGTTTTAGCATGTTCTTGATGCATTTTTTTAAATAATGGAGGACATATATAAAGACGAAATTGTATTTCTGGGCATTTCTTCATTAAATTTTTATTATTTATCAAATTATTTATTGCGAACCAGAAGAAATATATGTCATTTGAAAAAGCTTGTAGGTATGAGGTAGGCCATACAATGGCAATAAACAATCTCTCTTCTCTTCTTCATTCTGATGCATGACGAAAAGATCCATGTACGTTTTTGTTTTCCTTGTCCGAGTTGGAATCTGGTTTATAACTAAATGACTAGATAGCTCTGATATTGCTCACCATTCTCTTTACACTGTTAATGTTAGGTTGGGGGTGTGAGGGACTGTAAGCTGGCAGGAGAACATGCAAACAGAAGGATGATGGGTAATGGGGGATGGGTTGCTCCCCCCCCCCCAACTTAGAGGATAATTTCTAATGAACCCCTGCCACTCTGCAGAAAGTAGAAAATGACACAGGTTTTGTGATTTTGGCAAAAAACAAACAAACAAACAGACAAAATCACAATTAAAAGACCACTGGGAAGGTGAGAATGTCAGAGGTGGTCAGAGGTGAGAATAGGGTTGAGAAAAGATTTCTTTAGGACAACAAACTTATTATTCTAACATAGACTCTTGTTTGGCCATTTGAAAGAATGCAGTTTGCAAAAACAAGACTAGCAATTTAACAGTTCAATCATTTAACAAGCAGGAGCCTCAGTAGTGAGTGGATCAACCACACACAGCTACAACAGCCTGGTGCCGCCTCCTCATGCTTGTCACTGTGCAGCCTGCTCACACATCGCTGTCGTACAGGATCACAGTCTCCAACCAGCATTTGTTACAGGTCAGCTGATGTGGTGGTGTTGATCACACTGGCACCATCAAGTGTCGAAAAAGTGGAGGTTAGGACTGCTGCCGGTTGACTGTTACATCCTAAGCCTCACCTTGTGGGGAAAAGCTTCGTCATGGGGAACAGTCAAGTCGCAGACTATTGCAGAGTGATGATTGTTGGTAAAAGGATGCTGAGGTTACCAGGAAATATGACTTGAAGAAGGCCAAGGAGGAGGTTCATGGATGTACAGAAGGAGGACATGAGGATGGTTGGTGGGAATGAGGAGGATGAAGAGGAGAGGGTAAGAAGGAGGAGATTGATTGGCTGTGGTAACTCCTTATGGGAGCAGCAGAATAACAAACACAATACATTAACATGTAGTATTTGTATTCCAAATGTTTACCAATACAAAATACATTGAACATTTAGAATTTTTCAGAATTTTTAAATGTCCGTGTTGGCATTAACAGAACATTAAGCATTTTAATTCAACATTTACACTTTCTTATTTGAATCAGTAAACTTTTAAATTATACAAACAACACTTTTACTTGCAATAAATTCTCACTAAAAAGTAATGATAATGGGGTAAATGTAAGAAAAGTTGGCTAAATCTGACAAAAATGTCATTAATTTTTATCTGCTGATTTTTTCTGTTAGCTTTTTGGAGAACCCAATAAACTACCTCCGTGCACTCTGAGGTGCAGAGTGCAATAAGATCCATAATCCTTCACTCTGATCTATCAGACATAGAACAGGGTTACAGAGGTAGTTTATTGTTCACTAGTTATCATGTAGATTGAGCCTCGTTGAGTCTCTGCATGGATGCAGGTTTTCTAAGGATCAAAAACTGAGAGCATGGTCCCTGATGAAATGCTTCAAAGTGCCACTTATATTTTACGTTGCGGAACATTTTTATTTAATACCAGATCAATTCAGAGATAGAAGATATTGGTGTTACAGCCCACCACTTACTTTTTAGTGAAATCAGCAGTAGAGACACAGCCAGAGTAAGGCCCCTGGGTAGATGCATGCTGGGATACCCTCCACAAAACTGGATTTGGTGTACTAAAGATGTTCCCTGAATGAGTGTCAGGCTAACTTTTAATAGAGTAAAAAAAAGGTTTTATATATTTATTTTTTATTTCATTATTGTTTTTGCTGTTATTATTAGCATGATCAACTTTGGCAGAGCTGGTTAGGTTGATATTTTAGAGAAATCCTGCATTTTGTGGTGCAAACACCAAATTTGGCATGGGTGTCCCTTGGGATCCCCTCTGTCAGAAAAACATGTTAGCCACGAGAAAATCCAAAATGGCGGCCTTTTTTAAAGATGGCGACCATACACTCAATTGTTCCCAAAATGATAAATGTTTATTCGCCCCAGTCTAAAAAATTCTGATACCCTGCAGGAATACTTAGATGGCCAAAGGAAGAAATACAGACCACAGATGTTAAGACACAAAAGCTCCTCACCATGCATGGAGGGTTACATCCCAAATCCAGCATCCTGAGACGGATTAGTGAGCATGGAAGCCACTATCCAGGATGAAACATCCAAGATGCATGAATACATCAAGCTCAAGGCCCCAACTGACAGTGTGCTCAGTGAATGTCTCAGGCAATGGAGAGCAGAGGATACAGTGCTGGAGGACAGATCCTCATGGGAGGACAAACCCCTCCATGGGATGTACCACCGGACCATACCTGAAGTGGCTGATATCAAGAAGTCCTACCAATGGCTAGAAAGGGCTGGCCTACAGGACAGCACTGAAGCACTCATCCTGGCAGCTCAGGAACAAGCCCTGAGCACCAGAGCAATAGAGGCTCTGATCTACCACACCAGACAAGACCCAAGGTGTAGGCTGTGCAAAGAGGCGCCTGAAACAATCCAGCACATAACTGCAGGATGCAAGATGCTGGCAGGTAAAGCATACATGGAGCGGCACAATCAAGTGGCTGGAATAATATACAGGAACATGTGTGCAGAATACGGACTGGAAACCCCAAGGTCAAAATGGGAAACACCCCCGAAGGTGGTAGAGAATGAAAGGGCAAAGATCCTGTGGGACTTCCAAATCCAGACTGATAGAATGGTAATGGCGAACCAACCAGACATCGTAGTGGTGGATAAAGAACAGAGGAAAGCCGTTGTGGTGGATGTGGCAGTGCCAAGTGATGGAAACATCAGGAAGAAGGAAAATGAGAAACTGGAGAAATACCAGGGACTCAGAGAAGAACTGGAGACAGCAGGAAAAGTGAAGGTGACAGTGCCTGTGGTAATTGGAGCACTCGGGGCAGTAACCCCCAAGCTGGAGGAGTGGCTACAACAGATCCCTGGAAAGACTTTAGACAAGCGCAGTGCTAGGAACAGCTAAGATACTGCGCAGGACCCTCAAGCTCCCCGGTAGAGGATCCGAGCTTGTTTGAAAAACCACCCTTGTAAGGGTGAGAGGGGCATTATTTTATATATACAATTTAAAATCTTGGATTTTCTTGTGGCTAACATGCTAACATTCTGAAAGAAGGGATCCTAAGGCACATCCATGCCAAATTTGGCACTCGTACCACAAAGTGGATGATTATTTTATTAACCAGCTCCACTACTGTCCCTGTTCCCATGCTCGGTGTAACAAGTAATTATAATACACCCTGATGCCAATGCCTGATTTTGCCATGTTCTTTGGAAGTTACAACACTCTCTAAAATTACACATACTTCAAGACTTTAGTGATTACCAAAGTAAATGACATCCAGAAGGTCTAAATATGTCTAGATAAAACTACAGATGAGCAAAACAGCAAACAAGCAGATGTTTATGTTAACTAACAGACATCTGTGTTCTCCTTTTTTAATATGGAGATCTTTATACATGTTTTCCTCTTACTATCAAATGTTAAAAAAGGTTTGCTGTTTTCCGTGTTGTTCTGTTAATGGGTTCTTGGATGAGTCCTTATTGCGTTCTTGTTGTTATTTTGATGCAGTTATTAACACATTTGTTTGTGGTCCAGAAATTCTGATTGAGCTAAATAAGACATTTTTTTTGAAAGTTTGAGGAAAGGTTTTGTCCTCAACTTTCAAATTATTAGTTTTATATAGTTGTTTTTAACAGGTACCATTAATAATGTGACAAACGTTACACTTTTGGAAAAATGATTATTTCTAATAACAAAAAGCAGAGTTTGAGCAAATTGCCTTATTAAAGTTATTAATAAAAACTTAACCCTTGTGCTATCCTATGACACCACCCTTACACTAACATGTTATCCCTACGATGACAAAGGAGCAGTCAGTGTGATCACGGTACACTTTATAAAACATACATTCATTCAACTCACCTGCTTATTCACTTTCACACAAATATGGTCATGGGTAATGTTTTTACACCCCTCTTCAAGTATATTGGTAATGCAAATCTTGTGTGTACCTGCCTGTGTGCATAAGTCTTGGGAGATAAATCTTCCATCATTAATGTATGAACATATTTCCAACCTGTAAATAGTTGTGTGCAAACTATTTTTCTGATGTTTGAACTAAGTCATGCAATTAACTTATGACACTCTTGTGCTTTGACTTTGTATTATCGACTGCCCCCTCATCTCCCCCCATTCTAACCCCTTATCCCTCATCTCTAAAATCCCACTCTATTTCTTTCTATCTTCTTTCCTTCCGTACGGTCCAACAAGGAATGGATACAAATATAATTATCAGAAATAAAGCTTAGCTTCAAATACAAAAGGGGTTTATACAAATATAAACTCTGTTTGTCTGAAGACCCATAAACCCCTATTGTTACGGTAAAATCTGTCCAACACAAGAGGCCTTCTGCTCTGATCTGCTGGATCAGCTGTTGGACAAGACAATAAAAATAAAATAAAATAAATAAATATAAGAAACTTTAAAAAAAACCTGCCTGGATACTTTGTCATAATTAAAACATTTACTCTTTAGGTCTAAAGTAGTTTTAATACAATAAATTTGGTTGTTTGAAACCCAAGGTGAGAATAAAACACTACTGGTTTCCCTTTTGGAAGTAAACATTTTTGAACACAATTTAATATGAACCTCATCAATGGTGTCTTCAGTGCTTCCTTGACTAATGAGTGTGGAATCCTCAGCCTTTACACAGCTCAATAGGGCCGATTCGTTGACATGTAAATAAGTGCCCCCAAACAATCAGTGCTGGTCAACATTGAGTTGATTTGCCCCAATTTGGCGGGTATCTTCATTAAAAAATGATAAAATCAAGGTGGTTATCTTGTTGTTACCCGATTTCCATTTCTATCACAGACAAAGGTATCCTGTCTGCTTAAACCTTACGTCTGCATTGATGAAGTTTCCATCTCCCAGTATTTTTCCTTCTTTAGCTGCTCACTGAACATGAGATAGAAATAGCCTTTTGACACCCATAAAGTCATCACTATAAGTTGTGCTCTGATTTTTTTCCAACGGCAAACTTGTCTGTCGAAGAGTCCCTCACGGTTCTGTTTTTGTGCTTCTACTCTGTTTTCTGTTTGTTCTTCATATCAGAAAGATTGCGAACAATTTCGCTGTTACCATTTATATACTGATGATGGTCTGGTGTATGGACAGGAAAGACTAAACTCAGTCTAGACTCAGATACATAAAGTAACCATGACAACATTAACCCCATAACCTGAATAGAGTTTTTACTGGAAAAGGTATGGCACCAACAGCTGTGTAAACATCAAAGTAACCTGAAGGTTAGTCCACCCATGGGTGCGACCACCTGCCAATCATAAAAAACACACCCTTAATAAACGTCAAATCTGAGTTCTAACAAAATATAGACAAAAAAAACAAAACAACGTTGTCACGAACAGGAAATCAAGCAATAAACAACACGGATGTTTTTAAACTAGACTGCAAATTAGTTTTACAAATGTTGACCTGAACTTTTGAGTCACTTCACCGTTACAGTTCAGTTCATAAAAAGTAAGACCAATGAACTAAAGAGTGCTATACTCAGACTTTTACCTTTTATTAAAAAAGCTTTCATCTGTAGCCTCTGTCTGGTGTCTCTCCTTGGTTCCTTGTGACTCCTCATGTTACTCCTTGGTTATTTGTCCCCCATGGCTCCCTTTGTGACATTGTATCTTCTTTTGGCTCCTCCTGTTTCCCCTTTTTGGTGTCTCATGTCTTTCTTTGTGTCTGTCCATTTTTTCTCTTCCATCGACTCACAGGTCAAACTTCTGAAGTTTGCTGACTCCTGTAATTCTTGGGATCTTCTCTATGTTTGTATTGAGTGTGCATCAATACCAAATTGAAATTTAGAATTAATGTTTAACCCTTGTGCTATCCTATGACCCCACCCTTACATTAACATGTTATCTCTACCATGACAAAGGTGGATAAAGGTGGAGAGGATTTCATGTAATCCATGGACACCAGTAAAGATCACAAATCATTGAGGAAAAAAGGTTCAGCGCACTGTCTAGTGGGGTCTAGGATAGCACAAGGGTTACTCATATCCAAAACGGATCTCCAACTCTGTCTTGAACCCCCTTTTCCCTGCTGTTGGACTATCGGAATCCTTCACAACAGGTCTGGTTGTGGTCTGCCACAGAGTGATGGGAAAGATTTTCCAGTGGGGACGTCCTACTGCAGTATGTCCAAATCTTCACACTGGACTCCTGTATATCTCTGATCAGATACAGTGTTATATTTGCAGCAGTACCCATGAGTGTTGTACAAGTTTCCTCCAAACTGTAATCCATTATAAATTGCATATTAATGTCATTTTTTGATCATATTACTGTCTCAGAACTGTAATGTATTATATGACAACCTATTACTCTTAAATACTTTAATTATAATATCTGCAAAAGTGGAACATAACATCTGAAGTGACAAATGTGGCTCACTGCTTGACAACAAGCAGACAAAAAAGTGTTTGTGGCATTGTCTTATTTGTTAACACCACATGGTCTTACTGCTCTGAACAAATACACTTCGGTCGGATAGCCTGTTGCACAGATGGGGACTTGGATTTAAGACTTAATAACAGAGACTTGACTTGAGATCTGGACTCAAGGACGTAAGACTTAAGTTTGGGGGATTTTGAATAATGTTCATTTATCAACTTTTATTTTTTAACTACAGGAAATAAAAGCTCTCTTTACAAGAATACATTACTTTTTGTATTATAATGATTACTTATAAAAGCGGCTAAATAGTTCAATTGACTGGGTGTAGGAAACCCGGGTTTGCTTCCCAGGGCGAGCAATGAGCCAAAATCCAGTGTGGGTCCTTAGGCAAGACCCTTTGTGCTGCTGCCTATCTGGGTCTCCCTGTGCCTTGAAAATACAGGGTTGTGTAAGGAAGGGCATCCGTCCTAAAACTCTGCCAAAACCACCTGTGCAAATTAGTGAAAGATGATTCGCTGTGGCAACCCCCTTACAGGATAATGTCAACACATTCACAACAATTTGAATAAAGAAATACCCAGAAGTGCAATTTTGAGTTTAATTTTCTCAAATTGTGTCCTCCATAATCAGAAAAAGTTTTTTTTCTAACACATTTCATTTTTTTTAACAAATGTTCCAGTGATTTTTTTCTTGTCTGCTTTCTTTTTCTTATCTTCTCTGTTTTAGAGCAGATGTTCCGGGGTTCTGGGTTTATTGGACACATGTCCACACAAGTCAATAATCTCTGACGTCCTCTTTGTGCGACAAAATTGAAATGGAAGTGGGACGGCCATACTGACTCCTACTTACGTTGCCCAAATGATCAGTTTTCTAAAACAGCTATTTGACAGGACAAAGTAAAGTCTGAAGCTCTATCAGCCCCCACTGCCATTTCAGTAAAAAAAAAAAAATCATAGATTCCCAAAGTAGGGCACATTTGAGTTCCTATACATTTTAAACACCGTAGCTATTAAAAAATGAAGACATAAATACAATCGCCCCCACCCTCCCAAAGAGAACAGGATGTCTGGGTGCTTTTGCATCTGAAGACTCAACAGACATGGACCAACTAGAGGAGAATAAATATTTGTCCCGTCAGACAACATTTTTTGTCTATATCCCTTTTGGCACTTGTGTGGTGCAAAGTGCAAGAAAATGATGCACTGTAACTTTAAAGAAAGTGAAAAAAATAAACACAAAGTAACAGCCAGACTTCTGCTGAAAACATGTGAGACATGAAAGTAAACTACCACGAATGGTGACACCCAACAGCAAAGGTGTTTATACGCCCAAACATGACCAACAAATGACTCAGACAATTTAGTGATGGCCATGTTGATTAACGTTGGTCTTTTATGTCTTAATCATCTAAGGATGGTAACAAGCAGAAGAAATGTATGTTTCTGTTTATTTATGTTTATCATTTATTTAGCAATGTTTATAAGAATACTTCCATTTTTTAAAGATAATAACTATTCATAAACTGCACTCATTGGCCACTTTAGGTTTTGTGCTCACTGGATATTTTTCGGACAATTCTCTGTAAACCCTAGAGATGGTTGTGGGTGAAAATCCCAGTAGATCAACATTTTCTAAAATACTCAGACTTCCCCGTCTGGCATCAACAACCATGCCATGTTCAAAGTCACTTCAATCACCTTTCTTTCTCATTCTGATGATCGGTTTTACTGCAGCAGTTCGTCCTGACCATGTCTACATGTCTAAATGCATTGAGTTGCTGCCATGGGATTGGCTGATTAGAAATTAACAATAACCAGCAGTTGGACAGGTGTAACTATGAAAATTGCTAAAGAGTTTGGATTTCAACCTGTTTGCTGATACATAAACACTTTCACTGTCGTCTCTGGGGTAATTTATATATAGCATATATATATATAGCGGATAGCAACGTGTAAATCAGGAGAATCTTAAAAAAAGAGAGAATTCACAGAGCAAAAGAGCACTTCTTGTGTCAAAGGAAGTGTTTTTGTAGACAGCTATTGTTCACAGTACTTTAATGACATGTTGACTTGTCAGCTTTAGAGACTTCCACCTCCTCTTTTCACTCAACTTGATTTCATTTGCATCTCATTATGGGTATCAAGCCTGAATTTCAAGAATCCAATGATTATTTTTACAGTAAATGATGAATTATTCTGTCATGAAAACAATAAAAACAGAAAAAATTATCATCAAATTCAAGAAGTCTGGAATAGTGGAAAGTAACTCATCCTTTCAGAGCAGAACATTTAAGAAGAATATTGCTTTGTTTGACAGGTCAGTGTTTGGCAGCTGATTTATTTGAAAGCTTACCAAAGAAAAGTAATTCTCCTGCATTTGGCTGATTCTTTAATTCAATATGAGATTACAGAAATGCAGATGTAAAAACTGTGAAATATTGAAAAGATCCGTCTGGAGGCAAAGCCTGCAAAAGTGAGAAGCAGTCTGAAAAGAACAAACATGTTGCCTGTTGTTCAAACTCACAGCCAAACAATCAGGGCTTTGAAGTGAATCCATCTCACTCCTTCTCGTTGTGTGCAGCAAATTAAAGACTCTTCCTCCTGAATGACCATTCTTCAAGCCCACCTCCTCTCTATCCATCCTTGTTCCACTTGCTGGCTGCATTTGGGCGACTGTGTGTTTGAGTGTGCTTCGACATGCGTGGGAGTGTGAGGGTGAAGGAGGTCCACTCTGCGTGGGTTGAACAGTGTGCGGGCTTTCTGTGCTGTGGTGTTAATAGGCCTTTTTCTCCCCTCAGTGGGACACAGAGAGCTGTCATTTACATGGAGGTAATGGAGTGATAAAGAAGTGGATGGAATATGCGTGGGTGAACGATGATGAGGGCCTAGCACCTCTCTCTGTTTTGCTCTGTCTCTTTTACTCATTTTTTCCCAACTCTTACATGTCTTTAGCTTTTTTTCTCGTCTCTGTCTCCACTCAAGTCCCATTTAGTTTTTGCATTAGCAAGAAGTTACTGAGATTTCTGTCAAGTAAAAAAATAAAACTATTGCAAGTAAGACATAAATAAAAGACCTTTAAAGTCCTTTTGTTTATGTCTTACTTGCAATAGTTTTAATAATAATATATTTTATAAATAAGATCTTTAAAGACTGTGTTTCACTGTACGGTGGGGCAGCGGTCAGCCCTCTTGCCTCTCATCAAGAAGGCTCCCGGTTCAAGTCCCGGCCGGATCTGAAAACAGAACACCAATGGAGGACCTTTCTGTATGGAGTTTGCATGTTCTCCCCGTGCATGCGTGGGTTTTCTCCGGGGACTCCGGCTTCCTGCCACCGTCCAAAAAAAACGTGTTTCATATGTTAATTGGTGACTCTAAATTGTCCCTAGGTGTGAGTGTGCATGGGTGTGTGACTTGTGGCCTTGCGACAGACCGGCGACCATTCCAGGATGTCCCCTGCCTTCGCCCACGTGTGGCCGGGCAGCCCCGTGACCCCAAAAGGGACAAAACAGATTTAGAAGAAGAATGAATGAATCTTTAAAGTTCCACTCCGATAATCTTTTTATCTATTGTAAAAGCGTTCCCAGTGGTCTTTTAAGTATGATTATGCTGTTTTTAGCCAAAAACGAAAAACCCTAGTCCACAGTGGTATTCTAATCATGATTATGCCATTTTAGTCTTATTCTTATCTTCTGTCATTATTATGACAACTTTTGTCATTTTCTAGGACATAGTTTCTGCAGAGCAGCAGGAGTTCATTGGAAATTCACCTCTGAAATGTGAACGGACGGGACTGTTGGCATGGAAGTAAGACCTGTCCCCTTCCCATCATCCATCTAATTACATGCACTCCCACTTGCTTACAGACCCTCTCACCTCCAACCTAATGTTACTGGTGCAACAAAAATGGCTTTTTCCTAACGCATTTTTTTTATCTGCTCCTAATTCAGACGGATTTGAATAAAGAAACACTCAGAAATTGAATTTTGAGTTTAATTTTACTTATATACGTCCTCCCCAAAATCCCACTAGAACATGGTAAAAACACCAAAAACACCATTTTCAGTTGAGTAGGACTTCTAGACAATGCAGTGAAGTTAACCGAAATCTATGTCCAGGAGAGATTTGTTTAGGAAAATGTTAGCAATCCTTTTGAAATCACAGTAACGCTTTGTCTGTCTTGGCAGTGATGGTCCATCAGAGTTTTTCAGACACATGGGAGAGTTAATTCCCTCAGTGGGAGCAAGAGGAAGGAAAGGCAACGGTCCAGCCAAGCTGCTCGCACACTTTCACTTCTTTCGGTTTGATTCAATGTTTTTCAATTTCTGTTTTACAACAGCTGTGTCAGCAGGTTGCACAAA
Source organism: Oryzias curvinotus (assembly GCA_023969325.1). Taxonomy (NCBI): domain Eukaryota; kingdom Metazoa; phylum Chordata; class Actinopteri; order Beloniformes; family Adrianichthyidae; genus Oryzias; species Oryzias curvinotus. The sequence goes on along the minus strand of CM043726.1, from coordinate 15,264,915 downwards.
AATGAACAATTCACTGGAATCTTGGTGAAACTCGGTGTTGTGAGCTTTAAAAAAGAAACAAAATTGGAAAAATGAAATCAGCTGTTTTATCATCAGATAGCCTGTCATAATTAGACTCAGCTATTAGAATCTACAACGTCTCATAAACACTGGACAATAATGTGGTCCTGCAGCAGTTCTAGGCTGAAAGAAGCAGATTGTTTTTCGTAATTCTTATTTCTGACTGTGTCTTTGAGCAAAATTTTGCTCTCACCCCATACTCAAAAATTCACCAAACTTTGCACACACCAGGTACCCGTGAAAATGAATTTCGGACATCATAAACAATGTTCCAAAATGACATCACAGTGGGCAAAAAAGTAAAAAATAGGGCCAAATCTCTTCTATAAGAGGCTACCATTTTGAATTTACTACCTTCTATTTAAATTCCTCCTTGAGGTTTCGATCCATTGCCTCCTAACTCGTATATAATTTGGAAGCAAAAAATGTTAGAATTTGTTAGATATTGTAGATTATTAATGGCCTTAGTCTGGCAAGCTTGCAAAAGTGGCGTTCCCCTGTTGCTCGCACATTTTTTTACCAGAATCTTGTGAAAATGTAAGACATGAGTTGTTGGCTCAAGCTGAACAAAATCATATAATTTCATAAGCTATTATAAAGAATGTAGGCATGGTTATCAGAAAACCTTAGTTGAGGAAGTTGCCAAGGTGTAGTCTGGTACACCTTTAATCTTTGTTGCTATTAATTTATTATCTATCTGCTGTTTTAAACAGAGCTATGGAAACAAGCTATTTACCCTTGAGGATCAATAAAGTTGTATTTTATTCTATTGCAAAACGTTTCATATGAAATACAAAAATGACTTGCTTACTTGTAGACATTTTCCCACTTGTTGGTAAAGTTAGGCTGCATGTGAATTTGTGTTCACAGCTTTCTGAAGAAAAGATCTTTCATTTTGCTTTAAACAGCCTGAAGAGGGGGGATAAAAAGCTCTCTAGCCTCTTAGAATATAACAACTATGAGTTAAGCCATGTCTGGATGCTCAGGTTTAAAAGCTAGCTGCTGATTGATTGAATTTGTTTACATGTTTCTTCTAAAACTCTTCTGTCAGTACCAAACAAAACAATTCATCAACCAACATATGACCAAGAATTTCAGAGTTGGAAGTTCTGAGCAGGTCCGCTAAGAGCAAAAAAAAAAAAAAAAAAAAAAAAGCTGTAGCCACAGTGATCTATGTTTTCTTATTTTATGTTTTCTTGATTCACAAGTTTATCAAAAAAGTCTTACATTGTCCCAAATGCTGCTAACATTTTTTTATTTCAGTTATTTAGCAAATTTCCTCATCATGTACTGTTTAACTTGATATTGTATTTTATGCTGGATCAATTATAAACCAAAACAGCTTAAATCATCTGTAGTGTTAATTTTTATACCAATATCAGAATCACATCAGTAAACCCTGTTAGGTTATGCATTTTATTGTGGCCTTGACCACAACCCACTGAGCCAAGTGTATAAGTCCTTCACGTTTTTACTTTAAAAACTTTTGAGATGCTGCAGCTGCAAATAAATGAGGCCGAATAGTGAAATACTAGAGTTGTAGCTTCAGTGTTGACAGTCTTTCGACCGCTGTAACTCCTCAACCGAAATTAACGTCAAATTCTCATTTACTACATTTTACGTTGCAAAGCTGATAAGACAGCTTCTTTTCTCCTCCTCAGAATTAGCTGATTCACGTTGATCACGTAAACAGTCATCGAACCGTGGTTGGTCAAAGAGCGTGTGTTATTTAGGTGTCACCAGTGACATTTCCAGTGTTAAAGCTTAATAAATGTTAAATGATATAAAAGCAAAGTCATTGTAATCTGTTGCTTTCTTTGATTGGGGTCCAAAAAGAAACTGAAACTTTCTGACTTTTTTTCTCAATCTTTGTGGGGAAAAAAACTGCAAAAAAGAGTAGCTGATCATAACATCCACCTCCTACACCAAAACATTCCTAAAACCTAAAAATATAGCTTTTTCTGTGCATCAGGATGATGGAAGTCTTCTTGTCATAAAATGTTGTTTTCAAAGAGATCAGCTGTGGACTTTTGGAAGGAACTTTATAATAGGAAAGAGTGGTACAGCAACAATAAGAGAGTGAGTTTCTCATTAAACTTTTTGATCACAACCAAGATTGAAACCAAACTGGGTGAACAGATCACCACTTGATGTTCGGTATAACATTACCACATTTTCATGAATTATAACGGGAACTTCAATAAACCTTAATTTATTTTAAAAATGAACAATGCGCCTTATAATCCAGAGCACCATTTAATATGGATTAATACTGATGTTGAAGCTATTTTGAGAGGTACATGCTGGTTTAATGTTTGGTTAGGTGTTATTGTGAATATGCTAAAACAGCTAACACGTAGCAGTGTCAGTTAGCTTAGTCGTAGCCTACGTCCAAATTCCCACCCGAACCCCAAACTACTGAAAAACTACATGGTGTGGGACTATGTAGTGGCCTGGATTTTAAAAGCATTTCGGACACCATGCTCACTACTTTTCTTTTTTTTTTAACTGCGGATTTGACTCCATCTATCTCACTAAATTAAAATCTAATTGATATGAGCATTTTGGGATGATCATTTATGAGTCAACTGTCTTCTGAAGATTAAAACGTTGATAGTTTATTTAAAAAATAAGTTTAAATAAATTCTTTTGGCAAAAATTGTTCAGACGCAATGCATTGTGGTCTATAGTCATCATCGATCTAGTGAGCATTTTCTGGTTTTTCGCAGAGACTTCTGGAAAATTTCTAGGGCATTTGATGTTGGAATTGTATGTTCAGATAGCACTACAAGATGGCGAACGGACTATATAGTGCACTATGCAGTTAGTAGGGAAGGAATTCGGACACAACCATAGAAACGTTTGTTTTAGCTGTATCAGTCTGTTTTTATACGTGTTGAAAATGAGGTTGGAAGTAAAAGTCTGACTGACTGACAGACTTATCTGACTCTTTTGTCAGACTTAATGCACCTTATAGTTGGGTGCGCCTTATATATGACACAATCTATGCCCTAGAGTGTGAGAAAGTATTTGTATACTTTTTTTTTTTAAATGACAAACTGACTGACATGACTAAAGAAAATTCCACCAGTTTATGTTCATTAATAGTTTGTGTTTTAAACTTAGACAATCAAAATAATTAGGAGTGCTGGCAAAACATATACTGATTGGCTAAATCATAATTTCCTAACAAAATATCTATTTAAAAGTACTTTTGAGAATTTTTTTTAGTTCATGCTGAATAACTCTTGTATTTCATCAGCTTAGAATGTAAATGAAGAGCTGTTTCAAAAATAAACTGGATTGATTCAAGTCAAAGTAGATTAATTTTTATTAGTTTTTCTTCTTTTGCCACATTACTTTTGCATGTTTGGACCACTTGCCTGTAGTCTTTTAGAAGGTTCTAAGCCTTTCATGATATGTTGCAAAGCAATGGTTGTCAAAGCATTTTGAAATTCTTTGACATTCCTTTTGTCTGACAAAAATTACATGAAAAACACAAAATGACAAAGATAGTAAAAAAACAATTGGATTGTTCTAATATTTTTAACTACCTTGAATTAAATGGATTTTTGCCGTGCCTGTCATCTTGTCTCCACTTTCACAACAAATTGAATAAGGAAATACTCAGAAATGCATTTTTTAAGCTTAAATGTGAGCTTAGTTTTCTTTATACATGTCACAAGAACATGTTAAAAACACAAAAAACACAATTTTCATTTGAGTTGGTCTTCAAGGAAAAGGTCAAAATAGCTGTTTTCAGCCATTTAAGAAACAATAAATCCATGGTCTAAACAAGCTCTGTGTTTTCAGACAGACCTTTCCATTGAAAAGATCAGCGTAGGTCATTTAAGATAAGCTGTTCTAACACTGTATGGAGGTGGAGGGGGACGCTGGTTTATCATAAAGGGACACTCAAGGGGGACTGAAGGGGTTCTCCCCTCCCCTTCCGACAGAAAGGTGGTCCCATTAACTTTACTGACAGGAAACACTCACCACAAGCCAACGTCCTCTCCCACCCAAAGTAAACGCGCACCATCACAGAGGTGAACTGCCACCATTCTGTTTTACACATAACTCATGTGCTGCAACCACTCATATTGGTCTGACATTGATGGGGAAATACTCAACAATGTAACAAAAATAATGCTTGCGTGTGTACATACGTGCATTCTAACGTGTCGTGTGTGATTTCCCTGCATATTGAACAGGGAATTCCCCGCAGTATTTGATGCTTAGGGACTCTTGCTTTACGGCACCGAACACATTTCTCACAATAAGAGCTGGAAACTTTTCTGACTCTCAGCTGGCTTCCTCTCAAACATCCCTTTTATCCCCACCTCTGCCCTCTGATACTCATCCCAGCAAGCCTTTTCTGTTTATCAGATGTTTGACTAAATAACCACAGAGACTTGGGAACAGCCTCTCAGTAGCTTTTAGCATTTAACTTGTGAACATGCACAGGTCCTGGGCTGTGGTGCAGTGGACAATGCTCTGAGCTTTTAATAACAGCAGGTTTAGGATCAGGTTGGTCTTTTAACCAACCTGGTTGAGTCAGGAGAGCCAATAAAACATCTGTGGCTAAGGTTTCGTATATCTATCTACTTCTTCTGCTCAGTGCTGTTTTTGGTTGGGGAAAATAAAAAATGGATTTTTCATTCAAGGTAGTTAACTGTGTATATGTGCAGGTGGACAGGTGTGCATGTGTTACTGTTGCAGGAATTCCCCAGAGTGTCTCACCTGTATGCAAGTCACCTTTAGAGCTTGAGGGTCAATAAGTAACTATGTAGGGAGAAGCTGGGTAGTCAAACACTGAGTCCGCTTTAGCTTTGTTCTCTCTGCTGTAATTATTGGGATTATCATGATTGGAATAAAGAGTAAGACGGAAGAGAAAAAAATATTTAAAGCAGACCACCGAGAAATAAGCTCAGGAAATAACTTCAGGAGTTTCAGGTAAAATAGAAATCCAATGAGGACTCGCAAAAGAGCTTTCATCTAAACCCAGAGGAAGATCTCTGCAGAAACAGAATATTCCCTTTTAAAGAGTAACCAAATAAAGTGAAGGACAAATAAAAACGTACAGACTGTCAAATGGTGCATCTTTTGAATTTATACTCTTTAAGACCGGAGATCTCACAAGCGTCATCCTAAATAATAGCATATAACCATGAACAGCAACTGAATCAGCTGATTTACATCAACCTTGTAAGCACTTCACTCCTGTAAAGTGAGAACACTGGCGCTAAAACTCTAGTGTTAAAGGATTGACCGTTCAGCCCCACCAAGCATACTTCCACCATGGTTTGTGGCAGAAACATCCATTCTTCTCAGTCAGGAGCACTGCAAAATACTCCACAAGTGAGTCCCTTCTCTCCTCTTAAGGCATGTGTCACCTCTTATATCCGTGATTAGTCAGTATACGTTTGTAAATACACATAATTACACATAATTAAGATAGCACACAATCTGAAAACTCCCCAAAACAATGGAAATTGTCTTGTGTACAAGACAATTAGGTCAATATTGAGTTGTCATGATAAAAAAAAAACGCCTAGGACAGCTACACTAAAAGGAGACTTTCTGCAAAGGTGTTGATGGAGGTGCAAGAAAGAAATACGTGGACAAAAAGTTTCTAGAATGCTCCAGAAAGTTTGTATTCACCATAGTTTTTCTGCAAAAAGTCCCTCAAACTGTGTTTTCCACTTTTCTGTTGTTTAACATGACCATTATTTCAAGCCCTGTGACAGTCCAACGCAGCCTGTCCAACTAGTGACTAGATAATTGCATGAAACTGAATGGCTGTCAGTGAAAAAACTAAACTAAACATATGCATTTACACAGAACTGACATGAAATGAATTATTATCAGTGTCATTCACTACCATCTTATCTTAAAGTTTTTGTTTGTCTCCTCTCAGATGGAGAAGACAGCCCTGGTTATGAAATGCATACCAAGCAGTTCTACAGAAAAGTAGAATGCGCTGCTGTAAAATACCCGTCCAGTTGGGAAATGAGCGTGTGGGCTGTTACCAGAAACATTCACAAATGATTGGCTGTTACTTAATTATGTCATTTGGTAATAAATGACTGGAGACCTATGATCAAAGGTAGGTAAAAAAAGAAAGAAAATGAGTAACTGTTGGGAATGTTTCATAAAAACAAATGTTTCTTAATATTTTCTTATCTCCACACAGAAACTAAAACAAGACCTTTTTCTTGTAAAAGGAAAGCTGGCAAAATATAACTTTTTAGTATCTACTATAGTTAATATTGTTATTTTGGTACCATCTTTTGGATTACTTTATATGAATTTATCTGCACTTCCTCCACTGAAGTTTGTTTTGGCCCTGTCAGATTAAGTTTCCTGAGGAAAAAAACTTCCTGCAACTCAAGATATTTTCCCCATCATGATCCACATGCTACTCTCAGCTGTTTCATATCTGTGTATAACACTTCTTGCGCCCCCTTCTGGTGTGGGGGTACTTGCTGCCATTTTCTTTCTCAAAGCACCTCTACACAGAAAAACGACAAATTATGCAGAAGATCATGACATAAAACTTCCTCCATTATTCTACATGCATGAATGGTATTTTTAAAAAGGTTTGACCGGGAGCTCTTGTAAACGTGTGAAAATGACAATTTTTTTTTTTTTTGCACTGAATGCAGTATTGCAGGGGGGAAAGGAGAAAAGAAAACGATTTGGCTCTTTCTGCCACACATACAACATGCCCAGAAAGACAGAACTGCAGTTGTAACAGGTGACCATCACAGAGGCTGCTGGTCATGAGGACACATTTATTTGCATAGAAAATACTATGGCTCAAAAACGATACTTGTCATATTTTAAAAGGTTTGCAGTTTTGTGCAAAAAAAATATATGAGTGAAAAAAACAAGAATGATAGGTGCAGAGGTTGTTATTTGAAAACATCACTGCTCCAACCTGAGCCCCATGTGTTCTGCCATGTCAAAGAAATCTGTACTTATATAGCACATTTCATACATGGTAATACAAAGTCTCATCTCCACACACATCCACTGCCCCTTTTACCCGAGGCAGATATTGGGCATCAGGTAAAGGGCGAAAAAAAGTTGTCAGGGGGAAATACTGAGGAAGCACTGAGAATAAGAATGATCCATAAAAGGAAAAGATATTGATAAAAACAATAAACATTAAAACTAAGGAATATTAAAATGAGTTAATAATATTTGTGCAAAATCAGAGACACAACAAAAAAGACATCAAGGAAAAATGCATCTGCCTTAACTGATCCTGTGTTAGCAGACTTAAGACTCAGTTATTGGTTTGTTTGACACTCGACTTTAACTGAGATCTATTTTTGTTTCAAAACTTTTTTTACTCAGATTGAGAAAAGATTTTTAAATACTGTTATGGATTTGATGTTCAGGAGGACTTTTTATGTTCAGTGTTCCTGGAGAAACTTCCTCTGAGCTCCTCACATCCCTTCTTGCCTAAGCTGGTGCTGGCTGCACGGCTAGAGCTAAAGGTCTACCCTTCCCTCTCTTAGGTGAGTCTTTCAGATGAGTCGCTGATAGCTATATATCAATTCATTCTAAAATCAAGCAACATTCTGTTTAATCCTCCTGATGTCTTCTGTGCCCCCCACCCCCCATTGCTGCTAAAGATATTAAGTTTGACTGTTATGACCCAGTTTAAAAAAGAAATCTACCAGGATTGCACATTTCTGGGCTTGCTTTATGGTCAAGAATTTCCTAATTGATTTTAAAAAGTTCAGCTCTGTTTTAGTTTATCTTTGTCTTCTGGTTTCTCAGCTCTTTTTTTCACCACAGCAAAGTATTTGCATTTCTGATCTGCAGATACTTCTGAACAAAACACCCTGATACCTAAACTCTTCCACCTGGGGAAGTGACTCATTCCTTACCTGGTAAGGGCAATCCACCTTTTTCTGGCTCAGGTTCATGGCCTCAGACTTTGACGTTCTGAGTCTCACTCCAGCTGTTCAACAAAAAATGTTTTGATTTATTTCAGAAGTGCTTTTGACATTCCTAAAAAAAGTTATTACTTTAAAAAGTATTTTCTATTGTATTCATTCAGTATGAGTCATTTTTCTCACCACATGGATCAGTTTCTGTTTGACAAATAACTTGTCTAATTTGCATAGCTTGTATTTGTTTTATGTTAAAATGCATTAAAATGGAAACTTTTGAAATGTCCCCCAACACCTCACGTTTGTCATTGTCATGAGTCTGTGTATCAGTGTATCATTTTTTTGTCATACTGTTTAGGGTGGCTTCAAGATGCTTCTTGATTTACGGAAATGGGGGCAATTTAGGACAAGTCACCAGTTTGTTGCAGGTACAAAGGATTCAGTTTCGTTTTACTGGAATGTAATTTTGTATGTCAGTGTAACAGCTGTACATATGACAGTAAAGCTTCTGATTCTGATTTAACATTAACATTTTATTTTTTAGCCTTTTTGTGTTTAGTTCTGTGAATATGGGTATCTCCAATAATGTACATTGAAATTAAAGATTTATTCTTTGTAGATTTTGTTATATTTGTAAGAGTCTTCATGATCAATCAATGTCTTTTCACATGCATAGTTTTTGTTTGTAATGCATACTGTTTCCTTTCTGGACAGCTTGCACAAAAAACATCTCCATATAACCAGTGCCAGTCCATATATCTTCATGAGCAAAATAAAAAGATCGTAATATTTTCCCACTTGTGGTTGTTTTTGATTACAGTGAACTGAGATGTGTGTGAGGGAAGAGCATAAATCCAGATATATTCCGAGAGGTCACACAGGTTAAATTCCTCAGAAAGGGAATGCAGAGGCAGGAACACGGGAACTCAGGAACTTACCCTGCAGCTCTTGATGAATTCAACGTTGACTGTTGCTTGGAAACCAAACAGTCCTCCCTTCTCCCCACCATTCTTTTTTCTTTCATTTCTTCAAAACCTACAATTTTCATTATGATATGCTGTAGGAGAGTTGTTGTTGAACCCAAGTGGAGGATTGATCTGGGCATATTCAATGGTAACTGGCTGTTCCCCAGCAGCGAGGTTCTGGCTGTTATAAACAAGCTGAAATGACCTAAATGGGGTGCTGGATTTGTGTGAGACATTGGAGAGTGCCATGTGATGTTGACCAAGAAATATGAGAAAAAACCTGGATAAGTTAAGGAGATAAGCAACATCTACACTCCCTTTAAGGTCTTGAAAGAACCTTAAAAGGAGACAAAAACAGACAATTCAGTAAAACGGGACCGTGGTGCAGCGGTAGGGCGGTTGATCCCATGATCGTAAGATTGCAGGTTCGATTCTTGCCTTGCACACCAATGTGTCGAAGTGTCCTTGGGCAAGGGTTGGTCGATAGGTTGGTGCCAGCGTTCAGCAGCAGAGCCGCCACCAGTGTGTGAATGTGTGTGTGCATGGGTGAATGGGACTGTGACTGTAAAGCGCTTTGGGCCTTTGAATAAGGTAGAAAAGCGCTATACAAATATAGGCCATTTACCATAAAAGCTATTCCAGTCTTTTGTTCACTGTTAAACTCCACATTACACCTATCGTGCTTTATTTTACCTCCAGTTTGGGATGGTTAGAGAAACCACATTCAGAATGTTTGCATGGTTACAGGGTTGCTACACAATCTTATGTAACTTAAAAATCGAAAGTGGTCAAACTACACACTTCTGACAGCTTTGCTCTGTTAAACTTAACTCACACGCAAAAGACTTCTTTACATTTTTTGACCGTCTTTGATGTTAAGCGGAGTGGAGGGGGGAGGATGGAGAAGTAGGAGGGAGATGAAGACAGCAACAGGATTGGAAGACAATGTAGGTGTAAAGCAGTTGAGGAGAAAAAACAGGACTGACACATAAAGGTGGATGATGCCTCTTTTCTATTGGATGTTGTCTCATGGATCATTCACCTCCTCCAAGCTCTCCATCTACAGAACAGAGGAACCCTGCAGCATCTGGCCACTGAAGTGGGAATTTCTCTGGTGGTGTACACTGTTGACTCACAGAAACACAGTAAATACAGCAAAAGAAGAGAAGAAACCAAAATTAGTTAGTGTAGTATACAATACACCAATCAGACCTCTAAACACACTTGTGGTTGATAGTTTAGGAATAGCTGGTGGTTGTGTGTGTATTTAGTATGCTAAATGCTTCCTAGGTGAAAGCTTTTGGCAAAAATTGTCTCAAGAATCAAAGAAACAAAAGAATGCATGAAGAAATAAAGATTTTAACCAAGTTGATTTGCTGTAGTATCAGTCACAGCCTAGAACTTTGTTCGAGGCCCCCACAATCCTCACAGGTCAAACCATCAACTATTCATCCATTCATCCATCTTCTAACCCTCCTAAATCCCTGTTGAGCTTGTGGGGTTGCTGGAACCACTTTTGGGGGAGGGCAGGGTACACCCTGGATGGGTTGCTTACTTCTTGAGCACCATCAACCATATCATTCATAATTTCATAAAAATATGCAGCAATTTAATACTGTAATGCTTTTATCAGTACTTCAGCAACAGAATTGTTTCAAAAGAGCTTTAGTCTATAGATATTATAATAAAAAATCTGTTTTTGCACTGCTTTTAAAAAACATGTTTGCAGGTTACCGTGAGGACAGCTGCTTGGTTACAGGTCATACCAAGTGTAATCACTTGCAGTACAATTCATTCAACTCTAGCCCACAAGAAGCAACGTTTTCTGAAAATGTCCTCAATGGAACAAGAAATACAGAAACTGGAACAAAGTGGAGAAACATCAAGAAGAGTGATCATATGTTACTGTTTTAAAGCAAATAAGAACAGGATATCACAGTAAAAAAATCAAGTTTTTGCTAAAACTGTTAATACAGAGTATGTTGTGAACTTTCATCCAAGGTGCTTCTCTACTTACTGCTTACATTTTTTGTCAAATTATGACACAGCAGTGTGTAAATTGATGCAAATCCCCTGTGGTTGTAGCACCTAAGCAATGTGCCAGGTTGATTGGCAAGCAAGGCAACATTTCCTTGTACATACTTCTAACCTCTTTATTAGGAGCTCCAGTGCACCTGCTTCTTTTTGCAAGTACCCAATCAGCCAATCATGTGCCAGCAAAAGAAACTACAGAGTCACAAACAAAGGTCAAGAGCTTTGGATAATGTTCTGATCTAAGGTCAAAATGTGAATAATTTGATATCTGAAAATTTATGCACAATATTCATTAGAGTTAAGTCAGAAAAATGTAAAAACAAAAATATACAGATATACTGTTTTCTGATAATGACACCCAAAGCAAGCAACGTCTGTTTAGGCCAGGAGTCAGCAACATTATGACATGAAGTGCCAATTTGAAATGTTCTTCTTAACAACAGTGCCGTCACCAACTATAATGCCAACTCTAATACAAAGAAATAGAGTAACATTTAGAAATGTTATTGAATTCAGAAAAAGCAGGACAAATGACTTAAACATATTTTGGCATTGGAAAAAAGCTCATTATGAAAAGAGATTATCTCTCAAAGTCGATTTTTCTTTTCAAATCCAAAAAAAATCCAAATCCAAACAGATGACAAATCAAATACTTATAGTTGTCACATCCCCACATGCCACTGTCTTGGGGCACACGTGCCCCAGGTTGCCGACCCCTGATTAAGGCCCTTTTTGGATGGACCATGATGGTCTCCTCTGGATCCAGAAGGTCTTTTCGCAGCACCAAACAAACGTGTCTCTAAGTGCTAACTTCTTTCCAAATATGGTTGTTGTGGATATCTTTTGAAATGGAAGTATGTCTCACCTTGCTTTAGAATGAATGGCAAACAAGTAAACCACAAGGGGTTTTAAAGTAAATAATTTCCTTTATTCAAAGGAGAAACACTTGATGAGTCAGCTCCAATCAGTAATGTCTGTTATGTACAGTATGGTTCTGTGTATATTGGTTCATGTCCGAACCATAATCCAGTGATAAGTCTCTGTTCAGCTCTTTATATTACTGTTACTCTAAAGTGCAAATCACATCAACAAATCACTCGACACAAAAATGTTTTAAAGATCACGACAATTAAAAAGGTAAAACATTTATTTCAAAAAAGCATTACATTTTAGAAAACTAAACAGAATTCCACAAACCAAAACGTCAAAACCAAAAAAGTCTTTCAGAAAAATAAAGTAATTTCCAGAAAAAATAAAACACAATAAAAAACGGGAAATGGTAGGTACTGTAGGGCATCGCTGATTAGATGATGATATCCGGTATTGCTTTCGGTTGAATGATGGACAAACTTTAACATCCAATCAGCAATGTCCTATTGTACCTACCTTTTCCGGTTTCCTCATTGTGTTTCATTTTCTAACATTTCTTGTTGTTTTCTGCTAACATTTCATTTTTGTTTTCATTTTGGTTTCTGGAATTTTTTTTTTCTAAAATGTAATGCTATTTTTTTAAATATGTGTTGCTTTTTTAATTGTCGTCGTGATCTTTTAAAATGTTTTGCGTCGAATGATTTGTTGATTTGATTTGCACTTCAGGGCCACTGTAATAAAAAAACAAACAAAAAAAACTGCAAACCACACCTACACAGGAATAAAGCAACATTTGATAAGGTTACGAAAAAACAGCAGTCACATCCCTCTCCTCAAGACGGAAGACTATCTGTGTTCCATCTCTACAAAATTGCGTTTGTGTGTCAACACACACTCATTGGTCAAGATTGCAACATAAACTAAAACAGACTGTTTAAACTGCCATAAGGTCAAAAAGTCACTCAAAATTATTTGCTTCCAAAGATAGTAATGAAAATGAAAATGAGAGATCAGATCTCTGACGGATTTGAAATGGGGTCCATCACCTGTCTTATGCCACCCTGGATAAGCTTTGGGAACCCACTCGTAAACCTTTAGAACAGCTGCTTTCACAAGTCCTGAAGGGGGAAGAGTTCTCCTGAGTTTTCCCTTTAAAACATACTGCAACTCTAATGTCTGTTCATCTTCACATAAAGTTCTGGACTCAGTAATCCATTTAAACAAACAAGAAATAAATCCTTATCAGTTTTATAAAACTGTGGCAACAAATGCTTGTTATTGGAAATATTAAAAACAGACGCGATTAGCATCAACAACAACAGAGTCCAGCAAACTGGCAACCTTGACAACATGGAATAATGATGAGCAATCTCCATCAGATGGACCTCACTGCATTTAGCATCCAGCAATTACTCAGAAGGAACCTAAAAAAAGTTAGCAGTTCCAGACCTAGTTTGTTTTCTCCAAAAGTGTATGTATTTTCTTGGAGTATTTATGTGAATTTATGAGCGTTGTCATGCTGCAGAGCCATTCTGGTTTACTGGAGTGGGATTTTACCAGGACAAGGACAGTTCTGCTCCACAGCAGGAGCCAGGTTTCACTTGATATCAATTTGATGCCATTTAAAAGAACATTATCTATAATACCTACCAAAAAAACCATCAAGTCCAATATTCAAATGTTGAACTATGTATTGTCTATGTTTTGTATATTAAGTTAGGTCACAGTTAAACATCTAACTGGTGGACGCTACCCAGACCTGATCATTGACCACCGGATGCAAAATTAACAAGGTCTGCATGTGCATTAGACGTGTAATATTTATGGGGTAGGATGATTTAAGATCATGTTAGCAATATTTTTGCTATTTTGAGGAGCAGTTCAATATTGACACTAATTTCTTTCTTCACAAAACCACTATTTACAATGCTCAACAATGCTCAGTAACACGTGAACTGTTTGAAAATGTTGGTTTACATTTCTATCTTCATTCAAAAACCAATGAAAAATGGGGGTTGAAAAAGATTGTTTTATTAATCTAAAACCATGTTTTCTGCTCTGTTTATCTCTTAAAACACTAGATACAATTTCATTGTCTTTTTTTCTTGTGCAAATCTTTGAAGCATTTGTTGCATTCCTGCAGAACTCGATAGACTTTTAAAACTGCTCTGATCAGTGAGTTTCTGCCAATGTTTCAGATGGTTTGGTCCCATTTTGGCATCAACAACACAACAGTACACTTCAGAAAAGGCTTTCTTGTGTCAGCAGTCCAGACTGTCGGTGGTATAAATGTGTCACAAATGTTTTTCTTGGCAAACTTGGGTTCTTAACATCAACAGTCATAATTTAAATGCCACAGCGTGTCTTGGTGGGTTTGCTGACCACATGCATTTTCTTGTGTTTGAAGCTGGGATAAAATAACGTACAGGACTTCAAAAACTGTTTTCTTTTGTGGGGTCTTTGTTTCCCGTATTTATTATGAAATGTCTAGTTAAAAAAAAAGTAGAAAAGCAAAAGTACAAAAAAAATCATACGGCAGTGGCACCAACACCACGTGTAACACTCCTGCACCCGTGTGCGTCGTAACTATTAAACACACATAACACCGCTAATCTCAGCAGCCATCTCCGTCAGTCTGCACCCGACTTCTTCTAGCCTCAGTGTGCCCTCAACTCAGCCGATTACAGCTACTCAGACTGCATTGCGCCCTCTACTGTTTCATCACGGTATTAAACACTGCACTTGTGAAACTTAGAAAATTATATAAAAAATTGATTTCTTCCTCAAACAAATATTTTATACCAAATGGTTACATTGGCTTCAGTTTGGTTATGGTCATTTTAAATGTATCACTTCCATCATTAATGCTACATAAATCCCTGCCCAATAGTTCAGTGTGGGTCCATTTTTTAAAATGCCAATTAACTGTGTAGTTTTTTTTTCTACAATCTTCACAGTTATTATTTTTGTTTTTTACCCTGATAGGAGAGTGAAAACAATGTTTTGGTCTTGAATGTGTGTTACAATAAGGAGTTTCAAGTCTCAAATCATTAAAGGATTAACCCCTGTGTGGTTACATGCCATCTCACTCAGAAAGTCCTCTATAACACATCCTACAAGAAACTAAGGGGGGGAGGGGTGTCCAAATGATCTTTCTTGCAAAAATAAGATCCTGGATAGATGTGACACAGAAGAAACAAAGCGGTCAACCTCTGATCACAGGTTCAGTTACCCCTCTACCTGCTAGTGTGCACCAGAGCGTCCTTGGGCAGCTATTGGATGCAACATTGCTCCTGGTAGCCTGGTTAGCTTATCTGATAAGATCTTTAGGTCTTTCAAGTAGATGAAAAGATCTTTTAGTACCACTGTAACTTGGTGAGTGAGATGACCTGAAAGAAACTATAGCGGGGAAAAATATTCTTTAAAAATCATACAGTTTTTGCATTCTGTCTCTCACAATTAAAGTGTATCTATGATGAACATTAAAGACCAAAATCAGCTTTTCAAAGTGGGACAACTTTCAGAATCTGTGCTTGTTTCTTGCCACACTGTAAGTGGGTTCCTTTCCACTATTCAGTTTAGCATATTAAATGAATGAAACTATGTTTTATGCCTAGTTTGCTATCTTTTTTAGAACAGGATATACTAAACTATTCCTAATAAAATAAGTGAAGATATTTTGCTCCTGTCAGTCACTTCAGGTTCATGTTAATAATCATCCACAGCTGTTGTCACTTCTGTTAACTGTCCGCAGACTGTAGATTTGTCTCTGCTTTTCAGTTTGTCATGGCCAGGTCATCTGCTTTGTCACTTTTTGTTGTTGCTCTTTGGGTTTTTGTCATGTTTGGGTTCTGCTTTTTTTCCTATGTGTTATGCAACGGTTTCAGTGCCTTGCCCAAGGACACTTCGTCACATGGGCGTGCAAGGCGGGAATTGAACCTGCAATATTATGATCATGAGTCGACCGCCCTACCACTGCACCACAGCCGCCCCATTTCTGTAAAATAAATAGGGGGCAAACCTGCAAAATTCACAGGTGCAGGGTGGAGATAAGGGCACCAGAAGGGGTGTTCAGTGCAGGGGCAGGTCCGATAATGTAAAATGTCATTCGAGGTCCGAGCAATTTTGAGACCCAGCAGGCAGAATTCAAAAGTGAGAGGTAGCCTTGATTTTGGAGGTATCAAATATAACATTTTAGTAGTTTACTTAGGTACTTAAGCAATGACCTAAACAGACAGACTTCTGCTGCCAGGCTTTACAAACCTGAAGAAAGGTTGAATCCTCCATCAATCTACCTTCAGAACCTGTTGAATCTTTTTGGGGGTGAGTAGCTGCAGCCAACCCAACTACTGCTGGGCAAGGTGGTGTACACCCTGAACAGGTCTCCAGTCTGTTCCAGGTTAAGGCTGAATCTAATACCACAAACTCTTTCTGAATCTCTTATACCCTTCTTCTGACCCCTGATATTTTCTAACTTGATGAATGATTACTGCATATGTAAACAATACAAGGGGTATTTTTTTTGAAAATCCAGACACAGTTTGAGTCCATATTTACTTCTCCATCAAGAGTCATTTCACAGTAACATGGAGTAGTTAGTACCTATAGTAACATAATTGTAAAAAAATCAAAAATAAAAAAGGAAGCTCTAATGCAGTGTTACCTGACCCTTTACAACAATTTTGTCTGTCTGAGTGTTGTTGTGTTCAGAAAATAAGAGATGCATATCTGTGCAATGCATGTGATGGCCAGTCTTAGACACATAGGCATTTATGAAGCCAATGATCTTTGATGTCATCACAACAATTTTGAAGCCTGAAAGTAAAGCCTGAAGTGGAGCAGCCATGCTGAATGAAGCCCCGCCAATTGACCTATCATGAACTATCATGAACACTTGGAAAATGTAGAGGAAGAGATTTGTTCTTTTTTTGTTTTTATTAAAAAAAAATTTTTAGGATCATAACAGAAATAATTAATAGGCAGAAATAACTTTTTTTTTTTACCAACTTCTAATCTGGATTCAGATTCACAGCTAAATTAAATGAGTAAATTGTTAGTTCCACAGACAAAAAGAAAAATACTGCTGAAACATTTATGAATTTAGGAAGGTGTTAGAAACAGTTAAACATAAAAATCAATTAATAAACAAAAAAAGTTGGGTATTTGTGAGGGTTTGCATTTTTGAAAGAAAATGATCTTGGGTCCGAAAGATTTTCCGTGTTTTTTACAATTCATAATTAGTTTTAAAATTGTTTAAAGTCTATATAACACTCATTTCCTTTTTAGCAAAGACAAAGACCATTTTAAATAAAAAGCTGCCTGATTTACCATAAATTACAGTATTGAGAGCACAATTCATTAGAATTTACCTAAAATTGAATGGATCTTCTGTACTTGGGCAAAAGAGGTGAGTCAGTAACAGCTACAAGCAGACGACAAGATGAAGAATGACAAAATTAAAGCTGCTGGAACATCTGGGTAACGCTTTATAATAAGAGTGCTTAATTAACTATTTATAAGACATTAACAAGCACTGGTAACATTTTAGTAAGCTGCTTATAAGTACATTCATTAGCATTTGTAAATGTCTTACAATTGACTTACAAGTTTAAATAATCTGTTTATTAATACATTAACATATTCCTTAATAAACTACTTATAAGACAATTAACAAGCATGAGTAATGTAGTATTAAGCAGCTTATAAAGACATTTATTAGCATTTGTTAATCCTATTCACAAGCTATTTATAAATTGCTTGAATGGGGTTAATAAATATATTAACAGTGTTTTTATTAACAGTTTAGTGAGTGTTTTGCAGCCCCCAATCTAAAGCGGGGTGATCTTTACAAGCCATTCATAAATTACTTGTGGACAGTTACTGTCCCTTGGAAAGGGCAGATTCCTTTATTTTTCTTTTTTTTCTTCTAACTTGTCCTGTCCAACAGCTGGGCAAACAGATGAGAGCTGAAGACCTCTTGTGTTGGACATATTTTATTTTAACAATAGGAGTTATGAATCTTCTGACAAACCAGAAGTATGTCTGAATAAAGCCCTTTTGGAATCAAGGCCAAACTTTATTAATTTTAATCATATTTAAAAATCTTTTTTGTTGGACCGTACGGAAAAGGAAAGGAGAGAAGAACAGAGAGGGATATTAGAGAGAGGGGGTGGGTAGGTGGGTGGTTATAGAAGGGGGGGGGGACCATGAAGCAGCATAAAGCAACAAGTTTCTGGATGGTTATACTCATTAAAGTTAGATTCAGATGTAATACACATCTATAAGGGCGGGACCTGTCCACTCACACACTCAAATGTTATAAACACACCAGTGTGCTCCAAAAAATGTTCACATGCCAACATGTACACAATACAAATATTGTTCACACACGCATACTAATGACTTCAAACCAACTAGTTTGAAACAGAATCAGAATCAGAATCATTTATTGTCATTGTACATGGGGATACAATTGCAGCAGCCTTGGAGTGAAGAACTTAAATAAAATAAAAATAAAATAGAATAGAAATACTGTATTTACAACTCTTAACAAGAAAAATGGACAATATGTACAGAGACTGTTAAATATTAAATATTTGTGGATAAAATAGAATGGAGTGAGATGAGTTGCTGTGAGCACAGCATAATAAATATTGAGTTATTGCACAGTGACCCGGTTATTGCACAGTCAGGATATTGCACGCATTGTAGTAAAAAGTCAGAGTGAAGTGTGGTTGGTGGAGGAATGTGTATTCCGTAAGGTAATTGGCAAAAAGCTGTTTCTTAGTCTGTCCTGGATCGGATGGACCTGTACCTCCTTCTAGAGGGCAGCAGTTCAACATTTCATTCAATCACGCAAAATATTAGTGCAAAGGTGAGCCAACACCTGTGCTCAAGTGAGTGTTCATGTTCTTCTGAATGGATGATTGAATGTGAAAAGAAGGAGGGAGAGTGCCCAGCCATCCCCACACCAAGACCTCCGCCGCAGCAGCAGCAACAGCCAGAACCCCCCCAACACCCGCACGGCAGCAGATGGAGAACAACCGCCCCCCGGCGATCACATCTGACACCCAGGCCAGGGCCAGCAGGACTGCCACGGGGCCCCCAGAGCCAGAGAGCAGGGAGGCAAGGGGGGACAGAGAGTGCAGCTCCAGCCCAACCAGGAGAGCAGCCCCCCCCCCGCCGTGCCAGGAGGGCTCAATGCAGGGCCTCGCCCCAGAAAAGCGCACACAGACGAGCACCTCATCACCACCCAGGAGTTGGGTATCCCCCCACACCAACCCCAGGTACAAGCCAGGACCCCCCAAGGGAGACCTGCTCCGCGCTCCAGGCAGCCACCCACCCGGCCCACGGTTGCTCCAGGAAGGAGTAAGGCAGGGGCCAGCCATCCATGCCCAGGAGGAGGGCACCCAGGGGAAGAGGTGGTCCACAAGAAGTGTTGTAAACATGGCCCGACCACGCTTACCCACAGCTTGAAATTTGGCGAGGCCCAGCACTCAGGGGCAAGGGACAGAACCCACACCACAGGGACACGGCTACCCCCAAGCTCAGGTGTGATCCCTCTTCCTACGTGGAGAGAAGGCTGCCGGGCCCAGGAAGCAAGCACCCAGGGAACACGGCCGCCGTTGCCAAGGCCCCAGTACCCCCTACCAGGGATGAGGTAGGGGACGGATGGTCCAAGGCCCCACCTTCCTTGTGAAATGCATGTGTGTGTGTTTGTGAGGGCGTGTGTGCCCCCCCCCCCCCCCCCCGGCCACCTACCAAGGGCCCTAAATGTCTAAGGTGCAAATAAAACCGAGAGGGGGGATATTCCATACAGCAACCATGGGAGGGGGACCATTGCCAAGTAGCTCCTCCCCCCAAGGTGCATCGCAGGCTGATCCCCCCCCCCCCCCCCATCACCCTAATAACAGATTATATGAGGAAGGGGCTAAGTCGGGGACAGCTGGTAGACTGTCCCCCGGTGGTCAAAAAGCTGCCCCCCCCAGTATAGGGCCCAGTTCCCCTAAGCCCGGGATCCCATCCCCCGGAGCGCCGACTCCCCAGGCCCCTCAGTATTATGTGGGCCCGTGCCAACTTCTCCACCTCCTCCTGGGTTTTGGCCCTGTGTCTCTTTATTGGGGGAAATAAATGCTTGTGCCTAATTTGAGGCTTTCAGGAGGAGTGTCCCATTGGACGCCCTTTTACAGACTGGATGTTCAGCTGGAAGAGTACAATGCCACGTCCACCTTTGGATCCATCCTAAAAATGGACTCCAAGAAGGTTTAGGAGTTTTTTTCCCTGTGGGTTCTACAACAGCAGTCTAAGGCTGTTCTTAAAAAACATCTATGTTGAAATGACATAAAAGATCGCAGGGGCTGGGTTACTACCATCGGAAACAAGCATGGTCAGGTTCTCATGCAAGAGGCTTTGCCTCTCTGGGGTCCTTCCACCTCCAGCAGTTCATCCCAGGTAACTGCAGATGCTGTTCAGTTTGACAGGGTAAATCTGAAACCTTCCCATCTGTAAACCAAACTGCTGATATTTACACGGTTTCCTCAGAGACTTCTGCAAGACCCAAATACTTCCACGCGTTCTTGATAGATGGACTGGTGAGGTGGAATGAGGACCACGCAGCAGCAGCTGCACCTCTGGCTGCAGCTGAGGAACATCTGTCGCCTCTGCACAGTGGTCATCTCAAACACATGCTTAACCAGAAGAACCAGAGCTAGCTTGGTCTTCTTGGTTAATGATTTCACCAAACCTGTTATGTACTCAGGCGAATAATATCAGAAGAGGCCAGAGGTGTAGACTTGATTTCATATCAATCTATAAAAATCAACTGAATGCTTTGTCTTCACTTCATCTTGGTGGAGTGCCTGCACCAGCAGACAGGCTTGTGGATGTCTGCGTGGACCCTGACGCTCCGGATGGGGCTGTTGCTGTCAATGCTCTCCTAGAGGAGGATGAAGAGCCCACCATCTGTGGCCCAGACATCTCCTCTAGAGCTGCAGCTCGTTTAGGTGACCCAGTTGGCAGCAGCATGTCCTGAAGCCGGCCAAGGTCCTGGTGGAGATCAGGAGTCTGTCAGTGGTCTCCAACAGCAGGGTGGACAGAATAGTCACACTCTGGGAACTCCACCAGACACAAACAGAGCATTGCTTACCTCGCCAGTCACCAGGAGAGGAAGCCTGAAGGACGTTTTAAGTGCACAAAGGGAAAGAACTCTTCCTGTCCTGGAAGGAAGGAGAGTGTCCAACGGTATGGTTAGTTTCTAGAAGTCTTTTGCTTACTTTGAAATCTCCTTCATTTTTTCATGCTGTTGTTTCTTCCACACAACATCCACATCCCTGGTCTTCGGGGACTATGTGTCCCTCAGAGGCGCAGGGCTAGGAAGCCCCAGGCTAACGGACTGGGCTGGACTTCAGCTGTTTCATCGGTCGTCCTGTTTGGGATTTGCATATCTAGCTTGACATACAGATGCCCTTTCTAAAACGCCCCTCTGCATTTACCCAGACTTGGGACCGGCACACAAAAGCACTGGATTGTGCCGTCATGTGGTTGCATCAAGTTTTGGAAACGCCATGTTTCCAATATTTTTTTTTTTATTTGATTTGATGTATTTTACAATAATCTTGTATGATATAATTAGAGTCGAATCTTTTTTTTTTTTTTTTTTTTTTTACAGTTTTTATAAGTTTTTGTCACATGAAAATTGTCAGGTAGGGAGGGGCTGGTAAGCAGGAAGGACCCAGAATGCAGAGGCAGGGAGGCACACGATTCCAGGCCAAGGGATTTATTAACCTAACAAACAGCGCTGCTAAGCAGGGAAACAAAAACTAAACTCACTGTAGTAAAACAGGAACATGGCAGAAGGAAGAGACGTTACATAGAGACATTATATGAGAGACGATAACACATTAATGACGTTAATGGACCAGCACAAGAGGAAGGCAGAGACGAGACTTAAATACAGACAGGGCAGACAAGACACAGGTCAACATGATCAGGACAGATTGGGACAAAGGAAGCAAAACTCAAGAACATGACAAAACAGAAAACCTTTCAAAATAAAACAGGAAACAGAACTCAAACATGACAGAACAAGATATAAAGGAAAAACCAATACAAAAGAAACCCAAACCATGACAAAAACAAAACACAAACAAAATGAAAACAGAGGTCAATTCTAGGTGCTTCTTGTGTCCATTTGTTGTAAAGTGTCCATTTGTTCCACTTTCGGTGTAATTGTGCCTTTTGCAGTCCCAGTCCTCAGTTTCCATTGAATAGACGTGGTTAATTGTTGATGTCCATTGCTCCTTTGATGGGATTGACGTAGTGTCCCAGTTCCTGGTTATCGTAATGTAATTTCGGCGGCTAGTGACATAACTTTAAATGAATATTTGTCACTTTGGTGGATTGAGTTTCCCGAGAACATGTAGAAATAAAACAGTTCTGGTACCAAAAGAATTGTATATCCCAGCACTTTACATGTTATATCACCCACCGTCTTCTAAAATCCTGTTACATTCAGACACTTCCGAAACAAATGTGAATGGTCTACATTTACTTTTCCACTTCTCCATTCGTGCCAACAGGTCTGATTTGTTTTGAACTGTTTGTTCTTCAGTTTAGGTCTTATGAAAAATCTTTTAAGGTTCTTCCAGGTGAACTCTCTCCATGATATGCAGCATGGTATGCTGGTGTCTCCACATGTCTAAACAATCCTGCTCAGTTATCTTTATGTTGAATTCTTTTTCCAAGTTGTCTTTTACTTTTAACGTTGTTTTTGTCATACTCAGTTAAAGATTTGTATATTGTACTAATCATTTTAGTATTGCTGTCTTTATATGCCTTTGTCATAGTTTGAATGGCCCCACCCTCATCCCCAGAAGAACCACTCTGTATTGCAGTCTTATAATAGTTTCTCATTTGTTAATATCTGAATAATCCCGTTTTTCAAGGTGAAATTGCTTAGCCAAGTTCTCCAAACTCTCCAGCTTTTTGTCCTTCTCTCCACGCAGGGAAAGGGATCCCTGAGTTCTTTGGCAAGACCATGAGGTGGGGATCACATCACATCTGAGTCTGGGGTGTCCGTGTCCCTGTGGTGCGGGTTCTGGTCCTTGCCCTTGAGCACTAGGCCTCTCCAAAATTTCAACAGTAGATAAGCCTGGTTGGTCCATATTTACAGCATGGCTCCTCTTTGGCGTCCTCCTCCTGAGTCCTCTCACCTGGACCTCCTGCGGGATGGGTGGCTGCCTGAAGCGTGGGGCAGGTCTCCCTTGGGGGACCCTGGCTTGTGCCTGGGGTTGGGGTGGAGGGATGCTCAGAACTCCTGGGTGGTGGTAGGCTACTCTTCTGGGGTGGGGCCCTGCGTTGGGCCCTCTGGGAGTGGTGGTGGTGGGGGGGGGGTCTATTTTTCTGGTCAGGTTGGAGCTTGCACTCTCGGTGCTCTTGTGCCCCCCTGCTCTCTGGCATTGGGGGCAATCCTGCTTGTCCTGGCCTGGGTGGCAGACGTGATTGCCTGGCGGGCGGGTTTCCTCCATCTGCTATACCGTGCTGGTGTTGGGAGTCCTGGCTACCACTGCTGCTTCGGTGGGGATTACATATATGATCAATATAAATCACGTTTAGCCTAAATATACACCTTGTGTGTAAGAAGATTCATAACCCCATGTTGTAAAAGTAAAATCTGTCCAACAGAAGAGGCCTTCAGCTCTCATTTGTTTGCTCAACTGTTGGACAGGACAGTTAAAAAAACTAGCAATAACACAAATTTTTTGTCCTGTATACAATGTGGAAATTAAGTAAAATTACTAATACTACTAATATAGACTAATAGTACTAATAGATAACTAATCAGCTATGTGACCTGTGTAGGGGAAAGTTATACAATTGTCATTTTTTAATGTAAGCAAAGTATTGTCAACATGAGTTTGTTGACTTTGATAGACTTGAAACATCAAAGCAATAAAACACTGGCGGATTTTTATGTCGGCATTGCACTGAAGGCATACTCAACTCAACTCAACTCAACTTTATTTATAAAGCACTTTAAACAGAACAAGGTTCACCAAAGTGCTGAACAATACAAGAATTAATAAAAGCACATGAAAATATAAAGCATAAAACACATAAAATAGGTCGGGATTCCAACTCAGTTAAAAGCCAAAGTGAAAAAATATGTTTTAAGAGCAGATTTAAAAATACTGAGTGAGTTTATCTGTCTGAGGTACAGGGGCAATTCGTTCCAGATTTTTGGTCCAAAGACTGAGAAGGCTCGGTCACCTCTCAGTTTTCTCCTGGTCTTCGAGACGACCAGCTGTGTCTGATTTGTTGACCTAAGGGAGCGGGGGGGAGTGTACACCTGAATCAGGTCAGACAGATATTTTGGGGCGAGTCCATGGAGACATTTAAAAACAAATAGAAGAATTTTAAAATCAATGCGTAAGCGAACTGGGAGCCAGTGAAGAGATGCTAAAATGGGAGTGATATGTTCTTGTTTCCGTGTACCAGTTAGAAGACGGGCAGCTGCATTTTGGACTAACTGCAATTGAGCAAGTAATTTCTGGGAAAGCCCAACATAGAGAGCATTACAGTAATCCAAACGTGTTGAAATAAAAGCATGGATTAAAATCTCAAAGTCATGGCGGGAGAGGAGAGGTTTAACCTTGGCCAGTTGTCTCAGGTGAAAAAAACTGGATTTCACCACTGAGTTTATATGAGCATTAAAAGTTAAATTGCTATCCAATTTCACACCTAGACTTTTTGCTGTCTGTTTCAGGTGATCATTTAAAATGCCTAAGTCGACATGTGCCTTAGAGACATCACTTGGACCAAATAGCAGAACCTCTGTTTTTTCCTGGTTTAAGTGCAGGAAGTTACATGACATCCATGTCTTAATGTTATCAAGACACTCTAGTAACTGGTGAGCAGAATATGCTTCTTCCTGTTTTAACGGTATGTAAATCTGACTGTCGTCAGCATAGAGGTGGAATGAAATCCCGTGTTCGCGGAGAATAGACCCAAGTGGAAGCAGGTACAATGAAAAAAGAAGAGGCCCCAGAACAGAGCCCTGAGGTACGCCACATGTGAAAGTTGCTCTACGGGATTCTGCACGTCCAAGACGGACACAGAAGCTCCTCTCATTTAAATACGATCTGAACCATTCTAAAGCACTACCTCGAAGACCCACCCAGCTTTCCAGGCGAGACAAAAGGATTTGGTGGTCAACTGTGTCAAATGCAGCTGCCAGATCGAGCAGAACCAAAACCACATGGTGACCGGCATCCGATGCTAGAAAAATGTCATTTGAAACCCTCAATAGCGCAGACTCTGTACTGTGACGGGGTTTAAATCCTGACTGAAACACCTCAAGAATGCTGTTCTCCTCTAAAAACGTTGTTAACTGGCAGTACACAATTTTCTCCAAAACCTACCAAGGGCCCTAAATGCAATGATGTCTGAAAAATGTTTAGTTTTATTCAACATGAATCAAGTGTAATACATGGTAATATTTTGAACATTGGCATCCCACAACTTTCATTGCCAGAATATTGAAAATGTTAATATTATTTAATGATATCACACTGCTGCTGTGAGGATTTTAGCTTGGTTTTTTTTAGTGGTGTTTTTGGTCATGTTCTGTCCTCCATCAGTCACTCCAGGTTCATGTTAATCATCCACAGCTGTCTTCATTTCTGTTACTAGTCATCAGTGTGTAGAAGTGTCTGGTTTTCTGTTCTACATTGTCAGTTCATCTGCTTCATCCCCTGAAAAAGCAAACTAAACCGCACAATCCTGACATACAAATGGACAGTGGTGCAAAAACGTGTATTTAAAAAATAGACAATTTTGGATGAATAAATGATTTGAAATGTGAGATTTTAATAATTATTCATCGACATTGTATAATAATAAAAAACAAATTAAACAGTTTCCTTTTACTTTTATTTTAAATCATTGCACGTTCACTCATATACCTACATAAACATGTCCAAAGCCAATCTTTATAAAGAAATTGTAGACATTTTGTCAAGATTTCTTAATTGTATGTTGTTTTCAGTGTCTGCCAATATGCAGTGGTGGTAGGCTTATCAGCCACACCTTCACTAGAATTATATAATCTTGCGTAAATCTCGCAAATTCAACATGAACATGCAGTATTGCAGAGGTGTTGAGAGAGCTGACCTGTGGCCCTATAATCAGTGCTTGGTGTGCTTCACTGTGTTATATAAGTGAACAGCGAGTGCTAGTCAGATCCTCCTACAGATGCCTGAGCAGTCACGACAAATGCGGATGTTCTCCATCCATCCACTCAGCCGGGCTAGCACAGACTTCACCTTAGCCTTTGCTCTAAAAGGCCCACTCAGAAAAAAAACACAGCGTGTGCACCCCACCCACCCACACACACACACACACTCAAATTACTAAACAGTGCATATGCTCAAGCACGCTGGATTATGAAAAAGATGTTTGAAATTATTAGTGGCACAAATTTTTGGAGTTCGTGTTGGAATTTTTTTTATTGGACCTGTGAACAGATTTCAAAGGTGACTTTTAGAATCCACACCCACATCCTACACCCTCTGGAAATTTTGGGGCTTCATCTACCAGCAAACACTACCATAATAACCAGTTCAATGCCAAAGACAACCACAAATGAAAAAAAAATAACACAAAAAGTTATCAAATTGTGATAAACATTATTTTTATAGCCCTGTGAATAAAAACAAACATGTGGTGGTTTGCTGTTTAGAAGTTATCATAACACTAGTAATGTTTAAAATCGTTGCTTGTCATACATATTAAAAATAAAAAGTGGTTGGGTTAAAATGAGAAAGATTTTGTAAGTAAAACCCCCCCTTTTCAGGAAGTGCATCATTTAACAAAAATCTCCTTCAATCCAGCTGATACTCACAACTGGCTTACCAGCTGACTCACTTCAAAAAGCTGGTTTTATATTCTCCAGGTGTCTATCGCTCTCCAGCCACAAAAATCTTTTTGCATTTTAGAAGAACATTCTAGCTCTCCATGCCATACAAGTGTCAAAGCCAGAAGAAGACTCATGACGGGTATAGAATGGACAGATTAATGTCATTATTCTACCTCAAGATGTTTTCAGATGTAGACTTCTCTGCTTTATAGGCATTTACATTGTAATTAAAATAAATCTGGAAATTCACTGCTAAGACATTGCTAATGTTTCATGCACCAGATGTTTTAGCTAGAACCAAACACTGGGAACTCTGGGCCTTAATAATTCCTTTAAGCTCCGGCACAAACTTTGAAGGAGAACAAAACTGTCTAGCTCTGCTTTCATCAAGAAAATCTGCAAATTCTTAGAACAGACTGCTTTGTGTTTGTTGTGCTTAATGAGAGTTAAATACTTGGTCACATGTACCTGTACCGGTCAACACCCATTTCCCGCAGGGTTTTGGGTTGTCTGGGCCCCTAGAAGGTTGTAGAGAGGACCGGAATAGGAGCACAGATGTGTCTTGCAGGTCTCTTGAGGCTCGAGCAAGCACCCAAGAGGATGCCATGAAAATGGAACTTACCATTTTCGTATGTGTGGTAAGAGTATTGTAAAGTATTTTTAAAGAAAATCTAAGTTACATGCACTTCTGAGGTACAGATAAGGCTGTCGTATGGTGCCCTTAGGTCGCACTTTAGTTATCGGTAAGGTTCGCACACTGTCCTAACTGACCACGTGCAATTCTGCACGTGATACGCAAGTGCCCATAGCACGCCCCCACAACACTGTACAACACGTCTCACCTACTTCCACTTACGTGTTGTTTCACTACAACTTGTTGGTCGCATCACACCCGTATAGAAAAAATGTGCATGAACATAAGGGTTCACCAAGTGATCTAGGAAGTTAAAATTTCCTGCAGATCACCTGTGTGCTTTCTACAGATTTGCCCATAATTCCCCTGCAGACAGGCTGTGAGTTTGTTACATTGCTGTCAGTTATTGTTAACTTAAGTCTGGTTCTTTAGGTTCTTATTTCTGAATAGGTCACGGCTGAAGTTTTTATAGTTAACAAGTTGTAAAGAACAATGGAACAGTATTTCATATGCAAATGAACCAAAGTCCAGGTATATATTCATAATGGGGCATGCTCACTGCTGACCAAACATCTAAATTTGAAGTCTTTTAGAGTAGTGGTCCCCAACCTTTCTTAGCCACGGACTTGTAAGATAAAAATTTCACAGGCCGGTCTTTCAGACGATTATTGTAGCAACATTACGATGAAGGAGGAACAGAGACATGACAAGACAAACTCTGAGTTTTAATTTTGATACGCATGACATTGTACATCGCACAGGTGCCATCATCCTCTCCACTACCCACACACACGGCGCAAAAAAGAAGTAGCCTATTAACCCTTGTGCTATCTTAGATGACCCCACCCTTACTTTGACGTGTTCTCCCTACCATGACAAAGGTGGATGAAGGTGGAAAAATTTCATGTAATCCATTGAACCAGTGAAGATCACAAATCATTGAAGAAAAAAGGTTCAGAGCAATGTCTAGTGTGTCTAGATGACCCAACTTCCAACGGTAGTCCCTAGGATAGCACAAGGGTTAAATGTAGCTTTCTTTTTTTTGAAAAGTCAAAGGCTCCTCTTCTGTCTCCTGGCTGGGCGTTTTCCCCTTGGCAAAGAGCCTTTCCAAAGATGTTTGTTTTTTTACTCATTTTGTAGCTCCTGGGTTTTATTTTGGCAGTATCCTATCACATGACCGAGAAGAGCGCCTTGACCTGCGTCAGAGAATCAGGCAATTTTTCAAAATAAAACATCTTTCAGATTCCGAAATACATAAAACAGAAGTAATGTAAGTTATTTTTTGTTTCTGTGTGGCCCGGTACCAAAAGACAAACGGATTGATACGGGTCCGAGGGCCGGGGGTTGGGGACCGCTGTTTGAGAGGATGGATTAGAAATATACTGCATGCTTAGTTAAATGGACTACCAACAGCATTGATGTGAGCCCATACGTCTGACAGGTAAAGCTTGGAAGAAATTGTAACATATAACAGGACAGGAATCTTAAATATAGGCGACTGAATGGAAGATAAAAGAATCAAGGGTTGTCTTGGCCCCTAGAATCAAGAATCAAGGATTCTAATTCAAAGAATCATTGATTCAGAGTCATTCAGACCACTACCTGAGTAAAATATTATAGCCGGACCTGAAGGAAACTGCATTACAGAATGAACATCCTAGAATTTATGCAAAAATAATGTAAAGAGGTCAAAATATTTTTGTACATATATGAAAGACCCAAAATGACTTATGGTATTTTTTTCCGTTTTTTAAACAATTAGGTTACATCGTGACATATGTTGTTCATTTGAACTTTGATTTAATCAAAAGCCACAGTAAAGTCCAGATGACCTTTGATAACTGCAGTTTGGCTGACTTATTTTTAAAGAAAAAGGATCTATGTTGTGGTTTACAAGAGTGTCTATGCTTCAGCAAATTGTATGTATTGTTCTAGGTTTAAAGGAAGGGGTTGTCTCACCACAGACCTGTCAGGAGCCCAATGGATCTCAGTAATCTTAGCACCTCGGGCTCTGAGATCAGTGGCTGAGAATAGCAGGCAGTTCCTACCCACCATCTGATATTATCGTGCTACACTATCTGCAGGGAAAGGAATGAACCCTGATGAATAAATATGAAGATAACCTGCACCTCTTCCGCACTGTTTCTCGTCCCATTCCCCATTTGGTTCCACTGAAGTGAAGGTTAAAGAAAAAAAAAATCATCTCAGATTTTCAAAAGAAAGCTCTGGGCTATTGTGTTTGCCTTTGTATGTGTGCTGATTTGTGTGCTTCAGCCATGTGCGTGCATTTGTTTGTGTTTGTGCATGTAACTACACCTCATTGTGTGGCGCCTTCTGAATATGTGCATTATTGTGTGTGCGTGTATGTGGGCGGCACTGTGTAGGAGTGCGCTGTAGCTTTTTGACAGGGCCTCCAGTAGCATGTATTTGTGAATCCTTTGTTTTATTCTCCATTTCTTTTTCAGTCCTCCAACAATCAGACCTAGTATGGCTACTCAAATGCTGCTGCCCTTGAAAGAAAAAGGAAAACAGGGCTCTTTACAGTCTAATTTCCCAACCTGCCATAGTCATTAAAGCTGAATAGTGATATTTAAAGATTTGATTGTGTAGATCACACACACAGACATGCACAAAAACCACCTTTTTAGAGCAATGAAAGATAGAGGTCTTCATTACAAAGGTTGGTTCATATCAAGACCAGAACATAAAAAAATTGTTATATTACATAGATAATACATTTGCTAATGAGAGGAGGCTTTTGATGCTTTTTTGACTTCTTGCTGCCTGGAAAAGAGGTGCAGGTGACAACATATCTGACCCAGCTGCAAACAAAAAAATGTATTTAACATTTTTACTTGGAAGCAAATGTTCTATATATTTTTTGTTTTGAAAAAATGTATAGTTCTAGATTTCTAAAGAGTTGTGCCAGAAAGGACACCTAATGCAAAATGCAGCATCACTGAAAGCATAACTTTGAAATACGATCGCTCTGATTAACTGCCTCCTGCACTATTGACCTGTTGCCGATGGACACCAGACTGATGTTGGTAAAAGGAGGTGAGGAAGCTATGTTTGAGGGCAAAAAGAGAAGAGGACGTGCAGGTGTTCCTCCAGTTTAAGGTCTTTGAGGTCCATATAAAGAGACTTTGTTAATAAGCAAATTTAAAAAATATAGATATCAGTTCTTTAGAATTACATTTTGATCTATTTCTAGCATTCCTAGTGGTCTTTTTCTAGAACATAGTTTCTGCAGTGCGGCAGAATTTCATAAGATATTTGCCGCCCTCACTTCCTGTCATGTGATATCCTGCTGACTTAAAGTCCCTCCCGCCTCCATCCTAACATTTGAACAAAAAAAGGTAACCAATATTGGAGCTATCAAGCCGTACAGTTTTGAGCCAGATATCAGCTCAAAATGGATCTATTTGTCTCCAAGTGGATGCATCAGAACAGAGTGGGCTTGGGAAATTGCGGCCTACAGATTGAAGCTCCTATGTCACAACTACAATCCCTTTTAATATCAATTTTTTCGTCTTCTTCTGGTTGACAACAATTTGAATAAGGAAATGCTTAGTAATACAATTTTAAGCTAAATTTTCTTTATATATGTCCTCCATCATCAGAAAGATGCCACAAGAGCATGTTTAAAAATAAACAAAAAACACCATGTCCAATAGAAGGGGCGTATAACATGTCAAGACAGAAACTGGGGTCTGATTTTCTTACATTTCTGAATGCCAAAAAAAAATACACACATATATATATATATGTAGGATATATATAGGAAGAGTAAATGCAAATACAGCAACTTAGAAAACACAATGGAATTTTTATGGTGGGAAGGAGCATCCCAATTACTGTTTCGTATTTATATTTTGAATGTCTGCAAGGTAGTTTGCCATCTCTCGGTGGGTGGAGTGTCCCTGTGGGTGGAGTGTTCGTAGTTATGCGGCTGCTGTATTGGTCCGTTGTGGTGAAGAGAGAGCTGACCCAAAAAGCGAGGCTCTCAATTTACCGGTCGATCTTTGTTCAAATACTCACCTATGGTCATGAGCTTTTGGTCATGACCAAAAGAACGATGTCCTGAATACAAGCTGCAGAAATGAGCTTCCTCTGTAGGGTGGCTAGGTTCTCCTTTAGAGACTGGGTGAGAAGCTCGCTCACCCGCGGAGAGCTCGGAGTAGATCGCTTTGCTAGTCCGGATGCCTCCTGGACGCCTCCCTAAGGAGGTGTTTCAGGCTTGTCCCACTGGACGGAGGCCTCTGGGAAGACCCAGGACACGGTGGAGAGACTATGTCTCTCGGCTGGCCTGGGAACGCTTCGGGGTCCCCCCAGAGGAGCTGGAGAAAGTGGCCGGAAAGAGTGAAGTGTGGGTATCTTTGCTTAGACTGCTGCCCCTGTGACCTTGTCCCAGATAAGCCGAGGAACATGGATGGATGGATGGATGGATTGATGGATGCAAGGATGTACAAATTTGCTCAACTTTAACCACAAATAACTGGAGTCAGCGTTTTATAGAGGAGGTGCTTATACAATCCTTACTATGGTCTGTTTCCCATCTCAAACCCCTCCTGTTAGGTCAGGGGTCGGCAACCCAAAATGTTTAAAGAGCCAAATAGGACGAAAAAAAACAAAAACAAATATGTCTGGAGCCGCAAAATATTAAAAGCCCTATTTAGGCCTTATAATGAAGGCAACACATGAAATATGTATCTATATTAGTTATATTAGCCTACTATCAAAAGGACGTGGTTGCTACAAATACATAATGAGCATTAACGATTAAATGTTTATTTGTCCTGCAGTGCATTCTGCAGAGAACGACGCGTCACGTGACTGCTCTGTTGTGCAAGTTTAACTTCATTACAATATCAATGAATAATGTTTCATTGCTTTGAATGAAAATTAAAGAAATGTAATAAAGAAATCCAATTTTTGATGTCATTATTATTTTGAGCATTGGAACAAAAAACAATTAAATGGAACGTGCGTGCCCCATGACAGTGAGCTGCGCTACAATGACAGAACAGCTTCAAGCATTTGTGGCGTCTGCAGACTTTCATTCAGCTCGTTTAGGTGGCTTGTCACAGTCACATCCACCAAAAAGTGCAGCTTTCCAGCCACTCAGCATCTTCCAGTTGCAGGTAGTTCAGGTCTTTGCTTTTCAGGAATGTTTTCATGTGTTCTAAACAGACGACAAAGTGACACAAAACATCACTCCTGGACAGCCATCGGACTGTGTTGTGTAGCAGGAGATCAGAATATTCGCTTTCAACTTCATCAAGCCACGCACGGAACTGACGGCGGTTCATTTACATCAGCCACCTGTTTAGCTGGTCCGCTAAAAGTTAACAAAAAAAGCCCTGCTGGTAGAAATGTGTGTTGTAAGCTATGACGCAAATCTCCATTGACAGAAATGTTTAAATTTAATATAGTAATGACCCAGGCAGCCTGTCACCTAAGCAGGGTAGCAGTAGCCTCGCTGCTCATCCATAGGCTACTATGGAGAACTGTCCATGTTTCATTCACTGCACAGCCATGGACAACCTCAGTGACGCATTAACAGTAAGAGAGGCAGAAACCCCTTTATTAATAACAAGGCCCGTGTATCCCAACACACACAAACAGCCTAAACAGCATGGACTTCAGTTCAGTTCACAACATTCTTACTCAAGGTTTTACCCCAAAACTTTCCACTTCCCATGAGCCTTAGGGGCTGAAGGTGGGGCTAACCCCCTGGTAGTGGCGGTCATGTGCATTTTAGCTCTGTTAGCAGCAGGGGATTGTGGGACGCGGTGTCCTGATCTAGTTAGGGCTCAGCATGAGCGTTTCTGTTTGCCCACGTTTCTTTCAAATGGCAGATTTGTTGTTCCACCTTATTTTATTCTTTCTGTTATGTGTGTTTCTTTTTGTTGCCCCATGAGTGTGGAAGGGGGGGAGGTTGATGACGCCTGTGCAATGTTCGATATGTTGCGTGATCAATGAAACCTGGGCTTGTCATATCAGAAAGGAGAGTATGCTCTCCCTTCCCACCTCGTATTCTCTGAGACTTGGCGTAGTCATGCGCAGACAGGACACAGATTGTTTTCTAACGCAGTCAGTTGATTGACAGTTAAACTTATAGATAGCTTGGCTCCCGGTATCCAGCTGCAAATAACATACCTGCTGGGCGTTACAATTTAATTCTTCACGGTCTTACAGCATTGGAAAATGTTAAGAATATTCGTATCTTGTTTTTCCTCCGACAGAAACCATATTAAAACAAAAATTATTTCTCTCTCTCATCTTTGTACATTTTCAAACATTTTTGGAAATGCTCCAGGGAGCCACTAGGGCAGCGCTAAAGAGCCGCATGCGGCTCCGGAGCCGGGGTTGCCGGCCCCCGTGTTAGGGGATTTTAGGTGATCATTAGTGAAGATACATGTGAACCAGCTGCTCATTAAGTTGCAATACCCTGCAATATCCCTAATTACTTATGTCACAGAAAACATTGCACACCTTGTGAATAGACGTTGGACCATTTTTAAGAACTGCTTAATTTGTTTCAGCAGCAACACATTCCTTGGTCCCATACTCTACTCTCCAATGCATTGATTTAACTTGTATTGTCTATAGTGCACACACAATTCTAGTATAAATATTACTTTTTATGTCTGTTATTGCAGTCTTAGAAAAATCACCTGCACCTGTAAATAATGTACAATTTATTTGCATGCAAGCTTTTAAATGAGAAATTTTGATGTAGAGAATTAGGCAAGGAAAAAAAGAGCGTTGGTGTTTAGGAGAAAATTTTAAAAAGTTTAAGGGTCATGATTTAGTAGTAGGCTTGCGTTATCATGGTGTCAATGGAAAGGGGGGTAAAGTAAGAGACATTCTTTGGAAGAATGCTTTAGGGCTGCACAGTGGTTTGGTAGTTAGCCTTCACAGTGAGAAGGTCCTGGTTCAATCCCATCTGAGGCCTTGCTATGTAGAATTTGCATTTTTTCTGTGCTTGCATGGGTTTTCTTCGGGCACTCCAGCTTCCTCTCACAGTCTTAAAAACAGGTTTCAAACCCTTGCAATATCGATTGATTGATTACTTTAAATTGCCCCTCATAAGGAGTATGTGGCCCTTCAATGGACTGACTTATTGTCAAAGATGTTCTTTAGCAGGGATTGGCTCCAGCAACTCCATGAACCTGAAGAGGAGTGAACAAGAGTAGATGATGAATGGATGTGCATAATGGATCTTAACAGTGTCATGTTGCATTTTGTCAGTAATTTTGCTCAAAAAGTAGGAAGGAATTTAAAATAGAAGGGGGAATCCTGGATGGATGAGGGATTCGCGTTATCCCTAGTAGGGAGCAAGTTGTAGTTAAGGCAGAATTCATTGGACATGTTGATTAGGAGTTCAGCTAGTGTTCAGGACAGAATTGCTGAAGGACAAATGGTGGTAGACTTACTAAAAGTATGAAAACTGATGTGGGAAACACAATTTTCCAGAAATTTGAAGTGAATAGGTTGAGTTAGGATTGGGATTGGGAGCACTTAAGTGTAAAAAATTGTTAATTTAATAATGGAGATCAGAGATTTAAAATTAATGGCTGGGGAGAGGGGTGAGTAAAAAAGTCCTGGTGGTGAGAAAACAAAGAGGAAAGGAGGAGAGCAGAGGACAAAGTAATGGAACAGGAAGAGTGTTGTGTGGCTTTCAGATAGGAGCTGAAACAAGCTTTGGGTAATTGGGAAGTTCTCCTAGATGACTGGACAGCTCCATCTGAAGTGATTTGGAAGACAGACAGAACAGTACTTAGTGTGTCATCCAGGAATAGGAAGGGAGATAAGGAGACTTGATGGCATTAAGAAGTTAAGAGGAAATGTTTGGTTTAGAAAAAGTGGGGAATTGAGATGACAGCAGAAAAGAAAGCAGAGAGGTAGGCCACAAGGTGAAGGTGGAGGTGGCAAAGACCAAACAAAGGCCGTTGATGGACTTGTACAATCTGGACACAAAGGGTGGAGAAATTGATCAGGTGAGGCAGAGATACTGATATATTAGGATGTGCAGCAGGTTAGGATAATTACTGACAGAGATGAAAATGTGTTGACAGGTTCCATCAGTGTAATGGAAAGATGGAAGAAGAACATTGATGACCTGACAAATAAGGAATATGTTAGAAAACATATAGAAGAAGAGGTGGTTGTTGTTGAGCAGGAAGTAGCAAGGATCAATAGGAATAAAGAATGGAGAGAGGAAAGGCATCTAAACCTGACAACATACATGTGAAGATATGGAAGAATTTTGGAGAGATGTCAAAAGAGTTTCTGACTGGATGTCATGGTGCCCCCGGGTGTGGCTCCTCCTGATTGGACTCAGCTGTCGGCACTCATCTCATCAGCTCTACTTCCCTGAATCCCTATTTAGGCTGTTCCTACTCCAGTATTCACTGCCAGTTCGTTTGCCTTCTGTGGTACAGTACTTGGTCTCTTGTTCACATTAATTGATGAGGTATTGCCTCACCTACATCAAGTTTTCTTTATGTAGGTCCTTGTCTTCAGGATCTTCCATCATATGTGCCGACCTGACTCCAACTCATCACAGAACATTTGCTGCTGACACGTATCTATCCATGCCTCACAGTCTCTGCCTGGTACATCTCAAAGACTCAACCCCCTGCCACGCCTGTTACGGCTCGTAACTGAAGAACCCAAATGCAGGAAGGACTCGAAACCAAATGTTGAGTAGTCAAAAGATTTACTCGAAATACACGAGGAGACAATCATCAGTGACACTGAAACAAACAGGACACTGCGACACAGAAACCGCAGGGACAGGAACCTAAATACACAAACACAAATTACAAACAGACAACAGCTGAGATCCAGGTAATTGCACAGGAGGAGGAGGGAGGGGGTGCAGCTGCCGGCTGTAATCATGACATAACCCCCCTCACAAAGTCCGGCTCCCAGATGGACCCCGACGAGGCTGATCAGGGTGGTCTCTGTGGAAACGGGTGATCAAATCCGGGTTGAGGACATGGCGCCCCGGCACCCACTGACCCTCAGCAGGGCCGTAGCCCTCTCAGTCCACCAGATACTGGACACCCCGGCCAACCCTTCTTGAGGCGAGGAGCTTCCGTATAGTGTACACAGGGCCACCATCCAGAATACGAGAGGCAGGTGGGGGTACAGGAGGAGGCTGGAGAGGTGAGTAATCATGACAACGGCACGTCTCCACGCTGATATTACCACATGCAACCATCAGAACAAGCTGCTCCGCCTCACTCCCTTCACAGACTTAACATCACTAAGGAAAGCAAAGCTACTCTATTCACCTCCTCTCCTTGAGACACATTTGCCAGTTCTGCCTCCAAGTCTGCTACAGTCCAACATCCAAAGTCATCCATATCTGTTTTTGCTTTTCAAGAAACACCTGGACAATAAACTATCCTCCATTCTTGAGTCCGTTATCATTCCGGGTTGCTAGCTATCGGGTCTGCCAGGTTTCGTCCCGCTAACATGACACTGGACTGTGCAAAAAATTCTGGGAGAGTGAGAGAATGTCTAATGAATGGAGGAAAAATGTTCTGGTGTTCATTATTAAGAAGAAAAGATGCGTGGTAGAAACTACAGAAGAATAACGCTGATGAGGGACACAATGTAATATTGAAGAACAGTGGAAGCAAGGCTAAGATCAAAAGTGAATATTTGTGAGCAACAGTATGGTTTCATGCCAAGGAAAAACCCAAGAGATGCAATATTTGTCTTGAAGATGTTTCTGGAGAAAAGTAGAGAAAGTCAGACGGAGCAGCTTTGTGTCTATACATCTAGAGAAGGTCTGTGACAGGAAACAGAGAGGGAGCTGTGGTTTGGATGAGGAATTCCGAAGTGGCAGGGAAGTATATTAGAGTTTTTCTGGATATGCACAAGAGCTGTAAGACAGTAGTGTGATGGTCTGTAGGTAAAGCAGAGTTCAAGGTGGAGCTGGGACTGTTCAGAGTAAAACAACAAGTAGAGATGAAGAAACTGGAGGATTTTAGGTTCTTTGGCTCAACGGTCCAGAATGTGAAGAGGTGTGTGCAAGCAGGTTGGAGTGGATGGAGGAAGGTTTCAGATGTGACAAATGTTTCACCAAAAATAAAAAGAAATGTTTATAAAATTGTGGTTAGAGCAGCAATCTTGTTAGTTGAGGTGCAATTGATTTGAGAAAAAGATAGGTTCGGAGGGGGAGATGATGGAGCTGAAGATGACTAGATTCCCTTTGGGAGTAAAAAGGAAGCACACATGCCGTTTCATTGTCTGCAGTTGTTGCTTAAATGGGTTGTGTTTTCCTGCTTCACATCTTTGATCCCCAAAGAGTCTCTCTAGCTACACCCCTTCTGGTTCAGAGATGGCGTAACTCTGTCTGAATGTTTTCTGATGGATTCCCTCCTAAAAATCTTTATCTCTGGTACCTCCAGCTCTGCCTCCTGTCTCTTTCTCAACAACATGGCTGCTCTCACCACAGTTTTCTACACCTTTCCTTTCATACTTGATGACACTCTAGTCACACATCACACCTGAAACCTTCCTCCACCCATTCCAACCTGCTTGCACCTCTTCACCTCTTTCCCACACACTTTTGTTCTGGACTGTTAACCCCAAGATCTTAAGTCCTCCACCTTCTCCACCTCTGCACCTCAGAGTAGCCTCTCTGAGCCTCATAAGTGTTTACTCATCCTTGACAGTTCCATTTACATTAATTTGGTTAAATATCATGTAAAAAATGCAATTTAGTTCTTCTATTATAGTCTATTCAGAATTCTTGTTCTTGTTTTTTCATTTAATTGTTTTGGCATTTACATTTAGTCAGTTGGCAGCCCTTTACATCAGAATGGCTTAAAATTGA